>CM024962.1:16770730-17370730 GCA_014282245.1 Rhododendron simsii
GGTCAATTTCTAAAGACCTGTATTTTTTGTTGACCTAAAAACAAAGAAGGAAAACTTTTCATAATATCAATTGCAACAGGAAATGCATCATGTAGTGCTTGAAAGAGTATACATATTGGTATTTCCCGACTTCTGTATCAAAAAACACACGCTAGTGGGAACAAGTGGCGAAAGTCAACGTCTTTTGGCCACCAAACCATATTGTGTAAAAAGCAAATGTTTATTTTTCCTGAAGGTCAAAAAAAGCACCGGTGGATAAGTGCTGGATTTTTTATATTTATGTTTCGAATTGAATTTTGAGTAGAACATGCAACAAGGGGATAATGAATAATGGAGGACCCAGGTGTGAGATAGTCATGGATGTTGTTAGAACTTGTCCCACATTGGTTAAATATAACCTTCAAACCTAGTATATGAGCCTGTGCGGCCTTTCTACTCATTGCCAATTGGTTTTGAGTCGGATGCTTTCACAGATGCTGTGTGCACATATATACAGCACAGTTTGAAGAAATCAAGAAATTCAATTTTAGCTGTATATTATATGCTGAAAATCCTGATAATTATTCAATTAAAGAGAAAATAAAAGAAGAAAACAGTGCAACTAATGTCAATTTAGCTGACACCAAGATCTCACCTCTTGGATGACCTTTCCTGCAATTACTTTAGCTTTTCCGATATCATCAAGGCCAGTGTATATCATGATTGAATCTGTATCACCATATATCACCTGTTATGTACAAGGCATGAAATAGTAAGCGACGTGCTTTGGTAACTGAAATAGGAAAAGAAGACAGAAATATGTAAGAAAAAACCTCTAAGTTTAAGTTATTCTGAACTAGATCAACAGTACTTTGTAGGATCTCCCTTCCCTGCATCATGCAAGTTGCAAGAAATTATAATAAGAAAACAACATTCATAGAAAACCTGCTGAAATGAGCAAGTTAACTATCAGCATAAGTGACAGTCTTACTTGTAGTGTTATCAGTTCTGCAAGCGGTTTTGCATAGAATCTGGAGTTGGAAAACCCCAGGCAACCATACATACTGCAGGTGGAAAAGAAACAAAAGGATGGAAAAATTAAGGATCACTGAGACAACAAACAAGAGCTAGAAAACGTCATGAGAACCAAAAGAAATGTAAACCAATTGAAATACAAACCTGTTAGCAGTGAGTTTCAGTGCTTGCTGCTGTATGTCAAGCTGTTGGACCTTAAGACCGGATGCATTTTTTAGCCATGACTTCACCAGTCTCCTCCTCTCGACCAAATTTTTCAGCAACTACATCAGAGTGGGAATTTATAAACAGAGGTCATGCATTCAAAATATCCGATAATAATAAAGATACAGAAAAGCTTAAACAGCAAAGAACCCAAAGAAATTTTCATATATCTGAAAGACAAAGAACATGAGGCCAATTGTTATTAAGCTGAGTCCATCTGTTGCACATATACGTCATTCTCATGCATTCACAATCTCCGGTAATCCTAAAGATAAATAGCCAGAGAAAATACAGAAAAGCTTAAACAGCAAAGAACCCCGAGAAATCTCATCTCTGAAAGACACAGAACATGAGGCCAACTGATATTAAGCCAAGACCATCTGCTGCACATATACTTCATTATCATGCTAACGAGGAAGAAGACAATGCATATTGCCTCATGTGAAGTGCATCCCATGAATCCCACGCTTTCCAAATTATCATCCACCTTTTTCAATACAAAGCATATGATGCATGCCTTATCCACCAGATTAAACACAGGCATGCTCCGGAGATGAATCGTAACTTGTAAGCCATATGATATCTCCTCCATTGCACCTTCCATAGATTAAACTGGCAACTAGTAAGATAAATGAAGTTGTTTCATATGGTAAGGCCTGCTCAACTTGGAAATTCAATGAATCGGTAGGATACTTGTGTGGGTACGTGTTCCATTCCATTTTATCCCTCTTTTGTATGCTTACCAAGTCCCAACTGGTTAGGGAGTCGAGTTGGCTGTTTGGATTTACCTTAGACCATGCAGGTTTCAAAAATCCACAAAGGTGCATTAAGCTGGATAATTGAGTTGGGCATTGATTTCAAATCTTTGCTCTTCTTCAATAAGATGCTCATATAGATAATGAGAGATGGATGAATAATCCAGCTTGATTAGTACACTGGAAACACAAATTAACTATGTCCGAAGGCAGAAGCAAAAGGCCCTTCACTCGAGAAAGTCTTGGGTACATTCTGAGAGCATGTATCAGAAAATACTTTGACGTACATTTGCCTTGCCCAAGACGTGTGATGTAGAACAAGTAGCAAACCCTGAGTACCAAGGGTGAACAAAACTTAGGTATCCCTGTACCTAAGGGTGAATTGGAATCCCTGTGCCAACTCAAGAGCAATATTCTAATTCAATCAAACAACAATCCACATAACAAAAGGGAGCCCCTGTAATAGGCTCCTAGAAAGAGATAACAACTAACTAAGATAAAGACCACCTAACAATGGTGATAAGCAAACTAAAGTCCTAACAAAATAAAACTCTAAAATAACAATCTATCTAATTAAATAATGAGTAAACAAATCTACCAAAATCTAGTTGGGCCCACAAATATCATCACCCAACCAAGGACATTGGTCGGGCTATTTTCCGACGCCGGCGCTCGTAGACTTGCGAGAAACAGGCTTGAGCCCTGGTGTCCGCACCAACATGCCAAGTTGATTGCTTACTCACAGGCAAGCATGGCTCATAGTCAAGATTGGGTGTGTTATAACTTAAAAGGGCCATGTTGAGTCCAATTAATTACTCCCTAACTTAAGGACAAGTCCTTTTTAGGGGGGATTCTTGATGTAGTCATTTTTAATCTGTCTTTAGCATTTTAGTATGTGTCTCTAGTCTCTGTGGTTTGCTTACCTTGGTTGTATGTAACAAGAAACATATATTGGCCTAGGTTTCTTTCCTGAGTAGCTTTTATCATTTCAAAAACATAATTGGCAAGAGTTTTATGTATTCCCATTTGGGAAGTTTCTCTCTTTAGATTATTATGCAATATTTGGTTGCATCATCCCCCGCCCATGCTTCGTGCAACTAAGGTTCACTGTATCGTAAGCAATATTTTGGCATCTTCACGACCCACTACCAAATACCAAAATGTCCTCAATACGACAATCATACTTAAAAATGTCAGCAGATTACCTCTGGTGAAGCTCAAGCCTTTCCTAGATGGGTGAATGGCATCTTAATTGGCCTAGCTTATCGTAAGAAAAATATTTGAAATTTTAGCGACCCATTGCTAAATACCAAATGCCCTCATTATGAAAATCATACTTAAAAATGTCAGCAAATTACCTCTGGCAAAACTCCAGTCTTTTTACTAGATGGTAAACGAGGAACTGAACCGTTGGCAGGTCTCTGAACAGTTGTGAAGCATATATTGTACTCCTGTTAAAGAAACGCGAGACCCAGAATGTGAAAATTGATAAATTAATTTAGACTCAGCAAACAGATCAAAGGCAAAAATAAGCATAACATCATTGACTTGCCTGAATTATAGAGGGGTAAAGACTATTGAAGTCCAGAAGTAAAATATATTTGTCATACAACCCTCTTTTTGGCTCCAAGACCAATCCACCTGCATAAGAAGGTCCTTTTTTGGCTTTTCCATGATCACTGTTTGTTGAATCATTCTCAAAATTCGCATTGTCGACATCCAAACCATCAATTTCCTTGTTCTCAGCATCATTCACTTTACGTTTCATAACTTTTGTCTCCTTTGGAAAAGGAGAAAACTTGTCTGGGACAATATATTTCTTTGCATGGAATGCATGCAGCAAAAGATATTCTACTCTTTGTGCCCTAGCACCCTGAAAGAACATACTTAGACTAAACAATTTAGCGTTCCAAGTTGAGATTACAAAAGTAGGAAAGTAGGTAACACGAACAAGATTGTGAATATTCACCTGGAGAGTTTTACCCCAGAGGTTACCACTGATATTAGTCAGTTGACGAGTGAGGGGAAGAATACTCAAATGAAACATGAGTTCCACAGATAACCATGCATCAGTCTCGCTACATTCAATCTGAAGATACAAAATGAACCATGAGAAACCTATACTGGAGATGCATCAAAGACAACACGAAATTTCCAGGTTTGGTAGAGGAGGGTTATGAGTTCGTCATTCCAGAAAAAACCTTACATGACCAGACTAAGAAGATGGGAGGATTTGATGTTATCATCAGTCCACTTTATCAATAGTGATTAACTGAAATTGAATCATGATATTCTTGCTTTGAGAGGACAAAGCGGACATTACAAATGCAAGCTAAACATGACATCCAGTTCCCTTAAAATGAGGTGATCAAGTGTGAAGTTATTGCAGGAATCATCAACTGTACTTGGCCCTACTGGCTCCGTAACCACAGTGTTCTCAACAAGAAAATAATCAACTAGTCATGTCTTCTTTTTTTATTAATATAATATATAGATATAAAGTCATCTTTTAACATTTTCTACCATTGAAACCCACCAAAAGCTTGTCAAACCTTGTGATTCAAAGTTGGGAGTGAAAAACAAGCACGAGAATCATAGTTACCAGGTAGGAAAGAACAGGAACCTACAAGATCCATAAGGGATTCAGAACTTTGAAACATCAAGCGAATATCATGTGGCGCAATCTCCTTCCGGTCTTTCTTCAGCTGAGTCTTTGCCAGGTGTGTCAAAGAATAACTGACCTGGAAGAGGCAGACTTCAAGCATGAGAAATCCACGATTACCTGATGCCTTAGTGGGATAACTAACCTCATAAATTTACCTCTCTCAATAGCTCACGAGAAGACAAAAATGTGTCACATAAAAGCCTCCCGGCAATGCAGGACATAATCCCGGGACTAGCACCAGACCCAAAGATTGTGCTCCCTTTAGTAAGCTTAGGCATTGCAGAGCGCTTGAGACGGCCTATTTTGGACCACATGTTGCTAGGGACCCTGCAAGCCTGTATACACAAGTTTTCCCTCTTTAGCATCACATTACACCAATAGAAGCTACAAGAAAGTTCTTAGTTGGAGTCTACTTTTATTAATTCGGTGGCAAGGCTGAGTGAAAGGCATTGTAATCATCATCAAATGTGAGAGAAAATCATAAACAATTAATCGACATCAGTGCTCTCTGATTAGCACACAAGTTAATTTTGTGCAACCTACTATGTACAACCCAATAAAATAAATGTATGGAAGAAATATATTGAATTAGTGAATACCAATATTATACACACATGCAAAATGACTGGAGACTAACACACAGATACGGATATTCCCACCTGAGCTCTATGAAGCAGCACATCCAGATCAAACCCAGAAATATTGTGCCCAACAAGAACATCACTGTCTAATTTGTGTAGTTCAATCATCAGACGGTTTAATAAAGCCCTCTCACTGGAAACCACCAAAAAAAATGACAAAGGACCATCAAGTGACTGAAATCAGAAGAAATGTATATATACCAAAGTTGATAAGGAAGAAATTTTAAAATAAACATGATTAATAACCAAAACCTGCCTGCTTTCAATGCTGATGACATTTGGTCCAGACAACGAATTTCTATCATTGATCTCTTTAGTAAATCCCATTGGAAATATGCCTCCGTCAAGCTTACGGACAACGGAAAAGTGGCTAAGCATCCCTGGCCTCGTCCATTCTGAGGCTAATGTGGGAGTGTCAACCTGAAGGATCAGTTGTATAGCTGCTATTGGTATAAAACTACAATCATAAAGGATGAAATAGGACCAAGAATTTTCAGTTGCACAATTACAGCAGAAAACAGTATAGCAACAAAAGATCTTGAGACATAAGGGCCTGAACTTTGGTGATGCAAAAGTGAACATGTTCAGCATGAAGCTCAGTGACCTTTGGTTACTCCAAGAGGGTATACTTGTCAATTCTGAACTCTTAGACAATTATAAAAAAATAACAAAGAGTTGTACCCAATCATGAAAAACCAAGTCTACACATTCCAATCCATGCAACTGGGCGTACTAACGTGTGAAAGTTTTGAACATGTAGCACGACCGCTTCATTGGAGTCCACATACCGGTGTCGGACACTTTTCGGACACCGACACTCAGATCCAAAGTGTCATATTTTTTCTAAACATGTTTTGTCTGGACACTCCAGGGACACTCTAAAAAAAATATTCCGGACAATCACGAAACACTTGTAGGACACATTGGCCGTGTTAAACAAAGTAGTTAAGACTCCTGCCTGTTAAAGCTTAGGAAAGTCTTTCCTTTTTGTGACATATAATAGTTTATTGATCATAAAAACACATTTTGAAATTACTTTTGTGAATGATGTGATGATAAATAAGATTTAAGCTATATATGGTGTTACATACTTAGAATTAGACCCTTTTTTATTCATCTAATTGTGACTACATATAATTTAAAATGTGTCCCCAACCTGTCATGTCCTCCAATTTTTAAAATTTGAGTGTCGTGTATGGTGTCCGTGCCATTTTGAGTGTCCGGTGCTATATAGGTTTCAAGAGATAAGGAACAGGAGCACCAGGAAGCAGATCAAGTGGTTACAATAAACATACTCTATTGTGCCAAAATCAAAGGAAAATAGAAAAGTTTGACAATCCTGGGTTTCTGAGTTCGGCCTTATTTCATCTGAAATTGTCCCATTACGAATGTATGTTTCATCAACCTTAATTCAGAAACCCAAAACACAACATAAACCGGTAAGCGACAGAGACATAATGACTAAAGCAAAAAAGAATAGACCTCAATTCCTGGCCCAAACACAGTATCCCCCAAATCATAGAACATGATAGAAGCCATTGAGGGAAAAAATGGTAGAAGCCATTGAACATGGGGATAAATTCACTCACAACATCACTACGTTTGCTTCCAAAGAACAAGATGACATAAGTTCTGAGGCATATTGTTTTCAAAAGACAAGTTCGATATTTCTCCAAGACATCATTTGGCTCGTTCAAGTGGACACACATGCGTTCACAGCCCGACATTTCAGGTATGATGATGACACTAATTAGACGTCAATGAACAGACAAGAATTCATATTTTGGGCAAATTACCAAGTCAAGGATACTGGAAAGGTCAAGTATATTGATCATACTGGAATCAACACACCAAACAAACCATTTATGACATACCTTGGCCTTGTGGCAGCAGATTATAGATGCAGATACAATTTCATTCACGTTCTGTTTTTCACTGATGATAGTTTTCAGATTTATTGCTGTAACAACAACTGGAGGAATCACCGCTGAATTCTTTGAGGAACTTGAAATTTGTATATCCTTTGGACAATCAACAACCACCTCGAACTTGCACCAGCTTACCTGTCCAGAATGCATCCAACTGTTAGCGTAAAAGAGAACTATAACTGATTGCTAACACAATCACAGATTCGAGTCTCACACGCTGAGCTGGGCAGTTGGAAAATTTTGAAATTGATAGCCAGGAAGGTCCCTTTATCTTCCTCTTAACTAGAAATAGCTCCAAAGCACTGCCAATGATAGATGCTGATCAGGATTCTTTTTGCCCATTAATAGGTATGTAGTAGATGCAATTTTCAGAAATTCCTCTAGACAAACAAATTTAATGAAGACAACGGAATCTACACATACAGGATAAAAAATTTATATCAAGAAATGGAACTATTCAAACTTCTTCAAGTTACTTTAAATTTAATAAGTAGGCAACCAGAATACGCATGCTGGACTAAGACCTAAGAAACTTGTACACACAGCACAAATATACAACACTAAAAAAACATGATCTTTACGGAGTTCATATAGCCTTCTCCTCATAGCAAAGGAAATTTAAAAAATAAAATAAAAAAGCGCTTACAAAAGTCCCATTTCAAAGCAAATTCTGCAAGGAAAAAAACCTTTGAAATGCAGCATACTAAAGATAGTACAATACAAGGACACAAAAAAATCCCATTTTCTTTTCCACTATAACAAATAATTCATTAGGTACTGGGAAGATATCCCAGGTAAGAGGTTCCTACACAAACCAATACAAATGTACATGATACCAACCAAACTGAGCCTTATGTCCCAATCTTTTGGGGTCGGCTACAAATGTACATGATATTGGCAGTATACATATATGTTTAAATCGGGTAATTAGGCTCATTAATCATCTGATCGTCTCTTCCTTCCTCATAAGTAGGATATGTACAAAAAGGGATTGTGCACCAGGGATCTGCTAAGACCATTTGTACCTGTTATGAGTTCCAAGCAAAGCATAGAACAGTTCCCCCTTGAGGTCTGAAGGAAGTGGTGGGTCCTGCAATTACAGAACGCTTTGCTATTAAACATCAAGGATAATTAATGGTAAATAAAGCGGAACAACAATCAGCCGAGTGAAAGAAAATCAACACTGAAACACCATTCCAGTGTTCTGATTTGCATTTAGGCAAAACTATTGACAGATTGGTCAGTAACAACACAATGCCAGAAGAATCAAAACATGTCATTGATTCAGAGCATACAACAAGCAATGTACCCTAAAGGGATAATTGATCTTGAGGACATAATTTTCCCCAATAGGTATGTCAGGTCGCTCAAACGCATAGCTTCTCTGTGAAAGGTCAAGGAAAAAAAAAACAATGTCAGCACATAAGTAAACCAAAAAATAAGAGTGAAATGACAATGGAAAAGAGTTGTAGTGCACTTTTTACACACAAAATTGATTATATCTGCAAACCTTAACAGGAGCCATGCTAAAACTTGAAACATTACGATCCAATAACTGTTTTGCTATTTCAATCTTCAATCCTGATGCCATCTCCTGCCACATAAAACAAGGAAAGAGCATCAACAGAAGCTGGAAACTGACATACGAGTATGAGAGAACCAATATATATTGTGTATATTGGTAACATTCTTAACAAAGAAAGCTACAATTAGGAATATGCAGAACTCAATGATGACAATGCATTCATGTAGCCGACCCAAATTGATTGGGACTTAAGGCTTAGTTTGGTTTGGTAGTTTGGTTTGGTTTGCAACAATGACCCTAAATGCTAAGTTCACACCCCCTAATCCCCTCTTTCAAACTCTGGGTGCGAATGAGAAGAAGAGAACGAAATAGCGAATGAGAAGAATTGCATCCTTTGAACTATTGAAGACTAGGGCACACATTCTTCTAATTACCCCTCTAATGGGAAAACTTACATCAATGGCAACCCAAAGAATAGGCTCACCCATGACATTCAAACGAATACCAAATTCTTCAATGTTATCCGCAAACATGATGAAAATGAAGAGAGACTGAAATAATGCCAATTTGTTGTTGGACTATGGTTCTGATTTGGGTCTAATTTCTGTATCTGTCTAATTGCCATCCTGTCACACTATGCTAGGTGATTCTGGTTCAGGATTGATTTTGGCCTTGTTTGCAGAAGTGGGTCAGTCAGGTCAAGTTTTGAAGCTACATCTGGTTTTGCAGTATATACGGGCTGAGTTCAATATCTCTGATTCAGACCTCAGATGCAACAATGAGAGCACATAAGTGACGGAAAGTAAAGGTGAAGCTCCAGCAACACTCGACGATGACCAACTAAGGTTGTCAAAGGACTAGGAGTGCAGATCAAGGGGGAGAAATGCAAAAAGAGCAAGATGGAAGCTAGGTTCTCCCGGATAGAATTCATCAGAGAGGAGGGCTATAGTCATCTATGAGATTCAAGGTTTGCAGGGATTTCAAGAACCAAGCATATGTAGATCACTGTGCTAAAGCAGATACACTCCAGAAATCAACAAAAGGAGACAAAGAAGAATGTAGACCAAAAGGGAGAGATGCAATAGTAATCTATGAGATTAAATGTCTGCAGGAATTTCAAGGTCCAAGGATATGGAGATCACTGTGCTAAAGCGGCTACACTTCAGAAATCAACAAAAGGAGACAAAGAAGAATATAGACCAAAAGGAGAGGTGCTTGTAACTACAGAAGAGGCCGGTGCAAAATGTTCAACCGGATGACGAACGTATCATGTATGTTGCTAATGTTCTTAATGACATAAACACAAAGCTACAATTAGGTTAACTAGAGTACTAGACAAGCCCAACAGAATAGAAGACTAATAAAATACACTTTGACAACATATATAACAATAACTGTAAATACTACATTCAAATGGACATTAGGTATCGGTATAAAAGCTTGCAATAGCAAAGAAATTACTTGCAACTTGGTACGAAAAAATGTAGAAGAAATTAGCGACTCTTCAACTTCTTTCTCAAGCTTCATAATAATTTCATGCTGAAACAGAGATCCATTTGGAATTGCAAAGACGCATCTTTGCATGTTCTTTACAATCACACAGCAACTGGAGTACGTGCTTCCTGCTTTAACCTGAATTCCAATGAGATGTCAACCATCAATTGATATATCACGGCTTTATTACCATAACCTTTGTAACAAATCCTTTAAAACTAACATGCCAGTACATATCCATGAATCTTACCGTTTCTGTGATGTTCATCTCTCTGAAGCTTAATGGTAAAATGAGTTGAAAAGGGAAGGATGCATACTTTTGTGTTTCTTCACACTTGGATGAAAGAAAATGATATTTGTCACCTCAAAACAATGATTAAAGCATGCAAAGTACAATTGAGAAGGCAAAAAAAATGGAAGTATCATCTTGAACAGATGAGACTGTATTCACAATTTGATTATCTCCTACATGCCAACAATTATAATGCAAGTAAAATAAGGAGAAGAAAGAAACAAGGTCACTGCATGATGCCTTTGCCACTAAAGAGAAGTACTTATAATGCTTAAGTAAGGAGAATTAATATGTAAGTTTAGGATGATGTGCACACAACCAAACATGTAACCTTAAGATGATTTATTCGCAACTAAAACGTTAGCATAAACAAGAAAATGCAATGGACAAGATCAAAATAAGTGCCATACCTTCCCAAACAGATAAATGTTACCCGCGTTAGCACCGTAAAACTCCTCGTGAGCATCAAGTATGTAGAAAGGCAATGACCCGTCCAAATCTAGCTCAAAATCAGGTTTCTCTTCACTATTCAAAGCAGGATTCATCTCACCACCATCAAGCCCGATACTCCCATTTCCTGCATTCCTAACCGCCTGCCACCCAGCAGTCGCACTCAATGCCGGATTCTTTTCCTCCTTGATCGTGGCATTGAGAGTAAAACCCCCCTCTTTCACCCCCGGCTCCACCTTCGCTTCAATTCCATTCACCATGCTCTCCTTATCCACCATCCCCCTCGTTGAACATTCAACCAATTGCAAACTCGAATCACCACTGATCTTAGTATCCAAATCCATTCCAGTTTCAGCTTCCCTTATCAACTCACTCTCCTTGGCCCCTCCAATTTCCTGTTCTTCATTTGAAATAGCCCTAGCTGGCTCACGCTTAACTGTCCTATCAACACTATCAAAAGTAGGGTTTTCATTCTTAATTGACCTAGTAGTAGTAGTCCTCACAAGCCCTGAGACTAAATTCAAGTGCCCCCTCCGCCGCCTCTCCCGGTCAGACTCATCAGGGGCAAATTCGGCAATAATATCGTCAACAATACTATCACAAGACAAATTGTTCCCCTTATCATCTTTACTATTACTACTACTACTCTTCTTATTAAAAGCCGAAGTAGTGAACATATTGGAGAGGCGTTGCTTACCCATCAACGCGGCCGCGGTGGACAGAGCCGAGGGCTTTTTAGGCGGCTGCGACGGATCCTTCTTCTTCTCGGCGGCCGCCTTCTTCTTCTGCTTGTTGGGTCTCTCGATTTCGCCCTCGGACTCGTCAGAGAGGGGGACTCCGGCCATGGTCCAGTCCTCCTCCTGGCCCTCGTCGCCGTACCCGAGGCCGTCGTCGTCGACGATGAACCCTCGGAACTCCTCGCGGCGCTTCGAGACGAGGGCGTCGTACTCGTCGTCGGCGACCGTGTCGTAGATGGGGTCTTCCATCTTGATCTGGTACCCGCCACCGCGGCGGTCGCCGCCGCGGAGGGATTTCAGGCGTTCTAGGGCTTCGGAGCGTGACGAGGAGACGGATCCTCTGCTCCTGCGCCTTCCGGCCCCTGTTGGCTGCTCGTCTGCCATCGTCCTCTCTCTCTCTCTCTCTCTCTCTCTCTCAACACAAACTCAACTAGTTAATCAGAGAGTAGATGGCGGGAATTTTTGGGTGGTTTTCGCGCCAAGAGAATGCTATAGGCCGATTGGGGAATTCTGCCGTGCTCTAAAGCACAGCAGGTGCTGCCCTGACACCAAACAACGTCGTTTCGACCATCTGACGGGGTCCAATGCTCCAGCACTTCTGTTCCCGTTTCGTTTTGAAGATGAACCCCAGAAAATTTTACATAATGGGGGCATCATTTTTTTCAGAACGGTAAAATACGAGTTATAATTAGGGCCGGACTATTTGCAACCACAAATTTTGTACATGTTAGCTATTTTTCATATGCACATGAAATATGTACCATAGTATAAACAGGCTACGTTCAGGAAATTGTGGTCGCAAATAGTCGGCCCTTATAATTTAGTACAACCACACCAAAATAATCTTCGCATTCCTGATAAAATAACACTGTAACACTGTTTAAAGTTTTTTTTTTTAATAACTAATTACTTGGCCAAATTTATGCACCTCGATTATATGCATTAATATTAACACGTGTTCATCAGTTTTTTTTATTTATTTATTAACTCTACGCATACAAATTTTGGGGACAAAAAGTATTCAAATGCAATGTGCGGGTTCACATTGAGTCTCACACAAATGATTGGACGCGTTAATTTTGTAAAGAAAATATTCTTAGCTTTCCTTTAAAAAAAAAAAACTAGTTCTATCGAACCCCGCTAAGTGCTTGATTATTCATTCATGTTTTGATTCAAATTTCTCAATCCTAATTCTGAATTGAAAGTTGAAAACATAGATGAAGAAGCGCTTGGGGTATCCAAATGAGCTGATATTTTTTAGGGATAATTTTATAAATGGTCCCTCTAGTTTGCACGAGTTTTTATTTTTGTCCCTCTAATATTAATTGTATCAATTTTAACCCTATAGTTTTCATTCCATCTCAATTTCATCCCTCTCCATGATGCCGTCAATGTAACAACCGGAATTGAAGGGCAAAATTGTCATTTTCTCTCATACAGGGACTAAATTGAGATTTTATGTAAACCAAATGGACTATTTCTATAATTTTACATTTTACTTTCGTTTTTTGCAAATAAAATAAAAAAGACCATAAGTAATGTATTTGACAACTGAGTTATTTTTTATTGGGTAATCAAACTATATTGAAAAAATTTATATTTCATTAAACTTTACAAAAATATTAGAAAATGCAGAAATTAACCCCTTAGCTTATATTTTTATATCATGTTCTTATAATCTCCTTATTTTTTCACTCGATAAAAAAGAGTTCAAAATCCATGTTTATTTGTTATATGAGCATTCTTATGAGTAAGTCCCAAAATAAATACACTTATACCCATTTATTAATGTATTTGATCTCTTAAAATTCAATAGTGTTTCATTGCTTAATTAAACAAAATTACAAGATTTCTAAATACTACTGAACAACTTTTTCCTTTTAATCATGTGACAAAGAAAATAACGAGAGTGAAAATCCAATTGAAAAAAAAATACAATACCAAGACATATAACATATGAGTTGCTTTTCGAATTTTTTCATATTTTTTGTGATATATATAATAAAAACTTTAAAAATTTTCAACATATTTTGATTGTTCAATATAAATGAGATGAGAAATATATTACATATAATGTATTTTAAATTTATTTACAAAAACAAAAGTAAAAAATAAAATTGTAGAAATAATTCCTCTAGTTTGCATAAAATCTCAATTTAGTCCCTCTGTGAGGAGAAATGACAATTTTGTCCTCCAATTCCATTTGTTTCATTAACGCCGTAAGCAAGAGGGACGAAATTGAGATAGAATGCAAATTATAGGGCTAAAAGTAACACAATTGATACTAGAGGGACGAAAATGAGAATTTATACAAACTAGAGGGACCATTTGTAAAATTTACCCTATTTTTTAGATATGGCTGAAACATTATTCTCTAAAAAATGAACGATTACGATCATTTACATGAGGCCTAAGGTGAATTCAAAAAATCTATATACACAGAGTCGGTGAAAATGAGCAGAGGCATATGACCCCACGTGCCCCTCACTCGATCCGCTACTGCCAGGGGCCAAGCCTGAAACACTAAATATGCAAAGCCCTTACAAACATTGGGTCAAGCCCAACCCAAGAAGCCCAAAATCTAATCCTAACCATTTGAAACAATCTTCAACCACCGTCGCCTCAAGATCGTCGTCCACCGCTTCCTGGCAAGCGACCCACCACCTCCAGACACCACCATCGCCTCCACTAGTCTGAGCACCCACCCCCTCTAGACACCGCCACTGGTCATCACCTCCAAATCTTGCAACGGCCAGAGTCACAACCACGCCATCACCGGCCGCAAGGACTCCTTCTTGCTGTTCAGCCAAAACCGATTACACCAAAGAGTGGTAATTGGTGGAAGACTTCACCACCACCTGTCGCTAGGACTGCACCTTGCCGTTAAGCCAAAACGAATACACCCAAGAGTGGCAACCGGTGGGAGACCGGCGAAATAGAGAGGAGATAAAGCCAGAGAAAGGGAGATGACGACGAAAAAAACAGTGAGAACACCAATTCTTGACCCCACGTGAACACAACCCCATAAAGGAACAGCATGAAACAATCGAAACATAATTACTTTTGACCCCAATTTAAAATTTTTAAGTATTACTTGTATGTAATCTAAGATGTTTGATTAATTAATTAAGAACATGAACTCACAAATTCATAAATGAAAATCAAGGACGAAGCGAGGGGCAAATAAACCTAGACGTAAAACGTTTATTAGAATCTTAGTAGCCTTTTCTTATAAACTTTGAAATTATATAACTTTGTCCGCCCAACTTCTCTTTCAACATAAACATTTTAAATTTAAAAAGAATAGCCAACACCCCAAAAAACTTTTTCCTATACAAAATTTTATGTTGAATATGGGTTTTGTTGAGAAGATTTTCAATATATATATTTTTTCAAAAACGAATATATAAAATATAAGTTATAAGTATTTTAACATTTTGAGTTTTGAAATAAAAAGGAGAGAGAGGAGGGGACAGAAGTGCTGTGTGGCAGCCCCACCCCAAAAAGAGAAAACCCTAATAAATATTTGAAGTACAGCTACACAACCATTGAGCCAACAATCCAGGTTGCTATTCCGTGATTCCATATGCATTATTTTTGTTTGACATGCCCTAATAAGGGATCTGGATCGTCTGTGAGGATTTACAAAAATGTTAGGATCCATGAAAAGTTTCCTCGAAAATGTCAGGGAAAATGAAATCAATGATTGAGATTCACTTTAATGTGTAAGACCCAAACATCAAAGTTAATCTAAACTATTCATTTCATTTCTCTTTTCCAAGACCTTTTCTGGGAAATTTGCTTGACGATTTATCTATGAAGATTTTGTTGAGAAGTTGACAATTTTTTTTTCATTCAATAGATATCTAGCCTACTCTTAAGGGGATAGAGAAGGAGTACCACTAAGCAGCATACAGGTAGAGCAAACCTAATGGGCATCAACCACCACACCAAGTATTCGGACTCTTGGCGAAAATTAAACCCTCACCTTCCATGTGAAAGAGGTAAGAAAATGTCGTTAAACTACAAGTCAATTGGCATTGAGAAGGTGACAATTTATTCTTGAAAAGCTGATTTATTTGGAGTAGTATTTATTTAATAAAATTTGGTGGCTTTACATTGTGTTTTTATTTTTGTTTTTGTTTTTTTTTTATCCGGCTTTACATTTTGTTCGGTTGGTGGTTTTTTACATCCCTACATTTAAAGTGTTGTTAAACTACAAGCTCGAATCTTACGAGATCACATTACTTGTTTTTACAAATTGAACTACAGTAGTATGCAATTGTCACGTAATTAGTGTGTGAAAATCTTTATCTAGTATTGTCCAACTTCATTCCTTCCTCTCAATTTCCGAGACCAAAATGCAGAAGGTAATAATAATAACAAAGGCAAGAAGGTAATAATAATAACAAAGGCAAGTTGAATGGAATGCAGTTGATGCCTCATTTATACTCTCATGTACATAAGCAGGATTCAATTATTGTAAGCACACATCTTCCTCTCAAAGTCCTCTAAGATAAAATAGATTAGGTTTAATGAATGGCAAAAAAAAAAAAACAAAGAAAGAAAGAAAGAAAGAAACTTTCCACAATGTAATTATTCGTAGAGAGCCACTACGAGGCGTTTCACCACTTTATAATCTCAACTGTTATCCGGCGTCCGGCGTTATTGCAGTGGTGACAGTTGGTGGCGGGCATCTTCCTCCAGCTCTTTTGGCCTCCTCTCCCTAGCTGTTCTGCTCTCGTGCTCGTTCGTTGTTGTCATCTTCTCCCCTCCTTGGTTTCATTTCTCTCCGCCACTGTGGTTGACCACTGATTTCACTGTTGGTGTAAATGGTTGGCTTAACAGCTAGGTTTCGTCTGCAGTGGCTGGAGGTGGCGAGGCTCACGTGTCTCCGCCGATTTCTCTATTGGGTTTTATCGGTTTCTTGGCCTAACGGCTTGGTTGCTTGCGGCTAACGGTTGTTGCTGGCTGTAGTTGGCTTTGGAGTGGTGGCTTATGTTGTTGTTGGCTGTCGGCGGCCTCCAGGCAGTGAACAGGATATGGAATAGTTAGTGTTAGGAAATGGGGATTGGGCTTGGCCCATGTTTTCTTTGTGCTGATATCGGATTAATCTGGGTAACCCAGATAGGGTGTTTGATTAGGTGGGCTTTGTCTTTTCTTAGGTGTTTGATCTTTAATTTTTATATTTGGGCTTTTAGGCCAACGGGTGTGAGCTTTGTTTTAATGGGTGTCCTGTGTTTGATTTTTTGCTAAACTTGGAGATTGGGTCTCGGATGGGCATATGATTACTCTTAGTGTTGTAGATCGCTTGGATCTCGGGCTAAGGATTTGGATATCTTTATTCCTTGCTCCTATTAATCTTTGTAACAATTTCAGAAATTAATAAAAAAAATTTGCCTTTAAAAAAAAAAAAAAAAAAAACTCTTATCCTCCTGATATAAAAAAACATGTGGACTCATCAAACATGGCCTAAAGATAAAAGCCAACAATGCCCTCATGGGAATATTTGTTGGGGATCTTATCGATAGGTCTTCTTTTGTCCCCGTCCAGCCCCACCCCTTGTCACACCCCTTCCGCCCAAGCCCCATTTCAAGTGATGTACCCAAAATACCCTCATTCCCTCCACCACCACCCCGTAAACTACTGCACGATTGCCCGATCAAGCTTTGAGCCGGAGATCCTTTGGTACAAGGCCTACGAGCCGATCCTCCTTCTCTGTTGTAGCTACTTCTCCGGCGTTGACATGAGCATCCGCGTCAATGGCGGCAGCCACACTTCTCAAATCTACGCCATAGAACTCGCTGCCGCCGTCGTGTCGTAGCCATAGAACTCACCGCCACCAGTACTCGATGCTAGATCGGGTCGTGGATTTTGTCGATTCCAATGGAAACTCACCGCCGTTCACCGGTGGAGATGCCGTGGTGACCTTCGTCGCCATTGACTCAAACAACTCCATGGCTTATGTTGAAGGTAGCGCTTTCATGATGGTTAATTTGTCAGCTTCTCAAGGGTGAAAACGAAGAGGAAAAGTTAGTATTTACTCAAAATCTTCATAGGTACATGCATGTATACATGTAGGTACCCACTCATGGGTTGTCAACATGGTAAGGTCGAACCTGCGCTTGCAACAACATGGTAAGGTCGAACATGCGCTTGCAACATAGCAAAGTTCGATTCCCCCTGGAGGCAAACCATGATTTAAGTGGGGGGCCAAGGCGGTGGGTTACTGTACTAGTCTCCCCCGAGGTTTGGATTGCACAGTTGGGTCCAATAGTGGTTCGGCTGCAGGGTTGTTCCTCGGTTACCAAAAAAAAAATGTATACATGTAGGTAGAGATTCTTTGAATCTGGTTGAAATTTGTTAGGCGGAAGGTGCTTTTATTTTTTTATTTTTTTTGTGTGGTGTGAATTATTGAGGCTATGTTCGTTTGCAAACTTTGTTTTGATTCTTTTTTATTTTTCAATCATTATCTTACTTCTTTTTCCAATCATTACCCTATTTCTCTAATTATTACTTTCTCATCTCTCTTTATCTCTCTCCAATCATTACCCCTATATCCAATCATTACCCTATTTCTCTCTCTACCCACTACCAAAACTAAACTAAACTAAACTCTCAACCAAACAAAGCCTGAATTTTTGAGAGTGTGAATTCTTAAAGGTGTAAATTTTTCAAGGGGTGTAAATTAATGGGGGTGTGAATAGTGAAGATGGGGTGTGAATTCTGCATCAAGGGGTGTCAACTCACACCAAGAATTTATCTCATAAGAATTCACACATCTAATAATTCTAAAAAAGGCAAAATAAAAATTGTGCAAAAGGAAAAAATTGTAAAAGCACTTTTAAATAGGACCTGGATGAGATAGTACTTATAAAAAGGGGTTCACATGAAACCCAAACAAAAAAATAGGACCGGCCATAAATTTCCCTATATTTGTTAGTATAAATTATATTAGTATTCTTTGTTGGGATACTCTCTTTTCAAATTTCAACAAACGAGAGTAAGGACATTGTTCGAAAAATCATTACGGTTTGAAAAAGTTTGTTTGAACCCATTTTTGGCAAAAGACCATGTGCCCAGTTACATTTTGGAGTTTTATCAGGGTTATTAAACCAAGTTTTGTTGGGCCAAGCCCATTGTAGTATAAAAAAATGTACGAGTAAAAAGAAAGTATTCTCTTAATATATATATACTAGTGAATGCCCGTGCCTTTCAGGCACGGCACAACACATTTTGAAGACAACTGAAGCTACAAGTCGAAAAATGAGCAAAGAGAGGGCATGTTGAAAAAAATGGGTAGGAACAAAGAAAAATACGGTATATGTGCAGGCCAAATCGAGGTGCAAAAATATTCAAAAAGGTCAAAAATATCCCTAATCCATAAATCACTTGGCACATGTAATAAAACCGAATATATATTTGTAAAACTTAACCTAACAAACAAAAATTCCTTATGAAATTCCCAATCTATTAACAAAACTCTTATCATGACGACCCCATTGTTCCTTTGCCAGTCCTCGACATTCCTACATAAATAAGATTAAGAATTATTAAATCCATCACAGAATATGAACTGGTTTATGTGTAATCTAGATATGACAATGAAGAAAAAAAGGACAACTTGTCATCCCTACAATCTTTGTAATCGTTTATTACCTTTGGAAAGATGCAAACACTCTTCTGACCAATCAACTTTTAAAACAAAATTCACCACAGAGGCACCATGGTCAAGACTCCCAGTTGTTGGAGCAGGAATAATGAGCATGTATGAGCTCCCATAATATTGAGAAATATAGTCATTGAGTATTTGCACGCCATTATCCTGGCAAAACAATAAGAAAATAAAGGTACTGCAATATTATTTAATTCTATAAAGTAATTTATATCTAACTTTTAAGTATTTACCTTTAACATTAATTTTTTCAGATAGGATGTGACACATTGTAAGATAAATTCTGTCTTCGTATGCAAGAGTTCCATTAAGCTAGTGGACTCTTTCATGACCATCTTGACATTAAACCTAAAATGCATGCGCAAATATTTCAATCGTTTTGGTTGTGTTACATCTAAGTTATGGTAAAAAACGAATACCTGGTTACAGTTTCCACATCTTTTCATTCGCATTGATTACACACAAACCAGCCGTACTGATCTTAAACTTGCTTAAAGCATGTTTTGGATAAATCTTATTTTCCCGAAATAGCCATTGCCCACATGTGCAGGCTCATACCCGTGAATATTCTTCTCCATTGGCCACGTGTGTTTGATTCCGTTTGCTAGCCATTGTCTCTAATTCGTCGTACCCTGTTAAGAATCAAAAAACATGATCGCGTCAAACAAAAGCACCCTCACTCTGTGCCCTTGAAATCATAATTGATGAGTGTTTTCTTAAATGAACCTAAGGACATAGGTGAGAATATGCAAGACTCTTACTATAGTTTTTGAGTAGAAATCCATTTAAGCTCATTACAGCACTTGATTTGAAAAAGTGAATACACATTAGAGGGTTAATGAAGGCAAAAATCACTAACTTTCATTCTATCTTTTCAATCAGCATCCTTAGGCCTACAAATTAGAGCAAAATATCTATTTTAGTAAAAAACAGGGCAACGGTTGACAACTGAATATAAATTGTAAACTGCTACCTTGGTTGGGCTCCCAAGAAATTCCAGTTAACATATGCAATTAGGGCTCCATTTGGTCACCAAATGATACCTGCGAAAAGCAAGGGGAAATCAAACATAATGAGACCTGATAACGTACCCAATTAAGAACCCTAATAGGAAAAAAATGAAACAACTAAATAGAAAGTGTAATCAAATCCACAGTAAAATTTGGGTTAGCCACTAACAATAGAATAAATCTCCACTTGAAGAAGAAACGACTAACAATAGAACCCTTTTTTCTTTTTTTTTTCTTTACTGCCCTTTTTTTTTTTTGCTTCCTTTCCGTCAAATTTGGGTTAGCCACTAACAATAGAATAAATCTCCTATCATGACCACCATTCTCCTATCTCAAACATGACAACACGTGGCGGTTTCAACTTCCCAATTGAGGTTAAGAAAGGAACTCCAATTCAATTTCTCCAATATATATCATGAAAGGAACACGACAACACGTGGTGATTTCAACTTCCCAAATGAGGTTAAGATAGGAACTCTATTACAAAGGAAGGTTCAATTGGTTTGCATGTGAATGACAAACAAAAGTCTTGGCTGCATCTACGCCTCTGATAATGCTAACACTAATTGCATGCATACTTCAATACAAACATACTAAATTCATGCATTGCACGCACAACCAAGACTGAAACATATCACCCATAAATGCATGCAAACATTCATGCATTTATGCATACGTAAATGCCTCAACTATAGCTAAGTCCATGACAGAAAAATCTAATTCTGAAACCTAGCTGAGACATTTTATCAAATAGTTTGAAGGCAGACGGATTACTGCTTGGTTGGAGCAAATTATACCAGTAACTCAGGCAATTTAAGACCATGAAAAGAATAAGGCTAATTGGTAGTTGAAGTACACATTTTCTCAAACACGTGGTAGTCACTTATCGTAAACAGTGAGGCTAATTGGTTTACTGAAGGAAACTCATTCGAGACTGTGGAGAAGCACATGAAAAACATAAGGCTATTGTAGTGAAGTCAAGATGTCAAGAAAATGGTAGAAAGCTGAGAAAAATCGACACACCAGTGAAGTCTCTCTCTTTGGTTATCTATCACAGGGTTTGTTAGAAGAACATGACATAAATTGGTACATTATCATTGCTGTAAGTTAAGTATTGAGAAACAAAGGTACAACTTAAGTATGCAATTTCAAAAGAAATGTAGACAGAAAGATTCTAGTAGACAATTGTCTCATATCATCAGTAGGCAAAAAGTGTGGATCAAACTTATTCTATTTATTAAACTTGGTGGGGAAACTACAAAAATACACAGAGAAAAGAGACCATGAGCAAACCTTAGCTTAAGGCTAATCAAAACTGTTCAATCCAGAAGCTAAGTTGGGTAACCCAAATTTTTTGGAATTTCTTTTCCGCAATGCATACAACCTGAAGAAAAATGATGACGAACGTTCCAAGCCAATTCCAACAATGCACTTCTCGGACCTAAAAAGCGAAATTGCTTGACGTTGCATATTTGAACTCTGGTAATCTTTCAGTCAGAGGAATTGGGAATGACATTTATACAAACACCTAATAGTCAATAAAATGCTCACAGCAATTGAGTATTTGGGAACGGCATTTATACAAACACCTAGTCAATTACGGTCTTCGAAAGTGTATGTGGGCCGGTTTGTGTGTCATTTAAGCTCTTTTTTTTTTCCTAACCTGATTATGGTCCTGTACAATTTCGTGAAGTGGTGGAGGAAAATACCCTAAAAGCGGCACTGAATGAATCTAGTTACCGAGGGATATGAAAAAAAAAGACATTCTCATAAACTTTGTGTTCTAACAGGAGTCATAATAAAGTACATCCCTACCAAACTTTGTGATTATCCCCGATTCAGATTCAGATTAAAGCATAATAAAGTATGAAAATACAACTTCTGGAATCGAGAGCTTACTTAAAAGAAAGTGATTAGGGCTAGAGGAAGCAGTAGGTGGAGATTGGCGGAGGAAGCAGTGTTTGGAGGAAGCGCATGAAGGCGGAGATTCATGGCGCGGGGAGAGCGGCGGCGGCGCCATCTGTCTGTGGTTGTTGAGCAAGAGAGGGAGGCGGTGGCTAACCTGTGTGAGGGGGAGGCCGTATTCGCAGAGAGATAGAGAGAGAGAGAGGGGAGGGGGGGAAGAGGGTTTGGAAATCATGTTTCCAAATTAGACGGGGAGGCTTTATTAAAAAAAAAAATAGTACAGTTGGGTTTGATTGGGAAATGGTCAAGAAAAGTTAATTATTTACAAAAATGCCATTTGGAGAATGAAGGGTGAGGATTTATACAGGAGGAGGGATAAATCTTAAGCGTTGGTTGTCTTCTGGATTCAAACACAGCTCTGTTTTATTATATAGATATATATATATATATATATTCTCATGATTAGAATATTGGGTCATGACGTGGATGGATGATTTGTCATCCTAATTTTGTTCCTTCAATTCCTCCATATATTATGTCGAAATTAATTAATCTCTGTTGAATGTGCCTGATGATCATCCAATAGAAACAATTCGATCTGGACTTATACTGTATAAGGGCCGTGAAACGGGACCGTTAGGTACCAGAAGTGTTTGATGCCATGGAGAACACATGGCAGTAGCTTGGGGATGCTTTGGGTGAACAATCATTCTATAACCACAAACACTCAAAAATCCACTTACATTTACATTGGAGCCACACACACTACACCTCCAATGTGTGTGGGGCACACCCAAGGGCGGAACTACCCTTTGGCTGACTTGGGCTATAGCCCAGGTGTACTTCAAAACACACACACACAAATATACGTAAAAATTCAGTTTAAATAACTTTAGCTTAACCCACCATCCCATTCAGCCTAGCCCCACCCACGATCCAAATGATTTCAGTCGGCAATACATCAAATCGCTAGACTTAAGATCAGTAAGTATTCCCTTATTATGCAGAGCACTAGCAGGTGTGCTTAGATTTGTACTCATGTTATAAAATACAGAGCATTCGTTGGTGTGCATAGATATTTATTGATTTAGTTGATGCAGAGCACTGGCTGTGCTTAAATTATTCCTGATTTAGTTGATGCAGAGTACTGGCTGGTATGCTTAAATTAATTTAAAATATTTATTCTTAGAATCTTACTCTTTTAGATTTAAATTATAATGGCACAACAAAAAAATTCTGAAGCGTTTTTTAGATTTGTTGATGTCTAAGAGTTTTTACGGGAGCTTTTTTTATTCATATTCTG
Source organism: Rhododendron simsii (assembly GCA_014282245.1). Lineage (NCBI taxonomy): Eukaryota > Viridiplantae > Streptophyta > Magnoliopsida > Ericales > Ericaceae > Rhododendron > Rhododendron simsii. The sequence continues at coordinate 16,794,329 of CM024962.1, forward strand.
CATGTTAAAGACACCACTACATTAATTCTTAAGAAATAGATATCCGATATCCTCACACGTTACAATCTAGACATTCACAGTACGCGAGGTCAAGGGTATTAGTAATATGCGCAATGCATGAAATGGATTACAAGCCTTATTTCTTAGAGATTATCCATATGCATATTATATACACTGTTTTGTCCACCGAATATTTTTTAGGTTAGCCTAGGGCAGAATCAATTCCTAGTTCCGCCCTTGGGCCCACCAAAAGATGTGAATGTGTGTGTAAAGTGTATGTGTAAGTGTTTGTGGTTGAATAATTATTGTTGAGCGAATATTTCCTATTTCATGAAAGTGGTCAAGCGGTTTTCAACAGATTTTGGGTTGGTGCTGTGCAGTGGGGTGCATAGCACCGTGCTGTGCACCTCTGAGCCGTCGGATCGTACATCCGACGACTCAGATCTCATCTCGACAACCAACCGATCGAGAGACGTTCATTGCTGAGATGAGATCCGAGCTGTCGAATGCACGATCCGACGGCTCATCCGACGGATCGGAGTTGCGCAACACGGTGTTGCGCACACTACTGCACAGCAGCATCCCCTAATTGGTTTTCAACAGGGTTTGGGTCGTGCACGGCTTGCTAGTTTGAATTCTTTTCATCATGTTTCGTGGGGATTGAGATCCCTAGAAGGAAGGGTTTGCAACCATTTAAAGAGACCAGGTCAAGTACTTCGTGATAGCAATCAAGGTGTAGAGACCCATATTTTTAGAAAATTACTTAAAGAGTTATATAAATGTTAGAAAATTGAGAAAAATATGAAATTTGTTGAGTTTATATGATGTGGGGTCTATGTGTTGGAGTTGTTAGTAGAAGGGTGCATGTGTGGTTTGTATATGTGCTAGTATATATATATGAGAGAGAGAGAGAGAGAGAGAGAGAGAGAGACGTGAGATAAAGAGAGAAGGGAGATGGAGTTATGTTCTCTCTCTCTCTCTCTCTCTCTCTCTCTATTGAGTTCAAAACTCAACATCCAACCTCAAAATCCACATATCTCGACCTTCAATCTGTCATCTACGCGTGATTTGAGCCTTAGATTGCGTGGGTTTGTGCTTGAACTCATTCTTGGTGGATTTCAGAGCTTTGGAAGCTAGAGCTTGTTCGTTTGATCTCGTGTTTGAAGCTTCTAACGTCGAGGTAGGGATTTCTTGCTCACTCTATGTGTTTATGAGTGATTTGTGCCTTAATCGTGCGCCTTGGATCGTTGGGTTTTGTTGTTGTGCTTACCCTTGTTTTCTGTAGAATCGCTGCTCGTAACGTTGTGGTATCGATACAACATTAAGGGTTGTATCGATACTATAAAGTTAAGATTCAAGATGGAGGCTCCTGTATCAATTCATCACTAAAGTTGTTTCGATACCCTTAGGGACAGTTTTGCTCCTATTGATCCCACTTCAATTGTTTTGACCCCCGATCACTTTTAACACCTCTTAAACGTCTTTAAATCATCTCTAAGCTCAATTGCTTGTCCTCCAATGACTTATTGATCATTCACATTCCCTAGACACTCGTTAAACGTAACCTTAGTATCGTTGTAAACGGAAGATGTATCGTAAGGTTGTTTAGGAGTATCATAGGCTATACGAGGTGTTGTGATAAGTATGATTGGTTGATGTGAGTCTGTCTTGTGATCTGAAAGGTAACATAATAATTTGTGCCCTCATGATTCGTCTCATTGATCTTTTTAATTACTTTGGCGCTCGTTCCATGAGATCTAAGTATCGATACTAGTGGGTAGTATGTCGTAAAGTCGCTATGGGTTAGTACATTACGTAGGGTATTGTGATATATTTAGGGGAAAGGCATGTGCTTATTTATTAGTTGATGTTATAATATGGTTGATAGTTTAGAATGCTTTGAATTGTGATTGATCATTTGACATATGGATATAACGAGATCTTGTGGCATATTGATAATGGGATTTAACACTATGGATATCACCATTCGGCGGTGAGATGACCGGACTTGACACTACAGATATCACTATTCGGCGAACAACCGAAACGGTGAGATGACCGGATTGGACACGAACGGGTATCACCACTTGGTGAGATGACCAGACTGAAAATGAACGGGTATCACCATTGGGTGAGATGATCGAAAAAGGCACGAGAACAAGCGAGCCAGGAATGATGATATATTGATTAAAGTTTGATTATCGAAAAAGGGACAAATGATTGATTCTATCAAGCTTCTGAAAAAAGAATTTTTAATAAAAATCCTCCAGTATTCATGAGCGAATCAACGGTTTTCGATATTTGGGCTCAAATCAATAGTTTCTGGCATTCAAGCTCGAATCAACGGAGTTTGACTCGTATTGGTTTGTACTTCTCTACATCATTTGCAGACAAAGAAAATGAAGTTTTATGGAAACAGAGTTTGATAACCGTCAATGTGAAGTTGAGAAAGATTGTGGTATTCATATGAAGAGTTCTGGAATGGTTGAGAAGCTATTGTAGGTTTATTTAGGTTGAAGCGAGTTCATTTAGATTGATGTGAGTTTGTTAATACTTCTACTTTGACATGTGAACTATTATGAATACTTATAAGGCGCTTAGAACCATTTGGCCGTAGTCTGCCTACCCGTTGTGATAAATCCATGCCTCTTATGTTCGCTTATTGAAATTCATCACTCTTGGTGCATGTTTCATTGCATTTTTATATAGCTTGAGTATAGATTTTTCTACTGGGTAGTGTAACTCACCCTATTATCATTTTCATGTACATCTCAAGGTCATTGACACGGAGTGCTTGGAGTGCATGTTTTGACTTCATCATTTTGAAAGCTAAGAGCATCCACAGTGGAATAACCAAAAGTGGATAATTAAAAGTTGCAACATCATCTTTTGGTTATCTATTTAATGGGTTGCTAAGGTTAATAATGTAAAAGTCCACAATGGTATAATCAAAATTGAATAACCAAAACTTGCTACATCACCTTTTCAAAATATAAAAATGTAAAAATTGTGACCATTTAAAAAAATTAAAATAGTTTTCAAATTAATAAAAACATGTTATTTGGAAAAAAATTGGAAACTTAAAAAAAATAGTTTTTGGGAAAAAAAAGTTTTAAAATCAAAACAATAACAGTTTTTGCAAAAAAAAAAAGTTTAAAAAAACATCTTTTGTTTTGAAAAAACTGTTTTAATGAAAAAAATAATTTTTGAAAAAAAAGAAAAAATATTTTTCTTAGAAACATTGTTGGAAAAAGAAAGGGGGAGAGAGAATATTTTTGTGTAATGATGGGTGTGCTTGATTGAGAAAATATGGGGACCACTAAATTTAGTTATTGGCAAAAGATTGCCAGTTTTGATTATTTAGGGGCCAAAATTTGATAAGTTGCTAAGATATTGTTAAATTTGATTATTCCATTGTGAGCTCTTTTTTTTACCAAACATTGCTAATCTTAGCAACTTTTTGGTTTTGATTATTCCACTGTGGATGCTCTAATATGGAAGAATTACTTTGACATCTCTGTAAAACTCTTTTGGAAGATGTAATTGTAATTTTTGATACAATATTTTGACTTGAAAATCTTGTAATCTCTAAATTTACTTTCTTTTGACTAATCTCTAATAATTTGGTACTGGAGTGCTATTATTGTAAACTTTTAAACTTGATCTCACTCTTGATGGTTCATGGAAAGTCTTTTGGGGTATTGATATGTATAATGCGATGGTTTTCCTTTTAAAAATATTATTAATATTATATTGAAAATCATGAACGTGACACAAGGGGACATCACAGAACAATCTAACGGTTAGTAGGGTTTTCTTCATCCTAAATAAAAGGAAGCAGCTAGCTGGGGTCAGAACATTGGGCATGAGCAGGGTTTATGGGCTATCCTAGGGTATAGCATTGAGAAAAGAGGGCAGGCTCAAAGCTCTCGCCTTGTCATTCAATTACCAGTCATATTTATAGCTTCTCAGCACTTATCCTTTTTTATTTCTTGCAACCTTTATTTGTTTTCTTTCCAAGTCCCTTGTTCTTTTACTTTTCTTTTCCATGTACTTTGTTACTTTATTCATGGTAATACAAGTGGCTTATTTGTTTCTTGTTTCATTATTGTTATTCACTAAAATTGTTAAGTCCTTCATGAGCAAGACAACATCAAACCAACTTTCATGGCCCTTCCCAAAGGGTTGTGAAGCAATCGTTTGTTTAGAAGTTAGATCAGAGTACTACGCGATCCCGTGTCCGTTTAGACCACGTCACAGTCTTGGCCCGCATCGCATTTCATTTTTCCAGCGTTCTCTGACTACAAGGCACATTACGCTTTTTGGAGGTAACAAAGTTTATAAACACAAATATATCCGGATTCATCTAATTCAGTAGTAGGCTTATATTATTTTTAGGGGATCCATGTACATTGGACGGTGTGTTGTAATCAGTGCTCATAAGATGTGCCCAAAGCCTTACTCTTGCTCTGTATTTTATTCTGATCGCTAAATGTCCAGCTATATGCAAAAAATCCAATTTCATTATAAGAACTCTAGAAACTCAATAATTTGCATTACAAATTGTATAACACATCAAAGTTGTAGGATTTTGGCTCAATTTGGGTTTTTCTGTTTGGACGGGAGTCAAGACCGTCTGGACGACGGTCTTGTATTTTAACTCTGAAGTTTATATTTTTCTCGTCCAGATTTTGGTGAAGTATGTTCGAACAGTCAACACTCTGAATTTTGATTTGTACGCAACTAAAGATTTGTTTTGGAGGTTTTTTTTTTTTTTAAGGACTTGGAGTGCAACAAAATCAATTTGGGAAAGAGTTATATTTGGAAATGATTCTTTCGCTATAAATATAGCTTCGCTCCCTCGATTAGGGTTGAACTTCGTAGGGTTTTTTGTTAGATCTTTTATTGTTGTTTGGTTGCCCCACTTTTATGAGCCGTGCTACGTGAACAGCAAGCTGTGCATAGACCCCTTTTTCTCCCACCGCGGGTCGCACAAAGATGATCGGAGCCGCTCATTTTGTTCAAAATATGTCGTTTAAGGTCCCCGTAAAAAATGAGCTTCGTTTGATATCGTTACAGGCGTTAACAAAACACCCAAAATCACTTTAGGCCTAAATTCTGAAGTGATTTTGGGTGTTTTGTTAACGCCTGTAACGATATCGAACGAAGCTCATTTTTTACAGAGACCTTAAATGACATATTTTGAACAAAATGAGCGGCTCCGATCATCTTTATGCGACCCGCGGCGGGAGAAAAAGGGGTCTATGCACAGCTGCTGTGCACTGCTTGCTGTGCACGTAGACTTTTTGCACTTTTTGTGGGCTTGGGTAAGCTCTAGCATTTGGAAGATACTTGCTTTGGTGCGGCCTTCGGTCACTTTTCCTTTCTTTGGTGATCTCAGTGCGATCTTATTATCTCTTGGTTGAAATCCTAGTTTTGTGAGACAAGAGAGAGAAGTTTGTTGAGAAATTTCAATTGGATTTTGGTGAGAGAACTTGTATTTTGGGGCTTGGTGAGTGTCACTTATTCATCCACTTGCTCAATTTTATTTGCTTGTCAATTTTGACCTCCATGACTGGTCATGACTAGGGCTGCACACGACCTAAACAGTCCGCAAACTTTGGAGACTTTGTTTAGCAAGAGCTCGTTTTAGTTTGATTCATCTATTAAATGAACCGAACATGAACCTCACTTTTAATAAATAATACTCTTGGGGTCTATTAAAAAATATTATATATGCTAAGGGTATACGTATAATTTAGCAATTCCTTTTTCTTTTCTTTTTTTTCCGACTAATGTGATACTATACGATCAGATCACGTAATCACATATTACTGATAATCTTGGTCATGATGTTGGTTTTTTTTTTTTTTTTTTTTTGTCTTTGCCTTTTTGGTTGTATATCTAGGAATATTGATGTGGTACTTAAAAAAGAAAATTACTGAGGAATTGAATTTGAGCCTAAACTCAATTGTTCGATCCTGAATCTAATAGAGTTCGGCTCGTTTACAGGTCATGACCAATCAATCCAACATTTGGTTGCAAAAAGCTAAAAGACGGGAACATTTCCAAACGTAATGCCCAGATGATCTTGAGAGTAGTCAAATATCTCCTTCTCATATCTATGTGAGTGAAATGAATAGTGATGTCAAAACGTTTTCCGTGTGTCCCTTCTGTGTCACAAAGGTTTTTAAATCAATCAAATACAAATGCGTATTTAAGTTCCATTCCAAAAGAATAGATGAGTATGGTTACATAAAGAACAAGCAATTTACATGCATAGCAAGAGAAGCGCGATAAAAGATATCCCTATCAGCCAAAGCAGATGAACTGGCCTGCTTATATTGGAATCATCACTCACAGTTTCAGTTGTACGGCCGCTGCCTGTGGGTGATGATAATCCAGCCGGTGGTGGAGGTGAGATCACGGGAACATCGCATGTGCCAAATGTCGCATTTGTCTGTCAAAAATGGAAAACATAGTGGGTTAGGTTGGGCCATTCTACCAACTCTCTTTTGACTACCCAGCTTCTAATACAACATATGACCACAACCATAATTGATAGGCACAGATCCAACTTTCATATGGTTTAGGTATTACCAAATATGGTTTAGGTTTAACCGATAGGCCTTAGGGATTAGGTAGAGTAAATCAAATATTGTATTGGGTGATGCGAATGGTGATCTGATTAGGGATGTAATAGTGTGCTGCAGTGGTCTTCTCTTTCTGAGAAAAGATTTGTATAGGCGCATTCACAAGGTGTGAGTCCCCCCAGTGCCAGGGATCCCCGTTGCGGGAACCTCTTTCTTTGTGAGGGGCGAATCTACATTTGTGTCCAAGGTGTTGCATAGAAAGTGTTGCTCCTTTCATTTTCTTACACCCGAAATTGTTTCTCTCCAAGCCATTTCTTGGTTGTTTCAAGAAACCAGCTGTTCAGATGCCCTAGATTCAGTGTATTTGCTGTGGGAAATCAAGTGTCAAAAAGGTTGAAACTGATTTAGGTTACCAAAGAATCTTCTTTTCCATGAGAATTATAAAGAATGGGCAACATCTTATCTGATAATTTGAATTGAGGCCAAAAAAAACACACACAGAAAGAATAACACAAAATATCCACGAAACTACATATGTACGAAGGAAAAAGTGCTTGCACCTTAAAATACTAAGCATTTTTACCAGATTTTTCATTTGTCAATAACTTGAAAGTAACAAACCTTGCAATAAGCAATGCTATCACATCCACAAGTCAGCTGACCATTCGCCTCATCCACGGCTTCTGGGGCTCCTCCACCGTCACTTCTCTAGAACAAGTTAATAAGATCTTGATCTATTAGCTGGATGTTAAAAATTTGTTTCTGGCCAATCTAGAACAACTCCATAGATAGGTCATATAAAATTGCAGTTCAATCATATCCCTTACCTGGTAAAAATCAACTGCAATGAAGTTTGGCCACCGCTTCCCAGCATCTTGATAACAAGTATTCATCATACTGATTAACGGAGCAGAATTGTCAACGCAGGCTTCTGTGTTGTTGGGATTACCAGGGAAGTAGTTCTGAAGAACCAAGGATATTGTTGATGTGTTCATAGGAGATGATTCCGCACGGTTCGGACAAGAACCAGCCACCATTCCGTCGTCCCCATCTGCAGTTTCCCAAGGATTTTATTAGCAAGAGAATGATGAAAAATACACGAACTAACCAAAAAAATGATCCTTTTTGTTTTCCAAAAAGCAAGAAAGTCCTAGAAACTGCAGGAAGTACAGTTCGTGTACAACCTTTTAAGCCTTTTAATTAGTGATTGGTTTGCGACAAAATACTCGTATGTAGGGAACTTTTTCCCGTGAAAGTGAGGTACTATTTGTCCTTATTTTCCTACATTACTTCCACTTCAATGCCCCCCTTTTTTTGTTCCGGTGTTCTCATTCCTCCTCTATACTTATCCAACATACTGTGAAAACCAGTTAAGCCACAATTGTTGTTCTAGTTTTATCCCGCAAAATCTCAATGTGGATGCATAAATAAATTTCTTCTACTTGAACTGACACAAGCTAAAGAGAAGAAAAACAAGGTTCGTTTCAATCGACTAGGAGGAATGGAGGACCATTGACCACCAGTAATGGATCCCGTGAAACTACAAGTCGTACAATGGACATTGATAATCATGTTCCACAGCTTATTGTATTCATTTTTCGATCTAGAGTTCCTTATCATTTCAGACTGGACAAGGACAGTTTAGTGAAGTACTACATAAATATCTGCCAACTCTCATGCTCTAAATCAAACAAAAAGTTGTAAATTGGCAAAATTTTTGTAAAATGCATAAAAGAAAATCAAATTTCCTTTCTCTATCTTTTTCTTTCACCTTACTTTCCATCATTTTCACTATCCATCAAAAGTTTCCTTTTAAAAAAATGGCCCATAGGCAATGTCTGATTTTGCAATAAGTTTTGGCAAAAGCATGACCTGCTTCGAACAAAATCCAAGTTTTGCACGGAAAAAGAACTAAGAGTGCTCACACTGATTTTCTACCACGTATCTCCACTCATAAGCAATCCCCTCAGTGGCCTCCTTGGAAGATATTGAGGTGAAGACTACCAATCGGTGATTACTCTGGACCATATCATCCACAGTAGGCCAATCTACGCCACTTTTGGGCATCTGAGACACTGGAAACCAATAGTTACTCAGACCAGATGCATTAAAAACCTTTGTCAAGCCCTGTGGAGAGGTCACATAATCTTCGATGAAGATGGTGACAATTTCTGTTGGATTTGCTTCCAGAAACACTTGAATCTCTTTCAGCACATTGATAGCAGGTTGCTAGGAGGGAAATGTTTAAAAATCAGCCATAAGATAACTTTCACAGTTCAGAAGCACAATTGCAGCTTAGTTTGTAAAAACTCACAAATGATGTAAAGTTGTAGCATTTTCCACCGAAGGAGTGGCATAACCAGATGTCATTGTTGAAGTCATACATATCAAGCATGAGCCCTCGGACGCCATTCTACAGATAAGTAAACAAAAAAAATTACTTAGCGAACCAAGTAAATGAAGCCTGTGTTAAAAATGATTGTGTCTGAAATGTAGATTGGGAGCAGTTCAAAAAAAGAAATGTAGATTGGGAACTATTAAATCATTTCAGGAGGAAAATCAAATTGTCAATTCCTTGATTTCTGGTCGAAGCGGCTACCAATCAAATTAACAATAGTAACATGTCCATATATGCTAAGCGATTCATCTAAATGACACAGTAAATGCAAGGTTTAATTAAGGTAGTACTTGACACAATATCTTCATTCGGATGTAAACATCCATACTTGCAGCGGAAGAATGTAAAGGGTAGAAGCATAATGCAAACTTTAGACAAATGCAAATAGAGCCCTGAGAAGAAAAGGTGTCTTGAATACCATGTTAAGTTACTAGTTGTCCCTTGATATTTATGGTGTTAGGAAACGAGTTCAACAATGTATATCAAGCTATCTGACATTAAGCAATCTTCTCTGAGTTCTTTTCTATATTTTTTTGGTTTGTCTTTTTATTTGGGGAGCTTATTCTGCGATAAATCGCACTCATCGCTGTGCTCAGGCGGTTGCAGATGACATTTGTCATGAGGTGCTGTTAGGTCATGACCTCTAGAAATATAGATTAGTTAGAGTCATTTTCATTTGGCACCCAACAAGCAAGGTTTGCACATGGACCAACTCCAAATTTGAACCTGATTATTTCAAAGTTCAGTTCAAATAGCATGTCTTAGAATTGTTCGACATGAATAAGTCAAATGATACTGGTAGGTAAGTTTGGATGCTTAGTTTATAACCTAAGCAAACATGGACAGCAATTATTACAACTCCCTACCACTTGGACCTTCAACTTTCAAGTAGCGCAACAGTTATGGTAGGGGATTCTAATGAGTTTTAATCAATTCACCACCAACAACAGTTTTCCAGGCTCACATAGGTACACTTGCAGTATTGCACACACAAAGACACAAACGAGTTTGTGGACGAAATTACTCCATAACTCCAATGGAGGCGAGACCCACCACAAACACTTGTTGTGGGACCCCACGTCAGGGTACAACTTGGGCATTCATAACAATTTCTCTTTTTGAATATTTGCGTGTAAAAGAGTGCGTGTATGTCTTTCCTCTAACAACCATACCATGGACATTTAAACACCACTAAACTATTGTCTCTCACACATTACAAGCCTGCAACTAAGCTTTTTGGGTAATTGCTAATTAATGATGTTTCTAAATTTATACATGAAAACAACAAGAAGAAGAAGTTCCCAAGCAAATGCAAAGTTCCAAAAGGGGTAATCTTACTTCAAGCTGAGAGGTAACCGTATCTTCCTGATTGGTCGGAGAAAGAATGGGTGACCCGGTCTCAGACGTAGCCCCGGACAGAGCATAAGAATTGTGGGTCGTCAGCCATGAGTACTTGTTGAACGGTAGACCTTTCACCTGCCATCAATTCCCAAAATTAATCACTAGTAACACTTACTAATATAATATAGGAATCTTTGTTTGACGGGATATGATCAACGGATTGGACTTTATGCTGAAGACGACCAGATAGACGGTGTTTGGTCGGAATATTTACAATTAGAATTAAACAACGATTTGAATTAAACCTGCTTCGGATATTAGATAAATAATCTAACAAAGTGTGGGATACATACATAATACGAAAAAAATTCCAATGCAACAGTTATTTATAAGGCCCCATGTATGTGGGTCCCACCTCAAGTGAGAGGCATTACAAATAACCATTGCATTGAACATTTGTGGGGTATTATTCATCCAATCACTACTAATTAGGTTGGATTGCATATCCGATGAGACTACACTAAGCAACTCCAATCGGTGCAGTCAAAAGTGACGTGGAAGGCAAATGGATCATTTTGGCAGCTAAATTCAGCCCAACCGAGCTGCCTTCTCTAATGCCAAAATCTACATGGCTTTGAAGGGAAGGGCAAACCTGCCAACTTTGATAGCCGCCCTCCTCCATGTCAAATTTCAAAAAATGACTATTTGTATTTTGACATAAGGGTCGGAGAGTGATAGCTTGATGTCAAATAAATAGAATTTGACATAAGGGTTGGAGAGGAGGTTTTGATGTAAAATTAGAGATGCCAAAATGCCACGTTAGCCTTCAAAAAAAAAATTGGCATCCGCAATTTGAAGTCAATGGTTGGAGATGCTCAGATAAAGGACCTGTAGAAATGCATATTCTTATAAATATTTTTTATTTATTTCTTTGCTGTTCATATTCGTATAATGGTTGTGGACTTGATGTGGGTTCAAAATTTATTTTGCAAAGACACCGTCAACATTACAAAATCCACACGCAAAAAAAGCAAACATTTTCCAAATAGAAAGGGTGATTTTTTGCTGAAATCAAATTCATCCTATCAAGAACAAGTCAAATTCAAATCATACGTAGAAAAGGTCAAATCAAATTACACGGAGAGAACAAGAGGTATAGCCCTCATTAAAACTTTGACCAATAATCCTCCTCGTCAAATAGAAGGAGTATATTTTACAATTTCTTTTGGGAAGGAAATACTAGTCATATATATATGCAAGTATACGTATCTCTCTGTACCTTGGAAGTGGGAATCAAGGGTTGAGTGCGGGTGCATCTGGGGCGGGTGTTTCCATTTGCAGAGCATGTTTCGCAGCGTAGGCCGGCGTCACACTGACTATCAGTAGAACAGGTTTCCCCAATCTGAATTTCATACAAATGGAAACAAAACAATTTTCGGAAATTGATGAGGAAATAAATCGCAGAAATTACAACATTGGTTGATTTATCCTCACAAAAATAGTAGTAAAAAACTGACGGAGGGGTACTAGGAAATGACCTCGAGACTGAAGCAATTTCCTAGTAACACACAGAATGTGATCAATAGAAGCTTGATGGCAAATGAACTGATCCTCTGCAATTTACACAACACAGAGAGAGAGAGAGAGGGAGAGAGAGAGTTAGCCACTAAAGAGAAAGAGAACGGGAAGAACGTAGGATGTATTTCCATGCCTGCATTTCCGGATCTCCGCTGGTTTAGAGAGAGAGAGAGAGGGGTCTGTGTTTGTTCGTCTCTCTCTGTCTATAGGTCTCTGTTTGTTCGCCTCTCTGTGTCTATATATTGTATATATATACGTAACTGCGGGTTTGAAATTACGCTGCACGTTGGGGAACGGGAGAGGCGCTTTCCTGTTTTTTGACTTTGTTTCTTTTTGGGGGGAGAGAGAGAGATGGGAAATGTGGATCGACTATCAATGGATGTGGGGAAAACGCGACTGTGGTAGTTACCAATTGGCAAATGCTAACTGGCTCCTTGATGCGCCTCCTATGCGGGCTACCAACCCATCGTTACTGACTTCTGCAGCCAGTGGGCTGACAAGATTGAAGTTTTCAACTCAAACTACAAATTTGACCTTTTTACTTTTTTCTCTCCAATCTCAAACAACTCTCTTTCTTTTTTGAGAAACAAAAAATGTGACATTCCGCTTTCCAATGGTACTGTAGGAAGTAGGCTCCATCCGAACGGGAGGGGGCAAGTCATGATTTATAAGAAAAGATCTATCCTACTTGTAGGAAGCTTTTTAAAGCCATGAGGCGGGTCAAAACGCAAAGGAACTTCACAGTTAAGCATGCTCATCCTGGGGTAGTCCAGGGATGGGTAACCCTACTCGGAAGTCTATGGACTTTGGGCGTCCAAAGCGGACAATATTATACAAAAATGGAGCCCATAGACTTCCCAATAGGTCACCCATCCCTGGAGCCCATAGACTTCCCAATAGATCACCCGTCTCTGAACTAACCCAGGATGGGCACGTTTAACTGTGAAGTTCCTATGCGCTTTGATCCGCCCTCACGGCTTTAAAAAGCCTTGTACTAATCCAGGATGAGCATGCTTAACTATGAAGTTCCTATGCGTTTTGGCCCGCACTCATGGCTTTAAAAGGCCTTGTACGAGTAAGATGGATCTTTTCTTATAAATCATGACTTGCCCCCTCCCGTCCAGACGGAGCCTGCTTCCTGCAGTACCGCCGGCAACTGGAAAGCGAGGTCACAATCTACCCCCCTTAGAGATGCAACGTCCTCGTCACACAGGCCCAGCAACCTCCCCTGGGGTTCGTGGCAGCAGAGCGCATCCTACTCACCACTTTGCCCAGGGCGGAGCTTTGATACCATCTGCCCGCTTTGATACCATCTGTAACGACCTGCTCCATCTTTATACAATATTATCCGCTTTGGACACCCAAAACCCATAGACTTTCCAGTAGGTCACCCATCCTTAGACTACTCCAGGATGGGCACGTTTAACTATGAAGTTCCTATGGGTTTTGGCCTGCCCTCACGGCTTAAAAAGGCCTTATACAAGTAGGATGGATATTTTCTTATAAACCATGACTTGCCACCTCCCATCCGGAAAGAGCCTCCTTCCTGCAGTACCGCCGGCCATCGGAAAGCGGGGTGTCACAAAAAAACTCACCCAAATCATTTCTGCCAACCTTTTTGACTTTTTCTTATTTTGTTTTTATTTAAAAAAATTTTCATTTGTTAATTTTGCGACTCATTTTTTTGGTTTTCAAAGTAAACAAAAATATGACTTTTATCCAAAATATTTAAGTATCTGCTCTTTATTAGAATCCTGAAGAGTAGATATTTGATTGTAAGAGCTCTAAAAACAGACATTATTATAACCTTTTTGAATAAAATGATAAGAAAAATAAGATATTCGCACCGTTCAAACGAATTAAAATTAGAATAGTTAATTTTTTAGACTGTTTATATTTAAAAATATGGTTAAAAAATTATATGTTCCAAGTTTCAATCCATTTGAACTGGTGCGGAGATCTTATTTTTTAAATTATTTTTATCTCAAAGTTTCATAATTAATTTTTTTCTTTAGAGATTTCACAATAAAGTATTTGCTCTTTATTTCGTATAATTAACTCTTTTTTGCCCCATTTTGCAAGTTCGTATTTTTAACTACTGATTTCTTACTTTACAAGAGATGTTGTAATAACTCTGAATTTCAATAAATGGAAATTTATTTATTATTCAAGTTATTAATTTTAATTGCTTGTATTGCTCTAATTTTTCGGTAGTTTGTCATAATTACGCTTTAGCCCTTCCAATTTCGTTTCTTACACTTTAGCCCACTTAGTAAGCCTAGTTAGCTTCTAATCATCCGGTTAGAGGAACTAAACTAGAAAGATACCTAGTTACCTTTATCTAACCTCAAATGGACCATTTTGCCCCTCTTGGACCTTTTGAACCTTTTGAACCCTAGACTAAGAAATTGGTTATTTATTTTTTTTTAATTATTTTGGTTTTATTCTTTGTCCATTGGATAATAGAAGTTAGGGAAACTATTATTCATTGGATAATAGAAATCCCAATTCTTTATATTAAAAATATACTTGGTTAAGTACTATTATCTTTTAAAAATAGGCTTTTTTATTTGATTAAAGGACATGTTTGATTAGTTATTATTTATTTTTCCCTAGCAACTATTATCCATTGGATAATAGAAGTTAGGAGATTTATTACCCAATGAATAAAAGGGTTAGTCTTTCAAAGTACATGGGTTTTATTAATTTAATCTTTTTCTTTAAACCCATGTGAACTAAGTGCATGTTATTTTATTAGAAAGGTACTTAGTATTAAGATTCTTGAATTACCCTTTTATTTATTTTGTATTGGGGTTTTGATTCTTCCTAAGGTACAAGGTACCCATGTTTATAATATTTTAGTTCATGAAAGACTAGAATATTGCCCTAAGTACACATGAGCCCAATTGTTAGTTTAATGGAGAATCCTAACCTTTTAAGACTACTTTTGATCCTAAGTACTAAAAGTACTATTATTTAATTGTTCTTCTTGCATTGTGATATATATATATATATATATATATATATATAAGTACTTTGTAAGAGAGTGAGAGTGAGAGAGAGAGAGAGAGAGAGAGAGCCGAGAGAGAGGGAGAGAGGCCGGGTGAGGGAGATAGGGAGAGATTTGGTTAGTACTTGGCCTTTGATCTTCCATTGTACTTCCAATATTTGGATTGTTACTCTTCCAACCAAAGACTTAACTTCCAATGTCCTTCCTTGTACATTTTTCAATTTGTTTAACCCTAGAATCTTGTACAAACTTCTCTTCCACTACATATTTGCTTCAAGAATCAAACCTAAGGACAACATAGCCATGCAAACCTAGCATTTTAGCCTTAATCTTCCATGTGAACACAACTTTTTGGATTAAAAAAATTGAGTTGTAGAGAGAGAGAGAGGGGAGCCGGCCAAGAGAGAAAGGGAGGGAGCCCTTGTCTTTAAATAGAAGGCCATTCCATGCCTTGAACTCACACCTTCAACTTGCTCTTCCTTCTCTCTAGAATTCCTAGTGTTCTTTGTTCTTAGTTCAAGAATTCTCTTTGTTCTTGAGTATTCTTGAGCAATACCACTAAACCACTTTCAAATACCACTCATAAATCCTTAAAGTAGTCTACTTTAGTTAGTAAAGTTGTTTCTAGGAAAAGAAAGAACATCTCTTTTCCTTTCGAAGCAAACCGAAGGCCGTTACGTGGCCGATTTCAAAACCGTCGACCAACTTTCGTAGCCGACCACCGCCAAGAAGAACGGTAGTTATCCTAGTCCACCAACTCTATATATTTTTAAAGAATCATATGTTGGAAAATGAAACGTCTCTTAGAAGTAACTTTGATCATATCTCTTTTAAGTATATAAGGTTATCTTTGTTAAAAGTTGGAATGCATGGTTTATTTTCAAAATGTTTTCAAGCATGCTATGTATCGTAGAGTTGGATGATCTTGTTGAATAGTCTTATGAGATGCATGTTAGTATGAAAAGTCCTACACCGCGGAGTCTTGCATGAGAACGAGACACGAAAACCGAGAAAAGTAGAAACATGGCACCTAGGGTGTGGTTTAACAAGAGAAATGTGTTTTCCGAGGAAAAAGTTATCTTAGAAACTACATAATGACCATTTCAAGGGTATTATGTGAGTGGTGTGTGTGCCAATGGGAACCCGGCGCGGCGGAACCATTGTGAGAATACTTGGGAGACCGGTACGGCGGAACCAAGGTTGGGTGAGGAACATGGTTATCCGTGGAGAGGAGCCAAAGCAAATGTGTGCCAATGGGAACCCGGTGCGGCGGAACCATTGTGAGAATACTCGGGAACCCGGCGCGGCGGAATCGAGGTTGGGTGAGTTAAAAAGGAGTCTTTGGAAGAGAAAGGTAGTAATAACAACACGGTCTACGACGAGTTACGTAGGAGAGACTTAGAGAATTTAGAACACCAACGATAGTTATAACGACTGTGAATGTGTTGTCTTTTGTAACTGTTTATATACGTATCATGTGGAAATCGATGTTTGATTATGATCTTTTGTTCATAAGTTAAGGGTTAGTAAGTAGGATTTACTATTGAGCCTTCATAGCTCATGGTGTTACCTTGTAGTGACCCTGGTATATTATATGGGTGGCGACGCCAATATAATATGTCAGATCTGATAGATGAACAGGGCGAACTCTTCACTCTGGAGGCGTATGGAGCCGAAAAACTCACTAGGATGGAAGAATAAGAGGAGCAGTAATTAGGAACCCTAGTTCCCTATTTGTTCCCTATTTTGTATTTTAAATACTCCTACGGGGGTTATGATGTAATAATGAGCAGTGACTCTCTTTATTTTTTGTAATAAATTTTCCCTTTAATTAACGAACCTAAAATTAGGAGCGTTACAGATGTCATTCTCTCACAATACATCTCATTTTAGTTCAAAAAATAAGCACTTTCTTAGCGGAACAGGGCCATAATAAAGAACTAATTTTGTTACCCATAATAGTAAATAAATCACTCAAAAAAAATTCCAGAATGCTAAGAGTACCGACAAAATGAGTACCAATAAGGTACCGACAGGCATGCATGGCCCACTTTGAGTCTCCCACAGATGATTAGAGCTGCTCAATAATTTTTTTGGAAAAATAAGTGAGTCTATGAATAAACAGCTCAATCTGATATACGTAGGTACTCGATCTAATTTTTCACATTACATCTCATTTTAGTTCAAAAAATAAGCACTTTCTTAGCGGAACAGGGTCTTAATAAAGAACTAATTTTGTTACCCATAATAGTAAATAACTCACTCAAAAAAAAAATCCAGAATGCTAAGAGTACCGACAAAATGAGTACCAATGGGGTACCGACAGACTGCATGGCCCACTTTGAGTCTCCCGCAGATAATCAGAGCCACTCAATAATTTTTTTAGAAAAACAAGTGAGTCTATGAATAAACAGCTCAATCTGATATACGTAGGTGCTCGATCTAATTTTTTTCATTCAGATTTCAGTATCCTGTAATCTGAGTGAAAAGTAGAAAGATTGGATCGAGGACTTACACACAACAGATTGAGCTAATTTTGCACAAATCCTTTCATTTTTTCATAAAAGAAATTATTGAATGACATAAATCATCTATGCGAGTGCTGGGGTGGGCCACACGTGCAGGTCAGTATCGTATCGATACCAATAGTGGGCGAAATTTTTTTGGTAGTTTGTGCTCAGGCTATTTGGATGTGGTGATAAAAAAAAAAACCTACTGTATTTAAAATTTACAATTGGAGGTGGTCTTACAAAAAAAAAAAATCGTTCGAAAATATTTTAGAGAACTAAGTCATTTTTTCATGAGAGAGAGGAGAGCTTTTTGTTGCTGTAATTTCCATATAAATAGAGATCGAGAGATTTATCTCAAAGCAAAAGACAAAAGGCTAAAAATGTCAATTGGAAGAAGGCGTGTCAGACTGAGGGGCTGTTTGATAAAGCTGAAAACTGAAGGCTAAAAATTAAGTACTGAAAGCTGAATACTGAATTTTTTAAGCTGAAAAACTGTTTGATAAATATATTAAACACTGAATTTAAAAAATGTTGAATTAATTTTACTTCCAATTTTCTCTTAATTTACTAATGGTCACAATATATTTACGGTAATGGTGGAGTGGTGATTATGGTGGTGGTGGATTGGTGGTGATGGAGCGAAGGTGGGGGTGGAGTGGTGAGGGTGGGGATGGACTAAGAGTGGTAGTGGGGATAGAGTTAGAGTGGAGATGGTGGGGTGGCGGTTGTGCAATGGTGGTGTGTTTGTGGTGTTAGTTGTGGTGGTGGTGGTGGTGGTGGTGGCGGTGTGCTGGCGTGTTGGTGGTGGTGTAGTGGTGGTTGTGCAATGGTAGTGTTATGGTGGTAGTGGCGGCGACGTAGTAGTTGTGATGGCAATGTGGTGGCGGGCTGAAGTGGTGGTGGTGGTGGTGGTGGTTGTGAGTAGTGGCGGTAGAGTGGTGGTTGTGCAATGGTGGCATTATAGTGGTGGTAGCGGCGGCGTGGTGGTGGTGATGGCAATGTGGTGGTGGGCTAAAGTGGCGGCGGTAGTGGTGGAGTTGTGTAGGAGTGGTGGTGGTTGTGGTGGTAGTGGTGGAGTTATTGTATGAGTGGTGGTGTTGGAGTGGTGGAGTTGTTGTCGGAGTGGTGATATGATGGTTGAATATAAGTACACAAAAATTTAATCGGAAGTAAGTAGCTCAAAATTACTTAATTTTTTTTCAACTTTTTTAGCCTACATTTTAAGTTGCACTTAATTTGTTAAGTAATGTAAAATGTGATTATCAAGCCTATTGAGTCATTTATTACTTAATTGATTCAGTTTTAAGTGCTGAATTCAAATTATCAAACAATCCCTAAAATGATGTCTTATCAGAGGAAAAGTAAAAAGGAGATAGCAAGGACACGTGGCTAAAAATGATGATTGTTTTGCAGTTGCTATAGTGTGCTGGTTAGCTGAACCGTTCTAGAATATAGATTCTGATTGTTTCGATGTAAAATGTTTTACAATTTAAAATATTTTTTAAAAAAATAAACTTCAAATTTTTATTTTTCGATTTTTAGTTGGCACTTGAAAATATTTTCAGAAATTCAAAAAATGGTGTAGAGAGAGAGGGGGCTTAAACGGTGCAAAAGTTTGAGAATATTAGAATTGAATGTGAGTCAGGACTGACAATCGAGGAAATTAAGCGGTGAGAATTGCAGTAGAATGTAGCGGGTTCATTTCGAAAAATTATTGACGAAAGATTTAAGGGTAAATTTTTTTCATCCAATTGATGAAAAATATATATTTCTAATTTTTTACACAACCAAATACTAAAAAATAAGTAAATATTTTACACCCAAACAAACAGAGCTATAGAAACAATCATTCTACCACCACACCCAACTACATACCCAATCACACACTCGCACTCACAGTAAGGGTAGAGTCCGCACACACTACATACCTAATGTGTGTGGGATCCATCCCTATTGTGAGTGTGGGTGTGTAGTTGATATAGAAACGATACTTGTACGAATATATGTTTGGATTATACACCCTTTTCCAATACATCACTTTTAATTTAAAAAATAAATACTGTATACTTATTATTAAAGCAGGACCGGGCGTTAATGATTTTCTTCTATCAAAGACTATTCTATTGGCTTTTTTTTCCTATTTTTTTTAATTTTAAGAATGGCAACAGTAGTGTAAGAAGTATGGCAGGTGTACGAAGTCTCAATTATATGTGGATGAATAGTAAATGTTTCAGCGGTAAAATCTTGTAATAGTAAAGTCCCCAATTATATATGGTACTGTTGCTTTGATGTAATTACTGATGCAAACATTTGTACTGATACCTCTTCCTTACGCCTATAATAGGAGGATTCTACCGATTGTAAAATCTAAGTCAATGTTTCCAATACAATATCCTGTGTCTTAGTGGATACAAACACAAAGTAGGTTAGGATCGTAGAGAGAACATAAGAGAACATAAGACACATGATATTGTATTGGAAACACTAACTTGGATTTTACAATAGGTAGAATCCTCCTTTTATAGGCGTAAGAAGGAGGTATCAGTACAACTACTTACATCACTAATTACATCAGAGCAACAGTACCACATATAATTGGGACTTCACTATTACAAGACTTTACTACTGAGACATTTACTATTCATCCACATATAATTGAGACTTTGCACACCTGCCATACTTCTTACACTACTATTGTCATTCTTTCACCACAAAGGACATTTGAACAGTACAAATCAATAATTTCACCCTCTCCCAAAAAGAGGACAATACTACTTTTACTTTATTTTACTTCACACTTTTTATTACATCACACTAAATAAACATACTCCACAAAAGAGACAGGTGACACAAGCACATAGTTGTCACTTTGGATCATCTGTCTGAATCTTGGATCTTGCGATGCCAGTTTTGAAGCATTCATGCCTCCCAATTATATACTATAGGAAAATACTCCTCACCATTGGGTTTAAGAACAAAAATTTGCATAGTTGATTTCTACATATAGGCTAACAAGTACAGGCGGTAACTTCCTTCCATAGTTGATTTCCTACATAGGGTTTCCGTTGATTTCCTACATAGGGTGTACCCAGGCGCAAAATTCTGTTGGGCCTGAGGCGAGAGGCACAAGGCGAGGCGCACGCCTTTGTGAAGAGAGACGCACCTATGCAAAAAAATAATTATTTCTAAAAATAATTGTGTTATGTGTGCTTTTTATAAATAAAAAAAACTCATTTATTTAAAGAAAACGCGATTTTTTGATTGATTTGAAAGAAACATAGTATTTGCACCTGGTCGCTTTTCTCGCCTTGTCAATTTTTTGTGTTTTTTGGTCAATTTTTTCAAGTCTCCTCGTCTGGGGGTCATCAAGGCATTGGGAGTGCGCCTCGCCTCGCCTTGGGTTTAGGTGCACCTTTGACAACTATGACTCATGCTCAAGAGAGAGTTGCCATGGCCCGGTCCACCCTTTTTGCTTAGGGAAAAAAAAAAAAAAAAAAAACCTTGCCTATCATGACAAATTGGAGTATTCAATGCTCATGTTAAAAATAGTCTACGTATTTCTCCGTAATGTAAAAATCTACGAGTGGGGAACTTTTTTTTAAATGATTAAAATACTTTTTCTTGTTCCCAAAATGTATTAACGGTTGTCATAAAAAATAGTAGTAAGTCTCAAGCTGGAGTTAGTTTACCTGTAAAAAAGTGATAATCGGAAGTTAAGAGGTACGTATAATACCTATAGTCTTATTGTCATAATGTGTTGTTTTGAGTATTCAAATAATGCCTACAATTTTTGTTTTGGGTGTTAAAATTATTTATAGTTTCACTCCAAATTTTAGTTTCTCCATAACTCATATATAATCTTTTTAAGAGTAACACAAAATGTGCTGAGAGAGTCGTTTAAATAGTGAAAGTGTAGAGTCGTTTAAATTAGTGAAAGTTTTTTTCTCTCCAATCCAGAGCTTCTCTCCCTTAGAAAAAAATTCTAGCCGTTTTCTCGCTTCCTTCCCCTAGGAAAATAAACTCAACGGATTAAGCAAAATGATTAAGCAAATGAAATGAAAATTATATACAACTGGTGCTTGACCCAAATGTCCAAGTGCGGTTGGACTCTTGTGTTGGAACCTCCAAAAACTCCTTAAACTTGTAGTATTTATAGGCCGAGCAATACTAGTGAAACCGAATTTTAACATCACAATACAAGTATGGTGGTCTCCACACATGTGGTGCCGTTCCACTTTAACAAAAGGAAGGTAATTTTAAGCTCAAAAATCATGTGTTTACGTAAATAATTTTCCTATCAATATGGATCTTATTTGATAGATCTCATTGAGATCTTTTAAACGGTGCAAAAAAAATTAAAAAATCATTTTTCATTTTCATTATATTTGAGTTTGAAATTACCCTCTTTTTGAAAAAGAAGGTTTTGGGAGAAAGCGGAACGGGGTAGACTTTCCCTTAGAGCATCCACAGTAGAATAACCAAAATCATGCAATGTTTTCTCAAAAAAGTGCTCACGCATAATCAAATTTAACAATCTCTTAGCAATTTATCAAATTTTGATCATTGGTTAATCAAAACTAGCAACTTTTTGTCAATAACCAAATTTAGTGACACCCATCATTACACAACAATCTTCTCTCTCTTCCATTCTCTCTCTCTCTCTCTCTCTCTCTCTCTCTCTCATATTTTTAAAAGAAATTTTTGTTTTTTTTGCAAAAACAGTAAAATTATTTTTTTAAAACTCTTTTTTTTTTAAAAAACTTTTTCTGAAAAGTGATTTTTTCAAAATAAAAATTTTAACAAATTATTTTCTATTTCTAATAACCTGTTTCTATTAGTTTGAAAACTGTTTTTAAAAAAATTATTTATTTGGTGACAATTTTAGATTTTTATTGGTTGAAAAGGTTATATGACAAGTTTTGATTATACCATTGTGGACATTTACATTGCGAATCTTAGTAACCTCTTAAATGGATAACCAAAAGATGATATAGCAACTTTTGAATATCCAACTTTGATTATTCTAGTGTGAATGCTCTTTAGTAGGCTCAATAGCAATTGGGTCCTGAAAATTAGCGACGTGGCCTGCCTCAGGCTTCGTCAGGCGTCCCATGTTACCATGTAATGCGCACAAACACAGCTCACTCCCACCCGTTTTCAAGGATATCATCACTCACTCACGCCCGGACCCGCCCCGCCCCGAATATGGCGGGTTTTCCAACTCATTTTTGGGTTTAGGGTAATGGTCGGGTTAAAATTTCAAAATCCGACTGAGTTTGGGTAGGATTCGGGGTGGAAGAACCCCGCCCCGACATATATTTATATATATAATTATACTTTTATCCTAATTAAATTATCATTATACTTAAAATTTAATATTTTTATCCTAATATTATTATCATTATACTAAAAAACCTTATTCTTAACTTTATATTTTCACCATTATACTAAACTACCACTTTTGTATAACTATTTTCTTTTATTTTGCTATTAGATTATCAAATTTTTTTAATTTCTTATGGGGCGAGGTGGGTAAATCCGCTTTCCGATTGGGACGGGAACGGAGATACCCAATAAATACCTGGCCAGGTTCGGATAGGGTTCGGGCCGTGTAATAATTTTTGGATCGAAGTCGGGGTATGAAAAACCCGCTCCGTTGCCATTCTTACACTCACGTGCTCTTCCATAACTACTTCCCCATGAAGTAAGGGCCTAACCACCCAGCAAACATGGGCCTGACCCCCAAAATATTGGGCCTAACCGCTTGTCCTGGAATTAATCCTGATTTGAACCAAAGTATATGCGCAACTCATCTTTGAAGCGTGAACCATAAATTACAAACAATGATCGACTGCAACCTGCTAGAATCACAAAATTGTACAAGGGAAAATGACGGTTCAGAACGTGTTTTGATAATTAATACCCGCCAAGAATATGCTAAAAATATTTATTAATGCTGAATTTGTTAATGGATTTATCATCAGAATATACGTAATTCGATGTAGTTGTATTCAAAGCGTGTAAAGGCACGAGCAATTACTAGTTCTTCAATAATTATGATCGATTTTCACTACACAATGGCATTTTGAGGATGCTACTAAGTCATGATGATCTTCCGTTGGTAATATATTGTTTCCACACCATTGAATATAAAGGAGTAGAAAAGGGTTATTTACAAGCAACTAGGTGAACTTACAAATCATTGAATATTGCATTACCGCCTTCATCAAGGTCTAGGGAAGAATATACTCAATTGAAAACA
Organism: Rhododendron simsii; assembly: GCA_014282245.1. Taxonomy (NCBI): domain Eukaryota; kingdom Viridiplantae; phylum Streptophyta; class Magnoliopsida; order Ericales; family Ericaceae; genus Rhododendron; species Rhododendron simsii. Next base: position 16,818,021 of record CM024962.1, read on the forward strand.
GAAATGCCCAAGAATGGAGGTTGAGCCCAACTATGGGTACACCATTCGATGTACACCAAAAATATACCGGCTTGTGTGAGACTCATCTTCCCACATAAATAATAAGAACCGCTCAATTTGTTTAGAACATTTTTTTTAAGGAGTCCCAGAAAATAATAAAGGATTAATAAGAGCTGGAGGCATAGGGGTAGGGCGAGGGTACGGTAGAAGACGGTGAAAGGAGGAGATAGATCACCGATCAACCCAACAGATTAAAAGCTCGAAAGGAGAGGAAAGGAAAGCCCCCTCCCGCTGCTTCATTTATCGAGATATTTTCAATTGTGTTAATTAGATAAACATTGACTTATAAAAAACAGTTCTACATATTTTGCAAAGAATTTAGAAATTGCAAAGAATATCATAGGTTTAAAAATTAAAGTAAAAAAAAGTTGAACAAAAGTAAAGTAGAAATTTTGAAATTTCCACTTTGAAGAATTGACTCATTGTCTTTAACTTAAGCTGTGTCCCTAATGAATTCAAGTCTTCATAACAATTAAAATGAAACACGATTAGAGTGCATCCATTTTTCTATTATATAAAGCAATAAAGAATTAGAGATGTGTTAACTACTCATCCCCTACCCCTTACCTTCCGGGTTGACAATAAACCCCACTAAACACCCTCTAAACATAAATTAACCAAAAAATTACTCACTACCAACAAAAAAAAAAAATTCAAGATCGGCTGACCTTTGAGATCAAACATTTAATAACTCCTTGCAATTTCCGTAAGCCCCAAATTTTTTAATAACTCAAGTATTTGGACCAGTTTGTACGCATCTTGACTAATCTTGAGTATCCAATTCCACAACCTAGTTGCAGGGAGAAATTAAAGGCGGGGCAAAATTACACATTTACAATCATCCCACAGCCTACTTGCGGCCAAGAAGAGCCTGTAACACTGGCCACGTTTTGAACCTAAAAACGTAAGAGTGAGCAAACCTTGTTTATTTTGGTATTTTGGATTTTGGATTCTCTCCTAATGCACGGTCACTAATAAATTTTATCTCCATCATTATTCTCATTTCTCTTTTATCTCTCTCCACTCATTATCCAAAATTCAAAGGCAAATGCTATTAGGGGCCCCTAGGGCATAAGTTTAGGGCATAAGCTAGATTACTGTTTTTTAAGTACTTTAATTACATTGTTTATACTTATTCCAAGATTTACTAATAATAACATTGAAAATGTAAACCACACAATCAAACGAGGTCAACAATATTTTGGTTGACAAAAAGGGAAAAATTCAAAATACCCCCCAACCTATACACCCAAATTCAATTAGACTCCCAACCTTTTAAAAACTTCAATTTTACTCCCAACGTTATATTCCGTTATCAAAATGCCCCTTTCCATCCAAATTACTAACGGATTCCGTTAAAGGCTCAGTTAAATAGTATTTTGATCGAATTTCGATGATCCGAGCCGCTCAATGTGTTTAAAACGTGATTTTAAGGGTACTTGCAAGAAATCAACAAAAAAAATGACCGGGAAGGGCTTCATCTGATTATTGAACTATTCAATAAAAAATTGTTCAGATGAAGCCCTTCCCGGTCATTTTTTTTGTTGATTTCTTGAAGGTATCCTTAAAATTGCGTTTTAAACACATTGAGCGGCTCGGATCATCAAAATTCGATTGGAAAAGGGGAGATGTGGATCGATCCCGATTTTATTCAAGTACGGATGTCCGAATTTTGCTTCGGTTTGTACCTCCCCTTTTCCGATCGAATTTTGATGATCTGAGCCGCTCAATGTGATTAGAATGTGATTTTAAGGGTACTTGCGAGAAATCAGAAAAAAAAATGATCGGAAAGGCTTCATCTGAACAGTTTTTTATTGAATGGTTCAATAAAAAACTATTCAGATGAAGCCCTTCCCGATCATCACGTTTTGAACACATTGAGCGGCTCGGATCATCGAAATTCGATCAAAATACTATTTAACGGAGCCTTTAACGGAATCCGTTAGTAATTTGGACGGAAGGGGGCATTTTGATAACGGAATATAACGTTGGGAGTAAAATTGAAGTTTTTAAAAGGTTGGGAGTCTAATTGAATTTGGGTGTATAGGTTGGGGGGTATTTTGAATTTTTCCCTAAAATAACCATGACTGTTTGTCTCCATCTACTTTTTACTTGAGAAAAAAGAGAAGAAGTGCCGCCATTTCCTTTTCTATGTAGAGACAAATGCCATTTCCTTTTCTGTTAGAAACAAATGCCCAATATGGCAGCCAACAAAGTGTGTGTGTGTGGGGGGTGGGGGGGGTTGTGGGGGCGAGAACGTGTTCAAAAGAAAACCGGTTTTCTCAAGTGGATTGTGCAAGGGTGTTGGGCACAATTTTACTAGAGCAAAATCCACTTTGACCCCCTGTGGTTATCGTCATGGGCACAATTTTACGAGAGCAAAATTCACTTTGACCCCTTGTGGTTATCGTCATGTGCGGATGCTTCCTTCATGGTTCAAAACTAAGCACATAACATACCTGTGGTTATGAAAATGTGCGGATAGACCCCCTACCGTCATGTTTTCCATCCATATTAACGGACAAAGCATTAAAAGACCGATGTACTCTCATCATGTCCATTGATTCTTCTTTTTTTAAAAATCTAATCACATTATCCCTTATACCAAAAATTAAATCCAAACCGTTGATATTGTAAATTTTGACGAGTACTACATCTATGCCAAAATTCAAGTCAATCAAAAAATGAAAAGCCCATGATCGAATCGATTTTGTTATGAAATTTAAATTTTAAATTTGAATTTATTAAAAATTAGATCACTGGGTTATTGAAACCTGATCAAGATGATTTTTTTTACAGAGATACTTTATTCTTTATTTAATACATTATGAACGACTCAGATTACATTCTAAAGGCGTGTGAGATACATTTTTGTTAATATGGATGGAAAATATGACAGCAGGGGGTCATCCGCACATTTTCAAAATCACAGGTATGTTATGTATTCATTTTTGAACCATGAGGGGAGTATCCGCACATGGCGATAACCATATGGGGTGAAAGTAGACTTTGCTCATTTTACTATGTGTTCTGGTCAAAAAAAAAAAAAAATTCATCACTTGTTCACAAAAGAAGAAGAAAACCACTTTGAGCAAGATAGGATTGAATTTTATATTTTGTGTGAAGTATTAGAAATTGGAGTTTTTGTCAATTTTCATTTTTGTTATCTCGCTTGAACTTTTGTACGGTTGTTATACAACTGTAATTTTTTCTTTTCGCTTTAAGATGTTGAAAATTGAGATTTTTCATATTACAAAGATATTGTTCTGTTTGTCACGGGTTTTTTTTTTTTCTTGTTTTGTTTCAAAAACAAGTTACGGCTAACTAACAAAAAGTTATTTATTCCCTTAACTGACAAAAAATTATTTATTCCCTTAACTAACAAAAAATTATTTAATCCCTCCGGCCATTGTATTTTTTTTATTTTTTATGTAACGTTAATAACCAAAAACCTGAGAATAATATCAAAGGTGCATATCCCTCCCGCCATTGTTCTGTTTGTGCTAAAAAATTCTCCTACCTAATTTTTTTTTATAAAAAAAATGAGAGTATTATTGTCATTACAAAAAAGTATTATAAATATTTATAACTAGTACAGAGAATAGTGGTAGAAAATGATGTTTGTTGAGTTCCCATAAACACAACTCATCAATATGAGGCTCCATTTGATAGCTTGATTCGGCCATGGGATTGGACTAACAGTCCCTTCAGACTATTAATTTCTTGTTTGGTAATACAAATGACTCCGGATAGGAAATCCTAAGGGATGAGGAAACCAGACTTTATAGGGTATTAGCAATATACCGTGGGACTTGGTATTCATAGCCTAATCTCAATCCTTTCTCATTATCAATCTCTTCTCATTACAATTTTCTTCTATTAATGTAATCCAATCCCATCATTTAATCTCATCTTAAACAAATATGATATTAATAATCTCATCATCTAATCTCATTCCAAACAAATATAATCATTATCAATCCCTTCTCAATTCTCATTACAATTCCAATTCTAATTTCATCTTCTTACGAATCCCATTCATCTATCATTTTTATTAAACGGGACCTAAATATATTAATTGCACTTAAACTATTGCCTCAGGGGCAGCTATTAACCGGGCCGAAATTCAAATACCAAAACCAAGAAGCCCGTCTCTAACCACTCGGGTTTCTAAACCGCCAACATAAGGTCCCCTGTCCTACCTTCACAAGCATTTGACCTAAATCAACCCAAAAACCATTCATTACCACATGATTAATCGTACTGCTGGAAGATCTGCACAGACACAGAGAGAGAGAGAGCGAGAGAGAGAGGACCAAAATCAATTCTCTTCTCTCCACATTGTGACCAACTAGATTGAGAGCAGTCAATAGATTGATACATACATACATACTACAAAACAATCGCACAAATGTCAATGTCAACGTCGAGGCACGCGAAAACTGATTCGGAGTCCAGCCTGGCGCCGTCGTCGCCGCCCCGGTCTCCCCGCCGCCCCGTCTACTACGTCCAGTCGCCGTCCCACGACGGCGAGAAGACCGCCAACTCCTTCCACTCCACCCCGGCCCTCAGCCCGGTTGGGTCGCCGGGCCGCCACTCGCGCGACTCCTCCTCGACCCGGTTCTCCGGGTCCCTCAAGCCCGGCGGCGGGTCGCGGAAGCAGCCCGACGGGCCGGGCCGGAATGGGAAGGGAGCGGAGAAGGAGTGGATGGATGAGTTCGGAGCGATTGAAGAGGAGGGGCTTCTGGACGACGATGAGGCCCGCGGCGGGATCCCAAGGCGGTGGTACGTCCTGGCCTTTGTTCTTGCGTTCTTTGCTCTGTTTGCTTTCTTTTCGTTGGTGTTGTGGGGGGCTAGTCGGAATCAGAAACCCGTCGTCACTATGAAGGTCAGTTTGCGCTCTCTCTCTCTGTCTCTCTCAATTCATATTCCATTTGGAAATGGATCCTCTACAATCTGGACAAGATAGTCCATTCACTTGCTGAAATCAATGGTTTGAACTTGTTCAAAAAATCTTCCAAAACAAATCCATTGATTGCAGAAAATAAACAATCTATATATAGATTGTCTCTTCCAATCAATACCTTTTGGACCGCGAAGGATCTGGACCCTTTCTATTTCAATGTATTTTGCCATTGGATAAATTCTATGCCCATCACAAAATTTTTAGGAAAAATGATGGCCCATGACGTGTTTTGATAATTAATACCTTTTGAGGACATGCTAAGAACAATTGTTAATGAACAAAATATCCTTGACGGGTATTAATTATCAAAACACGTCCTTGACCGTCATTTTTCCAAATTTTTAGTCTATGAAAATCTCATATAAGGTTTGGATCAAGTAAAATGGTTAAACGTGTAATATTTTGAAATTGCTTTCACCAAATTAAAAGATCCCAATAATTTAAAAGTTTTAAAGAAAAGTATTTTGAAGACATTCGATTATTTTGAAGATTTATGGTAGAATCATTTTGATGTGTTGATGTGAATTGGTGATTTTTTAAAACATTTAAAAAAAAAAGTATGTGTGCCCTCGGGTCAGTTTTGGGGTCCTGTAGCGCACCCTCGCACTAGAGCAGTCCTAGTACGATCAAAAGAGGTAGTTTTGACATTATTCAGCACTAAACACCTTTAAATGTGGGCAAAACTAAGTTGTTTTGTCGCACTACAGCATCTCCGGATTTGGGTGGGATCAGATTGTGAGCTTTGCACAAAATTGTGTACGTATAAATATGCAAACACTCTGTGTTATTTTTTTGACCGGCCAAACTCTCTGTGTTACTATATAGTAAGTCAAATGAATCCATATTTGTGATGAGGTAAAGTGAATTGGTTCATTTTGCAGAGTATTACTTTTAATGGCTTCGTGATCCAAGCTGGTAATGATGCATCTGGGGTTGCCACGGAGATGGTGACAATGAACTCCACAGTCAAGTTCGTTTTCCAAAACACTGGTACTTTCTTTGGGGTCCATGTAGCATCCGCACCCATGGATATCTTCTATTATGAGCTTTCCTTAGCCTCCGGAAATGTAAGCCCCACTAATGCCATTCTATCTCTTCTAGCTCTTTTTGCAATGAGTGTTGTGAGATAACTAGTTGAAATCTGGAAACTCTACATCTTTATCTAGGAATAGAGAAAGGTAGGTCACGAAATACTCATCAAGAGATTATGTCTCCATGTCACGATGCTCTCGTAGGTAGTCAGTCACACAACGTTATACTATAAACTTGAGAAATATCAAGGAGCTATCAAGGCGGACGAGTGTTGGGGTGGGGTGTCAACTGTCAAGTGACATCGCTGAGTTGACTAAATCTCTTACGATAAGTCCAAGTTTTATTGGGTTTTTTCCGCATATTTCCCTTAAAAATGTTCACTTTGTCCTTTGTTACAGCCGAACGCGAAGTAATTTACCCCATCGTCCAAAGGTCCTGACTCTGCACTTGAACGGGAGCCTCGTGAAATTAGGACGACCATTTAGACTCGCATGAAATGTTAATTATCCTGAGTTCCTTCTATTTGGGTTTATATATGCAGGTAAACAACTTCTACCAATCAAGGAAAAGCCAGAGAACTGTATCAGTAACGCTGCTAGGGAATGATATCCCACTATACGGAGGGGGTTCGGACTTGGGTAGCAAAAACAATACACCCACGGCACCGGTGCCGTTACAGTTGAACTTCACGGTTCAGGCAAGAGCTTATGTGTTGGGGAAACTGGTGAAGCCCAAGTTTAACAAGGTAGTCCAGTGCGCAGTCGTCATGGACCCCAAAAAGATGTATACGGCCATTTCTTTCAACAAGACTTCTTGCACTTACCAGTAAGTTTGAACAAAACACACAATACTGCATTGTTTGACAATACAAAAATCTGTATAATTGGGGGCAAAGAACAGAGCTGTTTCCTAATTTGGTGTAATAAAGAGTTTTTTTTTTTTAAATTGTTAATTTAATGGGAAAAGGTGGATACAGCTAATGGTTGGGCAGATCTGGTGTGGGTAATGGGGGAGGAGTTGACTTTAAAGAGAGAGATGGGGATGGATTGGCGGACTGAATGGGCGATTACAGGGGAATTGGAAATTTGTTCATTGGTGTTTTACTTGTGTCATTCTTTTGTTACTGTAATCATGAGATTGTGTTTTATTATTATTAGTATTTTTTATCAGCAAAAGATGAATTTTATTAAAAAGGGGAAAAGGAGAAGGGGGTCCAACAATCAGTTAGATAATACACCACAAAGGCAAAGCCCCAAACACTCAAAGGTCTACCAGGGTCCACTATAGAAAATACATTAAGCTCAACCCAAACCCAATCTAAACAAAAACAGCCCAAGCACCCAAGACTCAGCCCAAGCCTTGACCAGCCCACCTAAACCATCTCACACAACTCTAACTACACTGGCAGCCACCGCTATACAAACCACCAGAGCTCAGCCTTGCCGCTAAGCCGAGTTGGCCTCTCTCAGATGTAGAGACCAGCGGCGAGAGCCAACCTACGAAAGTGAAAGCCGAGGCAGTCAGGGCCAACCACCACCACCATCTACCATAACTTCGAACAATCCCCTGCAGCAACACGGTCTTCAACAGCAGCAACATCAAACTAGAACAGACGAACTGCTAGCCCCTCACCTAAATGAGAGATCAGAAAGGTCGCCGGCCGGAATTCAGCACACGAAGACGACCAAGATCAACCCATCCATGGTGACCGCAACCACCTCGCCACCACCGGAGAGAAATTGAACTGATCAAACCGCCATCTTCCCAAATCATTTTTGAAAAAAAACCTGCAAAAACAGAGATTAGAAAAAACTAACTAGACCTCCACCAAACCACCGCCCATTGCCTCCACCCAAACAAACCAGATCAACACCACCACACCGCCACCCACGACCACCAAACATTCAAAACACCCAACGCCACTAGGCCTCCAGAGGTAGCCAAGGAAACCTCCAGTCGGTGATCGAGTGCACCACACATTGCCGCCACGCCCTCCCCACAAAAGATGGCAGTGCCTGAGAAACGGACGTAAAGAGGGAAAACGGGAGATGATCTTGATTAGGAGGGAGGGAGGAGAGAGAGAGAGAGAGGAGAGAGAGAGAGAGGAGAGAGAGAGAGAGAGAGAGAGAGAGAGAGAGAGAGAGAGAGAGAGAGAGAGAGAGAGAGAGAGAGAGAGAGAGAGAGCCATATTTTAAGATTTGTGTGTGTGTTTTATTATTGTGCATACATAATTTTTTAATGTGTGTCGATGATTTAGGTTTGTTTTCTTTGGAAGAGCAATACTTCCTCCGTTCCTAAATAAATAGCCGGCGTGCAAATTTAAATCTTTAAAAAAATGCATTTTTTGTAAAAAGAATCAAATCTTTTTCACAAATCAATTAATATCAGTGAGTTCTGTTAAGTTGTACGGTGTAATTTTTTTTTGAATTTTTTTACCAAAAATGGTTCTTTTTGAAGGTCCAAATTTGCGCGCTAGGAATTTATTTTGGGACGGAGGGAGTACTAAATACGTAGAGTTGTGTGCACACATGCCAATAAAGATGTGTTTAAAATCATTCATGCGCATGGATCTTTTATTTTTTACGAAGCATATCTCTATCGGTCGATCCTAAATACATTTGTATTTGAATTTTTGCACACACTTTCTACTTTTTGATAGGGCACGCAAGGGGTGATTGGTGATCCTCATTCCTCAGCCAAGTAGCCAACTCCAACCTAAGTTCTGATTTAAAAAAAAAAAAGAAAAAAAAAGAAGAAGGTCCAACCCAGGTGTGGTTCGGGTACCTAAAAAATGTGTTCTATTTTGAAATTTCTTTTTGTCATGAAGGATTTTGTAACTTATCCGTTAAGATATTGATCGGCTTAATTAGAAAAACAGAAAATTTTATTTATGTAGAATATATTTGCTAAAACTGAACATCAGCCGCAAATCACATCAAAACATGTTGGCAAAATTGGCTCTTCTATTTAGCACACTTTCTTTTCTTTCTTTTTTTAATTTTTAAAATAGGATTAAGTTTGTTACTTTTTCCAAAAAGGATACAGTTTTCTATATATATTCCAACTCCTTCGTACAAAATGATATGAGGAAACAATTTTTTAAAATAAAATCTAAAGAATATCAATAAGAGTTAGAAGGAATTTAGAGAGCCAAAACGAGTTTTGGGAGAAACCAAACACTGCTTGAAGAAATTATTCTTATAAAAATATATACAGTTAATTTTTTTAAGAAATCAAACATTGGCAAAACTTTCTTCATCTGATTCCAAATCAAGATCCTCTCATATAATTATTTCTAATGTTTTCTCAATTTGACACAAAATGAGACCCAAAAAAATTCCATTGGACAATATGAGATTTTAAATGCTTTGTTGCACTTATCTTTTGTTCAGAAAACAAATGCAAAAATTACATATACACTCCTTGAGGTTTGATCTTAATACAAATTACCCCACCACGTTCTAGAAATTAGCGTTAGAATTTGTTTGTTAACGGATTTACTTGAGAGTGCTAATATACCACTTTACCATCACTTGCTAAAGCAAAATTACCTACCTAACCTATCCTTCTTCTAATCTCAAACCCTCAACTTTAGTGGATAATTGTCAAACTCAATTTTCAATTTTTTGATTTGGTACTAAGTACTAAAAAAATTCCTGATTCAAATGGGGAGGTAACTACTCTAGGTAGTATTCCATTTTCTTTTCTTTTATTCTTTTTTTGTTGGTGATTCTGTTTTCAAAGTAGGTAATCATTGTCGTGGTCAAAATTGTTAAAGGGTGGGTAATCGTTGTCGTGGTAAGAATTGTTAAAGGATGGTCGATTGAGAGAAAGAGATAGGCTGCGATCGCTTGTGTGGTTGTTTGTCATGCCCCATGAGGCTATATATGTGAACTAAAAGAAATGAAGTAAAAAAAAAAAAAAAGAGTTCATTATTGTTTTGTTGATTTGGGTTTTTCGATTTTGAGATTTAAGTAGTTTAAATCAATTGCAGTTGGATTTTGGTTGCCATAAATAATAGAAAGAGGAAAAAAAGAAGTAATACACAACAAAGGTAGGAGAGAAAGTAAGACAATATAAGAGAGGACTATTAATCTAAAAAGGGGCTCATATTTTTAGAGTAAGAAACCCATTTTTGTTCACTGGTTTTCTTTGGGGAAAATTTCAAAATAGCACCTGACCTTTCACACAAATCACGCATAGATACCTGACCTTTTAATATTATCAAAAAAACACCTGACCTATTTAAAAACCCATCAATTTTTCATCTTCCGTTAACTTTCCATCCAAAAATAGATGGAAATGCTGAAATGGCCTACATCTGGCCATGTGGAGGGAAACCAATATACATTTTGGGGGAAAAAACACATTACTCTACTGATTTCTCCTGCCAAAACACACCTGAGGGGCCATGGAGTTCTAATGGTTTGTTATGAAAGTAATGCTTATAAGACTTCATTTAGGTTATTGTAATTGTTTGTTTATGTTGAACTGGTTATTGCACATTTTGGGGATTAAATTTATGTGCCATTTTTTTCGGCAGAGTTGAGATGGTGTGAGACAAATGAAGGAGAAGAAGGAGATGTTTGGGGATTTTGGGACATCCCCATTCCACTTAACTTTTTCTATAACTTTTAGTTTTATTCTTATTTAAATTTTTTTCGTGTTTCTTATTATATATTTGCCCAAATATTTTGGGAGGGAAATAGTTATTTTTTTTTTGACTTAAAAGTGGTTATTTCCTAAAATATTTACTTTTTTCGATTCGTCTTGTCGAGACAAATCAATAAGTCACAAAAGGTTGGTGCAAAACTAACAAACACGAAGAAAAGAAGAGAGAAGAAAAACAAAACTAAGAGTTATAGAAAAAGTAAAAATAGTTGTTATTGGAACTTCATGGCCCCACAGGTGAGTTTTGGTGGGAGAAATTTTACCTCCAAAATGCATATTAGTTTTCCTCCAAATGGCCAGGTGTAGGCTATTTCAGCATTTCCATATGTTTTTGGATGGAAAGTTAACGGCGGGTGGAAAATTGATGAGTTTTTAAATAGGTCAGGTATTTTTTTGATAATATTAAAAGGTCAAGTGCATATGCGTGATTTGTGTGAAAGGTCAGGTGCTATTTTGAAATTTTCCCTTTTCTTTGAGTAGATAAGCATGACGCATATTCCATCCAAAACCCCTAACAGCTAGTTGACGGAAGGTGGTTGTTGCCATTAAACAATACATGAAGGGGGTTAAGTGTTTGAGTTCAAACATTAAGTAGGCAACTCGGAAATGGTAATAGTTTAAGGGGGTTTATTGTAATTTAGTGCCCATTTACTTTAGAGTGCACTTGGATGTATTTGACTTGGAGCGCGGCTATTCGCAACTCTTTCTTTTCTCCCATAACCCACCATATTTCGGTAAGTGGTTGTTGAAAATCATAAATAACATTTCGGTAAATAGCTATTGAAAATAAGATTATATTTCGGTAACTACATGTCGAAAATATGTTCAACTTTCGGTAAACAACTGCCAAACATGCATTTTCGGTAAATAGTTGTTGAAAAAAATATCATATTTCGGTAACTGAGTGCTGAAAATGTATCTCAATTTCGATAACTAACTGTCAAGTATAATTGAAAATTTTTAACGAACTATGAGAGAAAATCAAGGGCTGCAAATAGCTGCGCCCTTGACTTGGGCCTAGCCTGGGCCTCGGCTACCATTGGAAGTCCCCAGAGGGCTAACGCATGCGCTTCTCAAATGTGGAATGAGTTGTCGAAGTTTTTGGTGACTACACTGTCAGTGTTTACGCTAGAGATTAATGTATGCAGAATAATTTTTAGGTTCAAATTTTTTTGGCATTTATTAGTTTTACGCCAAACTTTTATGTGATATGGAATCAGAAAAGTAAAAAATTATGACTTTTACACAATTATTTTGGGAAATATTCAAAGAAAAGCTCAGAAAGTCAGTTTTTGGATTTTTTCTTAAATATTTTCCAAAATATTTGTTTAAAAATCATAATTTTTTACTGGTATTCAGAATCAGCTATATCACTTTAGCGGAATCGCTTTTAAAAAAAAATTAGTGGAAGGGCTGTTTGACTTTTTCTTGCTAAAATAATTTTGTAAACTGCTCTTCACAGTATGAAAAATAGCTAGGCTTTAAGCGAATGGAGACGGGCAGTAGTTTGGTAACTTTTTCAGTTTTTTATTTTTAAGAAACAAAAATAAGAAACATGCTTGGTAAAAATTTTGTTTCTCAAAAAGGAAAAAAGGGGGAAAACACCTTTTTGTAGTTTCCATAGTTACAAAAGCTCTAAAAAAATTTATGAAAAACAAAAAAGTAAAAACTTGTTACCGAACAAGTTTTCTTCATTAGTTTTCCAAAAAGTAAAAACAAAAACCGAAAACAAAAAGATTACTAAATTCCGCAATTGACTACTGTGAAGGCACACTCGTAACTTTGAATTGTCACAATAAAAAAAAAAGAGGGTTAAGAGAGAAGAAAGTGAAATGCAAACATCTCATGTTATAGTTTAAAGTTTCAATCTATAAGACGAATATAGTTCATAACTTTTCAATTAGTAGTTTATTAGTTTTTGTATTCTATATGGTGATGGTTACCCAAATGATCCTAAACCCCCTCATATGGTTTTGTGTTTGATTGCTATTTTTTGTGTATACTGTTCATATTTTTAGGGACACAAACAGAAAACCTATAGGGACCGACGGGGTTCCTATCGAAATCGTACCGACAGCCGCGCCGGGCCGTCTCCAGCAGCTTGATGTCCGATTCGAGCCTTCCAAAAATTCTAAAAAACAAAACCGAGGGGGCCTGTGCGAGATTCAACGGCATCCGATGAGTGTAGGACCCTTTTTTTCGTGTATATATGTATATACATGCATATATGAAAAAATTGGGTGTTTAGATCGAGCACCTACACACGTCGGATGCCGTTGATTCCCGCGTGGACCCACTTGGTTTTTCTTTTTGTAGAATTTTTGGACGGCTCGGATCGACCGTCCGGTAGCCAGAGACGGCCCGGCGTGGCCGTCGGTCCATTTTCGATACGGTACTTATCGGTACCAATAGTAGGACTCGGACACAAACGCTCTTACGAGCAAATTACATACGTATTTCTTCTCATGAACCCAAGTGATTTTAGTTTCAACTATCAATTCGCGTGGAGCCTATCAAAGATTGTGAGCGGTAGTGCATTTAGTTGTACGAGTGTTACATACGGTATTTATGTTTCACTTTTTATGTGTTTTGTTGTTCCAGTAATTTAAAGAAATTGAGGTTTTGCATACCACGAGCAACTAAGAGCATCCACAGTAGAATAAGCAAATGTGAAGAATCAAACATATCACATCAAATTTTGATTATCTATTTAGAGATCGCTAAAGTTAACAATGTCAATTCCTACATTGGTTATTTTTTGCCCATGCCATAATCAAAACCAATGGCCTTCCAAACTTTTTTCCTTCATTTCACGCTTATTTTTTTTGAAAAAAAAAACAGTTTTCTGAAGAAAAACAAACAGTTGTATTAAAAAAAATTTCAAAAAAAAAAAAGTTGTGTAATAAAAATTTCGAAACAAAAAATATTTTTTCAAAAAACACTCTGTTCATTTAAAAAACTATAAATACAGTTTTGAGAAATTTTGAAAGAACTATATTTACACAAACATTTTTGAAAATTTAAAAACTATAAATACAGTTTTTTAAAAACAGTTTTTGTGTAAAAAGAAAAACAGTTTTGAAATCTCAAAATCCATTTTACCAAAAAAATAGTATTTTGAAAAGAGTTTTGTGTAAAAGAGTTGAAATTTTTCAAAAACAGTTTTTTAAAAACACACACTTTATTTACTTACATTTTTTAAAATTTTTGAAAAGAACAGTTTTTTTTTTTTGTAAAAAAAGGTTTCTGAAAAAAACAGAAAAAAATATGAAAAATTAGTTTTTCAAAATTAGTTTTTGAAAACATTGTTGAGAATGAGAAAAAAGGGAAGAGAGAGAAGATTTTTGTGTAATGAAAGTGTATTTGATTGAGAGAGAAAATTTGGTTATTGGTAAAAGGTTGCTAGTTTTGATTATTTAAAGGCCAAAATTTGATGAGTTGCGAAGAGATTACTAGGTTTGGTTATTCCAATGTATTAGGGTGTTATTCGGTCGGGTCGGTTCGGTTCGGGGTGATTTTGCTGGAAACCGATCGGGTTCGGGGTATGTACTTCCGAGACCGATCCCGACCGATTTTAATTTCGGTTCGGTTCGGTTCGGGGTGGGTTCGGTCCGGTCGGGGAATTCAGGGAATTCGGTCTGCCCGAATTGGGCCTCATTGGGCCAAAGATAAAAAATAAAAAATGGGCCAATTTAAAAATATTGATAGTGGGCCAAAAATAGGCCCATTCCACCTGTTTTTTTTTTTAAATTTTTATGAAAGTGTTTGTTTGATAGTAGACCAATTTCACCTATTTTATTTATGGCAAAAGAAGTTTTTTGGCCCACATGGCCCAATATCTTGTGCAGTCATCCATTGATCCACAAATACCAAAAATCCTTAATTTCATAGGCCTGTTGGCCGTCTTTGTTCAGTCACAAAGAGCAGTAGAGCACATCCATGAGAAATTAATAACATTAAGCAGTAGCAATGTAGCATACAAGCATTAAAAAAAAAAATACACCCATCAGAATCCAGTAGCACCCAAAACCCACTTACACCCGGAATCCAGGGTGTCCCACTTACGCCCAGAATCCATAGCAATAGCATACAAGCATAAAAAATACAAGATTACACTTTTCCTTCGAGTAAAAGTCTCCAACAAAAAACACAAAATACCAACAATACTTCAAGTTAAAGTCTCCATAAAAAAACGACACCACCATACTTCAAGTTAAAGTACACCAAGTTCAAAACACTAATGCCAACAGAAAATGAAAGACTCCTAATTAACCACCATATTGTTCAGTTCCCACCAAACTCCACAGCCAAAGAAAACAAAAGGCCCAAGCTACACATTCTACTCTCATGTTCCTGTTGTAGCAAAACTGCAAAAGAATGACAATGATACAATTAAATAATGAGAGGAACTTTAGTTTTAACTTATAAGAAGAAGGCAAATTACTTAGCATAAAAAAGGAGACAAAGATGAACCAAATTAGAGGATAATCCGGAACAATGAAAGCTGTAACTTTGGCAGTAGAGACCAAAAGATTGAAAAGGATAACTTTGGCAATGCAGAAATGAAATGAAAGATGCAGGCAAATTACTTAGCATAAAAAAGGATAACTCAGAAATGAAAGATGCAGGACAATGCAGTAACACAAGAGGGCATTGCTGTAACTTTGGCAGTAGAGACCAAAAGATTTTTTTTCCATTACCCACCATACTAAAAAGATTTTCATAAATTCTCAAATCCGGAACAATGAAAGCTAGTATACAAAATCAAACAATAGAAGATTAGAAAATACTTGTTCGTTACTATGGTCATTGTCCTCCATCAACACCCTGCCAAGGGGAAAAAAACAAAACAAAATATAACCTAAGATAGTTCAAAATCAATTGGAAACATTGGTAGAAGGATTTGCAGACATAAACTTGTATACCTCTTGTAGAACTCCTTAATCCAAGCACATCGCCTTACTCTTTATCAGTTGATTCTAGGACAACTAAAAACATAGAAGGAAAAAGAAAACAAATAAAAACATACAATAAGACATTCAACATGAAAGTAATTTAAAAACCATAAAATAAAGAAAACAAGAATTAAAAGTAAGAGTAGTACCCGAATCTAATGCCTCCAATTCATCAAGTTGTTCTCTTATATTGATCTTGGTTGGTTTCCTAATCCATTGTTGTGTGCAAATTAGTGCTTCCACGGTTTTCGGAGAGAGAGAACTTCGATAAGGATCAATGACACGTCCACCCGTGCTAAAAGCGGATTCGGAGGCAACCGTGGACACGGGAATTGCTAGCACATCTCGTGCCATTTGAGAGACAATTGGATACTTCGAAGAGTTTAACTTCCACCAACGAAGTACATCAAAGTTGTCACAATCATCCTCACTAGTTTCCGCAAGATACTTTTCCAATTCCGTTTTGCTTGCCATATTGCCCTCCTTTTGTTTGTGCATCTTAAATTGAGATTTCAAGGATTGATGATTACCAACGTCCGTGTCAACTCCATCCAACTCTACGGTGTTCGATGATCCCCCAACCTCTTTGTTACGCACATTGAAACCACTATTATGCTTCACATACCATCCAAACAAACGGGTAATTTCACTTTTTAACTTATCCGTGAATTGACCAACTATTGCCCTATCATAGCTCAAGGTATTTTGCAAGCAATACTCAAAAAATGCAACTTTGCATCGAGGATCAAGAACAACCGCAAACATCATCATTTGATTAATCTTATCAAAATCTCCCCAATACTTGTCAAACTTGATACGCATACTCATTGCCAAATCATACAAATCACTATCCTCGTTTTCACACAACTTCATAATGTCTTGTTGAATCAACACCATTTCATCAAAAAAAAACATTGCAAGTGACGTACAAAGAACCCGAAAATTTCAAAGTTGCAATGTAAAAGACTCGAAGAAACTTTACATACAACTTAATCTTTTCCCAATCACTTGAACTTGGAGGCCCAACGTGCTCCTTCCGCCCTTTCCCCCCCCTCTTTTTCTTTCTCTTCTCAATTTCAATTATCCTATTTATACCCTCAAAGCTATCAACATCATCAAAATCCTCGTCCATCTCCTCCTCTCTTACATTTAATTTAAAATTCGGGTCATCACACAATCGATCAAAGGCCTTTTGATAAGTTAAAGCTCTCTCCAACATGAAATATGTATAATTCCACCGAGTAGACACATCCAAACAAGGTTTAAGCCTACACACAATTTTCTCCTTCTCAACACATGACCAAAACTCCGCCATTCTAGATGGGGAAGACCTCACATATCTCACCATATTGCGCACTCTTGCAATCGGGACATCAATCTCTTGCAATCCCTCACGTACGATTAGATTCAAGATATGTGCCGAACATCTCACATGCAAGAACTCATGATTTAAAATGATGGCCTTCCTGTCTTTGGTCTTTCTCTCCAAGTATTTAATCAAAAGATTATTTGAGGATGCATTATCAACCGTTACGGTTAGAAACTTGTCAATTCCCCAATCCAATAAGCATTCTTCAACCATTCTACCAAGAGTATCACCTTTGTGATTAGGAACAACACAAAAATTCAGAATTTTCTTTTGGTACCTCCAATTCTCATCAATAAAATGACCCGTAAGACACATGTAGTTCAGATTTTGGACCGAAGTCCAAGTGTCCGTTGGAAGAGAAACCCTTTGATGCTTGAGTGTCTGTTTCAATGTTTTTTTCTCCTCCTCATACATGCCCATGATTTGTTTTGCCATCGCAAGCCTACGAGGGGGATTCCACATTGGTTGAACAACACTAATGAATTCTTTGAATCCTTCACCCTCGACAAATGAAAAAGGCAACTCATCAATTATTATCATCCTCGCTAGTGCCCTTCTACAAGCGTCAGCACTAAAGGCCACGGGCACAAGGTTTGCACTTGTTTCACCATTGTGTTCTTTCTTCTGAAAACTAAGGAGTTTTTGCCTAGATCCCGTAAATTTCTTACTAGGTGGATATTTGGTACACTGATACGCTAGATGATGAGTTAGTGATTTAGTACCATTTAACTTCGAGTGACAAGCATAATCTGTCCCACACCAATTGCATGCAGCCCTAGGTTTTGGATGACCTTGCGGTGTAATATATGTAAAATGCTTCCAGCATGCAACCCTTTTTTTGGGACAAACGACCTTCTTTTTTTTAGACTCATTGTTAAGTTCAGGCATCAAATCATCATTTAATTCAGCATTTTGAGGGATATCAAACTCAGCATCTTCATCAATAATGTCATCATCATCCATATCATCCATCTAACACAGCAGAAAATTAAAACCAAAATAATCACAATCTGATTTTCATGTTATTCGTACACTTATCTAGTAATCTGAATTTCAGTCCATCGCCTCGTGTTCATGCAAAAATTAAGCAATATGTAAATTGTAAACACTAAATCCATTAAACTCGTGAACTATATTCAACAAAAATCTGATTTTCAAGCCAATATAGAGTCTTGAGATTGAATACCTCGTGCTCATGCTCATGCTCATGGTCAGACATTTGTGATGCGATTCTGATAGCAATTTCCAACCTCTCTGCATACACATAAACAAGACAATAATTCGGAGAATAGAGCACTGAAATTCCAAAAAAAAAAAAAACGTAATTTGTGCAACAGGAGAATCTGTGGTTTGGGGCACTGGGGTTTTTGAATAAACAGACAATCAATCCCCAAGAAACCCTATAATAGCTATTAATTCTCAAGAAGCAAAGCCTAAAAAAACAGACAATCACAAGTCCCCACAAACAATCGAAAGCAGATCTAAAATCGGAACTAACCTTTAGTAATGAAATAAGGTTCTGGAAACAGGGGAAAAGAAAGTAGATCCCGAAGCCCTCTCGAGTCCCAATGAAGCAGAACGTTGATGGCTCGGTTGAAAAGTGCAGAACGGTGATGGCTCGTGTTGGGATGGGGTGTTCTGACGGGTTAAGGGTCTGAGAAATGGGGGAAAATATGTAGATCAGAAAAACGGGGATGGAAAGAGAAGGGGAGAGAAGAGAAGACAGGGACAACGCCGGAGGGAAGAGAGAGGCCGGCAAGCAATTTGGGGAGAGAAAGAGAGAAACGAACCCAACAAAGAAGTGGGTTTCGATCGTGGTGGTGGGGCGGCGTCGGTGAGTGACTGTGGGAGAAAGGGGAAAGAGGAACCCAAGAGAGAGAGAGGAGCTCGATTTGGAGCAGGGGAGCTGGGCTGCGTGCTTGGCTGTCTGCGTGGTCTGAGTGAAATGAGATGAGAGTTTGAGAGTTAGAGATAAGAGTAGATTTAGGGTTTTCAATGGACCGTAAGATTTTAAATGAACGGTCAAGATTAATCTAAGATATTAAAAATATATATAAAACAAAAAATCGGTCGGTTCGGTCTAATTCGGTTCGGGGTGATTCGGTCGGTCGGTGTTGTTCGGTCCTTTCGGTCCAGATTTTACGAAAACCGAAACCGAACCGAATTAAGTTCGGTCGGTTCGGTCCACCCCGAACCCAAAATTTTCAGCCGCCAACCCGACCGAAGACCGAACCTAACGGTCGGTTTTTTCGGTTTTTTTCGGTCCGGTCGGGTTCGTAACACCCCTACAATGTAAGTACTTTTTTGAGTAAACATTGCTAACCTTCACAAAATTTTGGTTTTGATTATTCCACCGTGGATGCTCTCAGAAGTAAGAAGAGTTCTATACTTCCGGAACAGGAATACGCCGGTCCATGGATAATACTAACATACTCTTGTTTGATAACTAGCGTTTATCCCGTTCTATGCACGGGCAAAACTAATCCATGCTAGCGTTGTGCCCATTCGAACAGACTTTTATTAATTGTCCCGTGCATCGAATAGGGACAACGCTAGAACAGGTTAGTTTTGCCCGTGCATAGAACGGGATAAACGCTAGTTAGTTAGTCCGAGAATGTGGGTGTTGTGGAGAATGGATTTCGTTTGTGAACGTGGGTGTTTTTTTGTAAACATAGATATTGGTCTGGGCATGGACGTGGGGTTTTTCGTGGGTGGTTTTTTTTTTTGTGAACCTAGATATTGGTGACGTGGTTTTTTTTTTTTTAGTTTGCCTGTAAATATTGGTATGGAAAGTGAAAATAGGGTTTTATTTTATGGACGTGGGGTTTTTGATTTTTAAAAAGTATTTCGGTGCATAAAGAGAGACCAATATAAATTTGCTTACATTGGGGACCAAAAAAAATATTAAACTATATTTTTTATTATCTAGCATTGTGCCCGTTCAATACATGGGACAATAAAATAATTTGTGCGGACTCGACACTTTGTAGTGACCACACGCACATAAATGTGTGGTGGAGTGATAAGTTGAGTGACCACATAAGTTGAATTATTTTTTCTCATTCTCCTAAAATCTCTCCCTCCAGCTTCCCTTCCCACATCCCCTCTCTCTCTCCCTCTCTTTCTTCCTCCCAATTTAAACAAATTAAAAAAATCAAAATTCTAGAAAATTAGGAATGGAGGTTTCGAGGATTAGTAGGCCTAGACACATTCCTATAGGATATTGATAGATCCGCACCATTAAATATGTAAACAAAAATGTCTTATTGATTTTACAATTATATATAGTAACATGTTTTTAAGAAATTTGTGGTGAATAAAGAAGACGGTCTCTTCTTATATCCACAACTGCCCTTCAATTTTTCATTATGACAAATGTAATCAATGCCTTCCAAATTTTCAAATCAATATGATTCCGCGTCTAGATAATCTCGATATGCAAGAATTTACAAAATGAACAATTTGATAGTTGTGATTTAAAAAACCAAAAGGCTTCGCTTGTTTGGGGCGTAAAATATTTTACCTATTTTTTGGTGTTTGGTTATCTAAAAAATGAGGAAAATATTTTACATATAAAACATTTTTCATTAATTGGATGAAAATGACTTACCCTTAAATCTTCCGTAAGTTATTTTCTGAAATGTTGTGGATATAACAGACCCACGTTCAATTCCTTCTACTCCAATTCTCATTACTCAGTTCCCTCAATCGTCAGTCCAGACCCACGTTCAATTCCAATATTCTCAAATCTCTCCACCGTTTATAAACCCCCCTTCTTTCTACACTATTTTGTTAATTTTTAAAAATATTTTTAAGTGTCAATCAAACACCCAAAAATTAAAGTTTAAAGTTTATTTAAAAAAAAAATATTTTACATGGAAATATATTTTACATCGAAATAAACAGAGATCGACCCTGGGCATGGGAGTCATGGGCCATGGCGCATGGACCCTGGGTATTTTTTACTCTAGCACTTCAAACTAGAGATCGAAAAAAGCGTATGTATCCGTTCGTATTGATTTTCCGTATGTGTATTTATAGTTTTATACTAATAATTACACGGTCTTTAATTATGCCGCTAGAGCACTAACTTAATTCGCTCCTAAGTTAACCAAACTACGCCATACATCTATACTAGTCATTGCCCGTACCCAATAACATACCCGGATTTCACGATCTTATTGTTATCTTAAATAAGCTTCAAATAATATAAAAAGACTTCAAATAATAAGATTCAATTAAGCAGATATAAAAAGAAAAAATCAATCTACAACAATCAATAAAAGGAAACCTGTCTAAATTTCAGGACAAAGTATAGTCACAACTTAAGCGAATTAAACCATTACATAATGACGTGCTCTTTCCAACCATCCTAACTTCCGCCAAACATATAGGGCAAAATTCAAAAAAACCCCTGAACTTTGAACCCAATGTCAAATAGGCACCTGAACTTAAATAAACTTCAATTGAACACCTGAACTTTCACTCCGTTATTCAATTTACCCCCTTCCGTCTCAATCCGTGACTTTCCTAACGGCAACCGCTGAGCTGGATACTAATAGACAAAACAAAACGTTAGAGGGAGAAATTGGAGGGAAGCAACAGTGATTTGACACCTTTTTAAGGCCCCGTTCGGCTAAATAAACCTACTGGCTTATTTTTTGTCCTTCTTCAATTTTTTTTTTTTTGTATTTTGTCATTTTTTTGGGGATTATTGCATCATCATGAAAAGAGGAATCTAAAAAGTAACAAATTACTATCGAAACCTAATTTTTTTGAATAAAGACAAAAATAAGTCAATAAGCAAATTTTTTCGTCTTTATTAAAAAATAGATTTCGATAATAATTTTTTACTTTTTAGATTCCTCTCATTATGACGATGCAATAATCTCCAAAAAATTGACGAAAAACTAACAAATATGAAAAAAAGTTGAATAAAGACAAAAATAAGCCAATAGGCTTTATTTAGTCGAATGGGTCCTTAAAAAGGTGCCAGATCACTGTTGTTTCCCTCCAATTTCTCCCTCTAACGTTTTGTTCTGTCTCTTAGTGTCCAGCTCAGCGGTTTCCTTTAGGAAAGTCACGGATTGAGACGGCGGGGGGTAAATTGAATAACGGAGTGAAAGTTCAGGTGTTCTATTGAAGTTTATTTAAGTTCAGGTGCCTATTTGACATTGGATTCAAAGTTCAGGGGTTTTTTTGAATTTTTCCCTTTTTTTTTTGCTTCAACATACAATGCCACGAAAATTAGTTAATCACCGATCTGAAAACCAAGAAAAATTAAAAGAAAGATGATCAATATGGGAAATAGAGTCGAAATTACAATAGCTTGTATGTTTGGGCGTGGATATCAATTCCCTTTCTTGAGGGTCTTCTTAATGGTGATCATAGACATAGAGGCAAAATTTTTCAATTTGAAGGAGGCACCTCCCTCGAAGCCCCAAGCTATCTAAAGATGACGTGGCATAACACAACCGAGCAACAAAAGCAAAATATGTTGAGCACATTATGCGAGTTCAAAAGGCTGAACACTTACTACTCGATCCATCTCAATTTTCCTCTATCTCTATATATAAAACTATCTAGCTAGACCAATTAAAATTTTTAGCATACATTCAAAGTACCTACCCATGTTCGATCCAAATACTTCCGACTTCAAACTTTCTAGTAATTACACTTTTTCAATTCACATACTTCCGACATCAAACTTCGTACTTAACGTATGTACTTAACAAATGATCTAATTGAAATCATCCAAGAAACAAATAGAATTTTACATGTAAAATATGAACCCATAGCTCTGAGCTACAACTTATGATCACTAAGGAATTCAACAACCTCGAAATGCTAACTTTGAACATTGCCTTCTATGCCTTCAATTTCAATCATGGCTCATAATGCGTTTCTTTTAATATTGCACATCTGACCATGAATAAAGAATTACCCCGAGTATTCTGTTTAAACTTTAAAATTTTGAGAGAGGAATATTTCTCTTCACCAAGGTTATAAACAAATCCAAATTGATTGAACTATACATAAGCAAGAGAAGGAGATACATTAATTATGCTTGAAAAATGAGATGTGAAATTGTTTGTTTTTTTCCTACCAAAATTTGTGTTTTAAAATAAGCTTCAGATATCCAAATGGCAAATTCAATGCAAAGAATACGAGTAGCAACATATCGGATACAAATCCAATACTACCCATTTTGCTCTCTTTTTAATCACATGTAAAAGTCAATCAATGATTCAAATTTTCTTTCCATTAGCCGGATTTCTTCAACGTTGATATCAAAACTTTAACAGAAACATACAACACATTTTTTTTAATCCTAAAACAGACATCAATTGAATTGATCAAAACTCAAGAACAAAAACTAATGAGAACTCGTAAAATAGAGATTCTTACCGTTAATGATGTATTAGTGAGAAGCTGATCGCTACTGTGTGAAGTTCTCGATTCAAGCTTCACTTTACCAGTCAAATCCCAGGGCTACAGTAAAAATGAAAGTCTGGGCCTTATCGAAGACATTGAATGCAATGAGACAGTTAGGTTGGTTTTTTAAATATAACTTACAGTGTCATTCCCATCTGATTAAACGCCATCATCGGAATCTGCAAAGTAGGAAATAACATACATTCAGTATTCAAGCAATTATTACATATTGGGTAAATGCACAAAGATTCTCATTACTGAATGGTGTTTCATTTGTATACTACGACTAAAGGAAAAAAATAAATGGACACAGAAAAAATGGCCATAATCGAGTACTTATATAGATTTGCAAAGACAAAGAGAAATTATAAAGTCAACTTTGATAATGGACTTTAACGTTAATATATGTTAATTCTAATCATGGTAAGATTTGACCTGATTGGTGGGTTTTTTTTTTTTTTAACAAATGTATTTATGGGGTGGTATATTTTCCATTGAAAATGCATAAATAATGGTTGCGATACATTACTTTTCCAGAATATTTCCAAATTATAAGCATGATTTAAGAAAGACGTATACCAAATGTGTGCCCTAACACCTTTGACCTGAAAATCCATCCAGCGCATGCACAGGTATAATGCACACAGATATTTTCTAATAAATTCCAAAACTAATTGTTCTACTTCCATAATAAATAAAATCACTCAAAAAATCATTCCTTTTACAAAAAAATGGAATGGGAAACGTGTAAGACTTAAAAGGAATGTTGAATGAATGGTCTAAATTTATGCAGAAGGAGGGGATAAATCTTGAGCGTTCTAGTAGTGCAATTTTTGTCTACACACACAAACATGAGCACCTTTACAGCCATCGATCGCCTTCAAGCTAAGATCATACCCATCCGATTAAGAGAATATTTTTTTAAGTTATATTTTGACCTGCTGTTGTGGTAATATATACACTTTCCTTTCCAATTTATTATTTTTTGATTTTTTCCATTTTAAGTTGATATTGTTTCAAGAGGGTTGATAATTAACTTGTAAATTATTGCCTTTTTTATTTCTTCTCTCTACCTTGGAATGAGCTGTTTAAAATGAGGCAGAGAGTAAGTAGATTATATTGGACAGGTAGAGCAGACAACTTATTTAAGTTGGAACTATATTTCATTTGGACGTGCCTTTAGGCATGGGCATCCACTATTACAAATAAAATTGAGCTCCAATTATACACAAATATATTTTCCCAATATGCCCTGTAACACATTTTTCAATTAAACCAATGAAGATCCTATTCAACTTGTAACTTATGCAAAGATGGCAGAAACACCAAGGACATCACAGATGTGTGGATTTTTTTTTTGACCGTCAAGGTGTTCGCGCCAGTTTACGGGTTCGTTGACTAATCATCTTCACGTTCCGGTTAAATGTAGGCTATCCATGCCGAGACTAAAGGATTCACAAGAGATAACTTTTTGCGGCTTGACTGATGCAGCGCAGTCTCCTTTTACGAAATTGTTTGCAAGAAAAATACACAAACAATGTTTGAGCCAGAGGTACTCCCTCTTTGAACAAACGATATCGAGATAAATCTCAATTTTTTTCTTTAATTCAATAATAACTCCCTTAGCCTGAAAGCTTACAACTTATTAAATAGGTAGAAAACCTAATTAACCCTAATTGATTCGTCCGAAAAGGAAGCCAAATCAACTAATTAAAAAAAATTACCAAAAATGAAAAATTCTATTTTGACTAGGAAATCACATACTAGAAAGAAATATAAGGTTTCCAAAACAAGTGGCAACTAAAATGGAATTTTCTAACAAAATAACAAACTTAAAATATTGCATAATTATATTTTTCATATTTACGTTCTGATCATTCTTCCTGTCTTGAAGAAACTCGTCCTCATGTTGAATTGTACTGGAACAAACCCACAAAACATGACTTAAATTGGGAGCCTGAAAGATTCTATTTTGACTAGGAAATCACATACTAGAAAGAAATATAAGGTTGCCCGAATAAGCAGCAACTAAAATGGAGTTTTCTAAGAAAATTACACACTTAAAATATTGCATAATTATATATTTCATATTTCTGTTCTGCATCATTCTTCATGTCTTGAAGAAACTCGTCCGCAAGAGGAATTGTACTGGAAACAGAAGTCCCACAAAAAATGGCTTAAATTGGGAGACTGAAAACTTCGTACTTTCACGCGAGCATGGTTGAGCGGAGAAGGCGTAATCATGTTTCAGGTATTGAGAATGAGCAAGGGATATGGGTGTCGGACCAGCAGAGTATTACGACCGAGTTCCAAAAATTCTTCACCAATCTTCATGTCAGTGAAGCTGTTCACGAAGTGCAACAGGTTACAAGTTCTATTCCCACTCGTATAACAGCAGATACGAACAATAGGCTTTTTAAACCATTTTCTACGGGTGAAATTAAAACTGCGTTGTTTGCGATGCACCCTAATAAAGCATCGGGCTATGATGGTATGACAGCGGGTTTCATCCAGCGATATTGGGATATAGTCGGGGTTGATGTTTGCCGAGCATTGTGCAGTTTTTTCCATGATGGCAGAATGCTTGGAAGTGTGAATTGCACTCAAATCATTCTTATTCCGAAGGTGCATACACCAACCAAGGTCAGCCAATTCCATCCTATCAGTTTATGCACCACAGTTTACAAGCTTATTGCTAAGGTTCTGGCCAATCGGCTTAGACCTTTTCTTTCCGCTATTATCTCGAAAAATCAAAGTGCTTTTGTAGGGGGTCGTCAAATCACGGATAATGTGTTGATCACGAATGAACTTACGCACTATATCAAGCATAAACGTTCAGGCACTCAAAGCGTGGCCGCGTTTAAATTGGATATGGTAAAAGCATACGACCAGGTGGAATGGAGTTACTTGGAGAGGGTGATGGCTCAATTGGGTTTCCACCAAAAATGGATTGGATGGGTCATGGAGTGCATTAGGACCGTCTCATTTTCGATCACTTTCAATGGGGAAGCGGGTGAAATTTTCTTACCAAGTCGAGGGATTCGGCAAGGATGCCCTCTCTCCCCGAACATTTTTCTTTTTTTTTTATGGGGATGGGTTCTCAGCTCTTTTCAAAGACTTTCTAAGTAAAAAGGTTTTGCGGGATTTTCGGATTAACAACCATTGTCCTGTCATTTCTCATCTCTTATTCGCGGATGATTCTATCATGTTCTGTCATGCAACAGACCAAGACTGTGAGGCTTTTTATTGGATTCTTGACTTGTACAGTGAACAAGGAGAGAAATCATTAGTTTTTTCAGTCCCAATACTCCAACTCAAAGTAGAAACCTCTTAGCAGCATAGGTGTGGATCACAATGGAAACAAATGGGGCTAGATATCTGAGACTTCCAGTTTTTCATGGTAATTCCAAACGTGATTTTTTTCATATGTTAAGGATAATACTATAAAACGGTTGAGGAGGTGGAAAGACAACCAGGTTAATCATGAAGGCTCTGAAGTTTTATTAAAATATGTGGTATTGCCTCTTCCAAACTATGTTATGTCTTGTTTTCGTCTGCCAAAAACTCTTTTGCAGTAGATTTCTTCCGAGGTTTCGCAGTTTTGGTGGGGTTCAAAGGAGGGTGAGCGGAAAATTCATTGGATTAAATGGCACAAGTTGAGTTTATGCAAAGGGGATGGCGACTTGGGTTTGCCGAATATGGAATCCTTCAATAAGGCTTTGCTGCCAAGCAGGGTTGGAAACTTATCTCAGGCGAATCATCTCTGTTTCGACAGATCTTTAAAGGACGCTACTTTCCCAGGACTTCTTTTTGGCATGCAAAAAATACCAGTCAGTCTTATTGAGGCATGGAGGAGTATTGTATGGGCATGGGAATTAATTGACAAGGGTTGGAAGTGGCAAGTTCATTCTGGAAACGAGATTCGTGTGTGGGAAGATCTTTGGCTCCCAAGACATACGAATTACAAAATTGACAGGGACACGCTGATCAGGAATGATATAAAGACAGTGGCTGACTTGATCGATTCTAGCACTAAAACTTGGAAGGTTGCTTTGGTTCGTGAGGTTTTAGTAAAGAGGATGCGGACCATATTCTCTCAATTCCGATTAGCTATACAAATCGACGGGACTGTAAGATTTGGCACCTATCACCAAATGGTTCTTTCTCTGTCAAGTCGGCTTACCGACTTGCTAGGGAGGGGACTGATATTCGTGGGAACATTCACTTGGGTCAAACGAGCTCTTCCGGTGTCATTCCTACTGTTTGGAAGAAGTTATGGGGACTACAAATCCATCCAAAGGTGAAACTGTTTATGTGGAAGTGTCTTAATAATGCAGTTGCAACAAATGTGGCTCTAGTTGCTCGCAAAGTTAGACTCGATCCAGTATGCTTTCGTTGTGGCAAGGCAGAGGAATCAATTTTGCATGTATTGTTTCCGTGTGAGATTGCAATCAAAGTCTGGATTTATTCTCCGTTTCGTTTAAGACCTGAAGAGCTTCTTGATTATAGAAACATGACAGATTGGTGGGATTGTATTCAAGAATGTATCAATCAAAGTCATATGCCTCCTTTCTCGTTAGGTATGTCTCTTCTATATTGTTGGTGGATTTGGCGAGCTAGCAATGATTTTATTTTTAATGGTAAATGTTGGGCTATGAAAGTAGTTAGTGGTAAAGCACAAGGAGATTTCTATGAGTTTTAGGATGCTCACCCTAAGATTCCATCACCTTTGTCAAGATCCACTCGTAATGGGACCTTAGTGTGGATGCTGCCGTCTTTAGGAGTTTGAATTCTTTTAGTACAGGAGAATAGCTCGAGGTCATGATGGCATGGTCCTTGGTATCTTCTTGAGTATTCACTCTGGTATTACTTCGTCAAGAATTGCTGAGGCTATGGCTATTCGAGATGGTTTGAAGCTAGGGATTGATCTAAATCTCTCTAAAGCGGTTATTGAATCGAATGTGGATGTGATAGTGAGGAAATGTTCTACGTCTCTAGATCCACCAATTGATATAGCGGCTATTATTTTTGATTGTTTAGCTCTGAAAGAATCATTTTCTTCCTGTGAGTTGGTTTGTTAAATGTGATTGTAATCGGACTGCACATTATTGTGTTCAAAAGGCTCTTTTGAATGGTTGGTCCAGTCTGTAGACTTCCATTTTGCCCCCTTGGGGTTAATTTCCAATTGTTTGATGTTTAGGCTTTTATACCTTTCAAATTAATAACACTTATCTTCTTTTGTCAAAAAAAAAAAAAAACTCGTCATCGAGTTTATTTAGTTGAATTCTCCTAAACACGTCTGCATCAATCTTGTGCTTCAAATTAAATGTTCAACCCCAAACTGTAAAGATGAGTCTTGAAAGATAAAAGCAAGATTGTCCGTCACAACCTGCTCTAAGTACACAATCCAAAAATTCTTTTTTACAGTAGCTTCACTAAAAACTGTTTGCAGGAAAAATACACGAATAATGTTTGAGTCAGAGGTACTCCCTCTTGAACAAACGATATTCAGATAAATCTCAATTTTTTTCTTTAATTCAATAATAAATCCCTTAGCCCGAAAGCTTAAAACTTATTAAATAGGTGGAAAACCCTAACCATAATTGATTCATCCGAAAAGAAAGCCAAATAACTAATTAACGAAAATTACCCAAAACAAAAAATTCTACTTTGACTAGGAAATCAAATATTAGAAATAAATATAAGGTTGCCAAAACAAGCGGCAACTAAAACGGAATTTCCTAACAAACTAATAAACCCAAAATAATGCATAATTAATTTATATTCTTCATATTTCCGCTCTGCATCACTGACCACCGAGGAATCCAATGCTAGTCAATTGTGGGGGAGCAAAACCCCAACCAACAGGACCACTTTTCGCGCTATGTATGGAATTTGCTAGTCAGGCTCTTTTTTGTTCTTGGTTCGACATCCAAGGGTATTCAAGCCATCTTCCGCGTGCCTCGACTAATCTTCTCCGATTTTCGGTCCGGTCAAAGACATGCCATACATGCTAGGACTAAGGATTCACTCATGAAATTTGTTTGGATCGACCTGACCCCAAAAATTGAAATCTGATCAATTGTGTGAAGAGAAAACAAATAAACTAACCGGACTTATGTATGGAATTTGCTAGTCAGGCTTTTTTTTTGTTCTTGGTTCGACACCTAGGGGTATTCGAGCCATCTTCCGCGTGTCTCGATTAATCCCCTCCGATTTTCGGTCCGGTCAAAGGCAGACCATACACGCTAGGACTAAGGATTCACTCATGAAATTTGTTTGGATCGACCTGACCCCAAGAATTGAAATCTGATTAATTGTGTAGGGAGCAAACCAACAAACTAACCGGACTAACCTCCTGGGCTTGCTAGTCAGGCTCTGATATGCCTTGTCAGATCACTGAGCTCTTTGAATCCATAACTTTATCTCACTGGCATGATACTGAACAAAATTGAGTCGTGGCTAGTAATTTATGATCTCGTATGAGGGACAAAGAAGCTGTTCCCTGTTTGGGTAAACAATGACAGCCAATACGTGATTGTTCACTTTGGTGAAATTGCACTCTCAATCAACACTTTTTCAACTGTTTCGAAACTCTGAATAATCTTCAAGAGTAGTACTGGATATACATATGTACAGCAGCTTGTACAGTTCCTGAGTGATCAGTCAGAATGCTAATTGGTGATATATAATGGAAGTTTGAGAAGAAAAGGCCAGACAATATAGAAAAGAAGCAAGTTTACTCCGGCTATTGCCTAGCTATTAGTCTGTGGGTAAGAAGAGTAGGAGGATCAGACTTGGGAAAAGAATAATATCATGCACAAGAAATAAAACTTGTGACCGTGGGTAAGAAGAGTAGAGCACTCCTGTGTTTCTAGCAAAAGTATTACAGCTCTTCAGATTGTTTTGTAAACAATTTAGGTGGTTACTAATTACTTGCTAGCTTTTCAACGCAAGTGGAGTGGTAGTCTTACGGTAGACATCTTGGACCATATATAGAGCATCTCCAACTGGCTCTCTGCTTTTTTTTTTGGATAGGTAAAATTAAATTTGTTCATTTTGAAAGATACAAAACGAAATCAGTATAATACAATAGGAAAAGAAATGCATTGAGCAACTTCTTCTTGCGAGATCTTAACCGACTATTTCACCCCTCAATATTACTAAAATCCTGTTGGCAAGACGCCAACAAGACAATACCTAATCTTTGAAGAAATCCCAACTCCCCCTAAACCAATCAACTAAACCCAAATGCAACCTAATTGGGTAAAAACCCAAATGCAACCGGCTCTCTACTTGAGATCTCTTGGCTATAGTAGCTACCCAAAATTCATTTTGAGTGATCGAAAGAGCTCTTTACTTTACTAGTCTCTTTGCCTTTTATAATTTCCACTACTACTAGTAGCTAATGAAAGAGACTATCTACTCTCTTTCTCTCTCTCATTATATTTACATTTTTTGCATCTGGATTCTATGAGATATGTTCAAAAACTAAATATTTATTTGGATAGAGAGCAAGAATAGAGACTAGGGTTGGAATACATATATGAAAAAGTGAATAGGCAAAATAAATATTGCACTTTTTTTTTTTGGTACTTTTTGCTAGATAAAATAAAGAGTAGGGTTGGAGATGCTCAAGCACGTTAGGTGCTTGGTATTTTAAATCCCAACCATTCTCCCATTCCCTCAGCTACTAGTTAGAGCATTGAATAGGTTTCTTGCATATTTTCAGGAAAGAAGATAGGGTGGTAGTGTCATTTCAAATTTTCAACTCAACAGTTTTACACCGTTCGGGGAGGTGATTTTGGTGCAACATGGCATCTTATTACTATTACACTCGAATATTACAATGGTGAGTATGTACTAAGCGTTTTTTTTTTCCCCCGATTTTCTATAGTTAATTGGTTTTTCATTTATAAATTGGGTTTTACAGGCAATAAAAACAGGCGGAATGGTAATTCACTTAGGTCTTGTTTTGTCGGGAAGATTGAGGGCGCATTCCATTACGAGAAAACGTTCACGTGGGATGTGCCTTGTAAGCGATTGTCTCGTTAACTCATGAAAAAGAAAGGTTCTGGGATTGGATTATGTTTATAAGGAAATTTTGGCCAATAATCCCCTGTATGGGAGACTATTGGATCCCACCTCCCTCTTAAGATAGACTTAAATTTCTAGTACTAAAAAACATATCGACCCCACATTAGTCAAATTTTTTTTTTTGCTAAGCAACATATCACTTAATCTCATGGTATAGTATATCCCTTATTTTCTCATCCTGTGATTGGTAAGTGGTGCACATTTCTCGACTGAAATTTTAATTCAAATAAAGTTGGTTATCAGAGGACAATTAATGAGTGATTTTTCTGAACCTAGCGTGAAAAGGAAGTGTGGATGAGTGGGGTTTTGTATAGGATTGCTTACGTGTAACTATCCGTGAGCTGGAGAGGTGCAATTGGTTGATGACTAGTCAAAGGGAGAGAAGGAAGGTCTCGCGGGGAGGAGGAATGGGAGCAAGAAGTACGGGAAGAACAGAGGCAACGTGTCTCCTTTGCTTTTCTGCGTGGTACTCAATCTTTTCCGGGTTTAGGCAAGTGAGGTCACCCGTTCCTCTGAGGAAGAATGTTCTCCTCCCTCAAATTCAGTGCTCATTCACCTTTTTCCAGAAAAAAGGTCGTCCTCAATCATTGGAAATGTCAGGGGTATTTATAGGGCACATGGGCCTAGGTCAGGACCAGGACGGCGCTCCTATTAATTCCCGACACGTGTCCCTCCTGTACTTCCTGGCCTCGGGAAAGCTTGCCATCCCGCGGACGATTTTCCGCAGGAGGACTCGTTTTCCCGTGGCGTCACCTCCAACTCCAAGCCACCAAACCACAAGAAATTCCCCAATTCCCGCTGTAGCGAGGTCGCGACCTGCAACGATCGTTTTCTTTCTCCGCGGGGTTCCCTCCCCAGGACCCTGCCTCTGGGCCTAGGGCGGAGGCCCCACGGTTGTTTCACTTCCCCAAATGGGGTCTCCCCGTAGTCACGAGATCGGAGGGGGGGGGGGGGGGGGGGGGGGGGGGACCCAAGGGATGCTAGCATAAATCCCGCGGGTGGTATTAACGCGCGAAATCCGCGGATTTGAATCGCGGATGCTCGCCCTCTTCCGCAATACCCCTCCGCGGAGACTCTTCCGCGGAGGTGACTGCTAGCCGTGTTTACCCACGCGTCATTGTTTCATGGGATGGTCAACCATTCTTCTCACGCGGGTCCCACCTCCACGTGTCCTTTTGCTATTGTAGGGTCAAATAGTTGTCTCTCATTTCAAACTAGCAATTCTGACCGCGCCTACATATGCCCCCCCACGCGCGGATGATAGAAGTGTGTCGTCTGTGCGCGTAATTTCCGCGGGTGACTCCGAACCGTCTCGCGTCCTTCTATACGGTGAGCAATCGAACAGGTGATGTTGCCTCGATGACTGGTACGACCTTTGATGTACGATTGTCATAAATGCTTCCAACCGACTTATTATATGAACCTTTCCATCCGTCATTTACACCTACCATTCAAACCCTAGTCAAAACTCTGTCATTTTCATTTCTCTTTCAGCGAACTATTTTTTTTTCTCTCTTTCTCTTCACTTTTGTTCGCAAAAGCTTCCAAATGGCAGCACGGGGTGCAATCATTGAGGAACCGGTCCCCACCGCGGATCAATGGAGGAGGGCCCCGTACCTTCAACCCCTAGAGGACCCCTTTTGGACCCAGGTGCAAGCCTACACTGTGGAGACTGTGGAAGGGCCCTCCACATCTGATCCAACTTTGTTTACGACGCCCGTTGATCCAGAAAACGCGGAGCCAGTCAATCCGTCTTCCGTCTCACGCTTCTGTTTGGAGCGCGGGGACTTCCCTTATTCAGAATGCAGGTTTGGAGCCCAGACTTCGCCACCTTCTGATTGGACTGAATGGGTTGATGAGGTGACAGGGAACGCTGCCTCTAAGCAGATCCTGATGGCCAGCGGTGTTTATGACGCCGTGCTACTGTCGCGGAGCCTGAGTATTTCGAGGCAGGGGGCCGCCCTCAGGAATTTGAATTACGCATGCTCACGCTGGAGCATCGACACCCACTCGTTCGTATGGGCGTGGGGTGAAAGTGGTTTCTCACTGGAGGACGTGGTGATCCTCACCCGTCTCCCCCTGCAGGGGACCGCGACCCTCGACCTCAACCACCTTTCCTTCGCGGATCAGCATGACGTGGCAGAGCTCCAGAGGTTGGGCAAGTTGGCCCAATCCGGCCCTATTTTTATGGTTCAGGGCGTTCGCAAAGACGCTGCTGCGAATGCCAAGAAAACTTCCTTCGCGAGCTGGATTCGCTTCTTCTTCAAGGACTTTCAGCCGGCGAGGACGGTAGTGGGCGAGGCTCCGTGCGACTTCGTCGGCGGTCCCCACTACGAGGGTCGGCTTTACATGGCCGGCTTCCTTGCCTTCTTCCTATCTTATTTTGTCCTTCCGGACTACTCGGCGGACAGTCCCTCACCTGCGGTCTATCCGCTCGCGGTGCTGCTATCTCGTGGCGAGTCTATTGCGCTGGCCCCTCTCTTCCTGGGATCACTTCACTGCCAGTTGGACCTGGTCCATGCTGATCATGTGCGGTCCCTGGGGAGGTGCGATCACCTCTCTATGGCCCACACCGGCTTTCTCCTCGCCTACTTCTTCGAGCATTTTCCCGTTATTGCCCCCGTTCCGCGGGGCTTCCTGGCGTCTGCTAGCAAGTCTCATTCGGAGCGATGGATCGGGACAAGCAGCGACGCTCTTTGGAGTGAAGTGTGTGACGTGCCGGGGAACTTCATTCCGCGCCCTTACGCCGTCTCCTCTCCGGGGATAGATGGTTTAGGCCAGTGTCTCCTGCCTGCCCGCTCTTCTCTATCGGATATGGGCCGAAATAATGCGATAGCCAGAGCGGTCATCAATTCTGCTCTCATCGCGCTACCGGGGTGGATTCCGTTTCTCAATGGCGAAGCGCACGGAGTGTCGGTCTACCGGCCGGACCGGTTCGCGCGGCAATTGAGCTTCGATCAAGGGGTGCCTGGGCACGCCCCGCAGTTGTCTTCCTTTGTTGATTCCCAACTTCGTTTCATGCGGCCACATACTTCTGGTATCTTGGCCAATCTCGGGGATCTTCCCATCTCGAGTAGGGATGAGGTGGGACGTTTCACTCCGGAGTTTCGTCTGTTCTGGCGGAGGAACCTGGAGTCGTTTCTCCTCTTTGTCAGTGGGGAGGCGGAGGTCTATCCCGTGTCCGAAATTCGCAACCGGGACACCTCCTTAAGGGCTGTCACGGAAGCAAGGGGGCGGACTGGCGCGGACCCCAGAGCATGTGGGTGGTTGCAGATGTAGCACCCCTGAATGTAGCGTTCCCGACGGGTCTACCCTCTGTCGCTCCCGTGGCCATGAGACAGGCTACCGTGTGGGGCACCCGTGCCCGGGCTCATCCCCATGCTACGGGCGAATCTGCACAGCCAGCCTCCTCGAGGGCACCCGCTGCAGGGGGGACACGTCCCCGCAAGCGGCTTCGTCTGGTATCCACTTGACTTACATTCTTTTGATCAGCTGTGATTTGATGATGATTTGTCTCTCCCCCTTTTTTTTAGCTTACACGCGCGTTTCCATTCTTGTCCTTACTATTATTGTCTCCTGCGCTCACCTTGTTCTCTTCTTTCCTCAGCGGCGAGAGCTGGAAGCCAGCACGTTCGTGGCGTTTGAACCAGTGGCAACCGCGGGGGGTGAAGAACAAATCGCCGAAGAACACCCAGTGGGGGCCGCGTCTGCTGCTCTTGCTAAGCGGCGTCGTCTCGAAGGTATGTCCTGCACTCACTGCCCTGTTACTTCCGCTGTCCGCTTACTTTTGTTTCTGAATGATATTACCTTATCTAAACAGTGGTGATCGAGTCCGACGATGATGAGGAGGGAGATGTAGACGCAGGCATGGGCGATCGTGATGATGTTCACACCGACATTGACGATGACGAGAGTCATGATCAAGATGACGTACCTCTGAGCGCCCGCCTTCATGCCATGCAAACTCGAACTCTTGTCCTCGGAGATGGCGCTTCCACAAGACGCACCGCGGATGTGAGGGCAGTGGAGCTAGTTCAGCCTCGCGCGGGACCGCTCCCTTACCCTCAACCAGAGCCCGAAACCTTCGTGGTGATTGGAGGTATGTTACCTGATGAACCTTCAATTATGGATCTCGGGGGGGATCCCAACACGGTTTCTACGGATCCGTCTTCCTCCTCCGCGGAATCCGATAACGTGATATCATATTCTATTGATCGAGACCTCTCCCCACCTCGTGCAACTAACTCTGAAGCCCGCGAGCCACCGCCTCCAACGGGTTCGCGCGAATCCATCGGCCAGCAGAGGCCGTCGCGGGGCCGATATCCGCGGCGGTAGCACAAATTTTAAGAGAAGAGGAGGATGATGGCATGGGGGCTCTCGTTTCCCGCGCCGTAAGTTCCCTTGGCGTGCCCCTGTCATAGACGACACCGTCCACTGCTCCCTCTGGGTAACACTCCTCCAGTGCCCGCGTTCATTCCTCATCCAGTTTTCTGGGCCGCGTGGCAGCTGGCTCCCCAGGCATATCAAACGCCCCTTTCTTGCAAGGGCGTGGGTCCTCCGCTGGGGAGGATGCTTCGACAAACAGGACCGCTCCTGGCTCTCCAGCGTGCTCGACTTCCCAGACTGCATCCCCGCACCTAGCTGCGGGGCGCGCGCCTACTCTGCCGCCTCAGTCTCCGCCTCCGGTAGAAGACCGATAGCTGGAGGTAAACAAAGCATTTATTGGTGGGCCCGCCTCCATTACTGACTCAGATCTAAACTCTTTATTTAAAGACATGACTTTCATACAGACTGATGATGTTTTGGGAGGCCAAGGCAGTGCTACTCTTGGAGATTTTGGTCTTGAATTGGGCTTGGACATGGGCGAGCAAAACAGGGGCGAGGTGGAGTCCAGGGAGCGTCCTCCTCCCCAACGGAGCCCAATTGCGGTTCACGAGAAGGGGCCGATGGTCTCGCAAGAAGAAGTTCCCGTGCGTCTGTTCCCCGCGGACTTCCCCGTGGACGAGATCTATCACCCCCTCCTCAACGCCATAGCCCACGCTCACCCAGAGACTTTTGCCCCCTTCAACCACGGTCAGCGCGGCTTGAGGGACTGCTGCTAAGGGATCTCCATGAGGTACTTGCCCCTTGGGCACAATTGCGCCTCAGGGATTTCACCGCGGAGACAGAGACTGCCCTCCAAGAGGTCGCGCAAGACATGGCGGCCATGGGTTTTGATTTGGGCTGGCTGAGCGCGCGGAGTTCCGCGCTTAGGGCCGTGGGGGAAAGGATGGCCTTAAGGCCTGAGATTCAGCATCTCTCTGCACAGCTGGCGTCCGCTAGGCAGCACGTGACGGATTTGGAGGCCAAGTTCGCCCAGATCTCCAAATACAACGCGGAGCTGGCCACAGCGGCCCTGAATCTCGAAGACCCTGATCCGGAGGAGCTTGTCTTTGCGGAGTGGCTGGGCTAAGTCATTCTGCCTTCTTTTTTTTTTTTTTTTTATCTTCTTTTTTTTGAATAAACGGGTGTAATCAATGTACTTGGAGTATTTCAATAAAAGATTCCTACCCCCCCCCCCCCCCCCCCCCCCCCCCCCCCCCCAACTTTCTCTGCTTTCTCTCCCCTCTATTTTTCTTTCCCCCTTTTTTTGAAAGATGCGCAGGTCATGTCCCGACCCTTCGCGACTCAATATCATCTCTTTTTGAGGATTGTTAAACCTGGAATCACACGCGGGTTATGTTCTAACCCCTCGCGGCTTAACATCATCTCTATCGGACGCTCGCTAAGTTTGAAATACGCGCGGGTCATGTTCTGACCCATCGCGACTTAACATTATCTCTATTTGACTATCGTCAAATCTGAAATACGCGCGGGTCATGTTCTGACCCCTCGCAATTTAACATTTTTTCCATTTGATAATCGTTACGTCTGAAATACGCACGGGTCATGTTCTGACCCCTCGCGACTTAACATTTTTTCCATTTGATAATCGTTAAGTCTGAAATACGCGCGGGTCATGTTTTGACCCCTCGCGACTTAACATTTTTTCCATTTGATAATCGTTAAGCCTGAAATATGCGCGGGATACAATGAACAGTGTCGCGGGAGAACTTAAAAGCACGTAAATCCAAAATATGCCAATCAACCCTTTTCATTAAACCAACATTTGCCAAAAGACTTGGTGATCCCAAGAGCATTACATTGTAAACTGAACGGAAAAGAGAAGGGAAACGCTTCATTACATCGGCTAAATAACAAAAGAAAAAAGGCAAAGCAAATAGGGAGGGCTGATAACAGCAGTAATTCCTCCTTTTTTTTTGACTATGCGGCTCTTTACGAGTAGAACTTCTTTACGTACTTCGCATTAACTGCCCCCATCCGGAATCCATCCTCCACGCGAGCAAGATGGTAGTGGCCGGCCGCTGATGCACTGGTTACCTCATAGGGCCCTTCCCACCTGGGCGTAAACTTCGGGGTTTTTAGATCTCTCATCACCGCTGTGGTGGCTTTCCACACCAAGTCCCCCACTTTAAATGCTCGCGGCACCACTCCTTTATTGTAATAGCGAGCACCAGACTCCCAATACTTTCGATGAGCTACGGCCACGGTGGCTCTTCTTTCCTCCAAGGCCTCTAGGTCCACCCTCCTCCCTTCCGCGGACTCCTCCATGGCAAGGAGCATCCGTGCGGATGGGACGCTGAGCTCCGCGGGCAATACTGTTTCAGCTCCGTAAACCAAACTGAAAGGGCTGGCGCATGTGGACTTCCGCTTCGACGTGCGATATGCCCACAAGGCTACGGGCAAGTGATCCGCCCATGTCCCTCCGCGCTCATCCAATAGCTTGCTCAAGATCCTTATCAGAGTTTTGTTTGTTGCTTCAGCCTGCCCATTGCCTTGGGGGTAGTACGCACTGGAAGTGTGATGGTCGATCGCGTATTCGTCAAGGAGACTTCCCACGTGCTGGTTGATGAACGGGGTTCCGTTGTCTGACAGAATCACCTTGGGTATCCCGAACCTGCAGATGATGTTCTCCTTGACGAATAGTGCGATCACATCCCCCGTAGCTCTTTTCAGCGGAATTGCCTCAACCCATTTGGTACAAATCTCAGTAGCTGCAAGAATCCGTCTGTTCTTCCGTGAGGCAGGCCTGATGGTCCTATCAAATCCATTGCCCACGTATGGAAGGGATATGGGGCGCGGATGGAGTGTAATTCCACTAAAGGAGCATGGACCAGGTTACCAAATTTTTGGCACGCCTGACACCTCCGTACATGTTGCCTGGCGTCATTTTCCATGGTAGGCCAAAAATATCCCAAATGGACTAATTGTTCATAGAGTTTCCTCCACCCTTGATGTTCAATTCCGTGGGTACTTCGCAGAACCACCCTTGCTTCTTCCCTATTTATACACCTCTATAGCGCTATCTCGTTACTCGCACAGTTGTCGTCATGGATCCGATTCAGGACTTCCTCTGCCTCCGCCTTGTCCACACACAGCGTGAGCCAGCCCTGGGGGGCGCAGTGATACAATTCTCCGCGGAGGACCACGAAGCTCGCAAGTTCCGCCGTAGATAAGTGCCCTACGCCGTTGGTTAGTTGTATCCTGATGGCTCCGCGCCAATCCTCCGCTGGCCCAGAAAAGTTCGATATCGCGGAGGGTTCGAACTTTTTTATAATTTCTATACAAGTTCTTTCCTCTTCGAATTCCGTTCTTGCCCCCAGCGTGGCAAGGGCGTCCGGGAAACGGTTTTCTGACCTGGGCTTATGCACAACGCTGATGCTTTTGAAGAACTTTGTCAATTTCTGCACTGTTGTCCGATATGGGGCCAATGTTGGCTCCTTCAGCGCGTAGACCCCCTCTGTCTGCAATATTACTAACTTTGAATCTCCCGCTATCTTCAGGTGCTTGATTCCCCTTTCTTTTGCGGCTAATAGACCCAAAACCAAGGCTTCGTACTCGTCCTCATTATTGGAACAAGGGAAACTTAGCTTATAAGCCAAATGGAATTTCTCTCCTTCGTCATTCCGCAATACTATTCCTGCGCCCCCTGCATCGTTTCCCGCGGCCCCGTCGAAGCTGAGCGTCCAGTGTGAGTCGTCCACGCTGGCCGCGAGAGCTTCGAAACCGTCTCCAGGTAATGATTCTTCAAGCGGTTCGCATTGCCCACTTGGAATTTGAGCCAGCAGATCCGCGAGTGCTTGACACTTGATGGCTTTTGGGGAGGCACAAGAAATGTCAAACTCGGCAAGGGCTAATAACCATCGTGCTACCCGCCCTGTGAGCGCAAGTCTAGACAAGAGATATTTAATTGGGTCACATTTGGTGATAATTCGTATGGGGAAGGATAACAAATAATGTCTGAGCTTCTGCGCGGTGAAGACTAAGGCTAAACAATGTCGCTCGATGGCCGTGTACCGCTCTTCTGCTCCCTGGACCTTCCTGCTGATGTAGTATACGGGGCGCTCTGTTCCACCTATGTCTTGCACCAGCAGGGCCCCGATGGAACGTCGGGTGGAAGTGAGATAGAGTATTAATGGCTGCCCTTGTACGGGGGCCACCATTGTTCGTGGAGAGACCAAGGCTGCTTTAACCCGCTGAAAAGCCTGTTGGTGTTCTTCCTGCCATTCAAACTTCATCCGTCCCTTCAATAAGTCCGAGAAGGGTGCCGCGATTTCTGCAAGCGCGGGAATAAAGCATCGTAGGTAGGAGACCTTTCCTAAGAATCGCTTGAGTGATTTCTGAGAATGGGATGCGGGCATATCCGCGATAGATTTGATCTTAGACTCGTCCGCGTCGATGCCGTGGCGGTGCACGAGGAAACCCAAGAACTTTCCAGCGATCACACCGAAAGCGCACTTGCGGGGGTTCATCTTAAGATTAAATTTTCTGCAGCGAGCGAACACGGTAGCTAGGTCCGCGAGGTGGTCCTCTTGTTCCTTGGACTTCACTACAAGATCGTCCACATAATCTTCCACTATCTTGTGCATCAGATCATGGAAGATTGCTGTCATGACACGCTGATAGGTTGCCCCTGCGTTCTTAAGTCCGAAAGGCATGACGACATAATAGAGTTTCCCAATGGGGTGCGGAAGGCTGTTTTTTCCGCGTCTTCTGGGGCCATCTTGATTTGGTTATAACTGTTGAACCCGTCCATGAAAGAGAACATCTGGTGACCGGAGGTCGCGTCCACCAATGTATCAATGTGCGGGAGCGGAAACTCGTCTTTTGGGCATGCTTTATTTAAATCGCAGAAGTCGACGCACACCCGGATTTGACCATTTTTCTTCTTGACAGGGATAATGTTTGCGAGCCATTCGGGGTATTGAATTGGGCGAATAAACCCTGCTTTCCTCAACTTCTCAACTTCTTCTTTGATCTGTCTCTCCAAGTCGGGATGATACTTCCGCTGCGACTGCTTCGTCGGTGTGGAATTTGGGAAAACATCTAAATGGTGTGCTACTAACTCGTGATCCAGACCCGGCATTTCTTCATAATACCCCGCAAATACGTCAGAATTATTGCGTAGCAGGGTAATCAATTATGCGCGGAAAGCTGGGCTCAACCTCTTGCTGATGAAAACCGGTCGCGGTTTTCCTATCCCGTCGTTTAAATCAATTTCCTCTAATTCTTCCGGCTGTGGCTTGAGCCTATCCTGCATGCACTTCGGGGCGGGCTCTGGTGTTTGGATGATTTCTTCGGGCGCCCCAACACACGTTCCGCCTGGGCCAGCGGAGTCCTCGCGGACCGCCGCCCCGGTGGACCGTCATAAGTGGTAGACAGTTTTGCCCCCTTCTTTTGTCTTGATG
Organism: Rhododendron simsii; assembly: GCA_014282245.1. Classification (NCBI taxonomy): domain Eukaryota; kingdom Viridiplantae; phylum Streptophyta; class Magnoliopsida; order Ericales; family Ericaceae; genus Rhododendron; species Rhododendron simsii. The sequence continues at coordinate 16,859,394 of CM024962.1, forward strand.
ATCTTCCGGGGGGCCGCGAATCCCGACGCAGAAGGGCTCGTTTCCGGCAGCTCGTGCGGCGGGTGCCGAACGTCTTTCCATTTTGGAATTTTGACACCACGCGGCCGCGCTGTTATTGCCTGGGATACGTTACCTAGTTCCGAGAAATAAATGGCATCAAGGAGATGGGCCTCATGTGTGTCGAAGGGGTTTTCTGAGGCACGGACAGTAACTTTCTTTCCTGCCCAAATTCCTTTCAAACATTGATGGTAACTGGAAGGCACGACCGCGCACTTGTGCATCCAGCTTCGTCCGAGGATGATATGGTAGTTTGGGTCGGCGTTGATTAGATGGAATTTAGTAGCAGAGCGGATTGCTCCCACTTCCAAGTCAACGATGACGTAGCCCATAGATCGCTGCTTGTCACCGCCAAAGCCCGTGATGGTAATTGGAGAGTCCACTATTCGATTGTCTTGGATGCCCAACCGGCGGAACGTTGAGATGGGCATAAGGTTGATGGAGGCCCCGCCATCGAGGAACGTCCTTTTCAGCTCGATCCCATTGACGCGGGAAGTGACATATAACGGGCGATTGTGAGAATGCGGTATCTTTCGGTCAATATCCGAGAAGGTGACAGAATTGGACTCATCGCGGATCGTCCGTGGGAGAGACCCGTCCACGGACATGCAGGACTCCTGGTGAACCTCTGCGATGTTGATAATCGCTTTGGTTATCTCCAATCGTGCGGCAGGGGTGAAACCGAGTCCGTCAAAAAACGCGCGGAACTTTGTGCTATTCTACAATGTTTTGGCGGAATTGTTGGGATCTGGTGTCACCGCGAGGGTTGGACCATCACTTTCTTCAATGATTTCGTGGCAGGAGACCATGTAAGCCCCCTCTTCTTCTTCAATGTAGTAACCGTTGTCAGTTCCTTCCGCGACGTCATACATGAACGGGTAGCATTCCGCCATGTTGACCTCACCGTTGTTACCGTGAGCCAGATAGGGCTCGACGCAGATATCGCGGCGTCCTATCCGCAGCTCGTTGGCGTTTTGCTTCCTTTTGAACAGTCGCTTTAGGGACCAGCAGTCACTGGTCGGGTGCGTGGTATGCCTGTGGTACATACAGTACCGCGGATGCTCACGATCCTCTTGCGTTGGCTCATATTCTACTGGGGGAAGTTCCAATTCGCCATCCGCCACCCACGCGTTTACTAAGGCTCGGACTTCCTCCATACTGCATGGATAGTCCGGGGCTGGTCCTGGTTCGCGTTCCCGCCGCTTTCTTCTGCCGCCAGTTTGTTGTCCGCGGGGGACATCCGCGATGGCTACTGCGGCAACCGTGGATTTTCCCTTCCATCCTTCTCGCTTAACCGGTTTAACCACGTGGCGGATGTTATACGCGGACTCAAGTAAGGCCGAGAAAGTGCCCAACTTCAGGTTGACAAGTAGCATTTTGAATTCATCCATCATTCCCGCGATGCAGATTTCGACAAGCTGCACCTCGTTGACTGACTCAGTGCAGTCAACTGCGCGATCCTGAAATCGTTTAATGTAATCTACCACGTCCTCCGTGCTTGTCTGAACTTCCTTGGTCAAGCTAATGACGGTGACCTTTTTGCGAACTTGAAAGAATTTCGCATAGAAACTGTTCACCATTTCTTCCCAAGTGGCAATCGAGTAGGGCTCGAAATTGACATACCACGTATATGCACGGGAAGTGAGGGACTTGGAGAACTCACAGAGGCGCAAGTTAGCGTCGGACGCATGCGCGCCAAGCGATTCGATAAAACGGACCACATGTTCCTGCGCACTACCCTCCTTGCCGTCAAATTTCACGAACTTTGGTGCGGTGTACCCGTCCGGATAAGGTGAGGATAATACCGTGATCGGGTAAGGAGGACGAATGTCTGGGCTCGGTAAAGAGGGTAAAACGGTCTTTGCCTTCCCTTTGGTGAGGATCGCTTGTACGTCGGCTAAAGTGATGTATTGTCCAGCAGAAGAGGTAGTGCTTGTCTGGGCTACAGTCGACTCCTTGAGATTTGTGCCAGTCGTATGGTGCTGTGCCAAGAGGGCTTGTACTTCCGCCATTGTGATGTAGGGCCCCGACGATGGGGCGCCCGCTCCGTCCGTGACGGGCTCCTTACCACGACCCTCGACAGAGTTCCCCGCGATTCCCCTGACAAGAACCCCATGCAAGGGGTGGGGCGAGGATAAAGGAATCTGGGGCTGTACGGTCTGGCTGTTACTTCCGCCAGCCTGAGTCTGCGGGAGCTCATCCCCTTGGCTAGCTGGGGCTCGCGGGAGAGCCGCCGAAATGAGCTCGGTGAGGCCTGCGAAAGCTGCGAGCAGCTGCTTCGGTGTGTCGAGGAATTGATGCTGCCCGTCCTGAAGGGCACGTAATGTCTGCACGGTAACACCTGCGCTGTTGGTTTCTCCTACCTCCTCGAGGGTTGGTATGGTGTGATCTTGCGTCACCATTGCTCCTCGATGCGGCAGTTCAATGTATTCTTTGGAACGAGTACTAACCATAAACCAAAAGACACCTCCCCAGCAGAGTCACCTAAATGTGGATGAGTGGGGTTTCGTATAGGACTGCTTACGTGTAACTATCCGTGAGGTGGAGAGGTGCGATTGGTTGATGACTAGTCAAAGGGAGAGAAGGAAGGTCTCGCGGGGAGGAGGAATGGGAGCAAGAAGTACGGGAAGAACAGAGGCAACGTGTCTCCTTTGCTTTTCCGCGTGGTACTCAACCTTTTTCGGGTTTAGGCAAGTGAGGTCACCCGTTCCTCTGAGGAAGAATGTTCTCCTCCCTCAAATTCAGTGCTCATTCACCTTTTTCCAGAAAAAAGGTCGTCCTCAATCATTGGGAATGTCAGGGGTATTTATAGGGCACCTGGGCCTAGGTCAGGCCCAGGACGGCGCTCCTATTAATTCCCGACACATGTCCCTCCTGTACTTCCTGGCCTCGGGAAAGCTTGCCTTCCCGCGGACGATTTTCCGCGGGATGACTCGTTTTCCCGCAGCGTCACCTCCAACTCCAAGCCACCAAACCACAAGAAATTCCTCAATTCCCGCTGTAGCGAGGTCGCGACTTGCAACGATCGTTTTCTTTCTCCGCGGGGTTCCCTCCCCAGGACCCTGCCTCTGGGCCTAGGGCGGAGGCCCCACGGTTGTTTCACTTCCCCAAATGGGGTTTAGTCACGAGATCGTCGGGGGGGGGGGGGGGGGGGGGGGGGGGGGACCCAAGGGATGCTAGCATAAATCCCGCGGGTGATATCAACGCGCGAAATCCGTGGATTTGAATCGTGGATGCCCGCCCTCTTCCGCGATACCCCTCCGTGGACACTCTTCCGCAGAGGTGACTACTGGCCGTGTTTACCCACGCGTCATTGTTTCATGGGATGGTCAACCATTCTTCTCACGCGGGTCCCACCTCCCCGTGTCCTTTTGCTATTGTAGGGTCAAATAGTCGTCTCTCATTTCAAACTGGCAATTCTGACCGCGCCTACAGGAAGTAAATCGCCGGGGCTTCCAAATAGCTTTGTTCCAAGTTTGATGTGTAGAGCCTATCGCATAGATAGTCTTACAACGTTCAAGTTGATCAGACATTAATATCTTATTGATCGGGCCAAATTATTCAAGACAAACTTGTTTCGTTGTTACCAATGTCGGAGTGGCTTTACCTATCTCCAAAGATGTTTTAGGCGTCGATATACTGGGCCGGTTTTCGGCAAGGAGGTGAGGGGTGGCAGATTTCTCTTTTTTTTTTTGAACGGTATGTGAATCTCGGTCTAGTTACCACCGTAAGCAAAGTGAATCATCAGTGAGAGTACAAAAGTGGTCAGGTGTAGAAGTGAATTAGAAGCATGTTTATCTCATCTCATCGACCTTGACAAGCGTGCCAAGGCAACAATGAGACAGCGCAGAATTGTGCTGCACCAATTTTGAAAGATTTCTTTTGGACCCCATTTCTGAATTTTGGTGGTTGTCCTTCTGACAGATGTCATGTGATTGTGGGCCTTCTTTTGCTCTTCTATCCAAAAGGAGGAAGGGTCAGATTATTTTTATTTTTATTTTTTTGGATCTAAAAGAAAATGTGACACATTCAGCCCAAGGATTTCGAGTGATATTGAGATATAATGGTTCATGCACCTTAACCATGCTCTCCAATTTGAAACGGTTGATAATATGCAGATACTAGTTGATAAAATTTTAGTTAGAGGAAAATGAAGCTGGCCAATTGTAGTGGGATTAATGTGGATTTACGAATGAAATTCTGCTGTCACCAAAGTGGAGGAATTGGAACCTCAATTTCCAACTGAAATCATGTGGATGGATCAGCTACTGTGACAGAAGTAGACTTTTGGTCCATAAAGTAGAAAGTGTGAATCGCACTGTACGCAAAATGTATAAAATAAATTTTAAGGGGCCCGGTAGTTTTTGAACTTAATTGACCGTTTGTTCTGTCTTAAGGTTTTAATTTTCATTATCAACAACTCTTGGGTTAGTATCACCTCATCCCATGGGATGCGTAAATGTGGAAAACGGATGTACAATGGACATGAATTTCAAAAAAAAGTCTGAGATATGTACAACCTGTCCCAAAACGTCATGTATTAAAAAAAATGTATAAAATAGATCACAACTTGCTATATATATAGTCTTCCATTGACGCATCCTTGTAAGTAGACTCTGTTTGGCTCCTATCTCTCTATGCCTCCTCTTTTCAGTTCTTCATAACTCATCTCTCTCGCTCTCTCTCTCTCTCTCTCTTAGTGTACGAGAATTAATATGGAAGTTGAGTTGATGAAACCATCAACACTAGATCAAACTGAGATGATGAAAATGATGATGCAGCTTGACATGCTTCCTCAACTTTCTCTACCTCAAACCAACACGTTCGAATTGCCGGAAATCAAATTCTATGGCGAAAACGCCGCCGCCGCCAATCGAACCACAGAAAAAACACCTATCTTCCACAACCCATTTCTCACTTCGACCACATCCACAAATCCTCCCTCCTCCATGTCGTTCCTAAGCACCCCATTTCAAGAACCGATGACACCACCTTTATCAAGTACGAGTTTCAGAACTGACTCAACCATTAGGTCACTCAGCCCGCCTACCATCACCAACCAAAAATATTTTGAAACCGTATCTCAAACAATGGGCTGCAATTTCCGAAAAGCTCAGAAAAATATGCTCATTTGGCCTGAGGCCTCAGAAGACCTTGTGCCGCTGCTGATCGATCCGCTACACGAGAGAAACTCGATAGGATCGGTGAGAGAGATGATGTTCCGGATGGCTGTGATGCAGCCAATTCAGATGGACCCGGAGTCGGTGAAGCCGGTGAAGCGGAGGAACGTGAAGATATCGAGGGACCCACAGAGTGTCGCGGCGAGGCATCGGAGGGAGAAGATTAGCGAGAGGATTAGGATTTTGCAGAGACTTGTACCTGGGGGGACCAAAATGGACACGGCTTGTATGTTGGATGAGGCCATTCACTATGTGAAGTTTTTGAAGAAGAAGTGCAGTCGTGGGAACAAGTAGGGGTAAATGTGTCATTTGACGGTGTTGGGTTAATCCAGAAAAGGGCAATGCTGGCGGATGTGAATTATTCATCATTGGTGAAAGCCTTGCCGGGTTACTCGAATGGTGGGATCTACTCAAATGCTTGAAGTTCGTGTGAGAGAGAGATGTTTTGTGTGGAAGGAACTATTATTCTACATGATTATGAGCAATTGTAAAGAAAAGGGTTTTATTAAATGTCCACAAAAAGATGATTTAAAAAAAATTTGAAGGTTTTTTTTTTTTCCTGCTACATTTTTTCAATGTAATATATAAGTTTAAAATATAGGGCAAAGTCCACTTTGACTCTTTGTGATTTGGGTCATGTGCGGATACACCCCATATGATTCAAAAGTGGGCAGATAACTACCCTGTGATTTATTAAAACATGCAGATGCGCCCCATTCCATCCATATTAACTAAGTGTACGTATCTCAAACGCTTCTTAAATCCAAAAAAAATTTAATCTGAGCTGTTCATAATGTATTAATCAAATAATAAAACATCTCTATAAAAAATCATGTCAATCCGAAATGAATAACTAATAATCTTGCTTTGGTTAAAATGTAAGGTAAATTTATATTTAAAAATTTACTTCATAACGAATTCTATTCGATCATGAGGTTTCCATTTTCCGGGTGACTTGAATTTTGGTATAGATATAGTACTCGTCGCGCAAACTCTACAATGTCAATTGTTCGGATCCAATTTTTGGTACATGGGATGGATTGAATAGGTTCAAAGAAGTAGAAGAATGAATGAAGAAGATGAGGAGGGCATATTGGACTTTTCATCGTTTTCTTTAATGGATTTTGTGTTTTTTTCGTTAACATGGATGAAATGGGTGCATTTGAATGTTTTAAAAATCACAAGATATTATGCCCGCTTTTAAATCATAGGGGTATCCGTTAAATTGTTCATACTAAACTAAATTTCTTTGTCAAAAGTTAAGTTGTTTCTACTAAAGTAAAATATCCAACACATTTTCTTCCACTAATCCAACACATTTTTTTTTATCACTTTTAGTTTAGTGGAAGCAACTTGACTACAAATAACTATAAGAAGTTGTCTACAACTTTTAGCTTACTGGAAAAATATCCCACTAAATAGATTCAAAGGCAGCACCATAAATTCAAAAAGTTACAGAGGATGGTTTTCAAAAATTGCCTCAATTTACTAGCATGGGCTGAGCTAGGATTTTTAGTTAATGGGTCAAAATAGAGTGCAATTTTATTCGGCCACCTAAAAATTGATCAACATTACCTACTTTTTTTTTATTGGTTCTTATTGATAGAAGGACCCCATCTTATGCCTCGTACCATAACTATAGTTTATTTGATATAAAACAGAAAGAATAAGGTATAGTATAACTACTAACCGGAAAAGTGAAGAAACAAAGATAAATACATAATGCAAGTAGAGTGGAGCAGATCTGCATTTGGTGTCTCCTCGTTGAGACGAATGATTAAATAAAAAATATAATGCGAATCTAACAAAAATTTTAAAAAAAATACCAAAATAAAAAAGACAAAAAAAAGTTAGGGACAATGAGGCCATTATTACAAAAAGCAATTAGGATGATTTTTAACTCTTCTTTGTTGTTGGAGGGGGATATGATAAAGTAAAAATTTGCATATACATTTCATTTGAAAAAATATTTTTTAGCAACAAAAAAAAAAAAGACCTAGATACATTAAGTCACGAATATAATTTTTATGACCAAAAACACTATAATTACTAAGAAATTAGACGTACAAATAATTACACAAATTCAATAACATAAAATGAAAAATTATAAAGTTTAATTTTCTTTTAATGTTAAAAAATCCAATTTAAAATAAAATGAGAGCAAGACTTAGTGGTTTAGAACACCTATTTAGTCATTTATTAGCCTAAACTAACAGTGTTAGAGTAAAATTAAGGGAATGAGAGAATCTACCAAATAGTTTGTAAAGCAGGGGAGTACAGTGCAATTATCAGAACATAGGGGGAGATCTCTTCATAATTTAGTAAAATACAGCATCAATTCATTAGGAGAAGGGCTGGACTATTCGCAGCCACGTATTTTCTCCCACAGCCCGTTAAAAATTTTCAATTAGACTCGACAGCTAGTTACCGAAATTAAGTTACATTTTCAACATCAACTTACCGAAATATGATATTTTTTTCAACAGCTATTTACCGAAAATGCCCGAAAATGCATGTTTGGCAGTTGTCTACCGAAAGTTGAATATATTTTCGACATGTAGTTACTGAAATATAATCTTATTTTCAACAGCTATTTACCGAAATGTTATTTATGATTTTCAACAACCACTTACCGAAATAGAGTGGGCTATGGGAGAAAATACGTGGCTGCGAATAGCCCGGCCCTAGGAAAAAGGATGAAGAAATCTCTGTTGCTTCGCACAACTTGCTTCATCATTTGAGTTTTTTTCTTTTACTTTTCGTTCTGAGAAAATGAACATGGCTTTTTTTTACTTGCTAGAAAAGTTTTGATGTCTAATATGAAAAAGGATGAAGAAATCTCTGTTGCTTTGAACAATTTTTTTTTTGGTGCTTCGAAGCAACTTGCTTCATCATTTGAGTTTTTTTCTTTTACTTTTCGCTCTGAGAAAATGCACATGGTTTTTTTTACTTGCTAGAAAAGTTTTTATGTCAAATATGTTAAAGCTATATACATTCACCTGCCCAACAGCATTTTGAACACTCTAATACGCGCCCAACCAAGTGTTTTGAAAACAATAAGGTTATTTTTTTCAAATACTTCAATAATTTATAATCCCTCCGTCCCATTTAATTCGATAGATTCCTATGAAAAGACGTGTAATTTTCTGTTAAAAAAAAATAAGTACTTTTATACATAATTTTTTTTGATTCTCTTCGCACAAAATTAGTAAATCTCTACTTGGAAAGGGAGGAAAGGAAAAGGTCAAAGAGACACAATTAATCTAACCAAAGAACCCATGTGTGGGGAGATCTCAGAATTTAAGGCCCCAGCAATATCCCTCTATACGGACTTTGACTATTCGAATGGGAGACTATATATGCTATGCATGAATCAAGAATAAAAAAATATAGGGATTCCATTACATATATCGGACACATTTATTCAGTTTATTTGTTTTATCTTCTATGTATCTTGTGCCTCCATCTAACAAGATAAGTTGTCAAGTGTTTCGTGACAGGAGCATACCCATATGTTGGAACAGAACTTTCATGATTCATGTCACATATAGAGCTACTGTCATGCACTGAACTGAAAAATAACCTGGAATCTGTGAGTATTTTTAATTAGCTCGCGTCTTTTTGTTTGTTGTGATCCTTTCTGGTGTGCCTTGGAGGACTGCCATGGGAGCGATGATCATATTCAAGCTAGCTAGGCTTACATTTCAAGGCATGATGTCATGATAGTGTGGGCAGCGTGTCTACTGATTTCATCAAATCTACGTGCTTTGGATTATAGTTTCATGCCGCTTCTTTTTTTTGGGAATTTTTTTTTCACCTTTTAGACTACCACATAATAGTAATTTGTATTTTGTGGTATGACTTGCTGGGACTCTACAGAAACCCTTAACAATAGAATCGTGAAAATATCAAATCTCAACTTAACAAAAAATTTCAAGAGTCGCGATTAATCTAAACAAATTAAAGAAAAAACTATTGCCATTGTCCAATGCATTTGTCTTTGCTTGCATAGTGCAAATAAATTTGTTACATGACAAAGAAAGAGATTTGGTTAGATTGGATTTTGGTATCGTTGTTCGTAGATCGCGTGAAGGGTCAGGTTGAGGCAGCAAGCCTGAGGAAAATTTAAGTCCAAATATTTGTGTCCGTTGACTCTTGTGCAAGGTGGGATGCATTGGAATTTAAGCAGATCTAAGAGCATCTACAGTGGTATAATTAAAATTAAAATGTTGTTAAGATTAACAACATAAGCTCAAAAAAGTGATCACAGTGGAATAATCAGATTTAACAACCTCTTAGCAACTCATCAAATTTTGGCCATTGAATAATCAAAACTAGCAACTTTTTGTCAATAATCAAATTTAGTTGTTTCCATATTTCTTCAATTAAGTACACCATCATTACACAAAAACATTCTCTCTTCCATTTTCAACAAATTTCTAAGAAAAATACTTTTAAAAAAAGTTTTTATTTTTTTTAAAAAAAATTGTTTTTTTTTTCAAAACTATTTTTTTTATTTTTATTTTTTTGCAAAAGCAGTTTTTTATTAAATTTTTTTTTTCAAAAACTGTTCTTTTTAAAAAAAATTCAAAAACTGTTTTTTTTTTTTTTACTTTTTCCCGAAAACTTTTTTTTTAAATCAAAGTTTTCAAAAAACTATTTCTTTTTTTCTAATAACCTGTTTTTATTAGTTTGAAACCTATTTTTAAAAAATTGTTTTCTATGTTCACAATTTTTAGATTTTTATAAATTGAAATTATGATGTGGCAAGTTTTGGTTATTCAAATTTGATTGTACTATTGTGAACCTCTACATTGCTAACTTTAGTAACCCCTTAAATGCATAACCAAAAGATGATGTGGCAACTTTTGATTATTGACTTTTGGTTATTCCACTGTGGAGAAGAAAAGAAATGCACTACAAGACCAAAATCTAAAAAATATTTGACTCCCAAACAACCCCAAAGTCTGTCCTCTTTTTCTCATGGATATCAAGGTAATTAGTGGTATAAAACTCTAGGATATATAAATACTAGTGCTTACCCGTGCCTGCGGCACTACACACCCCGGTTGGAATTGTCCGTGCCTACGGCACTTGCTAGCTAGTGGCTCAAACACTCAATCGATTCATTTGTGTGTAGAGTGTGATCCTCTTCTTAGTGACACAAAAGAGAATTACCCGTGTTTACGCACTCCTCCAACTATACATTTAAGCTAGCTACAAAGAACTATCAATTTGCTTACGGAATCCTAGTAAATACAAGGTAAAAAGTTAAAGCCAAGCAGCATATCAATTAGTGCTCTGCATCAACGAAATCAAAAAAAATCTAAGCACACCAGTCGGTGCTCTGCGTTTAACAACATATCAGAAAAAATCTAAGAGGAATTTGTAGCCACCAAAACTGCAAACCACTTGAGTGAATGAAAGAGAGAAAAACAAACAATACATGTGAAGCACGGTGAGCCACAAACTTTTTTTTTTTTGCTACTTCAGAGGTGGATCAAACACTCTCACTTTCGGTTCTGCTATCTCCTACTCCCATTTTGCAACCGTTACAATGAATACAGCTTCACCTCCATAGCCTGCTAGAAACTCCATTCAGATTTTCTGGAAGAATTGTAAAAAGAAGCAAAGTTATGGAAACCCAACAGTACTTAGGTTTATGATGAATAACAACTCTCCCTTTAAGATCAAGATTTTTGAATTCTTTTCTACTTAAGAGATATGCCAAAAAGAAGAGAATATTGCCATACCACCAAAAGCCATACCACCAAAAGGAAGTCAATAATTGGACCAACATATCAAGCACAACTAATGTGTTGGGAATGAAAAATGATTTGCATATGTAAGAACTCCATAACACACATTATGCTTCAACCTTCAAGAAATTAAACACATAATGGTTCAGCCATCAAGAAGAGGATTGAAGTCATTAACGTTCTTGTGGAGCTATATATGAGTTCCTAAAAGACCATTTCTATAATATTTCCGTACTCACAGATGAAGCCATATACAGTTTGACAAAAGCGTTTCTACATCAAGTGTCCGACTAAAAGATTTGAAAGAATTTTCCTATTTGTATCTCTTTAAGCCAACACTATGAGTAATTGTTGCTATATGCCGTGGTTAAATGGGAAACAACGCAACAAACTTTAGTCCCATATGTCCGAGAGGAATAGCAAAATAAGGTTCTCCACCCTCTGTCCCCTAGTGATGTCCCAGCAGAATATACTATAGTGATGTTCCAGCCGTAGCAAAGACCAACACTACATCTAACCCACAAAACTCTAGTTTGACATAGATTGTACAATTTCAGTAATCCATTTTCAGCTCCTAACAAAATCAAAGATCAAAGATGGTTTGACCGACAATAGACATAGCTTTGGGGGTTATGAGCTGGAACAATGCAGCTATGCTTAGTCTTTTGTTCGCTATTGTGTCTAGGCATAAATGTACATGGGTTAATTGGAACTACAAATATGTCATTAAGAATCAAATGGCTTTGGACAATGAATCTTCCCTCTTCCTAGTCGGACGTCAAGAACTCTTCACGCATAGGGATATAGCCACACCTTTTACCAAATGTATTATTGGGGATGGCTCTTCTACCTTTCTTTGGCATAACAATTGGCATCAAGTTGGGCCTCAACTGACAACTGGAATCACATTGCAGTGAACTGCGGTATTTCCATAGAAGCAAAGGTCTCATGTATTATCTACAACAATGATTGGACTTGGCGTATCCATTTAAACCTCAGTCTTCAACTCAAAACTGTAATTTGGTCCATTTCTCTCTCCTCGAAGAACCAAGTTTCTTCCACTCGAAATCCATTAGGATCCAACACCTCTAGTTCTTTTTTTTTTTACAACTCAGGTGTCAGAGTCAGGGCCAGCTTATTCTCACTTTGACTAATCCTCGAACAAAGGCCGTGTATTAGCAGTAGTAAAGGCAATTAAAAGGCCGTGTAAGTTCTAGAACCAAACAAATTCTACCCAAACAAAGGTCTAGAACCAAACAAAGGCAATGAAATCAACAGATCTAGAACCAAAAAATTCCCAATTTTGGAAAACTTCAACAAACCGAGCAACAGGCGACATTATTTTTTCCGCACTTGTAAAAATGAATACAAAAGTAGTTCAGTTCAATGATCACCTTAATTGAGACTATAATAAGTGGAAGCAGATTGGGATCGCTAAACAAAGACGACACACGGATCTCCTCCCACACCACCTCTAACTGGTCATTGTTCTGAATAAGGACTTTCTTCATTGCATAAGTTTCATCATCTGCATATCAAATCCATCGATATGAAAAGAAAGGTTAGATAATCTTTTTCTTTCTCCATCAACCAAATGACCGCATAGTTCAAACAATACTACTGCTGCGCACTGCAGATCAACTTGAATCAGAGACCCACTTCCCAGAACTTCAAAGGTACCCAATTTTGGAAAACCCTGGGATGAGGGGAGTCTTACCGGAGAGGGAGAACCAAATCGATTGGTGGGTGTTGAGCAACATGCGACATTTTTTTTTAATCCGAGAGCTGAGCTCTTCTTTGTGCGCCGAGGGAGTGGGTTATGCGGAGACGGAGAGGGTTCTTTTGTGTGCGCTGGGTTCTGCGGAGAGAGAGAGAGAAAGAGAGTAACTATGGAGAAAGAGGGGAAAATCGATGGGTAGACCACCACAGCTCAAAACGTGGAATATAGAAACACAGAGAAACTCACCTTGGTTTGGGTCGGTCCGACGGTGGCTTGAGTCGGTGAGACTGAGAGAGATTAGATTGGGAGAGAGAGAAGGGGAAAGAGAGAGAAGAGTATATTGGAAGACGTTTTTTTTTTTGATCCGCTCTATATTGGAATAGGAAGATATTGGAAGACGTGAGTTTCAAATTTTGAACGTACATTACTGTATTTATTTTTGTCCCAACAATGTAAGATATTTACAAAGATGCCATTAGTTTGTATGTGAAGGATTGAGAAATCTGGACCATTGGATTTGTTTGTATGAGTAGATAAAATTTGTGTCAATGAAGAATCTGAACCGTTGAAAGAGAATATTCTTTAGGAATATTCCAAAAGACCCTCCTGTTTTAACTGTATTTATTTTTGTCCCAACAATGTAAGATATTTACGAAGATGCCATTAGTTTGTATGTGAAGGATTGAGAAATCTGGACCATTGGATTTGTTTGTATGAATAGATAAAATTTGTGTCAATGAAGAATCTGAACCCGTTGAAAGAGAATATTCTTTAGGAATATTCCAAAAGACCCTCCTGTTTTATTAGATAGATTGGGTCATACGCAGCCGATGAATTTGTAGTATTTTAATTCCACTTGATATATACTAAAAACTTACTTGAGCATTTGATGTTTTCAAATTCTTCATGTGATTGTCAAATCCACAGCACCATCACCACTTGATGAAACAAATGCTAGAATCACAAACACTGACATACATAAAAGTACACAAACACACAAATATTGTGTGTTTGTGCACTTTTATGCGCAAGTACAATTTGTAGTTGTAGCACTAATTGCTTTTGATGAAATGAGAAAAGATACTATCAAAATGGGTCAAGGATGAAACAAAATAAACACAATAAAAATGGGTCAGAGGAGCTTTTACCAATGCAGGCAACAATTAGTGAAAAACTCGCCTGTTGGTGAAGCTCACAACACCTCTATCATCAAACACTACAAGAAAATTTGATTGGCGACAAAAAATTGTGTCGCGGAAGAGTCGTTTGTAGTCATCCAAACGTTTCGGTGAATAGCATTTTTAGTCACCCGGTTTGTCTTCGAAACCTCGTTTGGGAAGATATTTGCTGACTTAATCATGCCATTCACTGAAGATTGCCTCTTGCCAACAAAACATTTGGTTGCCAAACATGTGGTGACCAACAGCAATTTAGTCGCCGTATTTAATTAAATTTGGTTTTCTGAAAAAAAAAAAAAAATCCTTATGGTCAAAGGGTTTGTAACCCAATGGTATTTCTTGGTCCTTCCTTTGTAGGAGGCCAGAATTCGAGCCTTGTTAGGGAAGTTTTGTGGTTCAGAACTATGGAGCCTTTGGACCCTTTAGACTAACTTAGGCCCCGTTCTAGAAACAAGTTAGGAACTTATTTTTTGTTGAATAAAAAGGGTTGTTCCGAAAAATAAGAAGGATGATAATTATTTTGGTAGAATTTATATAGGTACTAATGGGCCTCGGGAGGGAAATCGGACCGGCGGCAGCGCCGGACCGTCTCCGGCCACCAGACAGCCGTTGAAAAAGGGTGCTCGGATGAAGCACCCTACACACCTCGGATGCCGTTGATTCCCACGTGGGCCCCCTCGGGGTTTTTTTTTATAGAATTCTTGGATGGCTCGGATCGGCAGTCCGGTGGCCGGAGACGGCCGGGCGGGGCCGCTGGTACGATTTCCCTCCGTCGGCGCCCATTATCATAGCAGCAGTCTTATTTTTTTGTATAAGGCAACTTCAAGCTCAAAAATCATGTGTTTACGCAAATAATTTTCTTATCACTATGGATCTTGTTTGATAGATCTCATTGAGATCTTTAATATGGTGCAAAAAAAATTGAATTTTTTTTTATTTACATTATTTTTGAGTTTGAAAATGTGAAAGGACCTTTTTATTTGGGTTTTGTGGAATGACCCTTCTTATTTTTGAATGAGAAGTGACAAAATAAGTACTTATATTTTAAGAAGGTTTCCGGAACGGGGCCTTAGTAACTATGTATGCTGCTTGGAAAAAAAAGAAAAAGAAAAAATTCCTTATTATCTTCGGCTACCATATGTTTATTGTTGGCTTTGCACATACGAATCTATTACTTTGGGCCTAAACTTGTGATAAGGCCGGTCCAAAACAATGAAGAAGGCCTATTGCACTCAGTTGGGCGCTAGCTTTCCACCAGGGTTAAGGCGGCCTCCTTTTTATTCACAGAAAAGGGCCAGTAACGGACTCAGAGGCCCATCTAGGTCTGTCAATGGACCCGATTGTATTCGAATTTGACAGAATCCGAATCCGAAATTGCCTGAATTCGATCCGAATTTGAACTTCATAAATCTGGTAGTAATAATCCGAATCCAGAAAATTGGATATCCGATCCGAAAATCTTCGAAAATCCGAATCCAATCCGCATTTTTTTAAAACATCCAATTCTTATCAAAACTCCATGGAGCATCAGGGAACTTCGAAATAGGTTCCTAAGACCCAATTTTGAGAGCTAATTCGCTCATAGCTTCAACAAAGGCAGCAAGTCCGAGTCCGAAATTCTAGCCGGAAAGAGTAGTTTTACTCCTTGAGTTTTCCAGTAGGTCGGGTGAGGGTTAGTACTGCTTGGGAGAGGGAGAGGGAGAGGGAGAGGGAGAGGGAGAGAGGTGCGGTGGACCGTGGAGAGGTTACTAGAGTGGAGAGAGGTTGCCAGCACCGTGGCCGCCGAGTTCCGGCGAGCTGTGCATGCGTGTTTTTTTTGTGTTGGTGTGAGTTGGTTCAGTTCATGTCCAGTATTTTTGTGGTCCTGTCCGGTCCAGTTTTGGGCCGTTGTGGGCCCATCTCGGGCCCACAACAATGATCGGAATCGTTCATTTTGTAGAGCTCGCCGAATATGTCATCCATGCCAAAAATTAGCTTGATCGAACATCAATAGGTATATGAACGAAATAGATTTGTACATGAAAAAAATGGGCAATTATTAATTTCAACTTAATTTTTGTCATCGCTTTTTTCTTATACAAATCTATTTCGTTCATGTACCTATTGATGTTCGATCAAGCTAATTTTTGGCATGAATGACATATTCGACGAGCTCTACAAAATGAACGATTCTGATCATTGTTGTGGGCCCGAGATGGGCCCACAATGGCCAAAACTGGATCGGACTTGACCACAAAAATACTGGACATGAACTGAATATTTACTTGAATAAGCTACTACCGTACCGAGAGGACAAGAGAAGAAATCCCGGCGAGATTGAGCGGGACGTTGATAGAATTCGTCACAGGAATGGAAGGAAATAGATGAACTGATCGTTACCAGAAAAAAAATAATAATAATAATTTTGGATGAACTGATAGATATGGGGGGTTTTTATAGATGAACGAGATAGGAATGAGGATTTTTCTAAAATAAAGTTCGGATCGGATTGTTAACAGATGTAATCCGATATAATTCGAATTCAATCTGAATCTATATTGAATTATCGGATTCGGATCATTGAATTATCGGATTGGTGATATCGGATTTAGATTGGATCTGGATTGAATCTGGTCCATTTACAGGCATAAACCCAACCAAACGACTTATGCTTAATAACGGGAACGAGTATAATCGGCCCACTTTTTGGAGAGCAAGTGGATTTAACAAGGCTAGCTCCGATCGAGGATCGTCAAAGTAATCAACTTCTTAATCGGGGCAGTCATCCCGATGGTTGTCCAATTATACTTACGTTCAATGATAGAGAGGATGTTGACAATCGTACACCTGTTGATGAAATGCTCGAGAATAAATGAAAAAAAAGTACCTAAATCCCATTAGATTAATTCCGTTCGACAAAAAAGAGTAACATTAGAATCGATGCAGAATTAATGGACTTGACTTAGGTGATCTTTTCCGTCCCCTCGTCAATCCCTGTGGGGATATCCATTTGACCGCTAAGGGGTGTTCCACTTTAAAAGAAGAAGAAAGTTTTAGAAAAGGAAGGTAATTTCAAATTCAAAAATGAGTTTACGCAAATAATTTTTCTACCAATATGGATCTTGTTTGATATTAAACGGTGCAAAAAAATTTGAAAATTTATTTTTCATTTTCGTTATATTTGAACTTAAAATTACCTTGTTTTTGAAAAAGAAAGTTTAGAAAGAAAGCGGAACGGGACATAAACCCGTTACCTATTTTCTTGCAAGGATTTTATCAGATAAGGCTGGCCCCACCTAAAGCCGTAGGTGCCGCGGTTTTAGAGCCCCAATTTGTTGTAAAAAAAAAAAATAGGGACCTGGTTGCAAGGATTTTATCAGACAAGACTGGCCTCCACCTAAAGCTGTAGGTGCGGTGGTTTTAGGCCCCCAATTTGTTATAAAAAAAATTAGGAACCTGGTTGAGTACGAATTGTATATATTAGAAAAAACATTAAAGAAAAAAAATACGACGCTTGGTAGTTGAATTCGAATCATCACCGCGAGGTTCTTGAGTTTAATGATAATTTACAGACACGAAGTGGGTACAAATACAAAGTAGGTCAGGATCAAGAGAGTAATAGAGAGTACATAAGAGATATATTATTGCAAACACTGACTTGTATTAACTTGGTTTTCTAACTTGGCTTTTTACATCAGGGAGACCCTCCTTTTATAGACATAAGGAGGGGAGAACAGATAATACAGATGGTACCCATAATTGAACATCACTGTTCTTAGACTTACATCCTACGTCTATTACATGACACCAATTATTGTAACCACCTATTACACAGACAATTCACCCCTTCTTAAAGGAATGAAATGAACATAACATTTACTACTTTTTACATCACACCTATTAACAATACAAACCAATAATTTCCTCCTCTCTGAAAAGAGGACAACACTACCTTTACTTTATTTCACTTTACATCACACAAAAGTAAATATACACCCCATAAAAGAGACAGGTGGCACGAGCACATGGTTATCACTCTGGATCATCTGAATCACTTCTTCCAGAATAGTCTTTAGTCCTGTCAGTCAAGTAATACTGTTCCAAAAGATAGCGAATATTTTGGCGCCATTCTTCAGGATAAGTATCATTGAATTTCCAGTTTGTAGATTCATAATGGAGGAGAGATGAGGGGACTTCTGCAGGTATCAATCCATTGAGAGAACACAGTGTTTAACAAAGACTATTACTCTTATATTTACCAAGTGATCAATGCTAACCACCAAATAACCATTTTTGAAATTCGCTAATTGTGTGATTTGAAGGATTGAAATAAATAAATCAATGCTTAAGCAATTAAACAAATTAGTTAGCTTATTTTAGCCAATTGTATTAATCTTCACTAATCACTGTCAATCAACATCATTATTAACTACCATATCTGCCAAATATGATCTTAATCGATTCAAATTGTCTCATCAATTGGCTGAACATATAATCAGATCAATTAATTACAAATGAATCAATCCTCGTTAATTGATCGCTGCCAAGTATATTAGTATCAACCCAATAGTTGCTAGATTTACAAATTATATCATATTGATGACGATAAACTATATTAATGAATTTGAATAATCTAATTTCATTAAATACTATCATAAATTTAATTGAGAATCATACAAAATTATTCAAATTCATTAATATAGTTTATAGTAATTAATATGATATAATTTGTAAATCTAGCAACTAATTGTGTTTATTGCTCAATTTTGTTGTTACAATCAACTTATAGCGTTATTTTATAATTTATATTAACTAAATTTGTAAGCTACCAAAATATTAAATGAATATTTTAATTTTTCCATAATATTTAAATATAAGTTACTTAAATATATCTATAATTATAAATGGTTATTTAAAAATTAATTAAATAAATATATTTAAAATGTTATTTGGAATTTATGGAAAATATTTGTCAAATTTTTTGTTTTTAGATAATTCTTCTAGTTATATCTTCATAACAAATTAAAATCTTAAACTATTTTTATAACCGAACATCATTTTGTAGGTTTTTCACTACCCAATTCTTAGCAAAAAAGGCAAAAAAATATGGTGTATATAGCTTAAAATAGTGTGAATATGTTAATCCCCAAAATCTCTAAATTTTTCCGCCAAAAAATAGAGTATTTTTTTTAATTAATGGTAACTTGTTACCTGACCAACCGGTTGTAGTAAGTGTTGCTTGTTTATGTGGTAAGTGATCTCTTATACAATGGTAAGTATTGCCTTAGTTAATGCTAAGTGTTGCCTATCATACGGTAAGTAATCTTTCGTTTTTTTTTTTTTTTGGTCAAAGTTCACAAAACCATCTCGGCTTTAACAAAATCACTCAACTTTTAAATTTTGATTTTTGATTTTGATCCAATAACTGTGATATACTCAACTATGTTCAATCATAGAAGGTTTGCTCTCCCTCGTCTCTCTCGTGCTCTCTCCCACACAGTCCTCTCTCTCGAAACTTTCTCAAAAAAAATTTAATACATGAGAAACTCGCCCAACATTGAAGATATCTTGGCGATCTAGACATGGGAAATCGTGTGTTCAAGCTCGGTAGGGGAGTATTTGGTGGATTTTCAGTTCGGAGCCTAGGACCTGGCTTGAATCCTGGGATTTTGATCAAAACCCTTGAGGTAGGGATTTGTCTTCTCTCTCTATATGTTTATGTGAGTAGCCTCCCATTTCCTCAAAATACCTCTCTATTGTTGTTGATTCTAGCATTCTTTGATCAAAATCATTACTTTTGACCTTGAAACCCTAAAATCCGAAATTTGTTCTCAATATCTTGATGTTTTGCCTTTATTTGGGAATTCCTAGAGTAATGTCCTTTCATTTTATCTATCCATGTGATATCTATTTGAATTGATCTTTTGAATTACTTGAGATTGGGTTAATATACCATATGGATATTTGGGGTTTTTGTGTCTTTCCTACTACATTTGTGAAAATGAAGTCTTTTATGCGTATTTGGACATTTTTAGTACCGAGATTTGATAAATGATTACCTAGACTCAAAATACTTGAATTTGCATGCAACTCGTCGAATAATTATACAAATGGGCTTGTTATTGTTAAAACAGGTACATATGATTTGAGTTGAACTTTGAATGATTGAAATGGAATTAGTTGAGACACGATACGAGACACGAACACGTACTAGACTCACCAATGGGTGAGACGCTAGGTAGGGGTCCATGGTCGCCCAGAATGACCGGCAAGGGTCCAAAGTAGCCATAATGACCGGCAGGGGTCCACGGTGACCCTTAATGACTGGCAGGGGTCCACAGTAACCCTAAATGACCGGTAGGAGCAATCATTCATACTATGATCTTGATATGAATTAGACCCACCAACGGGTGAGATGCTAGGCACGGGATTCCAAGATCCCAATTAATTGGATGTTAAACAATTGGTAATGTATGGTGATTGTGATGGGAACTCAAGGATGAAAGACGAATACAAATAAGGATTTGGGAAAAATGGGCAAAATAGTTTCATCAATGTTTGGAAAATGAATCTTTTTAAAATTCTCTAGTATTCTTGAGCAAATCAACGGACTCCAGTATTTGGGCACAAATCAATGGACTCTGGTATTCAAGCTCCAATCAACGGAGCTTGACCCGCTTCACTTTGGTGTTCCTCTACACCACTTTACAATCGAAAATGAAAAGTTTTATATGTAAATTGTTTTTGATAACCGCTAATGGGAATTGAGATAAATTGGAGTAATCATATGAGAATTGTGAACTGTAGACTTGATCAGTCGGTACATTGGAACATTGGATTGTTTGAAATGTCGATACTTGCCTTCTTCTCTTTCTTATAAACTTCCCAATTATTGTGACTTGTTGTTCTGACATCATTGTGGCAATTTGTTTGGTATGAATGCATGTTTGATACGTGAGTTGCGATAAATGTATTGTGAAAGGTTTGTATAGGTACTTGTATCTTAGACCCATAATGGGAACTCGATAAAGAGAAATTTTGGGAAGATGATCAACACAAGACTAAAATGAAAGGTGTGTGTATATGAGGGACACGACACGTTAGGGGACACATTATATATATAAAAAATTAAAAAAATATTCAAATAAAATAAAAGTTTAATAATATTAGAACGAGATAGCCCTAAATCTGATCAGAAAGAGAAAGAAAGATAGAACATATTCAAACAAAGAGAGTGTCCCTCAAGTGTATACTTTGATCAATTTTAAAAGTCCTTGTAAAGTGTCGGACCCCAAATATTGGAAGAAAAAAAAAGGACACTCCGGGAGAAGTGTCGGACACGTGTCCGGGAGTGTTGGTGTCCGAGAAGTGTCCGACATCGGTATGGGAGCTCCGACGAATTGTCTGTGCTACATAGAATATACCTTTGACCTAGATAGACACATTGTAGCTTCATGTTTCTCCCTTCCCAGTTTTCATGTAAAATTTGAGTGTTAATCATATGGGAACTTATTTGAAAGGATATTGGTTTATGAGATGAGGTTTGGCATGACGCCCGTGGTTCATAAGTACGAACAAGATGATGTTTTATATTTGGAAAAGCTTTATCTTTAAGTTTATAAATTCAGGTCGTGACAATGGTTGAATGGGGAATAATGGGAGCAAAGGTAGGAAGGGAAGAATTGACGGGGTGGGAAAAAGAAGGCTTGCGCAGACCAATAGGTTTGGTTTGGTTAGGTTTTTTAACCAGGTTAGGTTTCAAAGTTGGAGGGGCTAAAGAAAAATTAGGGTTTTTGGCAACTTGCAATTGGTTTTTCCTTTTGATTATACTGAGATCCACTTGGACTATGCTAACAAGTTTTGAATTTCACGAGGTACTTGTATTATATCCTATCGATAGGATATCCTTCAAGTTGAGTATGGTTTTGGTACACTTAAGTTTGCAAAAAGTATTTGCCAATGTCGTGTAATCTAGTTTGAGTTGCCATTGGTGCATGTAGAAATCATGTTAGAATAGCCAGGGGTATTGTTCCCTTGTTGTTTGATGATAAAACCCCATTAGTTTCTTTATTCGGCTTTGACTAGAAGGAGGACTTTTCACCTTTTATGGCCTCTCATGACTTTACTATGAATGCTGTGTGTTTTTTTTTCCACTTCAAAGTTACTCTATAAATCAATCAATAGTTGAAGAATGCAAGCTGCTTACTGATTTCATTCCATTCTCTTTAGAATTTTGAGAATTCAAGTTTACATGTGCTTTATGATTCCCTTGGTGTTAGTCTGCTGTGGAGATGAGTTACTTGGACGCAACTTATGTTTCTTCTGTACATGGTACAAGTGAATCTATTTGTCGCCGTGCTTGGAGCTTGCAAATTTAGTACATGAAACTTCCTGTCTTGCTTTGAACTATTAATATGTGAAATGAACTTTAACTAGTATTTTATATTTTTGCTCAAGTATAACTTGTCACTCTTAGAGTCGGTAATGTTTTGTTGGTTGAAGAATGCTTTATGCGACGTGCTCAAGTATAACTTCC
This sequence comes from Rhododendron simsii, assembly GCA_014282245.1. Taxonomy (NCBI): domain Eukaryota; kingdom Viridiplantae; phylum Streptophyta; class Magnoliopsida; order Ericales; family Ericaceae; genus Rhododendron; species Rhododendron simsii. The sequence continues at coordinate 16,881,803 of CM024962.1, forward strand.
TGTCACGTGTTTTGCCTGTTTTGGTGATTGAATCGGCCTATGTTGGTTGTCTCAAGGAAGATGGGTTACGTTGGTTGCTTTCCCTGGTTTTCTTTGGAAATGTATGGCCTGGTACCATGCCAAAGAAGTCTTAACATACTGCTTGTCACATTTTTTCCCTCAAGCACTTCCTCAAAAAATGTAGAATTGTGCTTCTAGAACACAATGTTCAGAAACTATCCAGTTCATGAAATTATCAATGAGTGAAGGATATCAACATTAAGTTCATGGATACAACCACAATTCCTACGTACGAATCTACTTACAGAGCACTTTTATCTCGTTTGACAAATTTTTTTGTATTAGGTTTGCAACATGTAATGGGCCGTCTTTGTTGATCCTTGTGCCTCATCATCAATGTCTGTAAAATTATTGCACAAACTGTCTTTCTGTTTATGCGTTTCAAGAGCTTTGACTATTAATGTGATATTTGTCTTTATTTTCTTGTGTGCATGGAGGTGGTTCGTGGATGACATGTTGGCTGATCCAGGCACAATGGCAGCCATTGAAGAAAAATGAATAACTTTTGACGAGTTTAAAGTTCTATGCCAGAAACAAGCAACCAACTGAACCCATCTTCCTTGAGATAACCAACATAGGCCGTTTCAATCACCAAAACAGGCAAAACACGAGACAGGAAGTTATACTTGAGCACGTTCGCATAAAGCATTCTTCAACCAACAAAACATTACCGACTCTAAGAGTGACAAGTTATACTTGAGCAAAAATATAAAATACTAGTTAAAGTTCATTTCACATATTAATAGTTCAAAGCAAGACAGGAAGTTTCATGTACTAAATTTTTAAGCTCCAAGCACGGCAACAAATAGATTCACTTGTACCATGTACAGAAGAAACATAAGTTGCGTCCAAGTAACTCATCCCCACAGCAGACTAACACCAAGGGAATCATAAAGCACATGTAAACTTGAATTCTCAAAATTCTAAAGAGAATGGAATGAAATCAGCAAGCAGCTTGCATTTTTCAACTATTGATTGACTTATAGAGTAACTTTGAAGTGGAAAAAAAAAACAAAACATTCACAGTAAAGTCATGAGAGGCCATAAAAGGTGAAAAGTCCTCTCATTCTAGTCAAAGCCGAATAAAGAAACTAATAGGGTTTTATCATCAAACAACAAAGGAACAATACCCTTGGCTACTCTAACATGATTTCTACATGCACTAATGGCAACTCAAACTAGATTACACGACATTGGCAACTACTTTTTGCAAACTTAAGTGTACCAAAACCGTACTCAACTTGAAGGATATCCTATCGATAGGATATAATACAAGTACCTCGTGAAATTCAAAACTTGCTAGCATGGTCCAAGTGGATCTCAGTATAATCAAAAGGAAAAACCAATTGCAAGTTGCCAAAAACCCTAATTTTTCTTTAGCCCCTCCAACTTTGAAACCTAACCTGGTTAAAAAACCTAACCAAACCAAACCTATTGGTTTGCGTAAGCCTTCTTTTTCCCACCCCGTCAGTTCTCCCAATCCTACCTCTGCTCCCCTTATTCCCCATTCAACCATTGTCACGACTTGAATTTATAGACTTAAAAATAAAGCTTTTCCATATATAAAACATCATCTTGTTCGTACTTATGCACCCATGGGTGTCATGCCAAACCTCATCTCATAAACCAATATCCTTTCAAATAAGTACCCATATGATTAACACTCAAATTTTACATGAAAACTGGGAAGGGAGAAACATGAAGCTACAATGCGTCTATCTAGGTCAAAGGTATATTCTATGTAGCACAGACAATTCGTCGGAGCTCCCGTACCAATGTCGGACACTTCTCGAACACCGACATTCCCGGACATGTGTTCGACACTTCTCCCGGAGTGTCCTTTTTCTCTTCTTCCAATATTTGGGGTCCGACACTTTACAAGGACTTTTAAAATTGATCAAATTGTACACTTTAGGGACACTCTCTTTGTTTGAATGTGTTTTCTCATTCTTTCTCTTTCTGATCAGATTTAGGGCTATCTCGTTACAATATTATTAAACTTTTATTTTATTTGAATATTTTTTTAATTTTTTATATATATAATGTGTCACGCCCTCGATTTTAACATAAATAACAATACCATTTTAAATACAAATCCTCACAACAGTACATACGGTACCTCAAATTACAATATACAGTTTCTAAATCTCACAATTTTGTCAACTAATACAGTATTCCAAATTAGAGAAAATAGTACAATGCAGTTTGATTTACGAGGGAAAGACAAGTTCTTCAGAAAATAACTTTAGCCGGTGATCTCTGCATGCACATCACACCCTCCAAGACTGTGTCCACGTAGTGTACCTGAAAATGGTAGGTTGAGCTACACTAGCCCAGTAGAGAAATCTATACTCAAGTTATATGAAAATGCGATGAATCATGCTCCTAGAGTGAATGAACACGACGAGATACTATAAAGAAATATGGGTCTTCCACCACAATAAGCACACTACAACCAGGGGATCATAATTTCATATAGGTACTTCTAACAGCTCATACGTCAAACTAAAAGTATACACCGACTCGAATTATCCTAATTAGATCACAACTTGGCCTCAACCGTCGCTTGTCTAGTGCTACACAAATACTTCATTCTGTCTCGATCTATACGTATATGTAATGATCCCGCACCAACAGTAATATGTGAGCAACAATATATACGTACAACGAACCCCAAAATGCGGGTGACAACGAGTATATCTCTCGGCAGATCAACACAAACATATCACTGAATTTCCTTTTAGAACGTAATCAATTTGTATTATATTTCTCAAGTATTGGCCATTTTCCGTTTCAATACGATTCCGGACATTTAGGTTCCGTGCGTCCACCAAAAACCTTTCATTCAATTTCGGGCAATCAAGACACCCGTGCATACATCTAACTGAGGGTAACCAGGTACAAGTACCACATAGACTGGGGTAATCGGGTACAAGTACCATCCTCACAAACCAAGGGTAGTCGGGTACAAGTACCACCCCATGAATTGGGGTAACCGGGTACAAGCACCACCCTTGCATCGGGGTAATCAGGTACGGTGTACCACCCCAACAATTTCCGGTCTTTCACCGAGGAGCTCGCCAAGCCCAGCTTATTTTCCTACCTTGGTGCACCACTTAAATCTTGACCAACATAATCCAAGCACAATCATCTCAACCTATCTCACCGAACTGGATAATTCATACCCAAATATCATTCGCGTAATTCCCATCAAGTATCCAAATTCCAAGTATTCGCTAAAGCTCCAAATAGTCACTAAAGTTCCAAATACGCATAAACTATTTTACTAACACACGTAACTTTTAAACATTTAATTCCGGGCATCACACCTTACGGCAAATCCATGGCTTTCCTCATATTCGTTCTATCTCATACTCAACACATAACAAGTTCATAACATGCCACAATACTCACATAATGACCCGAATGCCTAGACAACGAACGGGTACCGTAATCATCTAAAATCAACATATGAGCATATCCAGATTTTCAACAAAGCAATCAGAGTTCAAAAATTCATCAAAAATCGCATACTCAATAGTTTTCAGTGATTCCAACACCAAAACATCACCAACTTACCAATTTTTAAAACCCAGAAGAACCCATAACGGATAGTGTCGTTTAACCATAACAAATGGTGAAAAACGCAGCTTTGTACGCTGCCCAGATTTCCAGATTACAGGGCAAACTTCTAAGAATCACTATAAATTGAGTTCTTAATACTTTTGAACGATTCCAGTCCCAAAAGTTGCGCGAGTGAACGAAGCTTAAAAGTCACGAAGGAACTCTTGTCAAATCTGCACTCCAAGGGTGGTTAAACAAGGGTTTACCGAGGCTACACGAATCTGTCACGCAGTATGACAGATTGACACACCTCCACTCAAACGATCATAACTATCTGTGTATTAAGAGTTTTAAGACGATTCTGGTGGCAAATGAAAGCTAACTTCAAGACCTTCGAACCGATATAAAGTTTGCATAAAACGGACTTCGGACGAGGAAGTTATGGCCATTCGAAGTGGGCTGAAACCCAGAAAACGAGCAGAAACCGAGACAGATTCGTTACCAAACTTCTAAAATCCACCATTAATTCAATTCTCAACGGTTTCGAGTGATTCCAGCGGCATTAAAACGGGCTTTAAGTCTACTCTATTTCATACGAAGGAACCAAAATTCAATTCTGAACTTAAGAATGCGTAAAACCCCGAAATCAAAGACTCTGTTCTGCAGATTCTTGGAAATGGAAGAAACAACCTCATACAACGAAACAAGGCACGATCTAGGTACATAAACACCGTATAAACGCATAACAAGAGTATGAAATCCCTACCTCACAGGTTTCTAGCAAAATCCGACCGTTTGACCAAGTCAACCGAGTTCCCACGTGGCCCGATCGTAATTCTTCTTGGATGGATAGGTAGCCCTCGTTCCATAGAACAACTTTAATTCTCGGACCTTGTCCGGAATCACGACCTAGGTTGATGAGATCGAAGAGAGAAGAGAGGGTGGAGTTTTCGGAGGGAGAGAGAGTAGAGAGAGTGTCGGCAGAGGGAAGAGAGAAATGGGGAAATAAATTCTCTCCTGGAGAAATCATTGAGAAGAGAATGGGAGGAGGTATCCCATGCTCTTACACCACAATCACACACATGCACCTCTCGCTCAATTACTCTTATATCCTCCCACGAAGACGTCACACAGAATATCCGTACCGTATATCTCAACGGGCCGTACAATGTTTACAAAAGAAAAATACGATCTCAAAATACGGGTCTTTACATAATGTGTCCCCCAACGTGTCGTGTCCCTCATATACACACGCCTTTCATTTTAGTCTTGTGTTGATCATCTTCCCAAAATTTCTTTTTATCGAGTTCCCATTATAGGTCTAAGATACAAGTACCTGTACAAACCATTCACAATACATTTATTGCAACTCACGTATCAAACATGCATTCATACCAAACAAATTGACACAATGATGTCAGAACAACAAGTCACAATAATTGGGAAGTCTATAAGAAAGAGAAGAAGGCAAGTATTGACATTTCAAACAATCCAATGTTCCAATGTACCGACTGATCAAGTCCACAGTTCACAATTCTCATATGATTACTCCAATTTATCTCAATTCCCATTAGCGGTTACCAAAAACAATTTCCATATAAAACTTTCCATTTTCAATTGTAAAGTGGTGTAGAGGAACACCAAAGTGAAACAGGTCAAGCTCTGTTGATTCGAGCTTGAATACCAGAGTCCGTTGATTTGTGCCCAAATACTGGAGTCTGTTGATTTGCTCAAGAATACTAGAGAATTTTAAAAAGATTCATTTTCCAAACATCAATAAAACTGTTTTGCCCATTTTTCCCAAATCGTTATTCGTATGCATCTTTCATCCTTAAGTTCCCATCACAATCACCATACATTACCAATTGTTTAACATCCAATTAATTGAGATCTTGGAATCCCCTGCCTAGCATCTCACCCATTGGTGGGTCTAGTTCATAGCAAGATCATAGTATGAACGATTGCTCCTACCGGTCATTCAGGATTACCGTGGACCCCTGCTAGTCATTAAGGGTTACCGTGGACCCCTGCCGGTCATTATGGGCCACCGTGGACCCCTGTCAATCATTATGGCTAGTTTGGACCCTTGCCAGTCATTCTGGGCTACCATGGACCCCTGCCTAGCATTTCACCCGTTGGTGAGTCTAGTACGTGTTCGTGTCTTGTATCGTGTTTCAACTAATTCCATTTCAATCATTCAAAGTTCAACTCAATCATATGTATCTGTTTTAACAATAACAAGCCCATTTGTATAATTATTCGACGAGTTGCATGCAAATTCAAGTATTTCGAGTCTAGGTAATCATTTATCAAATCTCGGTACTAAAAATGTCCAAATACGCATAAAAGACTTCATTTTCACAAATGTAGTAGGAAAGACACAAAAACCCCAAATATCCATATAGTAAATCAACCCAATCTCAAGTAATTCAAAAGATCAATTCAAATAGATATCAAATGGATAGATAAAATGAAAGGACATTACTCTAGGAATTCCCAAATTAAGGCAAAACATCAAGATATTGAGAACAAATTTCAGATTTTAGGGCTTCAAGGTCAAAAGTAATGATTTTGATCAAAGAATGCTAGAATCAACAACAATAGAGAGGTATTTCGAGGAAATGGAAGGCTACTCACATAAACATATAGAGAGAGAGAGGACAAATCCCTACCTCAAGGGTTTTGATCAAAATCCTAGGATTCAAGCCAAGTCCTAAGCTCCGAACCGAAAATCCACCAAATACTCCCCTACCGAGCTTGAACACGCGATTTCCCATGTCTAGGTCGCCAAGATATCTTCAATGTTGTGTGAGTTTCTCGTGTATTAAATTTTTTTTGAGAAAGTTTCGAGAGAGAGGACTGTGTGGGAGAGAGCACGAGAGAGACGAGGGAGAGCAAAACTTCTACGAGTGAAAATAGTTGAGTATATCACAATTATTGGATCAAAATCAAAATTCAAAATTTAAAAGTTGAGTGATTATGTTAAAACCGAGATGGTTTTGTGAACTTTGACAAAAACAAAACGAAAGATTACTTACCGTATGATAGGCAACACTTAGCATTAACTAAGACAATACTTACCATTGTATAAAGGAACACTTACCACTTAAACAAGCAACACTTAATACAACCGGTTGGTCAGGTAACAAGTTACCATTAATTAAAAAAAATACTCTATTTTTTGGCTAAAAAATTTGGAGATTTTGGGGATTAATATATTCACACTATTTTAAGCTATATACACCATATTTTTTTTGCCTTTTTTGCTAAGAATTGGGTAGTGAAAAACCTAAAAAATGATGTTCGGTTATAAAGATAGTTTAGGATTTTAATTTGTTATGAAGATATAACTAGAAAAATTATCTAAAAATAAAAATTTTGACAAATATTTTCCATAAATTCCAAATAACATTATAAATGTATTTATTTAATTTATTTTTAAATAACCATTTATTGTTATAGATATATTTAAGTAACTTATATTTAAATATTATGAAAAAAATAAAATATTCATTTAATATTTTGGTAGCTTACAAATTTAGTTAATATAAATTATAAAATAACGCTATAAGTTGATTGTTACAACAAAATTGAACAATAAACACAATTAGTTGCTAGATTTACAAATTAGATCATATTGAGTACTATAAACTATATTAATGAATTTGAATAATTTTGTAGGATTCTCAATTAAATTTATGATGGTATTTCATGAAATTAGATTATTCAAATTCATTAATATAGTTTATAGTAATCAATATGATATAATTTGTAAATCTAGCAATTGTGTTGATACTAATATACTTGGCAGCGATCAATTAACGAGAATTGATTCATTTGTATTTAATTGATCTGGTTATATGTTTAGCCAATTGATCTGGTTATATGTTTAGCCAATTGATCAGACAATTTGAATCGATTAAGATCATATTTGGTAGATATGGTAGTTAACAATGATGCTGATTGATAGTGATTAGTGAAGATTAATACAATTGGCTAAAATAGGCTAACTAATTTGTTTAATTGCTTAAGCATTAATTTATTTATTTCAATCCTTCAAATCACACAATTAGCGAATTTCAAAAATGGTTATTTGGTGGTTAACATTGATCACTTGGTAAATATAAGAGTAACAGTCTTTGTGGTTAACATTGATCACTTAGCAAATATAGGAGTACCCACCAATGAAACAATAAATTGAAATGTCTCATTTTAGAAGACAATCCTTTTTAAATGTAATTTCATTAAATAAGAACACTTTTATTTAATTTATTATAAAAGTAATACATGTAGATCCAAATAAAATTTAATGTGGTAGGTACTATGACATTAATGATGATACATAAATGTATATCTGCTCGTCATTAATATCATACTTACCATAGAAGAAGGCTACAGATACTACAAAAGCTGAATTTTTTTTACCATAGACTAATATTTGTTGATAACACTTACCATGTGGCTGACAATACGTACAATGAAATAAGGGGAAAATGACTATTGTTGAAACCAATCTTAAACATGCAAAGTGATGACGTTTTGACCATTGCCTTGTTCATACTTACCATTGCTGATGGCTACTTATACCACTTTTTATGGTATTTCTTATTATGGATGAAAACCGTATTTATTTGTGATTCTTGACTTTTGAAACCAATAAGTTGTTGAAGCTAACTGGGTGAGTTTTTCACAATAAGAAACTAAGTTTTGTTGTGATTAGCTATTACCAACTTATTCAAAGAACATAAGTTGAAGAAAGACAAAAAAAATTTCACAATAAACTTGACCAAGCTCTTCATGTTACTATTTTTATTGTTACTCTTACCATTGTTTATGGCATATTATACCACATTATATGAGTTTTTTTTTTTATTACAGATTGAAATTGTATGTAGTTGTGATTTTTGACTTGTAAAGCAAATAAGTTGTAGAAGCTATAACTAGGAAAATTTTTTGCAATAAGAAACTAAGTTTACTTGTGATTAGCACTTATCAACTTATTCAAAGAACATAAGTTGAAAATAGACAAATAATTTTTTCACAATAATCTTGACCAAGCTTCCCACGTTTTTACTGTTTTTTATAGTTACGCTTACCATTATTTATGGTTATTTATGACTCATTTAGAATATCTGGTCACATAAGAACGAAATGTCCCAAATTAGAAGGTGATAAGAAGTTTATTGTAATATTAATGTAGGAAGTACTCAAACTAAGAAGTTTATTGTAACCTTAATGTAGGAAGTATCTAGACAAGAAGTTCTCTGTATTTATGTTGAGCATATCTAGAGTTTAGTAAAAAAAAAAAACATGTATTTGTGACAAGTATGGTTATAGGAATGATAGGTACTCCCAATTCATGCATTTTCCACTAAAATGGATGTACAATCTTTTTGTGGTAAACATATCCAAATTTTAGTAAAAGAACCCTGTATTTGTAGTAAATATAGCTATGGAAATGGTATGTACTCCCAGTTCATGCCTTACCCGCTAAGCATATCCAGATTTTAGTAAAAGAACCATTTGTTCATAGTAAGTATGCCCAGATTTTAGTTAGCACGCCCTGTTTATATGGTAAGAATATAAATTGAAATGGCATGTACAACCTGTTCACGACATACCCAACAACGCCAAAAAGCATTGATCAAACATACCCAACAACACCACAAAACAACTTGTTTATGACATACCCAATAACAATGCCACAAAGCATATACTAAAGAGAGTCACCATTGATCAAACAGGAGCCATCTATCATTGTTTGTCTCATGAATCATACAAAAAAGACAACATATGTCAATTAGTGCTTACATGAGCCATAACAAGTTTACATGAGCCATTTACTATTTACATAACATGTCATGTTTATTGTTAACATGAGTTGTATCACAAAAAGAGAGCATTTGCACATTACAAGTGTCATCCCACAAAAAGAGACATCTACCATTGTTAGTCTCCCCAACTGTCATCACACTACTACAATAATCGTAAAAGATGACAGTTTAAAAATGTCATTAAACGTGAAAGATGACAGTTTTGAAACTGTCATCTTTGGAGCTGTCATTAAAAGTTTGACTTTTAAAATGACAGTTTGAAACTGTCATTAATATCTATAAAGATGACGCTTTTTAAACATCATTGAAAGTAAAAGATGACCGTTTTAAAATGTCATTAAAGTGCTTTAAAACTGTCATCTTCCAAAAAGATGACATTGTTAAAGCGTAATTAGAAAGTCAAATATTACACTTTTAAACTGTCATCTTTTCTATCTTTTATCCTAAAAAAAAAAAAATCACAATTCTAATTCCAGCTCAGAATCATTTAAAACAATTAAAAAAAGATAAAGTCATCCACTAATGTTAAAAACTGAATCTGTACATTGAAAACTAAAAAATTACACTCTCTAATACATGTGCCAAGTTTTCTTTTGACAACAAAAGTACATACGAAATACAAATAAATTTTCATACATAACGATTCACCGAGCTAGTCCAGCTTCCCTCAACCCAAAAATTTTGCATTCGTTCAACTGAATAAGTGCGGAAGACGCAATAAGACCTCTAATGACAACTTCTCCGATAGCTGCTTCTTTCCTTGCTCCAACAAAACAAGATTGCACCATTTCAGTCGACTCAATATATACTGCATTGAAAAAAATAACTTGGAATTAATGTCTAGCCACAAACATGCAATTGATTTACAAGTCCAAACAACCATAGCTAGGGCAATTATATAGCAAACAGTGTGATCTAAAAAAAAAAAAAAACCCCTACGAGTCACTAGAATTTCCAAATCCATTAATTTCAATTCTTATCAACCATAAGTGGGGCACAGGAAATCCTTTACAGAATTTTGAATATTCAAGTGACAAAAAAAGGAAAAATTCAAACCTCTGAAGTATGATCGACGAGGGTTTTGATGTTGCAAGCCAATGTTCAAAATCAAAGCCATCAAGCCATCTCGGGGACTGTCGGAAGCCTCGGCTCTATCGTCACTTGATCTGTATTTTGGCAAGTAGGAGTATATAAGAAACCAATAGTTATATGAGAAACGTGTTAACAGATGTAGATATGTACAGATACATACACAAAAGTTAGGGCTTTGCCACACAGTAGGGGTAAGGGTAAGCGAAATTGAAGCATACTTTGCCACATAGTAGCAAGTCCAGATGAAGTTTGCTGGCCAAAGCCCAATTATCACTGCTGAATTTCCTAACCCCATAATGCTTCCTAGGACTGGAGCCATGACCACCCGTTCTCCAACAAAACACAACCCAAATCACCAATGTTAGCATAGAAAATATGTCCAACATCCATTTCTCTTTCCCCACTCATAAACAAAAAAAGGGGGTTGTTCATAAATGCCTCAGTTAATCTACACAAACAATCAAATTACATATGCATTGCAATCTGCATAAGTTGAAAAAATCCCACAAGCATATACTTCACTAATACAAGGACTTCTGATTGCTCTCGGAAAAATCCAAATGACCATTTAGAGATACATTACAACCTGGAATTTAAGATACATATATACTGGGTTCCTAAATACACAAGCAACAACAAAATCACAACAGAGGCGGCAAAAGCATTGAGTAATCCACCAATTTAGCTGAAATTGCATGAGTAAACCTTCAATTTCATCAAGGGTCACTAACAGAGAAAGGTAAAAAGCTGAATATTAAGAGCATGTCAAGGTTGCAAACACAAATGCATGATTTAGGACACCTTCGCCGTCACTTCACTTCACATCAACCAGACATGGCGTATTTCAAATTTGAAAATTCCCAAGCTTCGAGTAAAAAGATTAAGGACACAACATTGCTTCATTCTGAAATTAACAAGCCCCGAAAACAAACAAAAATAACAAGAAGTACCTATTGAACAAATAATACTGTCTGTGGAATGAAAATAATTACAAAGAGCCTATCAAATAGAAAACATAAACGACAATGATTAATCAACGCAATAAGTATGAAAAATAGCTACGACAAAAAGCTTACGAATTCTTCTATCTTTAACATATCATTCTTCAATAGAGCAGCAATTGTATCTAAACTTGCAACCTAAAATCCAAGTACAAACAGAGCGAGTTCAAATGATTGCCCACAAAGGAGAGAAAATAGTTTCAATCCAAACACAGTTTTTCTGATTAATCGTTATACAAATAGAAACAAAATCCCTAAAATCAACCAAACCGAATAAAGTGCGAACCTCATGAAAGCAGTAGATAGGATTTGATATAGCATCGACGATCTTCGATTGCAACAAGCCCTATCATCTTTCTCATCACTCCAATTTGCGATCCAACTCCGCCTCCGGATCTGAAAAAAGTAATTACGAACTATTTTGAAACATGAAAATCGATACACATGCATCGATCTGAAAAAAGAAATCGCAAACTATTTGGAAGTATGAAAAATTTGAGATCGCGAGAATGATTTCAAGTTGCTAATAGCCTGAAAATGAGATTTAGAGAGAGAAAATGCATATATATAGATATGTATATGTTTAGGGTTTCAATACCTACATGTATATTCAAAGAGACAGATCAAGAGAAAGGGGACCCTTTGAACTCGCTACAGAGAGAGAGAGAGAGAGAGAGAGAGAGAGAGAGAGAGAGAGAGAGATCGTGCAAGCTAAGAGGTTTCAATGGGTTTAATTTGGATGGGATTATTTAGATTGAGGTATTGTTTTGGGCGGGATTAATGTGCGCCCACAGTTTCCTCCAAAATCAAATTTTCGTTCTTCAATTAATGTCACTTCAAGGAGAAACTGACATTAAAATAAAAGACCAAGTTATGTCAGTTTTTTAGAAAGTGGCATCATAAATATTTTGTCACAGTGTAGGAAAAATTGACATTAAAAATAAAGAATAGTTATGTCTCTATTTTAGAAACTGACGTCATAAATATAATATATCACAGTTTTTTAGATGATTGAAATTATTTATTTACTGTAATATTTTTAATAACGATTTTAGGAAAAACTGACATTAAAAATAAAGTATAGTTATGTCACTATTTTAGAAAGTGACATCATAAATATAATATATCACAGTTTTTTAGATGACTGACATTATTTATTTACTGTAATCTTTTTAAAACGGTTTTTTCAAAAAGTGACATCTTTTCACTTTTTCAAGCGTCATCTTTCAACAATGTTGTAGTAGTGTCAAATCTTCCTTCTAGTGCCGGAATATTTTTGTTGAGCCTTTCAAATTAAAACATTCATGTAGTTGTTCTCCCCACAAAGGATCAATTCCAAAAGCAAGTCGTTCCTACCCTCTTCAGACTTTAATTTTAGCTACATTTAACAAATATAAGCAAAAATTAGAAACAATGAGTGAGCCAAGAACTTGTGACCACAAGATCAAATTCAAAGACTTATTTGTTACCTTAGCAGATTCTTTCTCATTAAATTGCTCCAAATCGAAGTACTTGCAGGTGTGCATGCCACAATCAAGATGAAAACTTATATTGCTCGTGCCATTCTTTTTCAATACAATAATAATTACAGAACTCAAAGCTATGATACATAACTCACATAAAGGTGTCGAGTGCTGACATGCATTTAAGTGTTAGATTCATCTAATTGTCATACTGAAAGACACAAGAACATGGCTGAATTTCACGTTTGTTGGATACATCGATAGGTCATTACATTTTTTTTCTACATCGATAGCCCTTTCCAAAACAAAGATGAAACAATAACAATATGCAAGTAAACAGATTCAAGGCCACCAATAAGAATAATAAAGATCTCAGAACATTAAAGCTGTGCGAGCTAAGAAAATTGGCTCACATATGATTAATTGATGGCTAGTATAGTTTTTGCACCAATTTCTTTTAGTATTATTGCAGCAGCGAAAAAAGTAACTAGTATCTCTAAGTGGGGCAAAATATAGAATAACAAGTGTCCCCCCTAAGTCTTATCTATGTCACAATTAGCAATAATTCAGATGCAAGAATATAAAATTCTGCAATCTTTCTCGAGAGCTCAAAACTAATTACCATTCATACTGAGGGAGGAAAAATGGGTGTAGGTGGTGGTCCTTCAATAGTTGCCAACTCTAGAAAGTTTCAAAAAAAAAAAAAAAGAAAAGAAGAGAAAATGTCATTATTCAAAGTAGTCCACAATAACATTCAAGGTAGAAAATCATAACTACTTGGTTTTTCCTTAACTCGTCGATTACATTCTACATGTCCCATTTGAGACTTGAGTGGAACATACATTAACACTGTAACTGCAGAGCAAAAAAAAAAAAACCATAACACAATCCTTAGTTTATCTAACAGTGTTTAGATCATACATAAGCAAATGAAATGACAAAGTAAACGCTAACACATGAACACTATTGTGGGCAATGCGATTGCCCGATTTTCTTTCCTCGGGAAGGGATTCCGTTCCCCTCCTAAAAAGAGAAAATGCTGCCGGTTCGCGGGAGCGCTTTTAGCTGGACGACAAGCGCTCGCGAAAATACAGAGTCGCCACTCGGGTTTGAAGGTCTGACACCCAAGGAACCGTATTTCGAAGCACTTGCCGCGCTGTTTGATTTGAAAAAGTTAAGGAACCAGTCCGTCATAACCATATCTGGGTTCGGGAGCCAGGTTACGAGAGGGGAAGGGTTTTATGGCACCCCTCTCGCCCAATCCAGAGATCAGTCTTTACTTAGGCATTTGTGAAAAGTGTTTGTTTTGCGATTCTGTTTGATTAATCAATTTTTAGCCATTTAGGGCAGGGGAACAGTTAAAGGGGATTAAAACTGTAACATGTTTGCAGGATGTGATAGATGATAGCATGGATGGCACGACATGTTAGAAAATAAACAAGATAAAATTTAACACTGAGATTGGATATCAAAACAGTGCACTAGAATGAGTTTAACACAAATAATGGCCAACTTGCATGCATGGATCTGCCAGCATGCAAGTCCATCGTCGCGCGTCAAACCCATTCCATCGCGCGAGGGTTGATATCCTCCTAACAGGTTAATTTTTATCTCCTTCTGGGCTCTGGAAGGACCAGCGCATACCCAGGACAAACCACGCAGTACATATGGCAGCAAAATATATAGTTTTAAGGTTGTAAAGCCCTACAAATTAATAAAGCACCCCATAAACAGTGTGGGGAAAGAATAACAACCTAAATCCAAGTTATCCGTGCAAGGCCACTCACTGGTCAGAGGCAAACCATCGCGCGATGGTCTCAGACTGTTGCGCGATGGTTTCAGACTGTTGCGCAATGGTTTGAGTCTGTTAACCAGTGTTTGGTTTACAGATTTCTGGGTTCTGGAATACGTCTAGAATGATCCCAGGGATACTCCATAAATAGCAGAAATGCAAATTAATTACAAACTAGCAGTTTCTAACAAAGAAAAACAGTAAACTAGTTTTTTTTAACATGCATAACAGTGATCTATATATAAATAAACACACAAAAACAGCAAGACACCAATCCCCACGCGGTCCATCGCGCGATGGAGTGAGAGTATCGCGCGCGTGTATGGGACCGTCGCGCGCTGGTTCTTGCCATAACGATTTTTGAAACCTTGCCAGCTTTAGGACCAGGACTGGTATTGATTACTAGCCTTGGCCCTGCCAGCCCCCCTCAGGGATCAGAACAGAAAATAATAGGTAAGCTATACCTAAAGTGAGTTTGGAAGAGCTTGAGCTTTGAGATTTGAAGTTGATTGGGGTGTGAAAATGGGGAAGAACAAGCTATGTTCTTGAGACTAGGGATTTTTATGTCACCCAAAGAGTGTGCTTAGTATCCTTTTTGAAAAAACTTCAACCCTTTTGAAAAATGTTAACCTTTTGAAATTCTTGAACCTCTTGAATGGATGAACAAAAGGGGGTATTTATAAGGAGAGGGAGGTAGGTATGGAGGTGCAACCAGCCAAGCAATGGCTGGTTGGGGGGCTTGGTGGACAAGTTTCCACCTTTGGAAAGGTTGGTGGTGGGAGATGTGGGGGATGTGGACACCTCCAGTCCAAATACTGTTTTTAGAAGCTTCTAACGAGCTGCACATCACTGGTAATGACTTCTGCATGCTGAATAAAGCAAGTTTGACCAGACGCTGACCATCGCGCAACAGAGTGAAACCATCGCACAACAGTCAACGCCATAGGTTGACCATCGTGCCCTAATTTTTGACCATCGTGGCAAGTCCAAACCACCCAGAATTGGTCCATGGTCAAACCTGACTATTTGACCAATACTTGGCACTTTGACCCACAAGCACTGGGTCTCACCTAATGCGTATCAATAAGGTTTTTGGGGGTTTTGAAAGGCTTAGGCTAGGTTCAAAGGTTCAAACAGGGTATCAAACACTCAAAGCTCAAGCACTTATCATTCCCGGGGTGTTCTTGATCCGTTTCATCATCGGGGAATCAAAAAACCGTAAGTAAACTAATCTGGAAGCCCAGATTGGGGTGTCTACAATTATTATTCTTCCAAGTGCAAGTGTCCATTTCACCGTTAGTCCATAAGAAGGTGAAAATTAAGTTATGATGGGTCCTCCATCCAACAGCAAATTAAAGCGACTTGAACTGCCCTTGTAAAACTACCACTACAAAAAGAAAAATGGTGCTACTTACTAACAGCGCATGAGAGGCTTTCCACTTTGAAACGACTCAACCAATTGACAAGCATCATTAATCATTGGATGCCGGAGAAGAAGTTACAAAGCATCAAAATAAAAATACAAAACATAGCACATTAACAGGCAGAGAAGGCATACACACATACTTGAGTGCTTGACCGCTCATCTTTGTTGCCAGCGCACTCCGATTATCATGAAGTCCATTCTCAAACATAAAAAGGTCTACTCTTCTACCATAAACAGGGAATAACTTCCAAAGTCAGTTTCTCAATTGGGCCATCATACAATTTAGTGGAATGAGAATCACACCCCATCTCCAAGTGCTTACCACAAACAAACATCATTGCTAAAATGTCTTATTCAAATTAATAAAATAAAGGGAGGAGGGACCAAATAGAACCATCCCCAACTCATTGGTAGCTCTTAAACAGAGATTACTGCAGGAAAAAGCCCAACCAATATTAACACAAGTCTTTAGCAAAATCTATGGAATAAAGCTAGCAAAACCTATTTCCCAAACTTCTCATCCAAGAGATTTGGCCAATTGAAACAATCGAGAATGACAATAGAGTGAAATTAGGAAAACCCATCTAAAACATCCTGATGTTGTTTCAAATTCAAGAGAGAGGGGGATGGACACTTAAAAACCTGGTAGTCAAGTCAGCACAGCAGAGCAGTTGAATCCCCAAAAATGCTTGGGCTATGGGTGTGTACAAGGGTGGGTGCATGTGTTTGTGTACATGTAGAGGTGTTTATGTATGTGCGTGCGTGCGTGTGGGGGAGAGAGAGACCTCTTAGAGTTGGGGAGATCGCGAGAGAGAGGGCTTTCGACGTTTGCTCACGGGGCTGTGGAGGTGCGAAGGATTCGATCGATTGGATAGCAGCACAGGAGAAAGTGGCAGGAGACGTCCGACTTTGATTTCGTCGTTTGCATTAGGGAGCTGTGGAGGTGGATGCCCAAGGGGGGTGTCTGTGGAGAGGAAAGGAGTTGTGGAGGTGTGAGGAGAGAGAGGCGGTAGGGAAGACGAGAAAGGCTTAGGGCTTGGGCATTTTTTCACGTGCAAAAGGTAACCGGGAGTAGGAGATAAATGAGAGAGAGGGAGAGTTTTATATCAATGGTTGAGATTAAATCCATAGCATCTAACGGCTCAGATAGAATGGGAGTATGGTGCTCCCAAACCGCTTGGGAGCACCACAACCGAACGTGAGGGAGAGAGGTAGCATACAAGAAAAGAAGAAAGAAAGACATTCTCTTGGTCCGCAAGTTTGGCTATTTAAAAGGGCAACCAACACTCACACCCCTCAACTCCTCAACATGATACCAATTCCCACAATTACATGTAATCACTTTATGACCCCATTGTTAACAATTTTCTGTTGGTGGGCCTACATAGATCATAAATTAAACATTGTATATTGTCAAATAAGGCTTGAGTGATGTCGATATTACCCATAAGGCAGTGATCGTTCAATTAATGTGACCCGAGTAATTGACACGTCTCTATTAGCACGTATTTAGGTCATATCACGTGCGCTAAGTGGTGCGGGATTATTTTATATGTAGAGACCAATTAAAGGGCCCAATATGGTTCCATCTATTATGATGGGCTATGATGGAACAAGGGCTTATAAATAGGTGGTCAAGGTCCCCACTCCAAACCCTAGCTTCTTTTCTAATACCATCCCATCGTGTGCGAGACTAAAATCAAGATCAAAAGAAGGGTTTTAGAAGCGGAAAACGAATAACCACGCACTAAGGTATTCATCCTCCATGGGGACGCGTGCATATCTGGTATAATTATTTTCTTCAATGGTTTGACATGAGTTCTTGGGGTTTAGGGTTTCTTACGAAATCCTACAAGTGGTATCAAAGCCTCTTGTCTCAGATTATTGAGGAAAATATAAAATTTTCTCTTGGTGATCCATGAATCTAGTTCAATCCATGTATTATTTTCTACTCTTTGATTGTAACGTCACCAATTAAGTGATGAGTAGAAATCACAAATTTGGCCGTGACATGTAATGGGTTTGTTTAAGTTTTTCTACAGCACCGTCATGTTCAAACACTTCGGTTTTATGTTTGAACACGTACCGGTGATCATGTTGGTGTATTATTATATTACTAATATCTATGCAGGACATGATAATCAAACCCATATGTGAAAGTATAGATCTCAATTAGCAACATAACAGTTTATGTATTTTATTGTTTAATAACTCGAAAAAATGGAAACCGTTTTTCCTTTCGTATGTATTACCAAGCCTACTAGAAATCAATTACGGAATTTATTTTGATGGTTGGATGGAAAAACTAGTACTTTTGCTATTGAGATATGTTTCATGGCCTTTAAAGTGTGCTAGATTCAATACAGTAACCAAAATAAATTAAATTGGAGCATGAAGATTATTTCATAGTCCAAATCTAGGCTTTGGGAAAATTAAAATGATATACCACCAAAGTGGTCTCTGTCATGGAGATTTTCTTAAACTTGAAGATAAAAGTTTTGGATTACACAAAGTTATGTTTAGATCCATGCGGGTAGTGATCGGACTGAAGGAAGGTTATTGATGTTTCGATAGTCAGCCCAAAGGAAGGCTTATGATTGGCTAGACCTATTTTATATTGTTCATGTTAACTAACCTTATTGGTGAGAAGACCACTTGCACGTTGTAATTACTGTCCAAAGACTTGGTTATGATGATGCGTTAGGTTTCTCGAAAGGGCCCACCATTAAAGATACAAATATCAAATTTTATTTTATTTGTCTGATTGTTTGCCCCTACAATTAGACCAAGTTTTGCATGATAATTATGTTCAAGTTCTCTTACTATTATCATTACACTAAAGGAGATGGATATTTGTTGATTGTGAGATTTTCTGTTGTTGCATCTTCTACATCTGTCAATTTGAATAATATTCCAGTTCTTAAGGGTTCCAACTTTAAAAAATGGAAAGAGCATGTTACAATTTATTCTCATGGTTATTCGGGCACTAAGAAAAGAAAATTACCCTAAGGTTAAGGAAACTGCAGATACTGGGACTTCACAGACAACTGTGGAACAGAAACAGGATAAGGTGTTTCCTGTTTCTTTTGCAAAAAGACTGTTGGTCATGTGAAGAAGTGTCACACCCCAAAAATGAGAAGTGACAGGCCGTGAACCATGAGGCTAATCCATGGAACACGCAGCCTGAATAAATCAAGGTAACCGTAAATCAAATGATCACTTTTTCATTATTAATCAAATCAAAAGCCAAAATGTGTCTCATCATAAACATGGGGCACAACCATCCCATGAACCAAACAATATCCAGTGATCCAACAATAATAAAAAGAGTTTGTTATCTAGCAATTGCTTCGAATGCGGAAGCGATTTTTAAAATAAAACTAAAGTGAGACACCCTAAGGAGGTCAACCAAAATAAATCCCCGAGATGCCGCCAGAGTCCTTGCCTAACTCTCCAACTTGCCTGAAAGAGAAGTTGGAATAAATCCGCCAGCTGACGAGCTCAGTGAATAGCAAGTATGTATAATAAATAAAGTTGAAAGCGGGGATGAAAATAATTTACCATTAAACATAATTTGGCATACGAGGTGTCCGGCAGAATAATAAATTAATCAATGAAGCATTTAACCAATAAATATTCTTGGTGGTGATCACAACAATAACTCCATCAACAATAGGGAACCACAATCAAACAGTACCATGGCCAAAATAAATCTCAACAAAATTGGATCCAATATCGAACTTAGAGTCACCAGGGTTGGCAGCCCGTGGTACTTTTCCCTAAGACGATCCGGCGAAAGAAAGCCGTTGAGCATCAGGGTCACCGGCCTAACACGGTTTTTTTCCCTAATGGCCAGGGTCACCAACACGAGAAGGAATAAGTTCCCTGGACTTCCGAAATAAATGTTCCCATTAATATCCATCAAGTTCTCACCAAAAAGAATATTAAAAATTGATCTCAGAAAATTCATCGCATGCCAATTTATAGAACAACTTATAAACAGTTTTGAGTCTCCGAATAACATTCATATAAATTTATGAAAGAAATACTTTTAAGGGACATAGGGATCTTTCGAAAATACGTAACATACTTAACTACTCACCTGATTCCAAAAGTAATGCAATCGAACAACGCAAAACGAATCTAGCCTGAACAAAGAATCATAGAAATATAATTATCACTAACTGGGTCAATATATCAATAGCAAAGAACGACCACCTAAAAGAATATTTTACTAACCTAAACTAATTACCCAAATTACTAGACAACTAGCAACCCAAAACTCTAATTTACTATGCCCCCGTTAGCAACCAAAATCCACCCACGAACTCCAAGGGCAAAACCATGATACCACCAGTTTCTCTTCCAAAAATCAGCTTTGTCCAAACCTAAACTATGTATATACCACACGTACGCACAACACTAATTAAATCAAAGCCCAATGTCGTTTGATTCCTACCAAGTGCCAAAACCCATCTGTTCTTTTCCAATACACATAATCCCTATGTTTGCATAAGGTAAAACTTGATTCCGGATGCACCAAATTAAATCACCACTTTACTTCGCAGGCATGCACGACCACTCTCTCTCTCTCTTTCTCTCATACACACACACAATTAAACTTGCCCCTCTATGAATGGTATACTGATCTCAAATTAGTAAACAACCAAGAATTTTACCGAAACTTACCATGTCAGAAGACGAGTACGAAGACGACTCTGATAGCCTTATGCGGCCTATGCTCTCTCCAGCCTCTTATCTCCAATGTTAACCCTAATGAATTTGTGATTACTTAACCAAGTGAAACCCCTTTTAAACTACCCACTAATAACCACGC
This sequence comes from Rhododendron simsii, assembly GCA_014282245.1. Classification (NCBI taxonomy): domain Eukaryota; kingdom Viridiplantae; phylum Streptophyta; class Magnoliopsida; order Ericales; family Ericaceae; genus Rhododendron; species Rhododendron simsii. The sequence continues at coordinate 16,902,872 of CM024962.1, forward strand.
ACACCCTCTTAGTTAAATAGAATTTGGATGGATAAATAGCAAAACAAATTTATTTATAATCCAATCCATCCTAATACAAAAATTTAGAATTACCATTTAGTACCACTATTTTACCCACAATCAATCTCATACTCCAAAGGTTACAATTGTGTCAACAATACCCATACACGCTCAAAATAAATAATTGTGACCCATCCATAACACCCAATTATAAGGAAAATATAATTAATTAAATAAATAAAAATGCTAGGCCGTAACAAGAAGGATTGTCTCAAATATCACAAGTGGCTCGCAAAGGAAGGTAATCAATTTAGTTTTGTTTGTTGTGAATTTAATTTAGCTGAAGTACCACCCAACACTTGGTGGATAGATACGGGTGCAACTATCCATATTAGTGTGTCTATGCAAGGTTGTATAAAGAGTCGAATCCCCAGTGATGCCGAAAGGTTCATTTATATGGGAGACGGCAATAAAGTTCGTGTTGAGGCAATTCAAGTCTATAGACTTAAATTAGAATTTGGTTGTTATTTGGATGAGATTGTTTACGTACCGTCATTTAGACGTAATTTGATTTCTATTTCCTGTTTGGACAAATCTGGTTATACTTGTTTATTTGGAAACAGAGCTTTCAGTCTTTTTCAAAATTCAAATATTATTGGTACTAGATATCTAGTTGATAGTCTATACAGGTTAGATTTGGATGCCTCTCACTTAAAGTTTAATGAAATTTTGCATGTTGACAAATATGGTACGAAGCGGAAATTAATTGATGAGAACTTTTCTGTATTGTGACACAAGCATTTGGGACATATCTCAATAGAGAGAATTGAAAGGCTTGTGTCAAGTGGAATTCTTGATCCTCTTGATTTTTTAGATTTCAAAATCTGTGTTGAATGCGTAAAGGGGAAGCAAACAAACATAAGAAAATTTGGTGCCAAAAGGAGTTTAGACGTTTTAGAAGTGATACATACCGATATCTGTAGTCCATTCCCTACGGCTTCTTAAAATGGTCAATGGTATTTTATCACTTTTATAGATGACTATTCTCGTTATGGATATCTGTATTTGATACATGAAAAATCACAGGTACTAGACGTATTTAAGGCCTATAAAGCAGAAGTTGAAAATCAAGTTAATAAGAAAATTAAGGCTGTTAGATCTGATCATGGTGGTGAATACTACAGTAATGACGGATCAGGTGAACAACATCTAGGGCCTTTTGTGAGATACTTGGAAGAATGTGGCATCGTTCCTCAATACACCATGACAGGGACACCACGTCAAAATGGTGTATCTGAGAGATGAAATCGAACCCTTAAGGCTATGGTTAGAAGTATGATGTCTAATTCTTATTAACTAGATTCCCTGTAGGGTGAAGCCTTAAAGACTGCAGTTTATATCTATAATCGAGTACCTAGTAAAGCAGTAGCTGAAACCTCGCACGAGTTGTGGACCGGAAAGAAGCTTAGTCTTAGGCACTTCCAATTCTGGGGTTGTCCAATTGAGGCTAGGCCTTATAGGCCTAATAAAAGAAAATTGGACTCAAGAACTGTTAATTGTTATTTTATTGGATACTCAGAAGGGTCAAGGGGTTTCAAGTTTTATTGCCCTTTCACAAATACCATAATTGAGACGGATAATGCCAAATTTATTGAGGATGTTGAAATTAGTGAGAGCGCACAACAACTCAATAATTCTGAATTTGAGTAGAAACATATTGAGATTCCTATGATTCATGTTGAGACTGATGATGTGGTCACACTTGTCTTAGTACAGAATGTGGATGCAAACCACCAGACTATTCCTGAGTTGTCTCCTACTAATACGGAAGAATCCCAACAAACTCAATTGAAAGGGGTAAAGGATCAGAACTTCTGATTTGCAAACTAAAGAAATCCATTTATGGCTTAAAGCAGGCATCCCGTCAATGGTATCGGAAGTTTGTTCAAGCAATTTCCTCTTTTGGTTTTACGGAAAATGCTATGGATCAATATATTTATCATAAGATTAGTAGGAGCATATTCATTTTTCTAGTATTATGTGTCGATATCTTACTGGCAAGCAACGATATTAACTTATCACGAAAGTCGTATATCGATAAGGTGCTCTGAAGATTGGCATGCAAAGTTGTGTATAATGAGTTTGCTCCAATGCCCAAAGAATGATTTGAAATGAAAACAAATGGGAGACATCCCTTATGCATTAGCAGTAGGGAGTCATAAGTATGCTCTAGTTTGTACGCATTCGGATATAACGTGCGCAGCTGGAATGCTTGGTAGATATTTGCAAATGCTATGCTCACATATCAGATAATCTAATTAGTTGGATATTCGGACTCCAAGTTTGTTATTGCTTGCTATAAAGAAATAAAGCAAGTGCTATGGTTGCGGAATTTTATCTCAGGGCTTCATATAGTGAGTAACATCGAGAAGCCACTAAGGATTTACTATGATAATAAAGCTGTTGAACTGCATTCTAAGAATGACAAGAGTTCGTCAAAATCAAAGCATATTAACATCAAGTTTCTTGTCGTTAAGGAAAGAGTTCCGAATCATCTTATGTCAATTGAGTTCATTAGCACAGAACTCAGGATTGCGGATAGGCTTACTAAGGGCATACCACCTAAAGTGTTTAAGGAGCATGTTGCTCGTGCATGAGTGGTTAGTTCTAATGAAATATTTTGTTAGTGGGAGATGTACTACTAATATTATGGATTATTTGACATTTGTGGTGATCACTTTCGGTTTATTAAAGATTCTGAAATAAAATTGCATATTTTTCAAATTGTAGTTATACATGAAGTTTTGAAAATATGCATGATACAGGAACTCTATTGAGTTATAAAGTTGGACCAGTTGAAAACAGGTATGATAAAGGATCACATTGCATGCGTTTTTTATGCTACATATCCGTACTTGATCTATGTCGTTGAATACATAGGTATTTGTGACCATGAATAGGTCCTATCATGATAAATATGGCAAAGGCCGCTATGATCCTATATTTGTGTTTTCAATGGACCAGATTGTTTTGAGATGACACTCATAAATATCGACAACAAAAGTTTGAGCTCCTAAAGTTTACAATGTCTAATATCAGGATGACCTATTTGACCCAAGTGGGAGATTGTTAGCAATTTTTTGTTGGTGGGCCTACATAGATAATAAAATTAAACATTGTATATTGTCGAATAAGGCTTGAGTGATGTCGGTATTACCCATAAGGCTGTGATCATTCAATTAATGTGACCCGGGTAATTGACACATCTCTCCATAAGGCTGCGATCATTCAATTAATATGACCCGGGTAATTGACACATCTCTATTAGCACGTATTTGGGTCATATCACATGCGTTAAGTGTTGCGGACTTATTTTATATGTAGAGACCAATTAAAGGGCCCAATATGGTTCTATCTATACTGATGAGCTATGATGGAATCAGGGCTTATAAATAGGTAGTCAAGGTCCCCACTCTAAACCTTAGCCTCTTTTCTAATATCATCCCATCGTGTGTGAGACTAAGGTCAAAATCAAGAGAAGGGTTTTGGAGGCGGAAGACGAATAACCACGCACTAAGGTTTTCATCCCCCATGGCGACACATACTCATCTGGTATAATTATTTTCTTCAATGGTTTCACATGAGTTCATGGGATTTAGGGTTTCTTACGAAATACTACACACCTGTCACTCTACAACCTTGTTCACATTAAATGCCAAAATTGGATATATAAATTTGAAGTAAAAGAATTTTTAATTTTGGGTCTCTACGACCATCACACCCATTCCCACAGTAAGCCTTCCCATTGCCTCAAAATTGCACTCTTCTTAACTCAAACTACCACTATCTGATGGACTGCTCGGTGATCCAGTTCAATTAGATTGTGGTTCCACAACTACAGCTACGGCCATATTGGCAACCGTTCCACGAGACGATCCTAGCTCAAACAATGCTACCAATTTTAACTCGCTCAAGTCAAACTAGATTACAAGACGTTGGCAACTACTTTTTGCAACTTAAGTGTACCAAAACCAGACTCAACTTGAAGGATATTCTACCGATAGGATATAATACAAGTGTCTCGTGAAATTCCAAACTTGCAGCATGGTCCAAGTGGATTCCGATATAATCAAAAGTAAAAACCAATTGCAAGTTGCACAAATACAAACTTCCATGCTAACAACACATCTTAGATAGCAACTTGCAAGCCACAATTACATGTAATCACTCCATGACCCCATGTCACTCGACAACCTTGTTCACATTAAATGCTAAAATTGGACAGTTAAATTTGAAGTAAAAGAATTTTTAATTTTTGGTCTCTACAACCATCACATCCGTTCTCACCGTAAGCCTTCCCATTGCCTCAAAATCGCCCTCTCTGCAACTCAAACATCCATTATCTGTTGGACTGCTCAGTGACCCAGTTCAATTAGATTATTGTGCCACAACTATAGCTACGACCATATCGGCAACCATTCCATGAGACGATCCCAGCGGAGACAATGCTACCGATTTTAACTCGCCCAAGTCAAACTAGATTAAACGGCATTGGCAACTACTTTTTGCAACTTAAGTGTACAAAAACTAAACTCAACTTGAAGGATATTCTACCGATAGGATATAATACAAGTATCTCGGGAAATTCAAAACTTGCTGACATGATATAAGTGGATCCCGATATAATCAAAAGGAAAAAGCAATTGCAGGTTGCATAGATAAAAACTTCCATGCTAACAACGCATCTTAGATAGAAACTTATAAGTCACAATTACATGTAATCACTCTATGACCCCATGTCACTCCACAACCTTGTTCAAATTAAATGCCAAAATTGAATATTTAAATTCGAAGTAAAAGAATTTTTAATTTTGGGTCTTTACAACCATCATACCCATTCCCACCGTAAGCCTTCCCATTGCCTCAAAATTGCCCTCTCTGCAACTCAAACTACCACTATCTGTTGGACTGCTCGGTGATCCAATTCAATCAGATTGTGGTGCCACAATTACAGCTACGGTCATATCGGCAACCGTTGCACAAGAAGATCATAGTAGAGACAATGCTACCAATTTTAACTCACCCAAGTCAAACTAGATTACACGACATTGTCAACTACTTTTTGAAACTTAAAACCAGGCTCAACTTGAAGGATATTCTACCGATAAGATATAATACAAGTGTCTCGTGAAATTCAAAACTTGCTAGCATGGTCCAAGTGGATCCCAGTATAATCAAAAGGAAAAGGCAATTGCAAGTTGCATAGATACAAACTTCCATGCTAACAATGTATCTTAGATAGAAATTTGTAAGCCACAATTACATGTAATCACTCTATGACCCCACGTCACTCCACAACCTTGTTCATATTAAATGCCGAAATTGGATATTTAAATTTGAAGTAAATTTTGTTTTAGTTTTGGGTCTTTACAACCATCATATCCATTCCCACCATAAGTCTTCCCATTGTCTCAAAATCGCCCTCTCAGCAACTCAAACTACCACTATCTGTTGGACTGCTCGGTGATCCAGTTCAATCAGATTGTGATGACACAACTACAGCTATGGCCTTATCGGCAACCGTTCCATGAGACGATCCTAGCAGAGACAAAGCTACCGATTTTAATTCGCCCAAGTCATTTAAATTACACAACATTGGCAACTAATTTTTGCAACTTAAGTGTACCAAAACCAGACTCAACTTGAAGGATATTTTACTGATAAGATATAATACAAGTGCCTCGTGAAATTCAAAACTTGCTAGCATGGTCCAAGTGGATCCCAGTATAATCAAAAGGAAAAACCAATTGCAAGTTACATAGATACAAACTTCCATGCTAAGAACACATCTTAGATAGAAACTTGTAAGCCTCTTGCAAATTTGGTCTCCTCCTTTCAAAAACCTTGAAAAGAAATGCTGGGATTGGAATTTACTCTGTGGAGGACTTCCTTGGTCATATTAATGCTATTAGGTGCATCAAGATTTAAACCTTCTCGCTGTCTGGGTACATCTCATTGAAAAAGCTTTATGACCCATCATCTGAAGCTAAACAATATCAATTTGGAGTTTTTGTCAATCTACTCAGTGGAGGTCTTCAAAGGAAACCTAGATGGTATCAGACGTCTGAAGCTTTTATTTAGGTTGAACACATTAATTTGCCTTCGTGTTTTTTCTTTTTTTTGGGCTATGTTAGCCCATTGCAATAGCCCTTTTTTTGTGTGTGTTTTGGTTTCTCCTCTTTTGGGCTTCTGTTAAGCCTTTTTTTGGAGTTTCCTTTTTTGTATTTTCTCTCCTTCTCTCCATTTCTTTCTCTACATGTACCCTTGCCGAAATTTTTAAAATCTTTATTTTGCCGATTTAAAAAAAAGGCACATCTTAGAAATTAGGTATAGAACCCACCCAAAAACACATCTAAGCATTCTGCTACATGAATAAAAAAAAACAAAATCATAAATCTAATTCCATTACTAGGCTTCCAAACAACCGTGCGCACTAAGTTCTAACGAAGACCAAAGTAAAGAAAACACAAGCACTCGCAAATACTCCTTTTGTCCCATTTTAAGTGCTCTCTATAGGAAATCAAAATTTTAACGAGTCAAAAGTACTTCTTTAGATTTTTCAAAAGTAACCTTCAAAACTGTGAAGTTAATTACATGTATTTAAATTGTTTATATCTTTAAAGAAAACTACTAACCTCCGCCCTTAGGACAAAAGATAATGTGTAAAAGGTGCATCTATATCTGAAAAAATTGTATAAATATCCATGGAAGTGTATTGCTATCCAAGAGATGTGTATCAAAATTTGAACCCGTTTGTCTTTATATACATATTATCCTCCACCCAACAAGACTCATCTTTAGATATGAATCTCAAAAAATATGTAATATGAATATTATTTTATAGACTTCAAAAAATTGGATGATGTTATACCTCTATTGGGAAGTTGGGAGGGGGGACACCATCGCCTGGTACATATCGATATTTAATTTTCCCATTCACAACATATATGAATAGAAATCTAGTTCAAAATTTCATAATAAATCATACCCATATCCTTGGGCTCCTTTTGCATTGCATTAAGTACTGTTTGTCACCAAACTCGCAACGCTACAAAATTTGGGGTGTTTTTGCCATTGGAAATATGAAAACAGATCAGTAGCTCTGGCAGCTATTCCATTTGCCTTTGCCTTTGAAAGCAGTCTCTAGATTCATAAGCAAAAATAAAATGTGGAGTAATCATTAAACTGTTCCAAATAGATTCAATGCCTCATAAACAAAAACAAAAACAAATACTACTTACAAACCTTTCCTCTCTCGCTGGACATTGCGATCTGTAGAGACCCGTATTTTCTTTAATTATTGAAATGTTTATTAAATGACTAATTGGGAGAATATGGTTTAATTGGTGATTATTTGATTTGAGGATCTAAGTGAAAGAATAGAAGATTGAGGGAGTGGATGTGTAGTTTAAAGATATAAGAGTATATAAGGTGTGTGTGTGGTGTAGAGAATCATTTCATCTCCCATCTCTCTCTCTCTCTCTCTCTCTCTCTCTCTAGCTGAAATCTTCTCTCTCTCTCTTGCTATCTCACAAAACTTCACTCAAGAACTCCAAGAATCAACCTCCCTCTGGCATTGCGATCTCGTTTCTAAGCTTGAAAATCCTTGGGTTTCACCGGGTAAGGCTTGAATCGAAGTTTTGAGGTTCGAAGAGGCTAGGGCTTACTCAAATCTTGTAAATCTTGGTTATCGTCGCGAGGTAGGGACTTCTTTACCTCTTTTATGTGTTTATATGATGATTTGGTGCAAGAATCAAGTTTTAATCGTCTTCCTTGGTTCATTTGCAAGCTGTCAGAAAACTGCAGAAATCACCCGAAATCGCTTAGGGATCGATCCCCTTTTGTTCTTTCTTCATCCAGTGATTGCCGGGATCCCTGATGGAGGAAGGATCGATCCCCCTCCCCTCTGGACAACCGTTTTGCTATTTTGTTCTCTTTCGACCGTATCGACTCCCGATCGTTTCGAAACCCTTTTGGACACTTCCAAACCTATTCTTTGCATGTCCAATTGACTTCTTACAAATAATTGATGTTGTCCTTGATCCATTGACCTCCCGTTTGTAAGGAACGAACAATAGTTTACTTGGTTAAAATGTCACTAAGATGCAACTTGCGAATAAATGATTGATTGTGAACGTTTATGGCATATTTGTGATATTGTTGGCATGTCGTGACATATTTCATGAATGAATGAGGTTCTGAGAAAGCTTTAACTTGTATGTTGAGTGAGGAAATAGTTGTTTGGATCGGTGGTCAATTTAGGATGTCTCGTAGCGCAAGATGTGAAAATACGAAGACTTAGATGGTCTCGTAACGCAAAGGTTGGTAATACGGTGACCTTAGATGTTGTTGTACACTGTAACGCTAGGGGTGGTAATACGGTGACTCTTGTGGTCTTATACGGCAACGCAAGGGGTAGAAATGCCAATGGTGGAGATATAGGATAGTGAGTAATGTCAAAGTTGTTACTGCTTGAGTATTGTGAATCGTATGGCATAATGTGATTATAGCATATCTTAGAATGATCGTCTTGAATGTTTGACACATTCTTGAGTTGATTGTATTTCGTCATTGCGCTATGTCCTCTTGTTTTCCCGCTCTTGCCCTCATCATCACATTTACATATAAGATTGATAAAGATTTTCTTATTGGGCTAGTGTAGCTCAACCTAATCTTTCTTTTCAGGGTCAAATGCCGGGCAATAGATTGCATGTATCGTATGTTTGACAGTGAAAGACTTTTGAAAGCTGACATCATTAGTTATTTCATCATCTTTGTAAAGATACCATTATGTTAAAGATGGTCTTAGAACTAATTACTCTTGAATTATCTTTTGACTGAAGTTTGCAATATTCTAAACAGGTTCGTACTTGTATCTAAACTAATTTGGGCCGTGGTGCCAAAGTTGTAGTTATCTAAACTTGGGGACTTGTTTGTAAATTAAATAGGTGGGAAACTCTTTTAGGTAACATATATGATATGCGAAGATCTTTTATTGAAAAGGAATATTTATTATGTTGCAAAACGAGGGCGCAACTCGAATGCTGGGGCAACCAATTCACTCACTTGTTGCCTTGCTCTAATGGCGAAACCTACAGTAATGACAAAATCCCGATGGAAAATGGAAAACCTTCAAAAATTAGAAACCCAAACCTCAAAAATTAGAAACCCACATTATGTAAAAGTAAAATGCACTGAAAAGCAACTACAACAACAACAATAATAACAGAACCCATCAAATTTCTAATCGTTGGAGGTATGAACGGGGATGAATGAAGACAGACCTAACATTTGACAATATATACACAAAGTGATTGCTCTCAAAATATTACTGAAACGGTGACCCCCCTAAACCTTCAAGAACCGAGGAGGTACAGGAATGTTTTGCTACAGAACCATATCCCCAAATTAAAGCCGAAAAGTATCAGAGAAGGTAGGCCTAGAGACCTAAATCAATTTATGTACTCATATCGAAAAGCAACTCATGTTTGTTTTAGGAAAAAGTTGATTAAAAAAAAAAAAGAATGAGTAAACCCATTGGAACGAGTAAACCCTCGATAATATTTAAACCAACCATGAAACTGTGCAATTAGAAGTAAATTCAGGTGAAAAACACTCAAAACATTAGAACCCACCCATTATAACCCACCCAGGCAGTTTTGGGAGCATCATACTCCCATTAAATCTGAACCGTAGGATGTGATTTCTTTAATCCTAGCTATTCATCAAATCACATGAATGCAATTTGTCTCTCTCCTCTCTTTCTCTCACTACCTCCTATTCCTAGTTATGCATCATGTCAGATTAAAAAAAAAAAAAAAAGTTACCCGTCACAGGAAAAAATTTGAAAGCCCTAATCCTTTCCACAATTGTCGTCTATCTCTCCACCTCCACAGCTCCTAAACGCTTCTATCTCTCTCCCCTATGCACAATCGATGGAAACCCTCACCACTCTTCCACCTCTATACCTCCATAGCCCCTAAGCAAACAACGATGAACCCTCTCTCGTCCTCAACAGTTAGTCACAACGAAAAGCCCTCTCCATTGTGCGAGGTATTTCTCTCTCTCACTCTCTCGAACACACAGTCACCACTATAATACACAAACACCCCTGCACATAGGGATTTGTGGGTTCTCTTCGTCAGCTTGTTTTGAAGTGGGTTTGTTGGCTTATTTTGTTTTGACGTGGGTTTGTGGGTTCTCTTCTATGAACAGATTTGTATTATTTTAGTTGAAAAACTAGATCTGTACATTATTGGCTTAAGCTTCCACACGTTTCATTATAGTCTGCAATTGAAAATTCCAATTGTTTAGTTTGTTTTACCTGGGGTTGTAGATTACTAGATTTTGTTTTCTTTAATCATTGTACCTAGGGAGTGTTTTGTGGTTTGCTCTGCAGATAGGGATTGAATAATGTTATGAGAACAATGTGGGGATAAGGGCAGATATGAGGGGCCCCCAAGTGTGATCACATGTTTTGGTCTTTTAATTTGGCCGACAATCATCTCATAAAATAACATATAAATGTTGGTAAATGTAATTATTGTGGCATTTTCTTCCTTTCTAAAAGTGCATTATGGAACCCTTGGTCAAATATTTGTTGTCTTTTAATGAAGCTATATTGTGAATAACCTTTGGGTTTAACTTAGTCAAATAATGAAATGGATAGACATAGAAGTTGATTTTTGTAGAGGAAGTGCACGTGGACTTTTGGATGTGTGTGTGTGCCAATTCGAACAGTAAGAAATACTATGTTAATCCATACTAAAACTGTCAATCCGGGCAATAAGAAATATTTACTTACAAGATAGAACATGATGTACATTCAACTTCTCATACCAATATCATACCCAACAAAAAAAATTCCAAACGAGGATATAAAAGTCCCCAATGATAGATAAATTTCTGCCACTGAACCATACTTCTTTTTTCTTCCTTCTGCATTAAAAATCAACTACGCAACAGTTATGGATCTGAACATTCTCTTATGGTGATTAGTACATCACAATTGAAAGGCTACTACAAAGATAAAGGGTGAAACATATTTTGATTAATTATTAATGGAATTGATTGACTAGCAATAAGTGTCTGACTGGGGGATAGTTTGAGGACTAAGAGGAGGATACGATAGTTGTTAATCTGAGATTTGAAAGATGAATTTAGGTATGCGTGTGACTTCTTTGGTGTTTTATTGTAGTAGTATAATGTGCATAATAACCCAATGAGAAGTGGGTTAGTGAAATGGGATAGGAACAAGAAGATGGTCATAAAAGAATTTAGGGTGTGTATAAGCCGCTGTATGGAGATGTGAAAACAAAATCGATATAAGTGGTGGTAAGCCGAGAATCTCAGGAGAAGGTGTGTGTGGGAGTGTGTTGAGTTTGCGATAGACGTTTCTTGATAAAGATCGATGTGAGGCATAACTTTGATTTGATAAGCAAAGATGAGTTAAATATAAGTGTGAAGTGTGAGTTCGTTTGTTTCTACCTTGGGGTGGTACCTTATCGCATGTTTCAATGTCAAATAAATTTTTTTTATGAATGTACCGGTCATCCCATTTGCACATAAAGTTTATAGAGTTTTTTTTTATTGGGCAAGTGTATACTCAACCCTTAATTTTTAGGTACCGATCAAGGTGTATAGCATGGAGTGCCGGGGTGCATTTCTGGATGCGTTGAAAGCTTATATAGAGAGAGCTTCTTTATCATTCTATTGAATTATGTTTGAAAATGAAAAGTGTAACTTATGTATAAGTATTTTGATTTTTTTGAACAGGTATAAGTATTTTGATTTCAACACTTATAAAATATTGAGTTGTAATCTACTGAGGTGTACTTTTGGAATGAATATCTATGTAATGTAAGGATTTGGCATATCATGTATGGAGAATGATGAAAGTTTATTTATGAGAATCTATTCATATTATGTTTAAAAATTGAGGATGCGACACTCTTCATATCATCAACACATTCGGCTCAATCACTATCACAAAATGCCATAATCAAGCGTATCTTGTGAGTATCTCAAGACCCTCTTAGCCACTCCAAAATGAGTTTGGCTTGCATTGTGCATGAATCAAGACAACATGCTTATAGCATACATGATATCCGGCCTTGTAATAATCAAGTACAACAAGCTTCCAACCAAGTTTCTATAAAGAGATTCATCCACATTTTTGCTTCCATCTTCTTTTGACAATTTCTCATTCACAATCAAGGGAGTTGCAACCGGCTTGTATTCTTTCATCTTGAACTTCTCAAGAAGAGTTCTTGCATACTTTCTTTGACAAATGAAAATATCCTCTTTACTTTGATAAATTTCAATGCCCAAAAAGTAATGCAAGAGACCCAAATCACTCATTTCATACTTCTTCATCATATCTCTTTTAAAATCTTCAATCATTTTTACATTGCTACCGATAGAAATCTTCAATCATTTTTAGAATACCGGCGTTACCTTGCCTCTTGATGTACAAGGTTGGTTCGCTTTTGCTTCTTTGAAATCCACTTTCATTAAAGTAAGAGTCAATCTCACTATATCATGCCTGGGGTGCTTGCTTAAGCCCATATAATGCCTTCTTCAACTTGTACACTTTTTGTTCATTGTCTTTGATAATGAAGCCTTGAGGTTGATCAACAAAGACTTCTTCCTCCAAGGTACCGTTCAAGAAGGCTGATTTCACATTAAGTTGATACAAGAACCATCCCTTCGATGTCGTTAAAGCAACAAGAGATCTAATTGTGTCATGTCGAGCCACCGGTGCAAATATCTCTTGAAAATCAATTCCAAGTTGTTAGAGAATACCCTTTTGCTACAAGTCTTGCTTTGTGCTTTTGAATGGAATCATCGGGGTTGAGATTTGTTTTGAAAATCCACTTTACACCAATAACTTCTTTGTCTTTTGGCTTCTCCACCAACTCTCAAGTTTTGTTCTTTTCGATTACATGAATTTCCTCTTCCATAGCTTTCTTCCAAACTTTCTTTTTAATTGCTTCTTCAAAGGTCTCCGATTCAACAACATAAAAATTACAACTCGCATACACACCACTAAGTCTTTTCATTCTTTTTAGAGTTGAACTTGGAGATGAGGAACTTGAGCTTGATGGAGAATTTAGAGAAGTTTAATTTGGAGTTTCAACATCATCACATTCATCTTCTTGACTTTCTGGTTCCTCATAATTGAAAGGGACTTGGTTTTGCACCACATTCTCCTTCCAATCCCAACATGGCTTCTCATCAAAGAGAACATCTCTAAAAATGATCACATTGTTTGTGGTCAAATTGAAGAGTCTATAGCCCTTTGATTGGGAGCTATAACCCATAAAGATGCACTTTTGACTAGTTTCATCAAGCTTGCTCCTTTTTACTTTTGGAACATGAGCATAACAAACGGACCCAAAAATCTTCAAGTGATTTCCGGATGGCTTTCTCCCACTACAAGCTTGAAATGGAGTAATATTTTCAACGGCCTTTGTTGAGCATCGATTCATCAAGTAGACCACCGTATATGCGGCTTAACCCCAAAAAGTCTTGGGCAATCCCTTCTCATGTAACATTAATTTTGACATCTCCTCTATGGTTCTATTCTTCCTCTCCGCCACTCCATTTTGTTGTGTAGTGTACCCAACCGTTAGTTGTCTTTCCATGCCAATGTCTTCACAAAATTTATGGAACTCATTTAAATTGTACTCATCACCCCTATCACTTCTTAACACTTTCATTATATGGCCACTTGATCTCTCTACAAGACTTTGAGACTTTTTAAAGATTGAGAAAATTTTGGATTTTCGTCCCCATGAAATAAACCCATGTCATTTTAGAAAAATCATCAATAAAAATGATAAAATACTTATTACCTCCATAAGATGGTGTGTCCATAGACCCGCACACATAGGTATGAACAAGCTCCAATGATGCTCTAGCCATCCATGCCTTGTCTTTTGAAAATGACTCCTGGTGATACTTTCCAAGTGCACAACATTCACAAACTTGATTGACTTCATGAATAGTTGGCAAGCCATACACCATGTTCTTTTGTTGTAAGTTCCTCTAGTTTTGGAAGTTCAAGTGCCCAAATCTTCTATGCCAAAGCCATGAGTCATCAAGCACATTCACTTTCTAGGCCACATTTTTGGAATAGTGAAAAGTGAGAGGAAAGCTTTCTATTCTTCTCCATCTTGACTTTTGCTACAACTTGGCTTCTCCGCCCTTTGTCATAAATTTTGCAAGAGTCTCCTTCAAATTGAACGATGTACGCATTCTCAATAAGTTGCCCAACACTCAACAAATTTTGTTCCAAGTCCGAAACAAATAACACATCCAAGATATTCCTTGTACCCTTCTTTGTCTCCGTGGCAATAGTACTCTTTCCCTTTGCTTGAACTATGGCACTATTTCCCATTTTTACTTGAGAATTAGAGGAAGTATCGATATTCACAACGATATTCTCATCTCTAGCCATGTGGTTACTACAACCACTATCAAGGAACCATACATCATTCTTTTGCTCGGACGCCGCATGGCAAGCATAAAACATGCACCCTCCACCTTCTTGCTCTTCGGTGAAATTAGCTTGTTGATTATTTGTGACTCGGCAAACCTTTTTGACATGCCCAAATTTGTTGCAATTGTAATATTGTGGCTTCCCTCGAAACCAACAATCTTTAGCAACATGACTACCTCTTTTACAAATTCCACACCTTGGTTGAGTAGACTCATCATTCCCTCTTGCTTGAAAATTGATTCCCCTTTGAAAATTGTTCCTTCCTTTTCCTCTAGCATTTCCACCTCTTTTTTGTTCAAAATTTCCACCCCTTGAAAATTGCCCTCTAGATTGATTATGATTTGAAAAAGACCCTTTCCCATGGGATTTAGGGATACTAACATTAAGCTTAGATTGAAAGACACTCAATTGACTTTTCGGATTGCCTATTCAATCTTTGCTCAAATGTCTTAATGGAACCCATCAATTATTCGACACTCAAATTGGCTAAATCTTGAGTATTGTCAATAACGGCAACAATTGGATCATACTTCGTCGGCAAATTAATCAAGATTTTCTCAACAATTTTTTGAGTAGTAACATCCTCCCCATATGTTTTCATTTGATTCACAACATCCATAAGTCTAGAAAAATAATCATTCAACAAGTTACTATCCTTCATTTTCAAATTCTTCCTATTATCCACCTTCAATTGTTGCTTTTGCTCATTTGACAAAGCCACCTCCACACCTTGATAATCTTTAAACCAATCTTCAACATACTCCCAAACATCATTTGACATGAGTTGGATCTTCATCTTCACACTCCAAAAATCATAGTTTTCTCTATTGAGAAGTGGAAAAGGAAGTTGTAGGGCTCCCATGCTTTGATTGCTTGAACTTGCCATTGTTGTAGACTTTCTAGGGTTTTGTTTCCCCTTCAAAAATCTTCACTCCCAAATTGATTTGATCCACCAATGCTCTGATACCACTTATGTTGGTTTTACCTATGTAGCACGGACACGGACACGGGACACGGACACGACACGACACCGACACCTCGACACGCAAATTTTCAAAAAATGGGGGACACGACACGTTGAGGGACACGTTATATATACATATATATAAATTAAAAAAGTATATTCAAATTAGATAAAAGTTAAATAATATTATAACGAGATAGCCTAAAATCTGATCACATAGAGAGAAAGAAAGAGCGAACACATTCAAACAAAGAGAGTGTCCCTAAAGTGTCCCCCGAAGTGTCCCTAAAGTGTACTCTTTGATCCATTTTAAATGTCCTTCTAATTGCATTTTTACCCCCAAAGTGTCCCTAAAGTGTTCGTACAGTATCGGACCCCAAATATTGGAAAAAAAATAGGACACTCCAGGAGAAGTGTCGGACACGTGTACGGGAGTGTCGGTGTCCGAAAAGTGTCCGACACCGATACGTGAGCTCCGACGAAGTGTCCGTGCTACATAGGGTTTTACCCTAGCCTAACCTTGATTTTTGGTGGAGAAAGAAAATAGGAGAAATGGGGCTGCCCAAAAACCGTAGCAGTAGCCGTAGGAAATAAGGAAAATAGGGGAGGAGAGTTTTGCTCTCTGGAAACAAGCAACGGCAGCAGAAAACGGGAAAGTGGGGCTGCTCACTTTTTTCATTCCACACACACTTTAAATACTAGGGTACCTTTTACAAAAGACTTAGGGCCTAATTTAATAAATGGCCCAATAAAAAAATATGCTAGCCTATTACAAACTATAACATTTAGCCCAACTACATAATAACATGAAACAAGGGATTAGTTTTAACAGTATTAGCGGTGGTTTGCCGGGAGGGGGAAAATTGAAGTTGAACAGTGTAAGTGATTCATACTCAAAGTACAAGGGTCAAAGTGACAATTTCTCATAGATGTATACGCATGACAAAGCTCCGGCAACGATTTACACAGGTACCTCTCTCTCTTCTCTCTTTAATTCTATTCGTCACCCTCTTTCTCTGGTAGTCCATATCTGCTTGCTTGTGTTTTTTGTTTGTTTGTCGTCTATTTGTATGGCTAGTTTAGATGCTTTCGTTTTTCTTCTCTCACTGGGATTAAGTAGATGTTAGACACAGTTCATTACCTAAAAAATACTCCATCCGACCCTTTTTAAGTGTCATGTATTCCATTTTGGGCTCTCTCTAAATAAATGTTATGTTGTAAAGTTAGTCGGTAAAAGTTGGTACATTTTCTATTTTGCCCCCAAAAATAGATTCCCTTAAGTAAATTTGTAATGATGATGTCTCCATAGAAAGTAAGTATGGAAAGTAATATTTTGGAGGTACAATTGTTGACTCCTAAAACTGCGTAAAAGTCAAACTAGAACACTTAAAAAGGGACGATGAGAGTAATAGTATTCGTTTTTGCCTTTTTGGGGTGTGTACATGCATACATAAACACATCTTAAGGAGTAAGGGGATGTTCAATCCATATACCAGGAGTGAATCGATTATTAAACCTATACTTTTTTCTTTTTAGCGGTTATATAGTACATACTCTCTCTTTTTTTCTTTTCTTTTTTCTTTTTTTTGGCAATTTCGTTCTGTTGTTTGAAATTAACGACTACCCATTCGCATGAATATGAAAACATGCCCGGTTGTGCTGGTCGAAGAGGTTAGTGATTTGGGGTCTCTCTGCTTTTTTTTTTTGGGCTGCGTTTGGTATCAATAGCGTCTTATATGGTTCCCTTCCTTTATGTTTTCGGAGATTGAATTTTCCAAAATTCCGGTACTAGTTGCGTAGAAGTCGTGGCACACCACACTTACATGCATGTGCATTAGACTTCATGTATTTGAAAGTTAAAATAAATCAAAGGTCAAACAAACAAATTGATATGTAGTGACTTATACCATCTTTTTTCCATCGTTCAACTGAGTTATATGGCTAATATTTTTCTGCTATTCCATGAATTTATTGTTTTGTTTGTGTCAAGAATGCTTTCACGCTTGTGCTCGCATACAAAAATTATGTAGTTTTTGACATGGTGCACGTACGTGTTTTTTTTTTTTTTTTTGTAATTAGTGGAGAGGGCGAAAGCTTCTTGGCGTGAGTCAATAACTCAGAATTCAAAAAAGGCCAATACTTATGCAAACAACAGGGAGTGGAGTTTTGATCAAAAAATAAAAACAGGGAGTGGAGTGGTGCAGCTGTGGATAACATTTGTGGTATAAAAAAAAAACGGTGTAGTAAACGGGGGCTGCTGGCCCTGCTTGTCCAAAAATGCCCTCCTGCTTCTTGTTAACCAGTAAAGTTCTTGTTTGTTACCCATAAAAGAAAAAACTGTTGTACTTGTCAATAATAGAAGTACTTTACAAACCTTGTTTCACAAAGGATCTTACATTTGCATAAATAAACAAATAGATAAACTGCTACATAATAGAAGAACTTTACAAACCTTGTTTCACAAAGGATCTTACATTTGCATAAATAAACAAATAGATAAACTGCTACATATAGCGTAGTCACATAATCGCAGTTCCTCTATTGAAAGACAAACTATAGCTTAGTCACATAACTGCTCCTTGATTCAGTCACATGGGTTTGAAATTTCATTTTTATTCGATTCTTAAAACTTTATTACTTATCAAAAAAAAAAAAAAATTTATTCGGTGCATACTTGAGGCCAATCAACTGACAGGGATCCATGAAAAGCTATGAAGCACCGACACTTCTAGAGGACGCCGTATCGGGGTGTCGGACACGGGGACACAGCGGTATATGTACGTGGCGTGTCCCTAATTTTTTTGGTAGGGGATATGTGGGGGACACTACGGGGTTAAACTGTAAATTTTCTAAATTTTTGGGGTCAACTATAATTTTTTTTAAAAATTTTGGAGGTCAACCTGTAGTTGTTCTTACATTTTTTTATAATATATATATATATATATATATATTGTCGTGTCTCCTGCCGTATCCATGTCCGTATCTGTATCCGAGCTACATAGATGAAAAGAAGTTTCAACCTTTGTTATATCTAGAACCTAGTAACCATTGGATCATCAGGAGGTAATACAAGCTAGCCAGATTGTCAGAAAGGGCATAGCATTCTACCCAGGTGTTTATGTGATGCATTTCCAATACTCTGGAAAAGGATGGTGGTTAATCAATGAACCACTGGGATCGGGATTTTCGTTAATCCTAATAACAGCATCGTATAGACTAAACGCCAAAAATGGATCCACAATATGAAACATGATTCTAAGTCCTGACTCTCATCAATTCAAAAAATGAAAATAAATATTGAAGTTCATGTAATTATACGCGTCATACCAGCGTATACCACACACAAGGATCATGGGGAAGCCTTGACAGAACCATAAACCTGAAAAAAAAACACAAACACAAACAACTATAATTGAAGAAAACATCAAGGGAATTGATTCCATATAAAGTAATGCACTACAGCAAGCTATTAAAGTTGGAGAAACATATGAATTTCATTTAATCTGCATACTTCATAGGCTTTCTGAATCAGAAACACTACTAAATAATTTCCAGTACAAAGACAACAAGCTGCAAGCTATTGAAGTGGAAAAAACAAGTGAACTTCATCTATACATATACAATACAGGCAGGGGTGGACCCACCATGGGGCACATGGGGTCACGTGCCCCCACGCCTTTTAAAATAATAATTTTTTTTATTTTGTAGATATATATTATATATGTTGAATTAATACAAGTAGTCATCTCTTGCTGCAGTGGTAAGGTGCTCTTTGTGTGAACAAGAGAGTGTGGGTTCGAGTCTCCCCCATTCCCCCCGTGTTTTTTTATTTTTTTCCCCGAATCTTGGCAGTAGAAGGCATACGTACCTTTGGGGGGAAACGGAAAAACAGATCAGAAATCCTTCAAACAAGCCACACTATTGCTCCAAAGTCCAACCAAGGTTTCCCCCACTCCCCCAACATCTCCGATCATTTGCGTAGTACAAAATATGAACCCGCACATCGTATTTGTACACTTTTGGTCCCCGAAACTTGTACTTGTAGAGTTAATAATAGAAAAATAGATGATAAACATGTGATAATGTTGTTTTAACGCATATAGTCGAGGTGCACAAGTTTGCCTAAGTAGCTAGTGTCAAAGCTGAATTTCTGGAGATGATTCTCATACCAAAAATAGATGATTTGTTTTAATGGTCTGATTGCTTAGGACCAGCAAATCAGTAGTAGGATCTTTGACCTGTATGATTGCTTGTGATTAGGGAATTAGTGGTAAATGGCTTAATCATTGGGATTGGTAGTTGTAAACATTTATTGTATAGAATAATGAAGAGTATAAGAAGAGGGTCTTCCTAAGGGAATGACAACACAATTTTCCAGAAATATACTTACTCTCATAGATTTGTCATGGTATCAGAGCCCCTAGCTATGGTGTCTCATTTTTAGAAGTTTAAGCATCTTAGAATCCATTCTTGGTTTTGTGTTGCTGTCATCAGTTGTTCAAATTTTTCTGCCAGGTATTCACAATGACATAACTACCAATTGCTTCGACTTGATTCACTTTGATGTTTGGGGGATTGCACCTATTTCCTCCCATTCTCACCACAAATACTTTGTTACGTTCATAGATGACTATAGTCGCTACACAAGGGTCTATTTCTCGCATCATAAATCTGGTGTTTCCGATGCTTTCAATCGCTTCATGGCTTATGTCAAAAATCAATTTTTCACATCTATAAAAGTTGTACGATCTGATTTTGGTGGAGAGTATATAGATTATGGATTTCAAAATTATCTTCAAAGTGAAGGAATAATTTCCCAGCGAACTTGCTCGTATACTCCTCAGCAGAAGTCACTGAACAGAAAAATCGACATCTCTTGGATGTTACCAGAACACTTCTTCTTGATGCATTTGTTCCAACTCATTTTTGGGTCGAAGCTCTACCTACGGCTGTGCATCTTATCAATAAACTACCTTCACCCAATCTTCAAAATCAATCTCCACACTTTCGGTTGCAGAAAACTCATCCCGACTACAACCAATTGCATACTTTTGGTTGTCATTGTTATGTTCACTTGCTAGCACCAAATCGGAACAAATTAACAGCGCAATCTGCACGTTCTGCATTCCTTGGGTATGCGCCTAATCAAAAGGGATTTTTGTGTTATGATTCTTCCGTTCGTCGCATTCACATTTCTCCTCGTGTTCTTTGTTGAAAATCAGTATTTTTTTGAAAATCATCATCCTTCTACTCCTCCATCATCACACTCTTACCTTCCTGACTTTGATAGTACTTCTCCAACTTTGACAAGGTCTAAACCTGAGATCGTATATCAGTGAAGAGGTAACACTACCATTCCACCAGACGGTACTAACCGCGAATGCTCCCTGGCTCCTGATCCAAGTCCTGAACCTCCTCAACTTCGAAGATCCACTCGCCCATCTAGACCACCCGAACGCTTGTCGTTTTTAGCCACTTTATCCCCGACATCAATTCCAGCCACTTAGCCACTTATTCACAAGCCATGCAGCATTAATGTTGGCAAAAAGCAATGCATGAAGAATTGGAAGCTCTAGAGAAAAACCACACTTGGGACATTGTCCCTTGTTCAGTTAACCATAAACCGATTGGCTGCAAATGGGTTTACTCAGTTAAACTCAAATCTGATGGCTCCTTAGAACGATACAAAGCTCGGTTGGTGGCTCTTGGAAATAGACAAGAGTATGGCATTAATTATGAGGAGACTTTTGCTTCTGTGGCTAAAATGACAACCGTTCGTGCACTGATTTCTATCGCAGCTTCTCAATCTTGGCCTTTATTTCAAATGGATGTGAAAAATGCCTTCTTACATGGTGATCTTAAAGAAGTCTATATGAGACTTCCTCCGAGTATCCAAAGGAAATATATTACAGATGTGTGTCGTCTACGACGCTCTCTTTATGGGCTAAAACAAGCACCACGGGCTTGGTTTGAAAAGTTTCGTCAGACTCTTCATTAACTTGGTTTAAGTCAAAGTGCTACTGATCCTTCTCTGTTTATCCGTTGCTCTGGTGCTGGTTTAACTATTCACCTTGTATATGTCGACGACATCATCATCATGGGCACGGATATGAAAGGTATTCATCAGCTACGAGAATCTCTACATTCTTCTTTTCATATGAAGGATCTTTGAACCCTCACCTACTTCCTAGGACTTGAAGTATATAAGTCAACTTAAGGGATTTTTGTTAATCAGTCGAAATATGCAAAAGACCTTATTGCTTTGGCTAGTCTTGAGAACTCAACTCCATGGGACACTCCACTTGAGATTAATGCCAAATATCGGAAAGATGAAGGCAATTTACTCTCCGATCCTACGGCATATAGACAGCTAGTAGGCAGCTTGGTCTACTTAACAATGACCAGACCGGATATTTCCTACATTGTCAATTTGATGAGTCATTTTATGCACCAACCTCGGCATCTTCATCTAGCAGCTGTCAAGCGAATCATTCTCTATTTATTGGTGTTAGATTATTATGGGTTTATTTGTAATTAGTTTATTAATTGTTCTATTATGTAACTAGTTCATTCCCTAGGACCATAGCATAATTAGTCTAATATGTTGTATAAATACTTGCGTCGTATTTCAATTTATGAGAAGAAAGAAGAACCCTAAATTTCTGAGTCTCTTAATTTAACATGGTATCAAAGCGGTAGAACTGAGACCTACCTGTCGTTTTTCCCTTCCGATCACTGACGCCGACAAGCCTTGTCATTTTGTCTCTATGGATGTCACTTTTTGGGAAACCGAGTCATTTTACTCTCCCTCCACTCCATCTCTTCAGGAGGAGCAACATGTTAGTCAGGAAGAGATGAGGGAGGAAGAAGTGACTCAAGGATCATGGTCAATTCCTCTTTATCGTGAGGGGGAGAAAGAGAAGTATGGAGTGGAACCAGTATCTGTTGACAGTACAACACCAGACATTGGTGGACGAGCGGATGTGGATAGGCGTATCAGACCCAGTGAATGGCCTACTACCTTGGCAACGTATCAAAAGAAAGGAAAGAAAGGTCAACCTTCATGTGTACTGCCACCTTGCCAATCACCATCCCCTGCTTCAGTTCCGGACTCCTCAGTTGACTCATCTGGTAATGAATCTTCTCCTATTGAACCTCCTATTATTGAGTCTGATAATCTTCCTGTTGCTCTTCGGAAAGGTGTTAGGTCATGTACTCAACATCCCATTTCTCAGTATGTCTCTTATGATCGTTTATCTCCTTCATACCATGCCTTTGTTTCGTCTCTTTCTTCTATATCTAATCCACAGAATTGGCAGGATGCGTTCATGATACATGAGTGAAAAGGAGCTATGGTAGAGGAGATGACAGCTTTGAAAAAGAATGGTACTTGGGAGTTGGTATCACTTCCAAGAGGAAAGAGATCAGTGGGATGTAAGTGGGTTTTCACTGTTAAGCAGAATGCTGACGGTACAGTTGAAAGATACAAGGCGAGACTTGTAGCCAAGGGTTTTACTCAAACCTATGGCATTGACTATGAGGAGACGTTTGCTCCAGTAGCGAAGATGAACACTGTGCGGGCTTTGATTTCGTGTGTTGCCAATCTGAATTGGCCTCTTCACCAATTTGATGTAAAAAATGCATTCCTTTATGGAGAGTTAGAGGAGGAGGTGTATATGGATATAACACCGGGGTTTTCTTCCTCAGAGACTGAGGGAAAGGTGTGTAGATTGAAAAAGGCTCTTTATGGGTTGAAACAATCACCTTGAGCGTGGTTTGACAGGTTTTCAAAGGCTATGTTGAAGTTTGGTTACAAACAAAGCCATGCAGATCATACTATGTTCATCAAAGGAGGTGCTAGTAAGATCGCTGTCCTTATTGTTTATGTTGATGATATGATAATGACAGGCAATGATGTGGATGAGTTTGTTAATCTCAAGTCCAGTCTCGCTCAAGAATTTGATATTAAGGATTTGGGACCGCTAAGATATTTTCTTGGAATGGAAGTGGCAAGGTCTGATAAAGGTATTTTTATTTCTCAGCGTAAGTATATACTTGATCTTTTAGAAGAAACAGGTATGTTGGGCTGTAGACCTGCAGACTCTCCTATTGAAGCGAATCATCATCTTAGTGGAGATGTGGGGGAGCGCACTGATAAGGAGAGATATCAGGGACTTGTGGGTCGATTGATATGCTTAGCGCACACCCGACCGGATGTTACTTATGCAGTAGGTATTGTTAGCCAATTTATGCATGATCCTCGTACTTCACATTTGGATGCAGTTTACCGTATCTTGAGGTATCTCAAGGCTGCTCCAGGGAGAGGAATTTTGTTTTCTAATCATGGTCACCTACGGTTGGAGGCATTTACTGATGCCGACTGGACTAGTTCAGTGGATGATAGACGTTCTACTTCTGGTTACTGTACTTTCCTTGGGGGGAATTTGATCACTTGGCGAAGTAAGAAGCAATCAATGGTTGCCAGGTCTAGTGCAGAAGCTGAGTATAGAGCTATGGCGCATGGAGTTTGTGAGCTCTTATGGCTCCAAACGGTGCTACGTGATTTGAGAATTTCAGATAATGGTCCTATGAAACTCTACTGTGACAACAAAGCTGCCATAAACATTGCTCATAATCCTGTTCAACATGACAGAACGAAGCACATAGAGATTGACAGGCACTTCATCAAGGAGAAGCTGAGCGAGGGGTTGATATGCATGCCTTTTGTGAGATCCGAAGATCAATTAGCTGATATATTCACAAAAGGACTTGGTCGCAAGAGTTTCCACCCCATTGTGTTCAAGTTGGGCTTGATTGATATCTTCGCGCCAACTTGAGGGGAGTGTTAGATTATTATGGGTTTATTTGTAATTAGTTTATTAATTGTTCTATTATGTAACTAGTTCATTCCCTAGGACCATAGCATAATTAGTCTAATATGTTGTATAAATACTTTCGTTGTATTTCAATTTATGAGAAGAAAGAAGAACCCTAAATTTCTGAGTCTCTTAATTTAACAATTGGAAACTCCGGAGCGTGGGTTATTCTACAAAGCTAGTTCATCTATCCAGCTTTCAGCTTATAGTGATGCTGATTGGGCTAGATGTCCAGACTCACGTCGATCTACAACTGGGTGGTGCATGTATCTTGGCGATGCTCTTATTTCGTGGAAACGTAAGAAGCAAGAAAGGGTTTCAAAATCTTCCACTGAAGCCGAATATCGAGCCATGTCTTCGGCGTGTTCTGAGATTGTTTGGCTACGTCACTTGCTCTATGAATTAGGTTTTCCACAAGTGGATCCAACGTTTGCATGTTGATAATCTGAATGCCATACGTATTGCTGAAAATCGGTACTTCATGAACGAAGTAAACACATTGAGGTGGACTGCCACTACAAAGAAAATTGGTGCCCCACTATGTCAAAATTCTGGTTCCGCCACTGAATACAGGTTTAAGAATCAGGAATAAACCAAACCAAACCAAACCAAGCCTTATGTCCCAATCAATTGGGGTCGGCTACATGAATTTTTTTTTTCATTGAGCTCTGTCAAGGGCAATTGGTTCACTTAAACCCATTAGACTCATATCTTTGCGCACAACATCTAATGTCAATTTAGGTCTTCCCCTCCCCCAAGAGGTGATACCCAAAACTATCCTATCTGCTCTCTTAATTACTGCATCTCCAGGTCTACGGCAGACATGCCCAAACTACCTTAGCCTATTTTCTCTCTAACTTCTCCTCTATGGGTGCTACACCTACCATCTCACAAACCGTTTCATTTATAATCCTGTCTTGTCTAGTCTTACCACACATCCACCTCAACATTCTCATTTCCGCTACACTTATCTTGCTCGCCTATTGTTTCTTAATAGGCCAAAATGAGATAAAAAACAGTGGCAAAATTTTATGTTTTAAGCCAGTTGTAATGCGTTTTTTTAAGGGCCAAAAGGAAAGCCAGATTGTCGAATTTTAGGGGTTCTGTTAGGGGCCAAAAGGTAAGCCAGTTGTAAGGATTT
This sequence comes from Rhododendron simsii, assembly GCA_014282245.1. Lineage (NCBI taxonomy): Eukaryota > Viridiplantae > Streptophyta > Magnoliopsida > Ericales > Ericaceae > Rhododendron > Rhododendron simsii. The sequence continues at coordinate 16,928,416 of CM024962.1, forward strand.
TTTTTAGGGCTAAAAGGTAAGCGACTTAGGAGCTGGTCTAGGGATGTTGCAGAAAATAAGGGATTTGTTTCTTTTAAGTTTTTGTGCTATGGTTTAAATGCTTGAAAATAGAACAGGTAATGATTGTCAAAAAAAGGCTCGGGCCAACCTCCTAAAGCTTCCATTGTTTCCACAAGTACGAGGAACCATGGACATTTCCCAATTCCAATTGAAGAGGAGGAAGATGAGATTGTGAAGTAGAAGAATCAACCCCAAAGCTAATTGCTACATAAAAACACCCTATAACTATTATTTCAGCTTTCTCTATCAAATACAAAAGATATACGATACACTAGTCATAATATTTAACAGTAACTTGTTGGTGAACAACATCATTTCATACCCCGTGCTATTTCCAGTTGCTTTGTCACTTGAAGTCATGGCTTCCCAAAGAAGTGTAAGTGGAATCCAGAAAGAACGATACCCGAAGCGAGAAACATCCATAAGGTGGACCAAATCTCGTCCAACATGATATGTACCAATTGGAGTAATATGACTGCCACGATTCTGCCATAACAATAGTCGATCAAAAAAAAAAAACTGTCATTGCAATATATAAATCAACACACATATTAACAACATTCTCACTCATCAAAAGAAGATTTAAATGCAAAGACATAACTTTCAATGTTCTAAAAGTCGCTCGGTGCTAGTCAGGCGGTCGGCCACCTTCGAATGATTAATCGGATTAATCGGTGCATATTAATTATAATCGGCAATTAATCGTTACTCGGACCTAATCGGATAGGCCCCGCCAGCTATTAATTGGTGATTAATCGCCGATTAATTCCTTGTTTTAGAACACTGAATGTATTAATAACAACAGCAACAATACAACAATAACAGAACCCATCGAGTCCCCAATCATTGGAGATATAGGCGGGGGATGATTGGAGACACACCTAACCTTTGGCAATATATGCACAAAGTAGTTGCTCTCAGAATATGATACAGTAAGATTTAGGATTGTTTGTGTAATTTTGCGTCCTTAGTGTTGTTAGGGTATTGAGTCTATAAATAGGTGTGTTGTTCTTTCATTTGGTAGTTTTTGATTATTCAGAATATTGAATATATGGATTGAGAGATAGTTTCTCTCTACCCTTTGGGGTTTATCCCCTTGAATAGGATTGTGCTCTCTTTCTTTGAATCTTTGATATTTTGATTGCATCATTTGGTATCAGAGTTTTTAGGCTCGATCCTCAACATTCATCTCGCCGGAAAATATCGCCGAAAATCTAAGTTGGCACCGAAAAATCTTGCCGGAGCCCCAATCCACTCGTCTCCTACAGATCTGCTCAGCCCATGCCTTTAAACCTCAATTTCAACCCTCAAAACTCACGAATCGACAATTTCGGAGCTGATACCTGTTGTTTTCAAACATCAAAACCCATTTCGGAGCATTTCGAGCACTGCTACACTGATTTCAAGCCTTGCTACAGTGATTTCGATTCAAATCTGTGGGTTTTCGAGCTCGAACAACTCGCATCAAACTTGTTTTGGGTTGTCAACACAGATTCGAGCACTGTACAATCATTTTCGAACGCCCAAAACCCATTTGGAGCTGTACAATTGATGTTCTGTACTTTTCGAAGCCCAAACAACCTCAAAGCGCACAGCTTCATGCTCAGTTTACCTCTTCGAGCTTGACCCAGCCTTATCCGAGCTCCAAAAAGGGAGAAACCAGTTGAAAACAGGCAGATTGAGGCTCATACAACCTCGATTGGACTCGTACAACCTTCAATTGTACTCGAATCAGAGGTAGGGGCTTCCGAACTGCTCTTTTGGCACTCGAATCTGAATTTTCAGGTTTGATTCTAGCTGGGTTTGACTCTTTTGTTGCGATTTGCTATGATTACTATCAAATTTCTGTTGTTTACTTGCGAGTTAAGGCAACTTGGTATTGAGTTAACTGGGTTTGATCAATTTTGGTTGAGTTTGCTGAGTTTTCGTACCGAGTTGGCTGAGCTTGGGTCTAAAATCACTAAGTTGACTGAGTTCGGTGACTGAGTTGACTGAGTTTTCAATATTTGGGATTGATTTGCTTGTGGTATTGGAATGGCTCAAAGAGATAGAGAAAGAAGACGTAGAGGTAGAGATGTTATGGGAAAATTTGGTGATGAAATTGATACTTATGGCAATTCAAATTGCGAGAGGAATGAGATTAAAGAGTTGCGTGAACAAGTTGCTACGTTGTATGACAAGGTACGGCGTTTGCCACGTCCGACCGAAAGGAAGGATTCCATTGCATTGGAAATTCGTTATGGTGCTCCGCATTGGCGTAGAGCAAATTTGGTTGGATTTGAATACATATCGGTGAACAATGTTGATAATGAACTTCCCAAGTTTTGAGGAAGCCCACTAGAGTTCGTTGTTTGGTTGAACACTATTGAGAGTGTGTTCAAATATTGTTTTGCTATCGAAGAAAAGAAAGGTGAAGTTGGCATCTACTTGCCTTAAGGAGAGAGCTTCGGATTGGTGGACATAACTCAAAGTTAGTCGACAAAGGAGAGATAGAAAAGATTAGGGAATGAGGTAAGATGAAGAAGAAGCTCAAGGAGGAATTCTTACATTTCAATCAACATCCTGATTCCTTGACTAGTTTTGGTAAGAGCAATTCCTTGGGGGCTATCCCAACTAAAAATCAACCTTAAATCAGCACCTTGGAGGCTGGAAGTTTGTCACCTCGTGGAATATTTGAATGCTTCAAGCTTGGGGGATCATCTCTTGAGTTGGAAGTTGGTGAAAAGGCTAGTGATTATGTCCTTAATTCTCTCTTTGTCGACGAGGTGAAAGAACCAAGTTGTGATGATGTATACTAATGTTCCAATCTTTGATGAACTTTCAAGTGAAGAAATTGAGTGTGTTCTTGAAGATGATTGTGTGTTTGAGATTGAAGATGAGTGTGAAGATTTACCTATCTTCGATGAGTTTCCAAAGGAAGATTTTGGAGGTGTTTTGGAAAGCATTCCCGAGTTTGATGAGTTTTCAAAGGAGGACAGTAATGACAATGATGATGTTCCTATCTTTGATGAGCTCTCGCACGAAGATTTGGAGGATGATTCCGTCTTTTAAGACTTACAGTGATTTTGAAGATGTTCCAATATGCCACAAGTTTGAAGAAGAGTTGGGTAATGAAGGGCTTGAGCACATTGGTGGCAATAATGAAGAACAAGAAATGCCTATTCTTTTGAGCAATGAGCCTTGCTTATTGCATTGAGAAGATAGCCAACAAGTACAAGAATGGAATGGAGTTGATGTTGCATTGTGTGTGTTACCAAGGATTAATATTGGTTTTGATGTCTTGCCGGTTTTAGAGGATTTTGTAGAGCCAATACTCTATGATTGCCCTCAAAACTTGCCTCTCGGATTGTCTATATTACAAGATGTTCAAGTTTGTGTTGTGGTGTAGCCCGAACAAGCTTCAAAGTTGCCAAAAGAGGGTAGAGACTATTTGGAACACCTTGAAGATCCTCTGGGAATGGTCTTCAATCAAGCTAGTTTAGAGCATAGTGTGAAAGGTTCTCAACATCCTAAGGTGGATAGTTCATGGCACGACTTGGGAGTGTGTATTGTGACGTACTACGAAGATATCTTGATTCACAGGAGGCTTGGTAAATTAGTGATTTCATTGCACAAAAGATTGGATGCGGTGGATGTACACAAATGGAAGCTCATATTGAAGAGGGGTTATTGCATGAGGGTGACGTGAATCAAGGAAATGCAGCCACATGCCTACTTCGGAGCTGCATAATGAGTAGTTCTATATATAGTTCTATGCTTTCTTCATTAGTTGTCTTGTGTCTTGTGTCCAAGTTGAGGACAAGTTGTTTTCTTTAGAAGGGGTGTATGATGCAGTAAGATTTAGGGTCGTTTGTGTCTTTTTGCGTCCTTAGTGTTGTTAGGGTATTGAGTCTATAAATAGGTGTGTTGTTCTTTCATCTGGTAGCTTTTGATTATTAAGAATATTGATTGAGACATAGTTTCTCTCTCTACCCTTTGGGGTTTATCCCCTTGAATGGCATTTTGCTCTCTTTCTTTGAATCTTTGATTCCCTTAGATATTTTGATTGCATCGGAATACCACTGAAACAGTGGCCCCCTAAACCTCCAAGAACCGAGGAGCTAAGGGACATTTTGCTGCAAAACCATGCCAAAAATCAAAGCTGAAAGGCATCAGAGGGCAGACCTAAATCAATTTCTGTGCTCATTACCATGCTCCCTCCATTTATAGTCCAAAGCATCGGCATTGAATAAAAAGAAAAGAAAAGAAAACAGAAATGAACATTTATAATCTTTCAAATTACTGCTAATGATAGGGCTTATGTAAACAAAATGACCATACTTTTATATCAGTAGAGCTGTTAGATGCACTCAGTTTCGAACCTCCTGATGAAAATTGGGAGACCAGCTTAAGTGTAGCCTTAAAATCTGGACCTTTTTTTTTTTTTTGGAAGGAAACCCTGGACCTCATTGTATCCAAAATAGCAGTAGCAATATGGGGTAAATTTGTGGCCCGCAAAACGTTTCAACATTTGTCCATTGATCATTATTGTTAATCATAAGGAAACTTACAGAAAACTAAGTTAACAGATTCCTTAACCGTGAGTTCGAATTTGGGTAAGTGCATTTCTAAAAGAAATCATTCAAAAACGAAACATAATCTTTCACAAATTAATGAAGCATACCTGCTTGAAAAGGGCTCTATCAAAGAGTGAGACCATATAAATGTCCGTCGAAGTAGCACATTTGAAAACACATTCACGAAAATCGTCAATAGTGCATTGATTTCCTCTAAAAACTTCAACTTTCGTTCCATTGCAGTAAGCCAAAAATGCAAGTTTACCAAATGTAAGCCCATCAGCAATGACCTTTTCAATAGAGTCGCATGAATCCAACAAAAATTCAAAGTAATCATTCCAATTCCCTGCGGCATAACGCAAGCCTACCACGAGGTAAGTACGAAGGTAGTGTAGAACAATGCACAATAAATCATAGACGGAACTAATGTTCTACGAAATCAATTAGCGGTACCACAAGGAGCCTGTGTACACAGAAATTGCAACATCTGAGAGAAGATTTGGGGAACAACAGTCTAGGCATAACAACACTAACATAAAGCATTACATTCTGCTGCTGGATCTGGACATGACAATTGATGCAAAATATAAGCGCTTTATGTCCTCGACCTCCACAAATTAGCCAAAAGACAGTAATCGTAGAGGAAAACACATTAGTATATCCATGTATATACACCACAGCTGAGACCTACTATGCATGGAAACAAAAATTTCCATGACAGTTAACACTCACAATCAAGAAAATATAATAATATATTAATATCTATGAAGAAGGGCAACAAACCAAAAGCAGAAGGCTTCAGTACTCAGGCCCTCCCTCAGCATCTCGAGCCCCCAAAAATTGCCACAAAAAAAAAGGGCCCCTGGTTTGGTGAAGCATATAGGTAAAGTGTACAAACTTGGCAATATGTCACTGAAGAGAGAGAGGTATCCGTGGTGCGTCTATGCTCCACTTATGTGCTAGGTGTTTAAGTCAACGCAGCAGAGGTTTTCCAAGTATTTTTCCATAACTAAGTTATATACCTTAGTTGCAGGAAACTGCCCAACTGGTCACGCTCCTCCTCGAGAACCGCGTTTCAGCGACAGGAGCGCAATTGGAACGCCTTCCCATCTAGATGGGAATGCGTTCGTAATAGAGATGGGAACTGATGCCAAAAAAAACCAAAATCATATCTACGTACAGAGATTCAAAAAAAATTATAGGAAGTGTTCTCTATTTTGTTGACGACATTCCCTTTTTATTGTTTATCGTAAGTTTTTATCTCGTATTTTTTTTATAAGTATGTTTTGTCTTGTTAGGATTGAAAGTATGGTTTTCCGCTTTTTGCTGGATATTTAAATCTTTGTTCGTGTCATTACTATGTAATATGTGGTACGTCCTAAATTGTTACTCCGTATCATTTTATGACAATCTACAATGTTCATGTTTTGCTAGTTTGTTTGTTTTTTGTTTTGCATTTAACTATATAAAATAGTATGTATATTTTACAAAATACTCTTAAACTCTCCTCCCACCATTTTAAAACTTAGGAGCTTCTATGTGCCCCCGCCCCTGCTTCGTACAACTAAAATTAACACTAAAGCTTTTTGGCTTTTCTTCCAACATCATGCAGAACCGCTACAATTCCTTCAAACAAATGGATCGTCTTACCCCCGTGCCCCATTTTATCATCGTGAATATCAGATCAACAAACTCCCCGTGTGCCCCCCATTTGACTCCTGAAACCCACCTAAAGCCAACCATAAAAGCAAACACAGATGCCCAATAAGATGTCATGTACTATGCCCATTGACCATAATCTTAGTCCATGGACATCAAATTCAGAATTACTAAATGCCATTCCCCACAAGTCAGACTCCAAGCCCATCTCCAAAATTAGTAGGACTCTAAGCTCAATTTACAACTATTAAATTAGTAGGGGTTTTTTTGTTATGTATCTTTTAGATAGGGGTATATTTGTACTTGTACTATTGTTCCTATATATACAAAAATGTGAGAGGAAAACCTAATTTGGGTTGGCTCTCCTTTTTCCCCAAAATTTCACATGGTATCAGAGCTGTTACCTGGGAACTCCTGTTGTTTTTCCCGATCGGACCAAAGATGATGTCGACCCAGTGCTCCGGTGACCTTCTCTGACCACCGACCACCTCCGACTACCTCCTTCCGACGCCGTACAGCCCTTCCGACATCGTACAGGTCGGAGCTACTTCCGACAAACTGATATCTCGAGTTCAGACCTTTTTCCGACGTCGTCTGGTCTTGCCTAAGCTTCACCGGGCCTTTCTAACCTCCGCCAGACCTCCGACAGCCCTTTCCAATTCAGTTCCTACCTGTTCAAGCCTCTCCCATCACCGATGACGTTGACCCAGCACTCGCCTACCCTCGCCGGCCACCTCTGACCTCCGGCGACCCTGTTTACAGCTCTGGCGACTCTGTTTGCAGAAGTTTCGTACTGGGTCAGCGGTCTTCAGGTATTTCAGCTCCTGATTTCAGGTTTGGAACTGTTTGGGCTCTGCTCCTGGTGTATTTGGTACTGGGTCAGTATATCTTGAACTGTTTGAAGTTATTGGAGCTTATGTTAGGTTTATCTTGTTTCCTAGCATCTGATCTGGTAGCTGAGTTTTGATCACCACCTTTGTGGGTTTCGTAACCTTTACATGTTTCTGTTGATATGTCGGGGGATCCCAAACCTGCTTCCACTAGTGTAAAGGACGAGTTGAGTCGTGTCGGGACTCCGGAAAACTCTCCTCTTGATATTTGTCAATTTAAGTTGGATGGTACCAACTATTTGCTTTGGTCTCGCTCTTTTACCTTGGCCATTTCGGCCCATGGCCTTTCAAAATTCATCGCAGGCCCTGTTACACAACCAACAGATACTGGACCAGAATTTGAGACTTGGAAGTCGCAGAATGCTTTGGTTATGATTTGGTTATTCAACTCTATGATACCTACTATACGTCATACCTTCTTGCTCTTGGATACTCCATATACTGTTTGGACTACTGTGGCACAAACTTATTCACGAAAAGGTAATGATGCTCAAGCCTTTGAGCTAAGGAAGAAACTTAGGGGATTGGATCAACACAATCGATCCCTTGCTGAGTATTATGCTGAGTTGCGTGGAGTGTGGCAAGAGCTTGACTACTATTGAGCTTTTCAAGTTGTTTGCACTGCTGATGCCACTATATTCCACCAAATGGTGGAGAACGAGCGAATTTATGATTTCTTGCTGGCCTTGACATAGAATATTATCCAATTCGAGTGCAGGTGCTAGGCCGGGTTCCTTTTCCTACTTTGGGGGAGGCCTATGCATGTGTTCAACAGGAGGAGAGTAGACGGAGTGCGATGGTTCATCCTCCAATTCCGGATCGCTCTGCCTTAATTGCTATTCCTCTTCAACGGGATGGAAAGTCTACTCAGGGTCAACTTGGTGATAAAAGTGGCCTTGTTGATAAAGAATTGCTCCGGTGTGACTATTGCAATAAAACTAGGCATACAAGGGAATTCTGTTGGAAGTTAAATGGTCGTCCCTCTCGTGGGAAAGGCAGTGGGGAAGGCAGTGCTCCTGTGCGCTCTCATGCACATGTTTTGGAGTCTTCTGTTGACATGTTGACTGACCCTATTGGCACTTATTTGTCAGCTTCCATGCCTGGTACTTCCCAAAGTGGAGGTTCTCTTTCTTAGGGGGAGTTAGAGACTCTCAGGCGCCTAATCGCTAAGCTTGATTCTCCATCTTCCATGGCTTCTACTTCCCCTACATCCTCTTACTTTGCTCACATAGGTATCCCAGCTAGTGCATAGCTAGTGCATCTACTGCTTCTTCCTCTCTTCCTTGGATAATAGATTCTGGTGCCACCGATCATATGACAGGTTGTTCATCCTTTTTTGACTCTTACTCTACATGTTCTGGTAAGGATAAGGTCAGGGTAGCAGATTGTTCCCTATCTACTATTTCAGGGAAAGGTTTCATCCGCTATTCTCCAACCATTTCTCTTTCTTCAGTTCTCCATGTTCCAAATTTTTCTACTAACCTTCTCTCTATTAGTCTTCTTACCCACTCATTGAATTGCTCCGTGACATTTTTTCCTACACATTGTATCTTTCAGGAGCTGGAAATGGGGAGAATGATTGGCAGTGGCAAAGCTCATGGTGGTCTATACTTTTTGGAGTCTGCACCTTGTCCATCTTTTACGCCCGTCATTGGGTCAAGCTCTTGAAGCAGATACGAGTTCAGCTCTTCCTTTATTGCATCAGTGGCATCGTAGATTGGGTCACCCATCTTTTGGCATTTTAGAAAAACTTTTTCCTACTCTAACTAAGCAATGTAGTAGACATCAGTTCTTTCGTGAAGCTTGTGAGCTTGCTAAACACAAACGCTCTTTTTATGCTCCTGTTAATCAAAGAAGTGATTCCCCTTTTACCGTTATTCATTCTGATGTTTGGGGACCTTCCCCGGTTACTTCTATTTCTGGTTATCGATGGTTTGTCACTTTTATAGATTGTTATTCTCGTGTCACTTGGGTGTATTTACTTTGGTCCAAAAATGAAGTTTTTCATGTTTTACATCTTTTCATCAGATGGTTCGTACTCAATTTGACACCAACATTAAAATCCTTCGTAGTGATAATGGGACTAAGTACCTTGATGGACAGTTTCGGGCATATCTTAGTGAGTATGGCATTCTTTTTCAAACAACTTGTGTTGGCACTCCACAATAGAATGGGGTTGCTGAAAGTAAAAATCGTCACCTTGCTGAGGTAGCCCGTTCTCTCCTATTCACCATGAATGTCCCAAAATTTTGTTGGGGGGAGGCTGTTCTTACTGCCGCTTATCTTATCAATCGCATGCCATCCAATGTTCTTCAGTTTAAAATTCCTCTTGAGTTTTTCCCTCGTAGTTCCTCGGTTTCTTCCCTTCCACCCAAAGTTTTTGGTTGCGTGTGTTTTGTCCATGCTCTAAAACATCCTGGTGGCAAGTTAGATCCCAAGGCTCGTAAATGCATTTTCCTTGGCTATTCCCCTACACAGAAGGGATACAAATGCTATGACCCTCACGTCCGAAAAATGTTTGTTTTTATGGATGTCACTTTTTGGGAACTTAAGTCCTTTTATCCTTCCTCTGGTCCATCTCTTCAGGGGGAGAGTGATAGAGAGGAAGAGATGTTGATATCTCAGAATCAAGAATCATGGTCTTAGGAAGAGATGTTGATATCTCAGAATCAAGAATCATGGTCTTACTTCCCGATGCCTTGTTATGGTGAGGGGGTAGAAGGAAAACTCAAGGGAGGAACCTATATTTGAAGCAAGAGCAGAACATAGACATTGGTGGCCGAGATGTTGATGATGATAGGCTTTACCCGCATAGGTTGCCTAACTTGCTGAAGTTTTCTCGACGGCATGTGCGATACCACCTTGCCAATCACTATCACCTACTCCGGCTCCAAGTCCAGTTTCTGATTCTTCGGCTGACTCATGTGGTAATGAACCATCCCTTCTTGCTCTTGATAATCTTGATGCTCCTATTGCTCATAGGAAGGAGTTAGACAGTGTACTCAACATCCCATCTCACAGTTTGTTTCATATGATCGTTTATCTCCTTCGTATCGTGCATTTGTTTCCTCTCTTTCTTCTATATCTATTCCACAGAATTGGCAGGATGCATTTATGATACCTAAGTGGAAAGGAGCTATGGTAGAGGAGATGATAGCTTTGAAAAAGAATGGCACTTGGGAGTTAGTATCACTTCCAGGAGGAAAGAAATCAGTGGGATGCAAGTGGGCTTTCACTGTTAAGCATAAGGCATATGGGACAGTTGAGAGATACAAGGCGAGACTTGTTGCCAAGGGCTATTCTCAGACATACGGAATTGACTACGAGGAAACCTTTGCTCCAGTAGCAAAGATGAAATCTATTCGACCCTTACTCTCTTGTGCTGCTAATTTGAAGTGGCCTCTTCAACAATTCGATGTTAAAAATGCATTTCTTCACGGTGATTTAGAAGAAGTGTACATGGATATTCCACCAGGTTTCTCTTCCTTAGCAACCAAAGGGAAGGTGTGTAGATTGAGAAAGGCCCTCTATGGATTAAAGCAGTCACCGAGAGCTTGGTTTGATAGATTTCTTAAAGCTATGTTGAGATTTGGCTACCGACAAAGTTAGGCAGATCATACTATGCTCATCAAGGGAGGTAATGGCAAGATTGCTATTCTCATTGTCTATGTGGATGACATAATTATGATTGGCAATGATGCAGAAGAAATACTCCATCTTAAGGCTCATCTTGCTCAAGAGTTCGAGATTAAGGACTTGGGGTCATTGAGATACTTTCTTGGGATGGAGGCGGTAAAGTCTGATAAAGGTATCTTTATATCCCAAAGGAAGTATATTCTTGACCTCTTGGAAGAAACGGGGATGTTGGGGTGCAAGCCTGCAAACTCACCTATTGAGGCTAGTCATCATCTCAGTGGAGATGTTGGGGAGCATGCAGATAAGGAAAGATATCAGAGGTTTGTGCGCCGCCTGATATACTTATCTCACACTAGACCAGATATTACATATGCCGTTGGAGTTGTCAGCCAATTTATGCATGAGCCACGTACAATGCATATGGATGCAGTCTATCGTATATTGAAATATCTCAAATCAGCTCCAGGTAACGGAATCTTGTTTTCCAATCATGGTCATTTGAGGTTGGAAGCATTTACCGATGCAGACTGGGCTGGTTCAGTGGATGATAGGCGCTCCACTTCTGGCTACTGCACCTTTTTTGGTGGGAATTTGGTTACTTGGCGTAGTAAGAAGCAATCAATGGTAGCTAGGTCCAGTGCAGAAGCTAAATATAGGGCTATGGCGCACGGCGTGTGTGAACTTTTGTGGCTCCAAACCTTGTTAAAGGATTTGGGACTCTTTGACGATGGCCCTATGAAACTTTATTGTGACAACAAAGCGGCTATAAATATTGCTCATAATCCTGTGTAGCATGACAGAACGAAGCATATTGAGATTGATAGGCATTTCATCAAGGAAAAGTTGAGCAAGGGTCTGATATGTATGCCATTTGTAAGGTCTGAGGACCAGTTAGCTGATATATTTACAAAAGGGCTTGGTAGTAAGATTTTTCATCCCATTGTGTTCAAATTGGGCTTGATAGATATTTTTGCACCAACTTGAGGGGGAGTATTAAATTAGTAGGGTTTTTTTTTGTTATGTATCTTTTAGATAGGGGTATATTTGTACTTGTACCATTGTTTCTATATATACAAAAATGTGAGAGGAAAACCTAATTTGGGTTGGCTCTCCTTTTTCCCCAAAATTTCACAACAACTTATTCATGGGAGTTAAAGAACCATCCTTCCTTTTGGACGGTTTAAGTGCAATAGTTTGCAGTAGGTTCACACAAAGTTTTGGTGCATGTGTAATTACCCAAATATACAAACGTACCTTGGGTGCTCTAGAGCTCTTTTATATTTTGTTTGTAAAAGACACAAATAACATCTGTATGAACGGAGTTAAGGTCTTGAAGCTCTGAATCTTGGGTTCCAAGGATTCCAACAAATCGGCATGTTTTGATCCCTCTACCACTGAGTTTCTTGTTAGATGACAGGCTAAAATCCTACGAGTAAAGATGATTTGTTAACCTGAGTAAAATCAGCACCTTGCTTGACTACGTTCTATGAACAAACGATAACAGGAAATTGAATATAAGTGATAATGAATCTGATACCGTCGAAAGGCTCAAAGCAATATCAATCACTTATCTAAGGGAGAAAGAAAGAGTTCTAACAAAATAGGCCAATTGGCAAAATCTTGGTGAAGAAGTGTTTGGCACAATTGAAAGACCTAGACGGCTACAGATTTGCAAAGAGGCTTGTATACAAGTTCATATCCCTAAATTTGGTAGGGTTGGAACAAAAGCTATAGAGTGGGTGGAAGCCATTGATTTTTCATCTTCATTGATAAGTTTACTAAAAACGAGCACCAACGAAGGAAATCCAACCCATGTACAAAGCATAACCACCACTTTGGCTCACCAAAGTACCAAACCACCCAAAAAGAAGCCTATACACAATTAACATCCCCATGAAAGGCCTAAACAAAAGGAGAGAAACAAGAACAAGAATGACCTATAAAAGGTCCTCTACTCAAAATTCTCAATAAAATGCAAATAAAGTAACAAGTCACAACGACAATGAAAAGCTGTTACAAGATAATTTAATGCAAATTAGCATTTATACACAAAAAAAATCAGTGCTGCTTCAGTTGGACTTGAGACAAGATCAGATCAATAATGATTTCTAACAATGGCATCTCGAGGTCCTGATCGGTTCTCCTATTCCCCCTCTCTTTGTTGCCATTCCGTTTATATGTTCTTCCCCTAGTTACTTGAATCACCACCGGCTGTCACTGTTGGGTGCAGCCGGTCTCTGGGCTTAACGGCATTTGGTTGCTTTGGTGGCTGGTGGTGGTCGAAAATGGCGGGTGTGGTGGTGGCTAGGTGCTGCAGTGGCTTCGGGGTGCTGAGAAGGAATGATTTTTAGGGTTTTGATTTTGGGCTTGGTCCTTTGGTTCGGCCCTGTGGTGTTTGGGCTTGGCCCATTAGGTGTTTTTTTTTTCTTTTTCAATCAAACCTTGGTCTATTTCCCCTCCCCTCTCCCCTACTTGATGTACGCTGTGTCAAGTTTCTTCAATAAATTTGTTGCCGATCAAAAAAAAAAAAAACACAAAACACAACATTGCATGTAGTAAATGGGTTTTAAAGGAAGGGTTAATAACCACGTAACATGAAAGAGAACGTCACATAATCAACTAGGAAAAGAAAAACGCAAGCACACACATGTGCACAAATTTCACATGGTACAGAGCAGCTAATCCAGAAAGTGTGTACAACTACACGTATTCAAAGAAAAAAACAACCACCATGTCATACACTTCTGTCCTATGAGAACCCAATAAATATAATAAGTTAAGAGTTACTTGGCTTTCCCGAGGCAGTGTCAAGAGTGTTCAAGACAACAGAGATGCTGGCAAGTCCATACAACCCAGCATCTAACCCTGGCGTAAAATTCATTATCAACTCGATAAAACCTTCTGCACTTCCCTCTTGGCTAGCTTCTGCCATAATTTGCTGCAAATTTAACAACACGCAACATAATGCTAAGTAATTCAGATTAAAGACAACATACAGCAACATGTACTTAGAGATACATGGAATTTCGATAAACAAAAGCTACTAAATTGTCCTTCCAAATTAGCCACTTTCTCATGAGCTGTGTTGAATGATCTCGGGTATGAGTTTCAATGCAGGTATGTGATTAAGACAAATTCTTGTAAAAAGGTTGGATAGTCAATTTTCTTTGGGTATATTACAAATACCACCCCTAAGGTTTCTAACAAATACCGATTCCCCCTCACGTTCTAGAAATTGGAGCCATTCATATTGTACAGAAAAATATTTACTGGGACCGTATAAAAAACTGTTCAATCAGATATCATTAAGTTCTTAACAATTGTACTTGGAACAATTCTGGGTACTTAGCGATATCCGATTGAGCAGATTTTTCACACGGTTCCAGTAAATATTATTAGTTACAGTATGAATGGCTCCGATCATGTGTGTGGAGCCCGAGGTAGCAGTGATAGGGGGGAATCTGTAATTTTTAGAACGTGGGGTGAATCAGTATTTGTTAGAAACCTCAGGGGAGGTAATTTTTATTTACCCTTTTCTTTTTCTTTTTGGCAAGAAATATAAGGGCAATCCACTTTACCCCTAGTGATGATATATGCGGTGTGTATATTACAAGTTACAACCCTGATATTTAAACATAAGCACACAACTCCCCATGGATATGGAGTAAAAGGCACCGTTTGAGATACCATCCAAATTAACAGACCATTGAACATGTGCCTAGTCTATAAATGAACATGCTAAAAAGATTTTTCGACAAAAAAAATATTACGAAAAATGCCCTAAGGTTTCAAAGTAAGGGCCAAAGATATTTTCTGTTTCTTTTTCCTATCTACTATTTATCTCTCCTACTCCCTCCTTCCCCAACCTCGACCTCCACCCCCAGCCCCTCCCCTTCCCCATGCCGCCACCCATAGCCCAATGCCACATCCAACTCCTGCCATGGCTACTTCCTCACTGCCCCACTCAATTTTTTAATGTGCAAGTCAGACATATCCATGTACTCAATTTACCACTTCTTTTATTGGTTCACATCATGTTTTCAGTACACTAAACCCAACATTAACAGGCTCAGAATCCAGTGACCTTCTCTGTACTTTATATAATGAAAACTTATTCAACTAATAAATATCAGCTTCTTTGGTCCAAAAACACCTCCATGGCATGTGCCATAAAATCTTACCAACAACAAATCTTCACCGGTTTCGGAGAAACATTTAAGTTCCTCTGCTTCATGTTCGTAACACATTCTCATTGACATCTAGATCTTGCTTTGAGAGTTGCTTTTGGGCTAGCATGGCAGTTTGCTGCTTTTCTGTTTGTGGTCATCCTGTATAATAAAATAATATGTTAACTTGTTGATCGGCTCATTTGTTCTATATTGGCCACTAATGAAAACCCTTTGTTTTTGTATATGTATATGTATATGTATATGTAGTGGGCCGAACCCTACAAGGTAACAGGTCGGTCTGATTATATGAGACCCAGAGCCCACGAAGTAATATGGCACTGTGGGCCGAATCCGACGGCCTCCAGATTGGTTTAAACATGTGAGATCCAGAGCCCACGAAGCCAGCTGGCACGGTGGGCCGGCGGTTGGGGCCAGGCAGGATGGAGTATCATATTGTCCAAGCAGACGGCCTGGTACGGTTGGGCCGAGAGCTAGGTGGGCCAAAGCCCATGGTTCAGCACGTGCGGAGAGGCCCAACGTCTATGGAGTATACAGTGGTGCTCAGTGGTAACGGTTTGGCCCGAGGGCTCCAACCCATGGTTGCAGCTGAGACAGTTGGAGGAAGCTTCTAGAACCTTCTAGAGGAGTCAAAGGGCTGACATCTGGCCATGTGGGCATGGTTGCGCAGATCCTGGAGGTTGGTCTAGTGGTGAAACGTGATGACGTATGGCCACGTGCTAGGTCTGAGCACGTGGAAGCTTGGGGAGCAAGATTCGCGAAGCCTATAAATACCTGAGGGATAAACCCTAGAGAGGTACGCTGTATTTTTTCCACTGAATAGAGCATATACTCCCACCTCCTCTATACTAACAAAGGCATCAGAGAGCCTTCCGGCGAAGAGCACCGGAGTGGTTCTGATTCTCTGTCAAGTGTTTCAGGTTAGCCAGGCGAGCGACAGAAGACAGATCTAACCGATTACCCAACGGTGAATCAACCCCCACAATTGGCACGCTCGGTGGGCATATACCAATCTGTTGATTCACGTTGGCTTTCCAGTTGAAAGCTAAGGTTCAAATCTACGGTTGCGTTACAATGACCACGGAGATTCCTTTCATGGTTGCTGAGGTTGGCGACGGTTATCGCGCCGCCACCACCTCGAACTCCAAGAGGATGGATTCGGTCCAATAGATGATCAACTCATTGCGACCGTATGGGTCAACCGAGAAGTTGATGGGCTATTGTAGTGAGCTGAATTCGACATAGAAACGGGTCGGTCTGATTATATGAGACCCGGAGCCCACAAAGTAATATGTAACCTTTGGCCAAATCCGCCAGCCTCCGGGTCGGTTTAAACGTGTGAGATCCGGAGCCCACGAAGCCAGCTGGCACGGTGGGCCTGCGGCTGGGGCCAGTTAGGACGAAGTATCAGATTGTAAAAGGGGAGCAAGATTCACGAAGTCTATAAATACCCAAGGGATAAACCCTAGAGAGGTACGCTGTATTTTTCCACTGAATAGAGCATATACTTCCGTCTTTTCTATACTAACAAAGGCATCGGAGAGCCTTCCAGCGAAGAGCGCCAGAGTGGTTCTGACTCTCTGTCAAGTGTGTCAGGTTAGCCAGGCGAGGGAAGGAAGACGGATCTAACTGATTACCCGACGGTGGATCACCCAACACCCCCCCCCCCCATTATACGTTCGTTCAGATGAGATGAAGAAAAATGAGGACATCTAAGTTCATCAACATTTTCTGTTAATAGTGCATTTTAGTCCGAAAATTATGGTGAAGTATGTGCTTATATTTACATGTTGGGGATACTCTGCACACCGGGTATACCACACACATGAGGTAAAGTTGATTTAGCCCTATAAATAAAAATAAAGGCACCAAGGGGTGCCACTCCTATACAAAGTAAATGAGAAACTTCTATGCATAGAAGCTTTAGTCAAAATTTAGTACAAAGTCCAAGAATTGGTTCAAGGATGGATCGAGACTGCTTAAGAACTATACAGAGTGGAATACATTCAGAAAAGGTTCTTCCCACTTCCCAAGATGCTCCACAGTAACACACAGAAACCAAATATAAACCATATTTCCTTCCCCACCCTGCTCTAGCCCCCTTCCAAGATTGAAAAAGATCCTTAACATTCCTTTCTATTCTAACCCAAAAAAATGAATTAGTCACGCACTGCATAGCAATTATATCAAACATTCAAGGGAATTCTTATTCAACCCGTGACATAAAACTCTAGTTTGTACATTGCGTTCAGCATTTAAATCTGGCTTGAAGGTTGAATCCTCAATGAACGAAGCCATTTAACTAGTTTTTGCATTTGGTTTTTTAGTTGTCACACACAATGCACTACTCCAAATCATAAGAATAGTTCCTTTTACAAACATAGACGTATCATCAGCACCTATGTGGAAGTACCAGTAATCATGTACATGCTCCATATCAAGCCACCATATGGTCCATATCTATCTTGAATTATAAAATGACAAGGGCTACCACTTTTCTCCTCCTATCTTCCTTCCGTGGTGTTAAAATTTGTTCTCCTACCAGTCCTATGAAGCACGGATATTCTATTTTGGCCTCCGTATCATGTATCGTATCCATCTCGGATACCGACACTCTCGGATACTCTCCAGATACATATCCGACACGTTTTTTAAAGTATCCTGCTTTTAGAATTATTTTTTGGTATCTCGTTACGTTTTGGATACGCACGGTTACATGTTGGATACGCGCAGATACATTTTGGATACGCGCGAGGGTAAATATGTTATTACTTAAAATATATGGGTTAGAATTGCAATTAGAACTATATTTTCTTTTTCCCCCACCAATCGACACTAGAAACACTCGGACGATATCCTTTCTTTCGTCTCTCATCTCTCTCGACAACCTTGTAAGTCTCTCTCTCTCTTAACTCGATTATTACCACGTGCCAAAGTACTTAATAGAGAGGTGGTTTCAAAGTGTAACAAAAGGACAGGTGGAGGCTTTAACAACCAACCAGATGTGTGAACAAGCCATGCCCTTTTGATATTGGAAGTGATAAGGTTCACATAGCGTCCAAGATGCATGTACTTTTCATGTCTTTCTGACCAAGAAGCATGGACACATCATTTTCTTTCAAAAATTAAGAGACTGGACTTTGGGAACACATAGAATATAAAATTATATGTGATAGGTTTTTATTATAAACTCATATAAAAATTTAAAACAATATATTGATCAACTCAAGGATAAGAAACACAAGTAATATTAACATTTGGAAATATAAAGACTACAGTATCCAAAATGAGTATTAAAGAAATAAGCATATATTACAATTTTGACCCTTTTACCAACTTTCGTAGGGTTTATGTGCAAGTTCTGAGTAGGTTTCTCGATGAAGCCTCTTGTCTCGGGATGAAAAGAGGCAGTTATGCAGAGAAATGAACTTTTGAAAGAGGGAAAAACATTTAAGTAGAAAACTGCTGTCAGCTAAGAGGTCCAAACCAGCTGCACTTTGAAGATTTGGAGAAGTCCAAGTATTCACCATAAGTAGAAAACTGCAGTCAGCTAAGAGGTCCAAACTAGCTGCACTTGGAAGATTTGGAGAGGCCTAAGGATTCATCATCGCAGCACTACTGGTCACTCTGTTGCTACTACATGCATGAAGAGGTTATTAAAGGCATTTGTTTTCTTCCTACTTCCAGATCTAGACAATTCCATTATTAGCTCCAAAACTAGGAATTTTACAAGATATCATATTGTAACAGAGACCTAATACATCAAAGCAAATGTTTCAGTTATGTTCTTGTCCTACTTCCTGATTTAAGCGTCCAAAACATTTTCTTTAAGAGTTTTCCACTTAATTGTGTCCATCACTCCATCCTGCCCTACACTCGATCTATTTGCATCAGACATTTGACGCATCAGCAACAGAAAGAATAGCACAGAGAGTGGCAAATGAGTATAAGTGTGTCACCAGTTAATGTTTTCGTGATGACAACTTTGATAGGGGAGGACAATTTAATTGCTCAAACATAGAGGAGGTCCCTGTAATTACAGACACTTTAGGCGAGATTAACAACGCAAGAGAAGCACTATACTTATCAAGAAAAAGCAAGAGGAATACCATAAAAGAAAGAGTACCCAGTACAATTGATAGGACAAGAATTCTGCTAAAAAGAAACTCAAATCATACCTAGACACTGCTCTCATATCTCAACGATTCAGAAACAAAGGAATCCCCTTTAAAGGAGATGATATTGATGCCCAAAATGAAGACACGTAGCAAGTTCTCTCCCCCAAAAAGATTCTTGCAGTTCTTTCTACGCAAATCACCCAATAACAAATTACACATGCTACAAAATCCCAGAGCACTTGGACCAAAACCCCTAACAAAAAGTAACAATTAATTACAACCGTTTGAGAGCAACTATACGACGCCACCCAGAAAATCACCACAAACTTTTTTTTTTTTTTTGATAAGTAGAAAATCACCACAAACTTGATATAACCTAGAGTCATAAAGCCATAGCCAGTGGACAGTATCCAAGCTTCCCTCATCCCTCCGACACAAGACACACCACCGAAGAAGTAAATGGCAATTAGGTCTCCTTTTTGAAGCATGTAATTAGTATCGAGTTTGTATGTGCAACAGACCTTACAAGCATTTTAACTGTAAGAGACTGTTGCATTCCAACTCATTTTGTGGGATGGAAAGGTGGCAAAACCTTTTACGGTCCAAGCTTTACTTATAATTAACCCATGACAAATGGAAAAACGACGAATAAGATCAACATCTACCATGCAATGGAACATCCACAAACATAACCAGCCCACCCTATAACCAAATAAAAAATAAGCACAAAATAGTAGCTACTCAAGGAATTCTTCTTGAGGCAACTTGCCAAAAAGATGCAGTTTACGATACCAAAACATCTATTAAATGCTTGACATAAAACATGGACCCCACACCATCATTATCACCATTACCAAAAAAAAAGAAGCTAACAATCATTTTTAAATACTTAAAATATTTGAAAATTTAAAAAATCACATTTCCATCATATGGAAAAATTAACAAGAATACTTCAAGTTGCACGCAACAGTATTCCAAAACTAGTAACCAGTAACTAACAGTAAGTAACCAGTAAACAGTGTCATATGCATCTGGAATTTTAAGCTCTAGGTGCAACGTGATAATCTCATGGAAAATAAGACAGCATTACAAACCCCGAAGATAGTTTTAAAAATACACACACAAATGACAAAACTGACAATCTTTGAAGATGATAATCATGATGAGGATGCCTATGATAACAACAATAGGTCAGAAACTAAGAATTACCGTGAGTATCAGTACTGATAATATGTTCACAATAATTTCAAAAGAACATTCAGTCTATTTCTAAGGATAGACTCAATAGTCATATCCACTTAAGATGAAATAAGGGAATTATTCCATCATATTTCTTAATAAGAGGACCTTATTTCCATATATTATTTCGTTGTATTACAGACGAATATAAGGTACTATTCTAACAAGAGGCGTGTCCAGTCAACAGACATGTTTGCAATCCAGATTTAAAATTAAATTCACCTTATTTACTAATACTATTACGTAAAATTTTCAGATTCCAAATGGTCTTAAGTAGATTGGCAATGCATCAAATTATTATTATGGCAGTGCTGCTAAGGCTCTGATAACACAAAACCAGTACCAACCACGATTTTTTTTGGGTGTCATGTAACAACAATCTTAGACCTTAGAAACAGCTACAGTTGCTAATTTAGGCTCCTGTTGAACAAATAATTGAAGAAAACAATAAACTTCTAACCTAGTTAAGAACACAGCAAATGTAAATAACTAGTCCTTCCTAAATTCACCAAGATTCATTTTTTCCTCAAACCTTGGTTGTCCAAACAAAAAGTTCCAATAACACATGAATCAACAAAAAATTAGTTAAAATGGATGAATAACAAAAGCAAGAAAACAAGGCATCTCTCCTTCAGCCGAACACAAGTTAATTTCTTCATGCTTACTTCCACATTCCACAGCATTCTTAAGTAGGAACCTTTCTTCCACAGGTAAGTCTAGAAGTTCAGAATATCATACTTAGTATCTCTCCAGACTACAAATAGCCAAAGAAAATAAATGTAAAAAAAAAGAGTAACAATACCTTTGAATGAAGAAAATTGCCTACTGAATTTATTGTTCAGAGTCTCTCCCCTAGAAACTAAGAATACATCACATATTTTCAGAATCTAGCATAGTAATTCATTGTGACAAAATACGTTTGAGTCACCACATTTTATTTGAACTAGCTGGAGCACCTGTTCAAAACAATTTATAAGCGCTAGTCATACAACACTGATACTGTATAAATTCTCTTACCAGGTAAAGAGGATGATTTGCCCCATTAATAATATTACCTAAAAGCAAATAACCATTGATGCCCCGTAAGTGTTTTAGTTCTCTTCCAGAAGCCAGTACCTGTGAAAAACAGAGAAGCCTCCAAAATAAGCAGTTTAACGAGCAACAATGATGATCTTATGCAAAAGAATGTGACAAGGAGCAAATAAGATAAGCAATGAGAATACTACAGTATAACTCATCACATTACACTCATTACAGTAACATGAGCAATGACAGATTGGGAGATTTCATAAGGATCGAGCCCCTTCCTCTCATTTAAGTGCTAGATAACTGGACCTTCAAAATTATATGCCAGATTTGGAATAGCATAATAACTCTCCCTGAAATATCTATCTAAAGATTAAATGTGTGCAGGAATTTATGTAGAGTTGGAGTGCCTCATGTTTGTATAGAAAGGAAGAGTATAGCAGGCTTGAAGAAACGTATGTGGCTGGAAAAACACATTAAACCATCAACAGATATTTACACCACAGACGCCACCGGCAAGGAACAATAGAGATATATAACAAATTGCAAAAGTGTATAACAATCAGTAATTGTTAGGAACAAAATCCAATCTAACAAATGGGGTCAACAATAATTGCTGCTCAGTGGGAAAAAAGAGAAGACTGATGTTTTTACTCCATTATCAAAATCCAAACTAACTATTTCCCAAAAGACATATTTGAGGCAACAACTTCCACAACTCAGAAATCAATATCAATAAGAAATAACAGAACAAAGCAATCCCACAAGGGGTTTTTGTTTTCCCAGATTAAAGCAACATGTGTTACACACTCAACTTATACACTTTAGGGAAAACAAAATCATGCGAAATGAGTATCAGAAAATCTTGCCCAGATCTCAATGTGCATGTAGATTTTATGGGAAACTTCAAGACCATACGTACAACAGTATCATGATCCAACAAAAATGACCACCGTTCACAAACCTAACAGAGAGCAAATCATCACTTGCGAAGGAAATAGGAGATATATGGCTTTAGATTGTCGATGATTTATCACAAAATTTACACTATAATCACAAAACAGTAAGCAACCGAAATTGGCACGGATCACTAAAATGATGAAGTAAATCAATAAAGATGTAGTAAAATTAGGGTTAGGAAAAAAGTCTGCAATATTTGCCGCCCTCCGTGCATGTTCTGACGGTGAATACGACTCCATGATACTCACAAAGTGTCCCCACGTTGCACAATTGTGGAAGACTAGGGTACCGAGTCTCTATCGGATATCCCATAAAATATAAAAAACAATATTTAACTGGGGTTAAAAATAGGAGGAATTCAAGACTTGGTATAATATTGTGAGTGGTCCTATATGTATAGGACACCAGATACCCATTCACAATGGACACCTCCCTTCATAATGGACAAGATAAATGAAAAGTCATGTTTTTTTTTTTTACTAAGCAAAAAAGGGGGAGGGGGTGACCAGCACAGCTACCTCCTCTGTGCTTAACCATAGGAACTCTAGACTCACGACGATTCCCTGAAAGGATCAGTCACCCATAGGTTTCTACAGCCCCACCAACGTGCAAGTAGAACAAAGCCTCTCTCACATGTCATCTGGTTCACAGTTCTACCATAAGAGGGTTCGACCCTGCAACGTGGAAAGAGCGGACACTTAAGTCCAATTGCTTTGCCAACTCATCATGTCTCTTATCTTAAGTTAGAAAGAAAAGTCGTATTTTATATTTTCAACACTTTCGTTCTCTAGTTTCGAAATTAGGCACTTACCTCCCGTCCCTAGATATATTCCACCAGATATTGACTTGATTGAGCAGAGATAGTGACAGAAAATGTCTTGAAATAACAGGGAAAAATTACTAAAATGGCCCCAATAGAAAGTACATTAGTAACACTATTAATGAAACACGCAATGCGAACTTCAACAATATTATTGGAGCTCATCACACGTCGACTAATTATCACCTCCAAAACTAGTATATGAGCTTGGGCGATCTCTCCACTCATTGTCAATTGGTTTTGAGTTGGATGCTTTAACTTGGTATTAGAGCTAGGCTTTCGGACTTGGTATTAGAGGTAGGGCTTTCAGATACTTTTGGGCAAGACTCTTTAAATGAGACACGCAATGCGAACTGCACCATGTTTCGTTGTGATCCCTATGTATTAGATCCATAGTTCTCTCTCCACGTGCAAGTTAGAGGCTGCACGTGCGGGAGAGTATTGGAGCTTATCCTACATCAATTAATTATCACCTCCAAAGCTAGTATAGAAGATTGGGTGGCCTCTCCACTCATTAGCAATTGGTTTTGAATTGGATGCTTTAACAAATAGCCTTTAAAATATTAAAATAATCTCCCAAAACGGTAACCAAGGCAGTTATGAACTCTCTTTCTCTCTCTCTCTCTCTCTCTCTCTCTCTCTCTCTCCCCCTTTCTGTGCGTAACCATAGAGACCCTAGACCCACGATGATCCCTGATCAGTCACCCATACGTTAACCATAGAGACCCTAGACCCGCGATGATCCCTGATCAGTCACCCATAGGTTTCCACAGCCCCACCAAGGTGCAAGAAGAACAAAACCTCTCTCACACGGCATCTAGTTCACAGTTCTACCGTAAGAGGGTTTGACCCTGCAACCACATGGAAAGAGCGGACACTTAAATCCAACTGCTTTGCCAACTCATCATGTCTCTTAAATTAAAAAGAAAAGTCGTATTTTATATTTTCAACACTTTCGTTCTCTACTTTTGAAATTAGACACTTACCTCCACTCCCTAGATCTATCCAGGTATTGACAAGATTGAGCAGGGACAATGACAAAAAATGTCTTGAAAAAATAAGGGAAAAAGGTCTTGCTCGTTTGGTAGTTTTGGGTATTTTAGTTTTGGTAGTAGGTGGGGAGAGAAATAGGGTAATGATTGGAAATAGGGATAATGAGTGGAGAGAGATAGAGAGAGAAATGAGAATAATAATTAAAGAAATAGGGTAATGATTGTAGATAGGGGTAATGAGTGGAGAGAGATAGAGAGAAATGAGAATAATAATTAGAGAAATAGGATAATAATTGAAAAGAGAAATAGGATAATGATTAAAAAACAAAACAAAACAAAAACTAAACTAAACATGCCAAAAGAACAATGCTAAAGTTACTAAAATGGCCCCCATAGAAAGTACATTAGTAACACTCTTAATGAGACACACAAGCACTTCAACAATATTATTGGAGCTTGTTACACGTCAATTAATTATTACCTCCAAAACTAGTACATGAGCCCTAACGATCTCTTCACTCATTGCCAATTGGTTTTGAGTTGGATGCTTGAACTTGGTATTAGAGCTAGGTCGGATGCTTTTGGGCAAGACTCTTTAAATTGATTTCCCCTTTGATTGTACCCTAATTCCCTAACTGCAACTTGTTTCTTTGTGATCCCTATGTATTACTCCCTCCGTCCCATTTTCATTGTCCTTTTTTGATGTTCGTGTCAGTTTTCAATCGCTTATATCTTCCAATGTGAATCTCCAAAAATATGCAATATGGATCTTATTTGATAGATTTCAATTTGTTCTATAATACAAAGATGTCAAAATCATGAAAAATATTATAGATTGAAAGATATATGCAATAGACACAAAAGTGAAAAAAGGAATAATGGACAATGAAAATGGGACGGAGGTAGTAGATCCATAGTTATCTCTCCACGTGCGAGCCGGTCGCACATGCAGGAGAGTATTGGAGCTTATCCCAAATTGATTAATTATTGCCATCAAAACCAGTATAAGAGATTGAGCGGTCTCTCCACTCATTAACAATTGGTTTTGAGTTGGATGATTTCGCAAATAGCTTTTAAAATATTAAAATATTCTCCCAAAATGGTAACCAAGGCAGTTATCAAATCCAACACCAACCCCCCCCCCCCCCCCCCCCCCCCCCCCCCCCCATATATCTCTATCTCACACGTGTATGTGTATGGATGTGCACTCACACATTCTGAATTCACTAAAGCTTGCCAAATTAATTAATTTTTTTTCAAATCTTTAATATTTTTAAAGAAAGCAACCGTCAAAAAGTAATCATATGAATCATGTACCGGCAAATGTTTTGTGCAAAGATAAATTAGGGTGAGGCATATTAGTTACCACAAAATATGGCGAACCATATTCAAGGTAAACTTTAACAAGCGAGTTGAATCCACAATTTCTGATAAATAAAAGCTAGCTCAATCCGATGCAACAAACACCTAATCACACTAAATCCACCTCAAACCAATTTACAAAGCTGGCATGTGTCACAAGAAAAGAAAAGACAAGGTACTAAACAACGAAGTAGAAACAGAAGTGTAATTAAACTAGTATCTCTAATCATCTAGAATCATAGATTAAATAACGTAGTTTTCTATCATTGTTCAAACAAAAGTTGAAGCGACTAAGTTGCACACAGTAAAGGGCTGTTTTGGCTATGTCGATCAGCTTCTTTTTTTTCTTTTCTTTTTTTTCGTAAGTATCAATTATTATGTTTCATTTGGGTCGAGCATCAAGTGCTGGTGCATATTAAGGTGTCAAATTCATCCAAAACACAGCTGAATTGCCACAACATTTTAATGCTTTCATCCCTTTATATATAGGACTTTTTTATACAAGGGATATTTCATCCCACATAATTGTCCACTCATTTTGAAATATCCATTCATCAGGTGAAATTTTTGTATCTTAACTTGTCCGAATATGATTCTCTTCCATTGTAGACAAACACGTCGGACATCACAAATACTTGATTTACAATAGAAGTATCTGACATATAACATACAATATCCACATTATATTGTGCCCAATATTCACCTATTGAAAACCCTCTACATCAAAAGTAGCAGGACATGAGTTACTTTTATGTAAATCCAGAGTACAAGGATCAGGCAGCAAAAAACTTAGCAGTGAATATAATCAACAAATCCACATGGGTGACAGGACAATAATCTCAACACTGAAAAACATCAACTAAGACAGGATGTGACAATGATCAGATAAATGTATATAACCGTAAAAACAAAAACAAAAAAAACAAAAATACAAGACGAGAAAAGGAAACTAATTCAAGCATTTCGTACCCATCTTCCTCTGGTCAAATTACTCGTATAACTTGTAGGTGTGGTTTACCATAGTCTGAATCCATTTCCGCGACTTGACTAAAATCTGAAATAACCAAATAATAAAATAAAAAGGTTGAGAAAAAACTATAAACCAATTATTATATAGTGTACCGATTTATGGAAAAAGACCAGCATATGTGGTGAAAACAATAATACATAAAAAATAAAAATAAAAAAATAAACAGTACCGTAGAAGAAGAAACTCCCAAAGCTCTGAGAGTAATTTTTTGTTTTAGAATCCCATACATTATGATAACTGACCTAATCACAGAGACAATGAGAACAAGTAAATATTGGTCAAAATTGTCACAAAACTCCAGTGCAAAATAACTTCAACTTTCTGAAACATATACCAGGTAGAAAAACATATATTTAAACATGAAAACAGCGCATAAACCACAATACAATTGGATTTTTGTAGCAATATTGAATATCATAGAATTACTTTGTTTATTGATATATGCATGTGTGAAGTGACAAAATGAACTATTCCTGCAATATTCAAAATTGCTACAAGAATCCAGTTAAAAATATCCTCACCTTTCTGAAACATAGAAAACGATATATTTAACAGCACATACGCCACAACACATTAGGAATTTGCATGGGATTCAAGGCTCGGTTTGGTTTGGTTATATCCAGAAATGAAGCACTATGAAAGTGACAATTCCGGACAAGGTATCACAGTAATCATTACACTTGATTCATATACTTGCAGCTTATAAGACTAAAAAATAATATGAAATAATCCCTTTTCCTTATTTGAGGGATTAAGAAAATAAAACGGAATGCAAACTGACAATACTCGCGCACACACTTAATAAAATTAAAAGTACCCCCAGCCCACACCTGCTAAATTCCTCGGTGCTTCAGATTTGCTCCTGACTTATATGCACTCATTTGTCAGTCTAAATATCAAGCAGAAAACTATTTGCATGCCTATACAGCCTTATAACCATAATGGATTCCTCATAAATAGACAACCTTGTAAAGTTTTCCTATTAAGTAATACTGTAATAGAGAAGGAAGCATGAAAACCAGCATGAGATCACCCCCTCGATTACCAATGCAAAATTAGATATTATTGCACTGGTGGCTCCAGAGCATGGTAATGGTGTTCAAGAGGTGGGGGAAAAAATAAAAAAAATTAAATGGAGGCTTCCTAGTTTAAGATACACTTTGACCGCCCTAAAAAAATCAATGAACAGAGTCTTTTTTAACTTTAACCCAGTTCATTACATAACTGAATTTATCTCCCAATTGCAAAAATATTAGTTTCTATATCCCATCTCACTCTTCTTGGTGATCTTACTACGCAATTGGTAGAATTGAAAATCTTGCTAGAAGTTGGGGGAGATTGAGAAGCACTTGAGATATCCCTCTTTTTCATTCGCTTGGGAAATTAGAGTCGATTCTACTTGTCGTGACTACAACGGTTGGAAATAAGCTTTGGGTCATGAAATATGTATACAGAGCAAACTGCATAAACGAATAAGAATCTGTGCTTTTTATGTTACGAATATTGACAGACATAGTTAATAGCATTGATAATGAGGTCACAAATGGACCGCGGGGAGGGCGACAGGGGTTGCCACCCCAAAATTTTGAAAAAAAACCTCCTTATGATCACAGCATTGGCTGAGAATATTTTCGACTTTTATAGGTTCTCCACCCCATGAGTTGGTTACGTATGGCTTTGCCTCCAAAGGCAAGATCCTCTGTTCGTCCATGAATGATATTGTTACGTGATGATTCCAAAATATGAAAACTAATAGCTGGTGGTCATAATATTTTACGTATTTGCATTTTATTATAATTTTTTTGGAACGTTCATTACGATGTATTAAATGTATTAAAGTTTTGTTCATAAATTTCTAAACTTTCCAATCTAATGACTACCTGTACGAGTGATACCGGTCGTTTTCGCCATATTTTGGGACCGAACCGGATTTCTGGTTTGGGAATTTTATAAACCAAAATCGGTCGAAAATATTTCGGTCCGGTTTGGCCGGTGTTTCCGGTTTCGTCAGTTTACACAACAAAAACCCTAATCTGAACGAGAGAGAGAGCTCACAGTGGTTCGATTCGATCAAAGTTTGGAGCTGACACCCTAGTGCTGAGATGGGGGCCGGATCCCATCCAGTCTATTACGAGCCAGTTTTGTCCAGTTAAAGGTGGTGATGGAGCCAGCTCACCAGCCCCTAAATCCAGGGCTCTTGCCACGCCACCCCATCTCCCTTCAGCTCCTTTCTCTATCTAACCCAAAACAAAAAACAATTAGTTCTGCCGATAACAACAAAAAAGAAACAACAGTGCAACTTTCACATATGTTTTTCACATATTTTGCACATACATTTTTGTGGGGCCCATATCGGTATCCCCACAAAATGTTCCGAACCGTTCATCCTTCTTAAAATATTTTTTAGAGGGGTTTTGTAAAAAATCAGCTCCAACGGATATCGGTAAGGGCTTTCTCAAAAATTGTAGGACGAATCATTCTGTTATGGCTTATAAATTCTAAGAAAGCCTTTACCGATATTCACTGGAGCTGATTTTTTACAGGAATCCTCCAAAAAATATTTTAAAAAAGATGAGCGGTTCGAATTATTTTATGAGATCTCAATATAGGCCCCACAAAAATGTATATGCAAAATATGTATAAAAACATATGTGCAAGTTGCACTGTTGTTTCTTTTTTGTTTTTATCGGCAGAATTAATTGTTTTTGTTTTGGGTTAGATAGAAAAAGGAGCTGAAGGGAGATGGGGTGGCATGGCAAGAGCCCTTGATTTAGGGGCTGGTGAGCTGGCTCCATCACCGCCTTTAACTGGACAAAACTGGTTCATAGTAGACTGGATGGGATCCGCCCCCGCTGAGATGGATGGACCCGTTCGTACGAACTACAAACCCTTGGTGGTTTGTCACCCTGTTGCAGAGAGAGCGTGAGAGTCAGAGAGAGAGAGAGAGACATTGTTACAATCACAGATTCACACATATGCATGCATTATATATATATATGTATATATATATATATATAAACAGAGAGAGACGAGAGAGAGTCTCACAGTGGTTTGAAATCGCCATCAAGAGCTCAGAGGAGACCGGAGAGGAGGCGTATCTGACTTTGGGATTGTTTTGTCTTTATTTGAATTCTTTTCTCATTTATCAATTTTGCTTAAATTTTTATGAGTTAATGATTTTGTAAAAGGGAAATTAGAAAAGTAAAAAAAAATTACGCAAAAAATTTGAAAAATAACTACTTTTTAGCAATGACATTTTTTCGCTAAAAATTGATTATTTCTAAAAATACTTGAATAAAAGTAAAACAAATTACTTTTCCAATTACTCATGTCGTGACGAATCAATAACACACTAAAATTTGGCGCAAAACTAACAAATGTAAAAAAAAATTAAATAAGGGCAAATTTTCTAAATTTAAATTAAGTTTATAAAAACACAGTAAGTTGTAACTTTGTATTTATAGTACATCTCTTTTAGGTATATTATACAGTAATAAATATATTACTTGAAGAGAAAAAACGAAACAAGATGGGTGGCCAAGACGTAAGGTCAGCTGGAGAAAGAGTGCGGCTATTGGTACATACAATATGTACATACAATGTACATATAGATTTTGTGGGGCCCAATTTGGGTCCCACAAAGATGATCCAAACCGCTCATTATTTTTAAAACATCTTTTTATGGAGCCCTGTAAAAAATCAGCTCAACCCGATATCGGTAAGGATTTTTTCTTAATTTGTGCAAATTTAGAAAAAAAATCCCTTACTGATATCGGGTTGTGCTGATTTTTTACAGAGCTCCATAAAAAATGTTTGAAAAATAATGGGCGGTTTGAATCATTTTTGAGGGACCCGAGGTGAGCCCCACAAAATTGATATGTACATAATATGTACATTTCATATGTACCCCTAGCATTTTTGTTGGAGAAATGTTGAAGAATTCGAGTTACATATATACGCAATTTTTCTATGATGCCCCAATGCGGTATTGGGGCATCATGCCCCCATGAAATCTGAGTCATTAGATCAAAAATTAATAAATCTGAGCCATTGGATCAAAACCGGAGTAAAAAAGTAAGGTGGTTTTGCAAAAAAAAAAAAAAAGTGGTGGTTTTGTTGTTATCCCGCCACTTTTACTTACCACAAAATATGGGAATACTTACCACAAAATATGGAATACTTACCATGAACTATGGGAATATATACCACAAAATATGGTCAACTAGTCATTCCGGTAGCAGGTCACATAATTTAGGCAAGAAAATTCTTACTTTTTGGGTTTTTGTAAAACCACACCACTTTTTACTAAATCCACTCTGAATTTTGTCTTTTACCTAAGCTATGGTGTAATGGACAGATAAAAAATGAGGTGCAAATATAAATGTAGTTAAAAAATTTAAATTGTGTGTATATATTTCTTAGAACAATTTTTGAACAACAAAAAATAAAAATCATGAAATTATAATAATCTCCGAATTATATTAAGAAAATAAAATTATTTATTTTTAAATAGCTATATATTTTATGATATTTAAATCAATGAATATTGAATGAGAAATGTTAATATGTATTTATTATTTTTGATAACTTAAAATTAATATTTATATTTAAACACATACTACAATAATTATAATAATAATATTAAATGAGAAATATTAAATTAGTGAATTTACCAAATATTAATTAATTTTTTAATAGGACCTTTATAGATTTAAGATAAAGTATTTAATTTAATTAGAGTATTCAAATAGATTTAGGTATTGAAAAAAGTTAAATTAATTTTTGCAATCAATTAACATTTATTTTAATGATTAATATCTTAAATTGATATTAGACTTTTCAATTAGTTGATAGTGATCAATATCATTAGTAGATATAGTAGTTAATAATAGTGTGAGTTGACGGTTATTAATGAGTGATTTATATAATTGGACAATGTAATAGTAACCATTAATTATTAATTCATTATGACTCTCTATTCAATACGCATGAATACGTGATTTATATAATTGGGCAATGTAAGAGTAATCACTAATTATTCATTCATAGTGTCTTATTCAATAAACATTAATAGAATTAGCTAAAATGAATTGGTTAATGTAAGTTGATAGTGATTAATGTCATTAGTAGATATAGTAGTTAACAATAGTATTAGTCAACGATTAATGAGTGATTTATATATTTGGGCAATGTAAGAGTAACCCCTAATTATTAATACATAATTTTATATTCAATAAGCATTAATACAATTGGCTAAAATGAATCGGTTAATGTATGTTGATAGTGATCAATGTCAATAATAGATATAGTAGATAACAATAGTGTGAGTTGATATTGATTAATGCATGATTTATATAATTGAGCAATGTAAGAGTAACAACTAATTATCGATTCATATATATAGTCCTATTAAATAAATAAGTTAGTTTCATTAATTAGTAAGATAATATAAATTAATTACAACTAAATGATATTGAATTTATTGTGGTGTTTAGCTTATCAACCACCCTTAACTATTTTTGTTATGGTGCATTAACTATATTACACAAATGCATATCTAATGGATATTAATACCATACTTACCATAGAATAAGATTAGACGTACCACGACACCTGATGATTTTTACTACCATCACATTTGAATGTTACTTGATGATGTGAATATACTTGGGTTTCTGCTAATACTTACCTTTTTTAAAGGATACACCTACCATATATTTAGACTTTTCTGCCAATTTCATAGGTTCAACAAATCTAAAGTATTGCTTTAACACTATATATGAAAATATTTACCACCACATATGGAAGTTGTTACCACTAAATATATTGTGGTAGACACATATGCCACTAATGCGATGCTTACCATAGAATAATGCTTTTGATACCACAAAACTTGATTATACTTACCCTCATAACTGTCGATGTTTGAGCAACAAATGTTAGGCTATGAATTAAGAGTTTACTCATCATAAAATTGGGGCTATTACTTCTCGACGCAAACTTACCATGTTTTCAACTAATACTTACCTTGTTGGATGGAAACAATGACCATGTAGTCTGGGCGGATGCACATGATGTCCCGAAGCGAATCCTCTGGGTTTGAAAAATGTACTAATTATATATATATATATAAAAATTAAATTTTTCTTAGTATTGTCGGCGTTGAATTATCCATGCAGGGTTAAATTTTTGTTAGCTATGTATTTTTGTCACCTGTGGGTGAAAATCCTGGACACACCACTGCATGTAGTAAAATGTTTTTGACCACTTGTAAGGTGCTCTTACTTCTTGACTCAAATTTTACCAAAGGCACGAAATCATCGATAATGGTAAAAAAAAGAAAAAGAAAAAGGCCACCGAGGCATGTCAAGTTTGATTATCTACATGAGCCATATAAATAAAAATGCACCAATTTGCAATTTACATCCAACAGAAAGAGCCACATCTATTTATTTTTTAGTTTTTGTTTTCGTGAACCACACAACAAAAAGAGACGCAATTAACATCGAACAAAAGAGCCACATGTATTTAATTTATCCAAAATCTGTGGCAAGTATGTCCATCTTTAAGTAAAATTTGTAACAACATTTTGTAGTCGTGGAAAATATGTTCAATTGTTCATTTCCATAATAAGTACCTCTAGCGGTTGATTTTCTTCCAAAGTGTGTGGTAAGTATGTCCAGTTTTAAGTAAGTAAATCCACTATTCGTGGTAAGTATGTTCATTTCCATAGTAAATACCTCCAACAGTTGGCATTACTTTCTTCCAAAGTCTGTGGTACGTATGTCCAGTTTTAAGTAAGTACATCCACTATTTGTGGTAAGTACATTCAATATTCTTGATAAGTACATCCAATATTCACAAGACGATTTCACAACGGATAAGAAACCATATCACACGGCTTGTCCAGATCAGAATCCATATCACACGGCTTATTATAAGACCGCGCACAGCCTTATGATATGCCATGCGGTTTACTCGCTCTGTTATCAGACAATCATTAGTACTTATAATAGCGCTCGGTACTCTTGATATCCCAATTTTTAGAGCGCAAAATAATGACTCATCCAACGACAAGGGGAAAAACCAAAAAATCGAAGCACCACTACAAGAAATTTGTTCAACACCAGCGCTTTTTCTACTAGCGCTTGCAAAAAGCGCTACAATAGGAGGCCTACAACGGCACTTTTTCTAACCGCTGTTAGAATGTAGATTTCCCAGCGCCCAAAGCAAAAGTGCCGGAATAGGCTAACTATTTTCCAGTGCCCAAGCAAAAGCGTTGGAATAGGCCCCTCATTTACCAACGCCCATAAAAAGCATCGGAATAAGTCCCCCATTTCCTAGCAACCTAGGAAAAGCACTGGAATAGATCTAAAGAAAAAATAGCCACTAATGGAACAATTTCTAATTATATTATATGTTATACATTTGCTAATAATCTTCAGTATGATTATTTAGCGCATCTTAATAAGATAACTATTTTAACATTCGAGGTTGTTGATTTCGTTGTGCGTATTGTTTAAATCATTACATAAAAAATTGGCTTGATCAAGTTTAGAAAACTCCTTGATTAGGACACAATTTGTTTTTTATATTATAGTTATTGTCTGATCAAATATTTAGCGATATCCAATCAACTTTATTCTTGTTACAATTGATGAACTCGGTAATATGTAAAACATAGACGGTTTAGATAAAAAAATAAAAACTCTGGTGCGGGTCAAGTCTTGCAATCTACTCCCTCCGTCCCATAATATTTGTCCGTTTCGCAAAACAGGGACATAAAAATAATACAATTTTTGCAAGAAAAATTAAATTTTTTTCAACAATTCACTAGATATTAATGAGTTCTTTTAATTTATGAAAAAAGTTTGAATTTTTTCTTGAAAGAAATGCATTATTTTTGAGTTCTCGTTTTCCGAAATGGCCAAACATTTAGGGACGGAGGTAGTAATACTTTACGCCTCGAGATGCATCAAATGTTGTTCGATTAGGTGGTCACCGATATCTGATGATCTCTGACTTCGGTGATAATGATGGAATCAGTGAGACGTGAAATTCTAACGGTTCAGATCGACCATTGTAAAAGTTGAATTGGTAATGACCTTTTAATTCCAAATGTTCAATGTAATTGTTAACAAACTAAGCCTTGTGATGTACTTGAACATACGGGAGCCACTGACCGCAACACAATTACGACGATTCAAACCGTTGATTTTGTTTTTCTTGTTCATTATATCATTCTCGCAAAGAGAAATATCTCGATCGGGTTTACAAAGCTTCTTTGTTGAGACACAATTTCATTAACATAATGGATTTTTTCTGTCCAATAAAGTGTGTAGTGATACCCAATTAACTTCATTCTTGGTAGGAATGATGAACTCCATAATATGTAAAAGATAGATAGTTTAAATCAAAAAATAAAAATTCTAGAGGGGTTCGGGATGCATCTAAAATTTTTCGTCAGTCAAAATAAGCAAATATTCCCATTAGATGCATTCTTCGGAGTTGTGGTGGTAATGCTTGGAGAAGATCCTATAAAATACAAATATAACAAAAATAGGGCATAAAAATAATTTTAAAAAATCTCAATGGAAGCATAAACATATGTTATATATTTAATATTATCAAATACCTAACGTAGATTATGTGTGGTGCAGTGGTCTGAGGAGGGATGCGCGGGCACATTGCGGTCGAGAGGTCGAGAGATCGAATCTCGGCAGTAGCAGGAAATAGGCCTCCTGGGACTCTCGCGCGTTACCTTTCGGTAAAATAAATCTTAAACCAGCGCTTGCAGCCAAAGTGCTAGTAAAAACTATGCCTATACCAACGCTTCCAAACGCTGGGAAAAAAAGCGCTGGTAAACATAAATTTATACCAACGCTCACAAAAAGCGCTGGTATAGACCTATAGTAGCGCCTCTATTTCAGCGCATTGCCCAAGCGCTGGTATAAACCAAACAGGTCTATAGCATCGTTTTCGTGAACCTTTTACCAACACTTTTGAGCCCTAGCGTATCCCGATTTTCTTGTAGTGATGCACGGTATACAAAGAAATGGACAACGAAGTGTATCCAAACAAATGGATAACCAAACAAAAAGTTCAACTTGCAGCACGGAGAATCCATAATAAAAATTCCACGTTGATCTTGATAGTCCATAACCCAAAGCAGAACTGCGGGATACTCCGCTAAAGAAGCAATCTGTAAATCAAAAAAAAACACCATCAGTATTGATAAAACCTAAGAGGCAGGCCCAAGCAAAAAAAACTGGGTACATAGTTGCAAAAGAACATCTCATTTATCTCAATAATTTCATTTTTGGCTTATTAAGAGAACAATGAACATAATATGTTTGCATTATGGAAATATTTACCACTAATTAAGTGATGATGAAAATGATGATTTTTGTTCGATAGAAAACACTTCAATTGGTGAATCGAAGAACTATTGACTAAGAATGATCCAGGTTAAAATTGGTAGCTAAACTAATGAGTTTTTGAAGACACTCTGAAAAAGAAACCGTACGAAAGTGAAGTGAATTTTTGGAATAGAAACTGCTACTCCAAAGTAGTTATGTAAGGTTCCAATTTGCAAATAAAATTTATCATTCATCAATACGGAAAGCTACAGAAATCGATGCCAAAACATGCAATGATCAAAGGGAAAAAAGAGTTCACCAATTCCTTATCCTTATGTTATTAACTCTCATCCAAAGAAAACTCTTTCCCAACCGAAATCACCTAAACATTCCTCAATGGTCCTTCACCTTCAACCAATTCCCCTTTCACAATCCTCATAGTTACCCTCCTTACCACCATCTACGGCTCAAACTGACCAACGAAAATTGAGGTTTTTTTAAATAATATACCTCAACAAGATATTAACAACCTGTTTAACTTCCTCATTCCTATTCCACCCTGGTTACACTAAAACATAAAATTCCCCTCTTCTAATTTGGGATTCGATTATAGATTCCAATTAGGCATTTTTGATTTTTCATCTCATCGATATTACAAACCCAACTACGTAGCCTTTCAAGTAATCATCAATGTCTCTATGCGCAAATTAAAATTCAAATAAGCATGATAACACTGGAGAAGCAAAACATTTATATTCAAATGAGGAAAACGACGGTGTCGAAGAAGTTTATCAGATGAAGGAAAACAAAAAAAGCCCGAAACTCACTCACCGATTCAACAATCGTGTCGTATAACTTTATCAAATGAGGGGAAAATAAAAGGCCCTAAACTTACTCACTCACCGCTTCAACAACGGCGTCTCGTCATTTTCAAACTTGAACGACGCACAGACAGTCATCCCTTGAAAGACCCTGGAGCACTGGTCATCTTGCCACTGCTGTAATAGCGGCCGCACTCCCCCGAGGAACTCATCCGCGGCCTTGGCGCTTGGAAAGCCCGTGGCGGAGAACCTCTCGTCATTCCAATCGAAGAAGTTGTCAAACTTCACGATGAGCGTGGTGGTACTTTCTTCGAGCACCACCCGAGCGGTGTACCACGCATCGTCGAGTGACGATCGGAATTCCAGATCAGAGGGCGGGTCGTCGGTCGAGGATGTTGAGCTCGCCGTCTGGGCCTTCGTGGTGAATGTCGTCGTTTGCCGTGGCAGAGGCAGTGGTGAGGCTGGAGAAGATAGAGAGAGAGGTTGCCAAAAAATTTAGGGCTTTCAAATGTTCTTTTCAACCGGTATAAAAGGTAATAGGAGAGAGAGAGAGGGGGGCTTAATGAATGATTGAGATTAAATGAAGAATATCCAACGCTTCAGAAAAAACGGGGGCATGATGCCCCAATACCGCCCTGGGGCATCACAGTCGCAGCATCGGTCCGGTCCGGAGTTCAACTCCCCAAAAGCAGACTGGGAAATTTTTTTACAAATATATCAAACCGAACTGGACCGGTTTCAACAAAAAAATCAAAAAAAGCTAACCGGTTCGGTCTGGTTTTCCTGTCGATCCGGTCCAGTTTCCTAGTTTAAAAAATCACCCCAAACTACCTTGTAAAATATCGAATTTAATTTTGTTCACCCTCCCTAAAAAGGGTGAACATTACCCTCTTTTCTATTGGTTGAAATGATGTGGATCTCACCACAACGTGATTTCATACTTATCAAAAAGTGTATGCATGACATCACTTTATAGTGAGTTCCACATCACTTCAACTAATAAGAGAGAGTAACGTTCAAAGAGGGTGCAATATAAAATTGCACTCAAAAATATCCTAGAGCCACCACGGGATTGTTCCCTTGGACATACACAAAACCATAAACTTGACAAAGATGAAAATGAAAAGGTACACACGCAAACGAAGGTATACATAATATTTTCATATATATGCGCACAGATACAAAAACCGTCAAAAAAAAAGAAGGGAATGCTGAACCTTTAAGATTTTAACACAATTATATCACTGGGGAAAGCTGAAAAATCAAACATGTTAATTCAGGACACAAAACATATCAAAATTGTCTATTTGGATTGTGAAGCCAAACTATGTTGTATCTAGCAAAGTAAAATGTGAGGTGTGTTGGGAAACAATTCCTAGAACCTAGTATTGAAGTGTACAGGTTAGACAACAACAAAAAATTCGCAAAACTTTACAAGGCGGAATTAGGGTTTTACTTCAACTCTAGTAACACGAATGCTGGTTAAACATGTTACCGCACACCTTACTCTATATCATGAATTCTGCTCGATTGTACTTTACGATCTGTGTCCTCTTTGTCAAGGCTTAATTTTGTATGTATTGAAATTCTGTTCGAAACTAGAGAACGTAATGACATACATACATACATACATATATATACATACATACATATATATATACATATATATATATATATAGGGACTGGTTCTACCCACACAATTTTTAACACAAATTGTAACACTCCATCTCAGCCATTGAAACTAATGGCTGAGATTAAACCATTTAAATGGGCACACACACTGAATCTCACCTAATCTGTCTCTCCCTACATCATGACCACCAGCCACTCCCCCTACCCTCTCTGGCCACGTAAGCTCCGGTCAGCTCTGATGACCCTATTTTCCGGCAACCCCACCTCCGTCGAGCCCCTCATCGGCGACCCCACCTCCGTCAACCCATCTTCGGCGACCCATACAATTTCGGATTTATTGGAGACAGATCTGAGGAATTACTAAAGTTCATCAATGGGACCCTCACTTAGGAAATAAAGAGCATCGTATCAATTAAAGAAGAGTACTTGTGCCACTGCTACAAATAACAAAGGAGACAGAATTAAACATGTTCCTCATGTACAGTCGATTTGTAAAATTAATTTTTTAGTTGAACAAACTCATGAATATAGGGAATATATCTAGTAAAGTGAAGAAATGCAGTGCCGATCTTTACTCGATCTGTTGATTTAATTTTTCGTGCAAGCCGCCATTGACTGGGCCATATGCAGTGCCGATCTGAGTTTTACAATTCACAGCAATATATCTATGCGGAAATTTTTTTGGAAAAATCTCCACCAAGAGCACATATCTTGCTTAGGGTTTCAACTGGGGGTGTTCTTTTCTGGTACACTTGTTTCTTTGGTTTTGTCTTCGCCGATGACGACTGTTGTCGGAGATGGAGGTCCTAAGATGGAAGGGGTATATTGTGAAAGGTAGTAGGGAGGGAGAGAGAGAGGGAGGGAGACAGATTACGTGAGGTTGAGTGTGTGTGCCCATTTAAGTGGTTTAATCTCAACCATTGGTTTCAATGGTTGAGATGGAGTGTCACAATTTGTGTTAAAAAATATGTGGATGGAACCGGCATATAGGGCTACGCTAGGGACCAAAGGAGTAATAAGTTTGGGCTCCCAGTGCAAATAAGAAACTTTAATCCCACCACGATTCTTTTTCTTATTTCATTAATTATAATTCACTCCACTACAGAATTATAATTGCATTTCTGTCCTTATCTCAATTATATTTTGAGTTCCATGTTATTAAATACTTATTAATCTCCACACGTTAAGATTACAGATACCTGTTGATTAAAATAAATTACTGACCATGTGGTTTAGGTGGAGCAACTTCCGGGACAAAATAGTTGATAAATGAAGGGAAATGATATTGCCACACCATTTTTTGATAATGTCACACCCTGTAAATGTATTATTGCACCAAAAAATACACTCGCAAGGTGTGACATTATCAAAAAAGGATGTGGCAAAATCACTGCCCTATATATGAAAGTAGTTTAGTTAGTTTGCAAGAGCTCGAAATTCCGCAAGCTAGGGCA
The DNA here is from genome assembly GCA_014282245.1 of Rhododendron simsii. Classification (NCBI taxonomy): domain Eukaryota; kingdom Viridiplantae; phylum Streptophyta; class Magnoliopsida; order Ericales; family Ericaceae; genus Rhododendron; species Rhododendron simsii. Next base: position 16,968,217 of record CM024962.1, read on the forward strand.
GCTAGGGCCGGTTCTACGCAAAAGACTAGAAAGCCACCACTTCAAGCCCCAAAAAAAAAAAAAAAATGTTGAAAAAAGGGCCTTAATATTTAACACTATATTTTTCTTGATAGAAAACAAAAGAAAATAGCAAAACGAGACACGACCCACTATAGCAAGAGAGTGAGAAGAACATATTATATATATAGTCCGGTTCAAGTCCAAACTTCTTTCCGTCCACATCCGTCCGCACCTCCCCTTTTCCGATCGAATTTCGATGATCCGAGCTATTCAATGTGTTCAGAACATGATTTTAAGGGTAATCGGCAAAAAAAACGACACAAGGAAGGGCTTGATTTAAGCAGTTTTTTATTGAACCGTTCAATAAAATACAAACAAAAACTGTTTGGACGAAGCCCTTCCCGGTGTTTTTTTTTTGCCGATGTCTCGCGGGTACCCTTAAAATCACGTTTTGATCACATTGAGCGGCTCGAATCATCAAAATTCGATCGAAAAAGGGGAGGTGCGGACGGGAAGAGGTTTGGACTTGATCCGGACTGTGTATATATATATATATTTATTACATTACACAACGATTTTGCAAAATGTCCCTCTCATAACTATCCTCCGTGGCAGTTTGCACAGCAGAGATTGAAGACCCAAATATGTTCCCTATGTGATGACCATTGGATTCTACACCCATTGACCCAAAAAAATTAATTGAATATCATGATTTCATAATCTTACCATTTGAAATTTAAATTTTGAAACATTACCAACTATACACCCTTTTTTTAATCGGTTACCAAGTATAACCCCCCTATCAAAAACTAAAGAGGTAAGCAATACGAAATTAAAGTGGCATTCCATGAGAAAAAATTCTTTCGACGTTGATGTACTAAAATCCTGCCTTTTTTCGTTGGGCTATTCAAACCTCCACAATTTGCATTACCTAATTAGATAGATTTGGCAAAATCTTGAAATGCCTATTTTGAATTCCATTCAGTTTCGATATGCACTTGATCACTAAAGTCCATTCGGCCAAAGAAGACGAGGACGCTGATGAGGAGACACTTGGGAGGAAGATACAACACACTTTAATTGCTCTTAATGGACTTTTAATTAAGGTGTGTTTAGCCGATGCATTTTCAACTAATTATCTTAATTTGGTTGTTTTCATTTTTGTCGTATATACTGCTAAAATTAGCAAGGTTGAGGGGGCAAGTGAAGTTTTTGTGAGTAGCAGCAATAGAAAAATATTATGCTACTTTTCGAAGCTCTCTCATGCATTTCTTCTGCTAGCCTATTGTAATAATTTTATCTTTTTATTCATATTGATAAATGAAATATTTCTTAACCAATCAGAAAAAAATGAACCCAAGGGTCAGTTGATTGATCAAAGTAGATATGGAATATGATTATAACTCAATCCAGTGATGCTTGGCTATTTAGTGTAACAATGCTAACATTGTCCAATTGCATAAGTTTCTAAGCCATGATGAAAATTCAAAGTTTGACACTATTCAATAAGAGTCCTCTTTTGTTCTTGCATGTTGTCTTGCCGCCAAGGGTGAAGAGAATCGTGTATTGTGACAATTAACTTATTTTTTTTCTAAAAAACTCTTATTCAAATTGTATTCCAACAAATCAATTCAACTATAACTTCATCAAATAAATTACGGATCACTTAGTGTGGAAATTTTGTTCAATTACTATTATGCACTATGTAGTTGCCATGAAAAGAGTTCATGCATGTTAACGCCAACAAGTACATAGCACAGGTTTGTTGCGTAGTTGAAATTTTGCGAATGAGGCCTTAGCCTTCAAGAGGTTAGAGGGACAAAATTGGATGATTTGTTCAATACCAATTTCGAGTTGTGCCTTCAGGCAGGGCATGCACTAATATATATATATAGGAATTTTCAAGTGAGGGATCCCTCATTTTTTTAAAATGAGGGACTTTCATTTTCTGATCAAATTTTGAAAATCCGAGCCGCTCAATGTGTGCAGAACGTGATTTTAAGGGTATCCGCGAGAAATCAGCAAAAAAAAAGACCGAGAAGGGCTTCATCCGAGCAGTTTTTTTGAACCGTTCAATGAAAACTGCTCGGATGAAGCCCTTCCCGGTCATTTTTTTTGCTGATTTTCGCGGGGACCCTTAAAATCACGTTCTGATCACTTTGAGCGGCTCGGATCATCGAAATTCAATCGGGAATGGGAGTCATCCCTCACCGGAACCTAACTCTATATATATATATATATATATATATATATATATAGAGAGAGAGAGAGAGAGAGAGAGAGAGAGAGAGAGAGCGTACCCTTTCTTATCATTGCTAGAGCTGCTAGATTTAACAAGAAGGTTTTGGGGTTGGGGAGGTAGTGATCACGACAATTAGCAATTTTGGGCTGACGCATATATAAATATTCTTAGTTTCACAGATTGTTCCCTTTAAGTTTCATTTATTACAAATTGCCCCAGAAAAAACTAAAAATTACTTATATCATTGACTCCATTGTGTCCCCATATATGTCCAAGCCGTGTACTCCGGTGTCGCAAATGGAACTAAAGAGTGTATAGCCGAAAAAAGTAATAAAATTAAATGAATAGGTCACGTGGCATGTCTAATAATTTGGGAATGCAATTAGTTTCAAGATGTCCACAATTCTTTTAGTGTGGACCTCACTGAAGATAGTGGACATCTTCGATGAATTTAAAAAATATCAGAACTCCTTACCCATACAAAATTTTCAAAAGAAGAAACGAAGAATTCAAAACTATGTATTTGATGTAACGCCCCTGTAGACACCTCAATCCGAACCTCGAAAGTGCTTTAAATATCCCGACGATGAAACAAAGGAAACAAATACCTCCGAGAGCTTGGATGTGGGACTCTCCCAAAACAAAACTCAAAAGCCCAGAGCAAACCCAAAAACCCAAGACTGGACCCTTAGTACCGTACGGCACATCTCTATACCGCGCGGCATAATAGATTTCATTAGGCCGCACGAGGTCATGAGGTTAACCGCACGGCATTTTGGATAAAGTTCTGACTGGCTTAGCTAGCTGTCGGCCACACCCACTTGAGCCACTGCTACAAGCTAACTCAGCCGAAAAGGCACTTCTGGCCCGCCCAGAAAATACCTCTACCATTTGAAATTCAAAATCCTTGGCTTTTGCCTATAAATACAGCCCTCCACTCAAGAGAAAGGAGTCCTGAATTCTCTTTCTCTCTCATCATACTTTCATACCCACTCCTCACTCCAAAGCCTTGAGAAAGTGCTCCTAAAAATATTCTCAAGGCTCTTTCTTCCTTAAAATCCTTCATTTTTCTCCTCACCATTGAAGTGAGTTCTCTTGCTCACTTTAAGATCTCCTACTTCCCAAACAACCCCCTTATCAAACCGTACCAACCATCTCTCTTCGATCGCTTTCATCTGTGTTCATGCGTAGCCGTCCATTCCCATCCAAGTTCAAAGATCAAAGGTATAAACTAGTTTCCTTGGGATATGTTCTGTCCATACCCCTGAGGGAACTTTGCTGTGGTCAGGATCGACCCCCTTTGGGTCGGATCCTGACTTAAAAACCATTTTCAAGACAAAAACAAGCCTTTGTACTAAGGAAGCTACACCGTGCGGCGCTTTGATGCGTTGCACGGCGTAACTGATTTGGGCGCACGACGTTTTAGTTTACTATTTTCTTGCTTAAACCATCTAGATCATGGTTGTCCTCTATCAGGTTTGTTTATTATTAAAAATATCAGGCATATGTACTTCTCAAAAAAAAATAGACCATATCTACAAGCCATGTTTGGTTTTAGAAAATAAAGTTTTTTTGGTTGTTCTAAATGATCAAAAGCTTAAAAGCTGGTTTCTATTCATGGCTTGAAGGAGCGGTACTTTTTAGGGCCGCCTGATGGTAAAAATACTGTTTAAAGTCGGTTGAAAACCCCGTGCGTGCTTTCCAAGACGCCGGGCGGCGTTCTGAAACCTTACAAAAGACCTGATAGTGAAGAGGATATTCCGTACGTCATTCTGTAAAACCGTGCGCGGTATTACGAAATGCCGTGTAGAAGGATACTGCGACCCAGACAGTTTCTGTAGAAAACTCCTTTCATTTTGTACCATCTTTATCATCACTGCACAGTTAACACCACGTGCACGCCAATATTTGATGAAGGATACCAGCCTGAGATAGCAGGTCCAACTTGGCCAGAATTCCACCTGAACCCCTTTGGATATGTCGTCGGCCAGAATTTCGGGTATGCCATCTGGCCCGAAAATCCTGGGATCCTAGAAGCGGAAGAAGAAGTGGCCAGCAGTGAATTCAACCCTATGGACTATCTTGAAGAAGAGGCAGAATTAGAACCCTCAATCACTTTCCCGAAATAAGTTAATGTTGCTATGATGAACCTGTGGGAGGACGAGCCAAGGGCCGAGGGAGGATATTGAGCCAACTCTGAAATCATCAATATAAAGGTGGGAAGTGAAGAATGGACCGCAAATAAGGCAGTGATGGAAGCCGAGCAGTGGACACCGGAAGACCTTTGGGAAGATTTGGGCTTCGCCAACCTAGCCTCTAATCTTCAGGACACTACCATCGGAACCAAACGCAAAGCCCCTGTCGATTTATGGAGCAAGGAATCAAAGTACCGTCAGATCGATCATCTGACCCGAAGTGAGCGTATCTACCAGCCCCCCAACCTTCAAATCGGCGAATCCTCTAATGCTGCAGCTCCACCAGCCAAAGAACCTTTAGACCCTCTCATTACCCCAGTCAAGAACACCTTCCAACCCTTTGCCCCACCAATCAAAGAACCTTCTCGCTCCGAGAGAAACCCTGAAGGAGCAATCAAGCAACAGCTCGAGCAAACTCAGGCCAAGATGTCTGTGTGGGATGTGCTTGTCCATTCTACCCGCCATCGTGAGGGACTCATTCAAGCCCTCTCCCGTCTAGAAGTTCCTTTCACCATAACTCCCGAGGAGCTTGTGGCTCTTATCAGAACCATACCTATCAAACATGGCATCACTTTCACCGATCGAGACCTACCCGCTGAAGGAACAGATCACAACAAACCGCTTCATGTCACTCTGAAGTGCTGCAATAAATGGGTCCCGGTAATCCTAATCGATAACGGATCCGCCATCAACGTCTGCCCACTATGCGTTGCTTACTGCTTCGGGTACCAAAATAAAAATTTCTCTCCCTCGGAAGTCAAAGTTCGAGCATATGACAATATGCGTCGGGATGTGATTGGGACTCTCATGCTGCCAATGACTTTCAGATTATACCAGACTGAAGTAGAATTCCACGTGATAAACATTCCTGCTTCTTTTAATCTGTTGCTAGGCCGGCCTTGGCTGCACCGACCTGATATCATGGCCATACCTTCCACCCTCCATCAGAAAGTTTGTTTGGGTCTTGAAACATGCATGCTCACTATTCATGGGGACTCTGGATCCGCGCACCAACTGAAAACAATGCCCCGCTCCTAGAGATCCAGCATGGAGAAGAAGACGTTGCTCTAGGAGGCTTTTCATTGGACACCAACTCTGTCTCTTCAATCAGAATTGACAATGATTTTCTCATCAGCAATATCGCCTTGAAAATAATGAAGAAAATGTCCTACATGCCGGGGCTAGGATTGAGAAAGAACCTGTAAGGACTTGCAAAGTTTGAAACCCGTGGGACCCTGATGCGCACTACTAGCCTTGGTTATTTAGCCCCAAACGACAGTAGGGTGAAAAAAAGAGATAGGTTAGAGGATTACTTTGTCAAGGAAAAGGCAAAACAAGTCTATCAAGGACAGCCGGAGCCATTCTGGGACAAAGAAACCAATACTCTGCTTCCGGGATTTGAGATATTCGCCAACGATGTTTGGCCAGAAAGTGAGGAAGAATGTGAGGTTGCAAAGAAACCCGTAGGACCAGCTGATTGGGTCAAAGTCTTTAATGAGGAAAGTTTGGCGATCTTGTTCAAGGAGGACGAACCAAAAGTACAGTCGTGGAAGCAGAAGTGCTAATGCTAGGACAGGGGATCCTTGAAGATCCGACTTCTCTCATCATGGATGCCATCGGAGATTACAAGAACTGGGTTTTCTTACCAAGTGCAACTCACCACGGATCTGAATCTGAGTCTGAGTCGTCCAAGTCTTCTGAGTCTTCTGAGTCTGTTAAGTCTCTAGAGTCTGAGTTAGGACCTCTTAGCCCAACTCCTCGTCTGTATTTCAAATTTGAGTCAGCCCGTGTGTATGGCGCCCTCGCGGCAGCTGCTGGTGATGAAATAAAAGAACCTGATTTCGCTTACTTCTCTGATTTTGAAATAAATTGTGTTAACCCTGATGATGAAGAGATCGATTTCGATGGGAATATCCCTAAAGAAATCCGATGTCTAGTCGAAAGGGAAAGTGAAAGGCGTGCTCAGCCTGTAAAAGAAGAATTTGTTTTAATAAATTTGAGAGATGAAGGGAATCCCCGAATGATTCAGATCGGTTCCGTGCTATCTGCAGATGGGCGTCAAGCTCTCATCAACTTGCTAAAAGAATTTGAAGATGTTTTCGCCTGGTCGCATGCTGATATGCCCGGGATCAATCCTGAAATTGTAGAACACCGGATTCCTCTCTATCCCGATGCAAAACCTGTGAAACAGAAGTTGAGACGCATGAGGCCCGATTGGGTACTTAAAATAAAAGAGGAAGTCACCAAACAAATCAACGCAGGATTTCTAATGGTGACCGAATACCCTCAGTGGGTCGCAAACATTGTTCTTGTTCCTAAGAAGGATGGTAGGATTAGAGTCTATGTCAATTTCAGGGATCTCAACAAAGCGAGTCCAAAAGACGATTTTCCGCTACCCCACATTGATGTGCTAGTCGACAATACTGCCAGGCACGCTTTACTTTCTTTCATGGATGATTTTTTCGGATACAATTGTAGAGACCCATAAATTCGTATATTTGATTTAAATGTTTTATAAGAAATAAAAAGGAGGAAATTGATTTGGTACATCGAGAATTGGGGTTAATGTGTTCAAATGGTATACTTGAAGGGTAAATGTGTTATGTGTGCATATATGTGTGTAGGGTGAGAAGTAGGGAATTCATTTTCCCATTCTCTCCATCTCTCCCGTCCTTCCCTTTTCTCTCGGCTCTCACTCTCTCACTCTCACTCTTACTAAATTTCACCCAAAATCACCTAAAACCTTCACAAAACAGCCTTCATCCCTTCGTTCATTTGCGTATTGCGGCCTGTATTGCACCAGTGTGAGCTCGGTGGAGGTGTATTTCATTTGGTTCCAAGATTTGAGGCTAGGGCTTGGAGAATTTCTTGAATTCGTTCTCCAATCTTTGAGGTAGGGAGTTCTAACTTGCGATATATGTTTATGACTTGTTTCTTGTTGCTTGATTCTCGTTTGTGATCATCGTTGTGGTTGTTGATATTGTTGTTGCTGAAAAACTCATGAGAATCTATCAAAAATCTACTCGAAGGCAATTGTTATCGATAGCATTTTTATTGTTATCAAAGCCCAGAAAACCTATTGTTATCAATACCCTTAGCTTTGTTATCGATACCTCTGCATTCCAAAAGCCAGAAATCCACTCGTTATCGATACCATTTGCCATTGTTATCGATACCCTTGCGTCTGGAACCATTTTTGACCAAATGTTATCGATACCATTTTTATTGGTATCGATACCTGTTGCTTATCTCCAGTTTTTACTGTTTTGCTTTATTTTTCACCGTTTTGATTTCCGATCACTTCCAAGTTCCAACTCGTCCAAACCCCTCCCAAATGATTCTTAATTTGATTACTCATGTCTAATGACTTCATCGGACGTGTAGCCCAACTAAATGCTCATTTGAACATGATTGTACGGAAATCATTTTATAAACTAAAGTTGGATTTGAATGGTACGAACCTATTGGAAAAAGGATTTTGAAACTTACAAATGTGATGAGAACATATTAGGACATCCCGAAAGGGTAAAGAGCCTGGCAGAGGACATTGGGGTCCTTTAATTGGCCCAAGATGAGCTATAAGCTCATATTCGATACTTCAGGACATCCCGAAAGGGTGAAGAGCCTGGCAGAGGACATTGGGGTCCTTTAATTGGCCCAGTGAGAGCTTCGGCTCATGACACATGTGTGAGACATGTTATGATACATGGTGTTTTCAAAGGTTATTCATTGAAAAATATGCTTGAATTTGGAAATGAAATATTGAGGTTGGATTATTGTTGTTGCCCTATCCCATTGGTTTTAGTTGCCGTTGTTCTTCTTGTTATCGTTCTTGCATCTCATATGCATACATTGTTAGATTAGAGCTTTCTACTGGGCTAGTGTAGCTCAAACCTTACTTTATTTTCAGGTACTAACTCTGGACAGTAACTTCATGTTGGGAGTGCATGGATTGTGGACACGATTTTGAAAGCTAACACTGAAGAGTTATTAAGGCATCTTTGTAATTTATTTTTGAAAGATGTATTTGTAACTCTAATTGTAAATCTTTTGATTTAAGAAATATTGTAAGTTCTTAACTCTAGTCCGATATTCGGTACTTATGTTGGTTTTGAGGCCGTTGAGCCGATGATGTATTATTTGGAAATCCTTTTGGACTTGGAAGTGTAATTGTGGAAATGGAAATGACAAACTAGTTTGAGGTATGGTACGGACTATTGTGAGGTTTTATTTATGGAAATTCATTTATTATTATGTTTAAAATCGAGGGCGTGACAACAATCAAATCCTCATGGCCCCAGAGGATCGAGAGAAAACCACGTTCATCACTGAATGGGGGACTTATTGCTACCGGGTGATGCCTTTTGGGTTGAAAAATGCAGGATCCACGTATCAACGAGCCTCCATAACCTTGTTACGTGATATGATTCACAAAGAGGTGGAAGTTTACGTTGATGATATGATTGTTAAGGCGAAAGAATGAGAAGAGCACTTGCCGACACTCAGAAAATTCTTTGAGAGAATCAGGAAGTATAGGATGCGCCTGAATCCGTCTAAATGTACGTTCAGAGTTACGGCTGGAAAGATGCTCGGATTCATGATTACCACTCGAGGCATTGAGGTTGATCCCTTTAAGATCAAAGCTATTCTAGAAATGGAACCACTTCGATCTGAAAAGGACGTGAGGAGCTTTCTAGGCAAGGTACAATTCATCAGCCGATTCATCGCCAAGTTGACTTCAACCTGCGAGCCAATCTTCCGTTTACTCAAGAAGGGGGTGCCCTTCAAGTGGGATGACAAGTGCCAGAGGGCCTTTGACGCCATTCGAACTTATCTGCAAAATCCTCCAGTTTTAATGCCCCCCACGCCAGGAAAACCTTTAATCCTATACTTGTCAGTCACTCCAACTTCCATGGGGTGCATGCTGGCACAGGAAAGAGACGATGGGGTTAAAAGGGCGGTGTACTACCTTAGTAAAAAGATGGTCGGGAGTGAGGAGCGCTATACTTCGTTAGAAAAGACATGTTGGGCGCTCGTCTGGGCTTCCAAGAAACTGAGGCATTACATGCTAACCTACCCTGTAAGGATCATCTCTCGAATGGATCCCCTCAAGTACTTGTTTGAAAAACCAGCCCTCAGTGGAAGACTGACATAATGGTTGTTAATGTTGTTGGAATTTGAGCTAAAGCATGTCACTAGAAAATCTGTCAAAGGAAGGGCTGTTGCTGACTTTTTGGCCCACAGCCCAGTTGAGGGAGGTGAAGATGCTGAGTTCATATTCCCTGATGAAGGCATAATGACGTTAACTGAAGATGTTTGGAAATTATACTTCGACGGGGCGGCCAATCAAAAAGGATTTGGAATTGGTGTGTTGCTAATAGCACCTGATGGATCTCATGTCCCGCTCGCATTCAAGCTAAACTTCAAAGTCACCAACAATCAGGCAGAATACGAGGCTTGCAATGTAGACATGGAAGCAGCCATTAAAATCGGCATAGAGAAGCTGGAGGTAGTAGGGGATTCTAACCTGGTGGTGTCACAAGCCAACGGTGATTGGAAGGTCAAGGAAGAGAAGTTGAAGCCATACCATCAGGATCTGAAAGACCTCATCCCTCACTTTAACAAAATGACCTTCACTCATGTGTCAAGGCTCGAAAATCGATTCGCAGATGCATTAGCAACACTAGCCTCCATGGTCGAAATCCCTATCGGTGTAAAGTTGAGGCCAATTGTGATCGAACAAAGGGATACGCCAGTCTATCAGCACGTCATGGTAGTTGATGAACCCGAAGATGGCCACCCCTGGTATTACAACATTTGGAGATTCGTGGAAAGAGGAGAATATCCCGCAGAGGCAAGCAAAAAGGACAAAATTGCCCTTCAGAGAATGGCCGCGCAATACATCATTTGGCTTATATCGAAGATCACATTGTGGCATGCACAAGTTATGTATCCATGGTGCAAAAGTAAGAAGAGTAATGGAGGAAATCCACGAAGGGGTGTGTAGTCCTCACATGAATGGCATGATGCTCGCCAAGAAGATTCTCAGACAAGGATATTTCTGGTCCACCATGGAAACAGAATGTGTGGAATACGTGTGACGGTGTCACAAATGCCAAATCTACGCCAACTTGACTCATGTTCCGCCATCCAAACTGCACCAGATGACTTCGCCTTGGCCCTTCTCAGTATGGGGAATCGACGTCATTGGAGGGATCGTACCAGGTGCTTCCAACGGTCATAAGTTTATCCTCGTGGCCGTGGATTACTTCACGAAGTGGGTAGAAGCTGCTTCATACGCCACCCTAACTGTGGTACAGGTCGCTCATTTCATCAAACAAAACGTCATCTATCGATATGGCGTGCCCCAAGCATTTGTGTCAGATAATGGGGTCCACTTCAAAGGGCGACCCAAAGAGGTCTTGGATGAGTTCCAAATCTAAGTACACAAGTCAACAACCTACCAGCCGCAAACCAAAGGAGCTGTAGAAGTTGCCAACAACACAATCAAAGTCATCCTGGAAAAGACCATTCAATCCGCAAGAAATTGGCATGAACAGTTGCCACTGGCCTTATGGGGATACCAAACATCTATGCGTACACCAACAGGAGCAATCTCCTACTCCCTGGTCTACGGAATGGAGGCCGTGCTCCTTATCGAGTTGGAAGTTCCATCTCTTCGAACCATGATCGAATGTGAAATCCAAGAAGGGGAATGGTTAAGTAACCGATTCGCAGAACTCATGTTGTTCGATGAGCGCCGGCTAAGGGCTCTTTACCACATCCAAGTACCAAAGGAAGATTGCACGCGCATTCAACAAGAAAGTAAAATCCAGAGACCTGTCAGAAGGCGACATTGTTTTAAAGGAAATTCGGGCACTGATGAGCACCCAATATTGCAGATATTTGGTGCGACTAGTCCCGCTTTAAGTTGTTTTATCTTACGTTTATTTAGCTTTCATAGCGATATTGCACGTAAGGTGTGCTTTTAGTAGTTTTAGGTAAAACGTGCAAATAAGGCACTTTTCAACGCCAAGGAATGCTCCGGAAGCTTCCAAGTACCCGAAGACCCTGTCGGCCCCCTAAAATCTGCCTAAGTATGGAAAAATGACTTTCTGAAAAAGTTTCGATTTTCGAGATGAAAAATGGCGGTAATTGATCCTTGAATTTTTCTAAGAGTAACTACAAAGTTGCAAGGTTTTATTTGAAGAGCAAGGTCATGTTTTGAGTCATTTTCTCTTGAGAAAAACGTGCAGTTTTCCATTTTGTACTAAAAGTGGGGGGTTGACTTTTTGATTTAAATGGAATCTTGAAATTCTGGTAATGCCATTGTTTCCAAATGGGGGGTACTTTCTTATTTTCATTAAATAAATTAAAGTAAAGGAAAGGTAAAAGAAAGGTTTAAAATGTAGCCTTTACTTAACTTTAGAGAATGAAAATAAGTGCTGAGAAGCTGTGAAGTTGCTGGGAGCTGTTTGCTGAAGCTGAAGCCAACCTGAAATCTGCAGTTTTGAAGAATGTTATCGATAACATTCCATTTGTTATCGATAACATTGGTCCCATTTTGGTCCAGAAATTGTCCAGACCTGAGGGTATCGATAACATTTGGTTTGAGTTATCGATAACTTGCTTCTCCGGGGGAATATTTGAAGGATGTTATCGATACCTTTGCTTATGGTATCGATAACATTGGTCTCCAGCAGATATTTTTACTGCTTTTCGGACTTTCCATTTATGGAATACTTGCCACTTTTGGCAAGTTCAGGGATATTTTGAGAGGAGAAAAGGCTGAGTTGTATAAATACTCATCCCTCTCTCTCTTTGCATCTAACTACTTTATGTCCTAGTTTTAGTTCTCTCTCTAGGAGAGATAATTCCATTGTTGTTCTTAGATTCAAGCTTCAATACTAGTAAGTTTAATTCCTAGTTTGTTATTTTCTCGTTTATTAATGTTGTAGCTACGCTTTAGATTCTCCTTAATATCAAGTTTATTTTCGTTTCTATCGGTAAAGCATGTTTTCATTTTCTAGCATAATTTCTAGTCTTTTTCCTATGAGTGAGTAGTTAATTGGTTAAGTCATGGGGTGAGATGAACCCTACGAATTAGTTGTTTAAATGGTTTCGCTTAAACTTTAGTTCGATTTCAAGGTTTTGAATGAATTAAACCCATGATTTCCTGCACTGATCATGGGGTCGGTGGCTTCTTTGATCAATGAAGTCTATCGCCTTGTGCTACATGCTTGATAATCTTACGCGTGCGAACGATCTATTTTCGTCTCTCACTTGCGTTAAATGAGTTCAGTTTGAATTAATGCCTTGAGTTGAGTTATAAGTAGTCTTCAGTTTTTAATTCTTCAAGTGGAATCCGGACGGTTTCGGTTCACTCATGAGTTAGATGAAGGAACCGTTTTATGGCTAAGTCGTGGGTAAATCAATCCTTTTGACTCGACCATCTTTAATCTAGTTTAATTTCAAATTCAATTCCGTTAATCAAATCAATCCCCTAGTTGGCCGCTCGAAGGCCTCACTGCATACTTACTCTCTAATCCAAATACGCTGAAGAAGATTTCTCTGTGGGAACGATCCCGGTCTTACCGGTTTTATATGCTATCAACGACCTAGCCCTTTGCTCGGGTGCAAACCTTATTAGAGGATAGGTTGCGGTGATAAGCAGGCACCAGTCTACGACCGCGTGGGAAATTTCGACCGAAGTGGGCCGGACCGTACATCATAAAGACCATCTTGACCGAAGGAGCTACACAGCTCATTGATTTGGACGGGAATGAATTCACGACTCTAGTCAACCTGGATCAACTCAAACGCTATTACCCTTGAGAGAAGCTCATTGGGCTGAAAACCGCAAGGGCGGGCAGACCCAGGCAAAAAGTAGAGCAATAGCCTGCTAGGATGAAAACCCACAAGGGCATCCTAGGCAAAAGTTAAGGCAAGCAATGAATGAGCTCGCTAGACCGAAAACCCAAAAGGGCGGTGCTAGGCAAAATTTAGAGTGCAAAAGGAGAGTGTCAAAACCAGAGTGAACCTTAGCCTGAACTACATTATGACCTGATTCCTTTACCACAAGGATACGTAGGCAGCCTCACTCTGAGGCCCGGTCACCACCATTTCAAAATAAAAATCTACGGCGGAAGAACGCAATGCATTGAATCAAGGAAGGGGAGACCCTCCATAACTCATTTTATTATAATAACTGCTTCTAATACATAAGGCTGAGTATAACTTTCAAAAGGCTCAAAAGGAAAAACAACACAATCAAAGGCGGGTCCATGATTTATTTCTCGGTCAGGGTAGTAGATTTGAGTCAGTTTCCAGCTCTCGTTGCAATATCTCTCCTTAGCCATTTCCGGTAGCTCTTGCGAACCATCACGGAAGGATAGGGATGTGCATCGGTCACCTCGCGAGCCCTCCAAGATCGTTGATAGTTGCAAAGGACGGAATGGCGGAATAACGGCAATACGACATCAACTACGGCTTCTGCGGGGCCCCATTGTCTAAGGCCAAGTTGGCGTTGAATTCGGTATGGGACATAGAAAGTGAAGGCCTCCAAACCAGCTAGGACGACCCACTAGGGACCCATAAAATGCACGGTCATGGGAGGGAGGTCTAACCACGAACACCTCCACGAGATGGTCTCAGCTCGTAAACGCCTAAATAAATCAACCCACTCAGGAATCCGCCTATCTGCAAACTCAAAGCATCGGAGAGACAACAGTCTAGCCTCATATGTCCAGTTTCCAGGAGGAATAGTCAGCACATTCACCTTATCACAAAGCCAGACCTACAAAAGAGTGAAAACAAGTCAGAAACCATAGAAAGCCTAACCGAGCGTTGAGGTAAAATGAGAACGTGGGAGAAACTCGAAAAAGGAGAGCAGAGTGAGAAGCCAACCTGTAGGAGGAGAGGACTACCCCCGAAAACCTCAGTCTCTCCAGAGTAAACTTTATCCAAGCCCATCAAAGTTTCAGCCAAAACCATCGGAACCACGTCCTTTCGGGCTTCAATTTGAACGCCAACGCTAACCAAGGCAGAGCTAGCATGGCCGATAGGGGGCACTAAGAGGTAGGCCGCAAGCAAGCACATACAGAGCGCAGTCATCCGCCAAGATTGATAGGTCGTGTCCGCAAGATCACCGGGAGGAGAAAGCATCTCAATAAGCCGCATCACATTGAGGTAACCGTCGCTCACTAAGTAGTGAGCAGCGCCGCTACCAAGTCCAAGGGCTGCGGATAGAACCTTGTGAATGCTCTCACGCACCGGAGGAATAATGACCTCCCCGGAGCCAAAGCCGCCTAGATAAGCACGGAATTCCTCCACAGTAGGGCACAGCTCTTGTTCTCCAAAACGAAATACATGAACTTCCAGATCCCAGAAGACCGCGGCTGCCTTCAGAAATTTTGGACGAAGACGAATGTTGCGGAGGTACCTCATGGAGTAGAGACCGTGACCTCGGAAGTTGAGCCAATCAACGCCCGCCATCGAGACTAACCACGGGCGGAGCAAGCCGGTGAGAGAGAGGGCCATGGGAAGGGGAAGTGAAATGAGGTCTGAATGTGGTAGGAGACATTTGAGGTCAAGGGTTTGAATTTATAGAAAGGGAAAAGGAACATTTTCAACTTTCCAAAAGCGCTTTGGGTTCCAAAAGTACAAGTTTTCCATAAGTCTTACATGAGGAAAAGCTTGGGACAGGAATGCATACATGCACTGGTTCGGAAATGCCATTGCATGGGTTAAATTTCAAACCCCAAGCCATCTGCCTTGGGAAGTAGCAAAATGCAGACTGTTAGGAAAATAACCACGTGCGGCATAGTGGGGTCACGCACGGCATATTTGATGCTGGAAAAATACCGCGGCATAACACCGATGTACTGTGAGACTGAGGGAAGCAACGCATGACATTTTGAAGAGACGCACGGCATACGGTGTCTGCATTTTTGCAGTTTTGACAGCAAAGGCATGAATCAGGTTTAAGATGCTTTGGGGCATTCTCAAGCAACAGAATACATTGCAACAGGCATATGGGACTTCAGGGATGTTTCGCTTCGAGTCAACTCCCGAGATTCGAGGACATGGCCAAAAACTCTCTAAAATCCCATTTTCAAGCCATGTCAAAGTACCAGATCACATTTCAAGCTGTTCTAAGCCGATTCCTTGAGTCCCACAAGTCAATATGGTCAAAAATGACTTAGTCCAAGTTCCGGTCCGAATCCCGAGTCAAGATTTGAAGTTATCACCTTTCAAAATCAACGTTTTTTTTAGTTTAAGTGTTTTCTGAGCATAAGGACAAACTCCTGAGGCACACCGCGGGCTTTAAAACTTGTCACTATTGTGTGTGTGGTCATGTTCAAGCCCACACCAAAGGTATTAATGTGAGTTCCTGAATCTTGCACCAATTCTCACGATAACTTCTTTGATTTCCATTCCATTGTCAATAAGTCTCTTGATGTGGATTCCATATCAGACGCAGTCTCATGGTCTATGGTTGGTTGTGCATATTGGTGAGTATCCAAATTACTCAATTTTTCTTTAAATAACAGCAATAAGAGAAATTGAACGACAAAAGGTATTGAAAAAGCAATCTTTGTATATAATCCCAAAGGAATCCATGAGTTGAAGTACAAAACGAGGCATGCAAGCTTGATGCTCAAAAATCCTATCTACCGAGGGTAAACAAGCACCCTACAAAAAGGAAGCACGCAGGCTCCGCCAAAAGACAAAAGCTAACGAGGAGACTCAGTCCTCATCCTCGTCCTCCTCCACCACCTCAGAGCTGGCAACCTCCTGAGTGCGGGTCGCCCTAGGCACAGTGCTACTAGAGTTGTCCTCCAGATCAACGTTTGTCGGCTCCTCGGTCTCGTCCGAGACGGCAATAGGCTCACCCTCTGTGCCGCCTGAATGTCGCGACCTTTTTGATGGGCGCTCTTCTCAAGAGCCAGCGGACGAAGCCTGTCGCATAGGCATGCGAACAGACTTCATGCGTAATCCCCGGGCAGTTCCTCCCGTAGTCTGCAATAACATAGCATGATTGCATTATCAATTATGGAATAAGAACAATAGGAGACAACCAAAAGATTAAGAGTTTACCAGCGACCCTCCAGCACGAGCCAGTACGGACGGGGAGTGGCCCATGGCGTATTGCCGCACGAGCTGCTCCAGGCCCATCATGGCCGCCGCCATCTCCCTCGCGTACTCCGGAGTCACCTGCCCAACATAAAGAGTAATTAGCCTAAGATGTGCTAAAAGTGGAAATATGAAGGTGATTGAAACAAGTTATACTTGAGCAAGGAACTCCGGAAGCTCAACCGCAGGGCGCGGGACCTCCACCAGGCCAGGGACTCCCTGAGCGGTTACCACGTCCACCGTCCAGGAGAGCGCAGGCAAGCTAGCTCCACCCTGACCTGTCCCACCACCCTGAGGGCCCTCGCTTCCTCTACCTGTACCTCTACCACCTCTCCTGCTACTCCTATCACCTCTGCCGCCGCGCGCCTGCCGCTGCGCCTCCCAAGCGGCACGAATCCTAAAGCCCTGCATCAGGTGCTGGGCTCGGTACTCCGTGTAGTCAGCACCAGCCTGGAACAACAGCTCGAGCCTAGAGTTCGGCTGTGTGAACCGCTCCACCTCCTCCAAGGTATACTCGCTCGTCGTCAACACGAGAGGAGGGAGAGGTCCAGGGACTAAGAAAGTGTCCAGCCTCAGCGACTGGCGTGACACTCGGTTGCCCAGGTACCATTGCCGGCCGTAATGGGACTCCAAGAGTACTCTCCCCCTCGCCACAGCACAACTATGGGCCACAAATGGGATCTCAAAATGGTCCCAGATGCGCCAGTGCACCTGCAATTAGAAGCATGTGTCAGGAAAGCGATTCAGAATATGAATAGAAAGGACTGAAACCAAAGAATCACGAAATACCTGATCAGGACGCAACTCATCCAGGTACAACCGGTAGGCGTTCAGGTCACCCTTCCCTTTCTTCACCCCTCGAACTCCTTCGACCAGCGTAGGGCACGAGGGAGCACCAGGTCATCGGGGCATGACGTCGTGGGAGGGTACATGTCCAGTACCTTGTATGTCCAAAGCTGCGAGATTCAAAACAGTAAAAGTTAGCAATTACTTAAACAGGAAGCTAAGCAGGTGATAAAAGCAAGGGTTTCAAAACGTACCTCCTAGACTTGCTAGTAACCGCCGAGGCTCTTCCCCGCGCCTCGGGAAAGGGACCCCATGAAGGCGTAGCATGCCCCTAAAGCCGTGCCGCCCCAGTCAAAGCGGGTTATCTCTCCAATGGCCCCTAGAGCCGGCAAGAAAGACAAGTGTACTGGGTTGCGCCTATTTGGAACAGGGACGCACCGAGCACGTACAACAAAAAGCACTTGGCCATCTGCTCCCCCTGGACTCTACCCACCGTAGGCTTCGCCAAAAGTCTAGAAGCTGGGCGTACGGGGCGTCTCCCTTCTCCGCCCTCAGCCTGTACCCCAAGAGCCGCCTCTATAGCTCTGGATCCCTCCCCGCCATGGCATCATGGGGGATGGGGTCGCCTCCAACCCTCAACCCGGTGATCGCCGTGAAGTCCAAGGGCGTCATCGTCATCTCACCGAAAGAGAAGTGGACTCGTCGTAAACGGCCCTCTTCGGCCGGTAAGCATCTAGAAGCGAAGGCACCACCACGTGCTGGAGAGGCACGTAAGACTCCTCGTCAAAAGGGCGGTTTTGCCCAAGGACCGCCGTCGCCACGTCCACCACGGACCTCCGAGGGACCAAAACCTCCTCCTCGACCTGCGGCTCTTCAAGCACTCCCGTCTCAACCGCGGCTTGGAGTTCCCTCTCCCGGGACTCAAGCAAAGCCTCTGCCAAGCCTGGCATCCCCCATAGGGTCTCAACCAAGTCTTCGAAGGGCGCACCCTCCAAGTAATCCCCCATCCCTATGGGCCGTGACGACCCCGCACCTACACCACTACCCACAAACATGGCCGGCACCTCCTGCACCTCCTCGGCAATGGGGGCCTTCCCCGAGTCAGCCCGAGGCTTTCTCATAGGAGAAGCCTCCGTCTCCTTCTCCAAGACCCGCTCCTCTAAGCTACTACCGGCACCCGACTGGCCCGCGGCCACGTCCTCGCCACCTAGCTCCATCTCACCCGAGCTCTCCACACCCTGGCCGTAACCGGCCAACACCACTCCACCGCTGCTGCCAACCGCCGTGGCAGCCGAGGCCGGATCCTCCTCGGCCGCAGCTGCCAAAATCGAAACCCCCGGGGTCTCCAGAACCTCCCCGATCGCTGTGTCACTCTCTGGAGGGATTACCGGCATGTCAGCACTGTCCATAATTGCAATGTGTGTGAGAGAGAGCAGAGAGACGAGAGAGAGAGATGATCGAGAGAGAGAGAGAGTACCGAGGGAAAGAGAGAGCACCGATAGGGAGAGAGGGTACCGAGAGAGAGAGAACGAGAAAGAGACAGAGCCGAGAGAGAGAAGGCGCGAGAGAGAGAGTTCGAACGGTGGGGCGTGCTGTGTACGCCTCACTCGTATATATTTCTCCCCCTAACCGGATCGTTTGGAATTAAAACTAGACCGGGTTCATAGCCTATAGCGCTGCGCATCATTTCGTCTAGATCACGCGGCATATCACTTCATCCTACAATACCGTGCGACTCTCTGTGAGCAACGCGCGACGTTCTTTGCTATTTCGACAGTTTGGATTCTGATCAAATTCATGACATCCGAGGCTATAATTGTTCGATTCTACTGGAGTTTACCCGAAAAACAGAAAGTAGACATGAATATAAGGAGAATCGGGCTTTCATTCCATCAAACCGGGATAACCCCGGGATCTTTTCATTACATTCGTTCAAAAAAAAAAAAATCCTACTGCCCTTCCTCTTTTCTTCTTCTTCCTCTCCTAGTCCCTCAATCGCTCCCCCTCGCCGGAAGCATAATTCGTGCCATCCGAACGGTCGTCAGAACCGTTCGGATTCCCCTCGGAATCCTCCGCGCTATCGTCGGATTCGCGCTCTGGCACATGCTCTGAGTCGTTCTTGTCATCCAATTGGTCGAAGGCGACGTCCTGAAGGTTGGAAACTGCACGGCGTAGAGTGCGAGTGACGCTCACTAGCCTTGAGATCTGAACAAACAAGCGCTCAATTTCTTCCCGGTACGAGGCCATCTCAGTCTCCAGGGCTGTGACTCTCGCAGCAAGGCCGTCGTTGTTCGCCATTTTTTCTATAGAACTTGCTGTAGGATTCGAAAGAAAGCGAAAGGACTTGAGAATTTTGGTGGGGGTGCATGGAATGAGGCACCACCACCCTTATAAAGACGTTGAAGCCGTCGAAAGGGCACGCCTGTATTAATGGGCACCCTTAAACCAACCGACTGTTCTCGGAAATCGAAGAGTTGCATGGGAATTTGAAATACCGTGCGACACAATCATCCCCCACGCGGCGTTTTAACTTTGCATGGATAAGATCTTTTCCTCGGAAATTGTTCAAACAAGCCACCAAAATCCCCTTGGGATTCAAATGTTTTAGCCTTTCTGCAGAAAAGCCTATTTAAAATGTCGTGCTTAGATTAAAAGGTCCTATGGAACTTGTAGAATTCTTTTTCGTCCCCCGAGGACCCGCCGTCTTTGCACATCTCGCTATTTACGCCTCTCGAAGGCTCTCTCGTCTCAATCAACCTCCTAAAGGCACGTCTCGCTATTTTTGGCCCTCCGAGGGCTCGTCTCGTCTTAATCAACCTCTTGAAGGCATGTCTCGCTATTTTTGGCCATCTGAGGGCTCGTCTCATCTCAATCAACCTCCTGAAGGCACGTCTCGCTATTTTTCGCCCTCCGAGGGCTCATCTCATCTCGATTGACCTCCTGAAGGCACATCTTGCTATTTTTGGCCCTCCGAGGGCTCATCTCGTCTCAATCAACCTCCTGAAGGCATGTTTCGCTATTTTTCGCCCTTCGAGGGCTCGTCTCGTCTCGATTAACCTCTTGAAGGCATGTTTCGCGATAGTTTTGCCCTCCGAGGGCTCGTCTCGTCTCGATTATCCTCCTGAAGGCATGTCTCGCAATAGTTTCGCCCTCCATGGGCTCGTCTCGTCTCGATTAACCTCCTGAAGGCACGTCTCGCAATAGTTTCGCCCTCTGAGGGCTCGCCTCGTCTTGAACCGCCACTCGAAGGCTCGTCTCGCACACGCAGCTATTCGCACTTAGTTCACAAACACCAACACTTGATTTACTCAGAGTTTGTTGTATTTGTCCTCCGGGACCCACTTGATTGGCATCGTCCCAATCGAACTACGCTGGTCTGATCCCTACAACGGGGTACGTAGGCAGCCCCACGGGCGCGACCACCATCGTCATATCGATTTTCATGCAATTTTGTCTCCGTTTAAAGACCTTGGAGCAACGGATTGGGATGCCTATTCTTTAAGTGTCACTCATACCAAACAATGGTGTCCTAGTTACGTTAAAGAGGGACTACTGTAGACACCCCAATCCGGACCTCGAAAGTGCTTTAAATATCCCGATGATGAAACAAAAGAAACAAATACCTCCGAGAGCTTGGATGTGGGACTCTCCCAAAACAAAGCTCAAAAAGCCCAAAACAAAACTCAAAAGCCCAGAGCAAACCCAAAAGCCCAGGGCTAGACCCTTAGTACCGTACGACACATCTCTACACCGCGCAGCATAATAGATTTCATTATGCCGCACAAGGTCATGAGGTCAACCGCACGACATTTTGGATAAAGTTCTGACTGGCTCAGCTAGCTATGGGCTACGCCCACTTGAGCCACTGCTACAAGCTAGCTCAGCCGAAAAGACACTTCTGGCCCGCCCAGAAAATACCTCCACCATTTGAAATTCAAAATCCTTGGCTTTTGCCTATAAATACAACCCTCCACTCAAGAGAAAGGGGTCCTGAATTCTCTTTCTCTCTCGTCATACTTTCATACCCACTCCTCACTCAAAGCCTTGAGAAAGTGCTCCCAAAAACATTCTCAAGGCTCTTTCTTCCTTAAAATCCTTCATTTTTCTCCTCACCATTGAATTGAGTTCTCTTGCTCACTTTAAGATCTCCTACTTCCCAAACAACCCCCTTATCAAACCGTACCAACCATCTCTCCTCGATCGCTTTCATCCGTGTTCATCCGTAGCCGTCCATTCCCATCCAAGTTCAAAGATCAAAGGTATAAACTAGTTTCCTTGGGATAGGCTCTGTCCATATCCCTGAGGGAACTTTGCTGTGGTCAGGATCGACCCCCTTTGGGTCGGATCCTGACTTAAAAACCATTTTCAAAACAAAAACAAGCATCTGTACTAAGGAAGCTACACCGCGCGGCGCTTTGATGCGTCACGCGGTGAAGCTGATTTGGGCGCACGTCGTTTTAGTTTACTGTTTTCTTGCTCAAACCATCTGGATCATGGCTGTCCTCTGTCCGGTTTGTTTATTATTAAAAACATCAGGCATAGGTACTTCTCAAAAAAAAAATAGACCATATCTACAAGCCACGTTTGGTTTAAGAAAATAAAGTTTTTTTGGTCGTTCTAAATGATTAGAAGCTTAAAAGCTGGTTTCTATTCATGGCTTGAAGGAGCGGTACTTTTTAGGGTCGCCTGATGGTAAAAATACTATTTAAAGTCGGTTGAAAACCCCGTGTGTGCTTTCCAAGACGCCGGGCGGCGTTCTGAAACCTTACAAAAGACCTGACAATGAAGAGGATATTCCGCCCGACATTCCGTAAAACCGTGGGTAGTATTACGAAATGCTGTGTAGAAGGATACTGCGACCCAGACAGTTTCTGTAGAAAACTCCTTTCATTTTGTACCATTTTTATCATCACTGTACAGTTAACACCACGTGCACGCCAACGTGATCTATTACTTATGTCCCTTTTCCCTTTTGCTTGCTCATTTAAGAGTTTTATTTTCCAAAAGATATTTTAAATCCCCTCTTTTGAAAGAGTTTAGAAGAGACCGATTTTTACCGGGCGAATAGGGTGCATTTTTCTCAACAAGAACCTTCCCCATCCGTAACATGGCTCCCGAACCCAAAAGTCTCAACTTTTTCGCTAGATCAAAGGCCTTTCCTTTCAATAGGAACTTTCGATTTCTCGGATCAACCATCTCAAAAATCCGGGTGGCGACTCTTTTTCCTGGGCGCACGCCGGTCGGGGAGCCCACAGCCCCCGATTTTTAGAAAACGTTAATTAAATCATTTAAATAAAAAGTTTGATTGTAGACACCCCAATCTGATTTTTCAGTCATTTTGTCTATCTTCAGGTTGTTTCTTTTCAGTTTCTTGTTCCCCCGATGATGAATCAGGTCGAGAAAAGTTTTGATTGAAATGGTTTGAGTTTGGTGTATGTGGAACCCTTCCCTTAACCCCAGAACCATTAAGCCCAGCTTTGACTATGGGTTTGACCTTCGCGCGATTTACTGAGATACTCGCGCGATGCTCTACTTGCCAGGTGGTGGTCAAAGTCAAACTTTGACCGATTGACCATCGCGGGGAAGTTAGAACCCTCCCGCGACGGTCCCACTCCATCGCGCGATGGTCGACACCTGTCGTATCCAGCTGGCTTTTGTGATGATGAGGCGTCTGCAGGGCCATGTGACCCCGTTCCATCAACTGAACGGCGTTTGCTCGGCCATCCTTGCACCACCTAGCCCCCCACTCTCCCATCAACTTAGCACCCCACTTCTCTACCAAGTGAGTGCTGCCAGCATTGTTGGCTGGCTGCATGGCCAAGTTCACCACCAAAGAGCTCCCTCTTTTCCTATAAACCCCCCCCCCCCACCCCTTTGTTCTCTTTCAAAGGGTTACCAAAAAAATCCCAAAGAAAAGAACAAGAGTCACAATCTTGATCTTCTCTCTCAATCAAAGCTACTATCACTTTCTCCTTTGTCAAAGGCATACCACCTCACTCAAACCACATTCAAATCATTCAAGCAAAGGTATAAATTTCAACCTTTACTGTCTTGATCCCTGAGGGGGGCTGACAGGGTCAGGACTGATAATCAATATCAGCTTCTGACCCCAAAGCCAGCAAATTTACAAGTTGCTGCGAATGGAGTACCCACGCGCGATGAACCCACATAATCGCGCGACGCTTCTAGCTTGTGTGATATGGTTCTCGCGGGGATGGGTCTCTTGTTCTGATCCAATTTATATGATTTCATGTTCTCCTGCTTACTTATATTTGAGACATCTCACTGTCTTGCATGCTAAAATCAGTAGTTCAGTTTAGTTTGCTTTCCTTGTTCATGTTGGAATGCCCCTGGGTGGCTTCTGAATGTGTCTCAGAACCCAGGCATGCAAAGCAATTCCTGGACGTCCAATCAGAACAGTCGCGTGATGATGTGACTCCATCGCGCGATGGTTTGGTCATGTCCAGTGATTGCCCTTGCATGGGCAGCTAGGCCTTTGGTCTCTGTTTTTATCACCCTCACTGTTTAAGGGTTGTATGTTATTCCTATTCAGTCAGATTGTAATAAATATTTACTTCCAGCACATATGAACTGCTTGGTTTGACCTGGGTGTGCACTGGTCCTTCCAGAGCCCAGAAGGAGATAAAATTGAACCTGTAGGAGGGATGTTGACACTCGCGCGAGGATATGAATATGTCGCGCGATGGTGTGACTTGCATGTTCCCATTCTGTGCATGCAAGTTGGTCGCTGTTCGTGATAAATTCATACCCTGCACTGTTTTGACATCCTGAAATCAGTGTTCAGTATTATCTCATTTATTTCATCCATCCATGCTATCTATCATATCTTGCAAAGTTGTTACAGCTTTAATCCCCATTAAACTGTTTCCCCGCCCTAATTGGCTAAAAAAAATGATTAATCAAACAGAATCGCAAATAAACAAACGTTTTTGCAAATGCCTAAGTAGAGACCGATCTCCGGATTGGGCGAGAGGGGTGCCATAAAACCCTTCCCCTCTCGTAACCTGGCTCCCGAACCCAGATATGGTTATGACGGACTGGTTCCTTAACTTTTTCAAATCAAATAGCGCGGCAAGTGCTTCGAAATACGGTTCCTTGGGTGTCGGACCTTCAAACCCAAGTGGCGACTCTGTATTTTTCGCGAGCGCTTGACGTCCAGCTAAAAGCGCTCCCGCGAACCGGCAGCATCTCTCCTTTCTCAAGAGGGTGGGGAACGGAATCCCTTCGCCAGAGGAGAGAAAGATCGGGGCAAATCGCATTTGCCCACATTGATTAACTAAACAAGATTTCCATAAATAAGCAGCCGAATAATATATGCCTGAATTTATTACATTAGAGATAAGTACTTGACTTGAGAAATTAAATTACATTTCTCCA
This sequence comes from Rhododendron simsii, assembly GCA_014282245.1. Taxonomy (NCBI): domain Eukaryota; kingdom Viridiplantae; phylum Streptophyta; class Magnoliopsida; order Ericales; family Ericaceae; genus Rhododendron; species Rhododendron simsii. The sequence goes on from CM024962.1 coordinate 16,992,973, forward strand.
AAATAAAGACATAAGGGTCGGGTCTTTTAATGGTTCTGATTCATCTCGAATCCAATGCTCTCCTGACATTGGCTCTGCATTCATTCCTTCTTCTGGATAGTATTGATCTCCCGTTCTTTCAGCATCTGGCATGAAACGCAAGGGCACAAAGCCCCATGAGTTTTGACCTTCAGTAGCTAACTCTTACCCCCTAACCCTTACTTTACACATAGCCACAGTTCATGTATATAGAGTGCAAAAATAAAAGAGCAAGTAAGTGACTTCATTAATTAGCCTTTAACTTTAATTTTCATCTAGCTTCTTCACCTCGAGAAACATCCTCCCATTTGAACCACCAACACTATGACCATTCATGATTCCCTTCCCCTCTTGCTTGCCTTAACTAGGAGCCCTGATGAAACAGACTAAGTTATATACTTAATCGGAATCATTGGCGCCACACAAGGATGGATTTCCCAAGGAATTGACCATTAATGTAATACCCCTAGTCTTTAATTGTGCTTAAAGTTAATTATGTGTTGAGTTTTGAGTGGACTATGTAGATATTGGGCTTAATTTGATAGCTAAATGAAATTGGAACATAAGTTAGCATATGGCACACACACACTCAATAACTTTTCCTAAGCTTAGTAAAACAAAATAGAAAAACTCTTCTACATTATTCTACCTCTGTGCCTATCTTTTACAGAGAGAGAGAGAGAGAGAGAGAGAGATAGAGAGAGAGAGAGCCAAATAGGAAGAAGAAGTAAAGAAGAAGAGAATCATGTTCTTCATGCTTGAATTTATATTTCTTGACTTGAATATCATGCTTTATTTGCTGAATTCATGGTCCCGATGTTTGGTTTAAGTTGAATTTGAGTTTTGGGGTTGAACTCTTAAAGAGCTCAAGAACCTTGCTTGAAATCCCTTGGATTGGATGTTTAAATCTTGTTTTGATGCATGGATTTGATGTTCTTGGAGCAGCTTGTCGGACCGCTTTTTCATCATTTCTCCTCAAACCAATTGGTATTAGGATAGGTTTCAATTAAGTCATTTATGGCATTCGATATTGCACCCGCAAGTCTGTTTTTAAAGCGGTTGCGGGATGTGGTATTGTGTAACCAAATCCATGGAGGCACTCCGGGCCTAATACAAGTTGATATAGTTATTATCTTAAACTTAAGTGAGAGTTTGTAGACACCCCATTTGGTAGTCTGTAACGCTTAGTCCTCCGACCAAGCGGCCGCCCAATGATAAGAATGTTGCTTTCGATTATGATTATCGTACAGAAGCGATCTTGATTCATTAGTGTTTGGAGATAGTCATTCATCTTTTCTTTCAAAATATTTTTATCAAGTTGCAAACTTTTTTCTAAGTTGTGTTGCTTTCCATTTTAAAATATTCTTTCAAAAATGTTGAGTCCTTTTAATCCATAAAACAATTTATTTTAGCCCATAAAAGCCTTATTTTAGCCCAAATCATTGCTATTTTTTACCCAAAAATAAGCCCAAAACGCATCGGAATGGACCCAAACCAAACCCGGATTGAGGGAGGCCTGCCCAAGCCCATAAGCATGGGCCAAGGCCGGGTCGGCCTATGTGTGGTGCCATAGTGCCGTTTTGTTGTGTTTTCTCGATTTCTGCGTTTTTCCGCGTTTTCTTTAGTCCCACATCGAAAGTTTAACTCGTTTTTCCTAGCGGACAAGCCTATATAAACCCTTTACCTCCATAGGTTTCAAATTGTTCAGAACCTTAGTTCAAAAAAGCATTCAGAGGTCTCCTTTAGAAAGTTCAGAATCGTTTTGGTTCATTCATTACTTGAGAGCAGGCTAAGGTTTCTTAGCTAGTATTCGAGCATAGAAAAGTTTTTCCTACGCCGTCAGGCTGCCGAAGGTATCTTGCATCAAGGTTGCTCCTCTACGAGCAATCTTGTTCAATTCCTGCTCAGTTCATGAGGGCGGTCCGCTTGGTCTTGTGGAGTCAAGGTATGTCGTTCGTTTTTATTTTCTTTGTTGTTTAGTTTAGTTTATTCAAGTTGCCATTTAATTATTGCTTAGTTAGTTCTTGTTTAGTTGCATGCTTAGGGTTTATTTTACGCCTTGCTTAGTTCATGCAAGTTTAAGGATTTTTAATTCGTTTTAATGTTCCATGCTAGCATAGTTTTCGTTCATGCATGATAACCTATGGTTTAGATAGATCATGTGTAATGACTATTTTGCCCTTCGTGCATGTTTAGTTGTAGTGTTGCACGTTTTAGTTCTTCATTAGATTATCCTGCTATTACTTTGTTCATATATTCACTCACACATGCATCCACGTAGTTGTTACTCCATTCGCATGCATATTTACCATTATACCCCTGTCGTTACGTTGTCCGCATGCATACTGATATTCTAGACCATACTGTTATGCTGCTCGATTGCGGTTGTTCTTTTGTCTGATTATAGCTGTTACGCTGCCGATTTCACCCCAACATGTCAAATTACTATTTTACCCTTGCATGTCGCATATTAGCATGATGTTCGTTTAATTAGCTGTTTTACCCTCGTGATCTATCCATGAGTAGCCTATCGATGCATGTGGTTTTGTAATTGGTTTACTTCCCTAATTTGACTCGGTTTCCTAATTTGGAAAGTTTTCTAATCCGGTCAGGTTTCCTAATCGGGTTATTTTCCTAACTTGGTCGGATTTCCTGATTTGGAAAGTTTCCTGATACAATCAGGTTTCCAATTTTAGCTAGTTTCCTAATTTGTTCATGTTGCATGTTAGTTTAACTTAGTTCAGTCTCATGATCATGCATGTTTCCTATTTTTGTTTAGTTGCATGTTTAGCTCAATATTGCATGTCGTTTGCACCCATCTAATTCAAGCCTTTGCAATGCTCATTAGCTTTAGGATAACTTCCCCTAGAAGTAAGGTAACCTTCCAGCATTCGCAACGGTGGATTAATTCTTGTGTACTAGTTAGATCTATGGACCGTGTGAAGACCTAAGGATGGCTGTTGATCATCACTTGTGAATACGGGATGATAATGGTCCGTTCATCTCTAGGCCCTCATCCATAAGTTGCATGCTTTTAATTTCTTTTCTGCATGTTCCATTCGACGGAGGTAGTTTTTTTAAAATGATTTTTCCTTCTTGCAAAAGACTAATTTTTCAAAAACATGTTTATTAATACCTACTTGTCCATTTGCTCAAGTCTCGTGCATTTAGGATAGAGACGATTTGAACAAATGGCGATAAGTAGAGAGGCCAATCGTCAGATTGGGAGGAGTGGGTGCCTAACACCTTCCCACTCGGTACCTTAGCCCCTGGATCCGTTTGTGGTGATGCAAGGTGCAGTGGCTCTGGAACTGGGGCTCAGTCGTCCCACCGAGTCGTGTTGCACCGAGCCGTTGCGAGGGTGTCATTCTGCTGGCTCACATGAGAGTCCGGAGGATCGTGGTGTTTCCCTTAGTTTATCGTTTGGTAAGGAGGGTTCGGTCGGAGCTGTCACTCCTTAGTGGCGCGGAGCATACCCGACCTTGACTCCTTGAGGCCACTTGAAGGAAAACGGTTACTCCAAGAGGGCCCTATGCGATTACTCCAAGAGAGTAATCATTGGGGTTTAACCTAGCGATGTGCTCCGTAACTGCCTTATCCCTTACGTCACCTATGATGTTGCCTGAGGTAGTTACCCGAGCATACCCTCCACACACTATCTTGGAGGCCAAGCAAGCCAAGGTCTATAAATACAAAGGGATTCTAACCTAGAGAGGTAAGCCATTCTACCATAAGCCTAGACATATACACTTCTCCCTACATCTAACTTGATTGTTGGAGGGTCACTGGGCAACCACAACCCTAGTGACTTGTTGCAGGTTAGGTGGCCGAAGCACGGAGCAGCGTAAGAAGGAGCAAGACCTGAACCATGGTTAAGGTCCCGTCAAATCGAACCCCTACAATTGGCTACTCTGCTGGGGATCTAGCCGCCTTCTCAACGTCCCATACCTTCCTTTTCCAAAGCTCCGTTCAAAGTTCTTGAGCCTAAAATGGTGGAAGTTGAAGATCCACATCCCAGTGATACGACCCTCAGACTCGGCCCACTCGAAGACCTTCACTTGATCTCTGGCGGAGCCAAAGTCTAGGGTGAAAACCACATGTCCATCGGTGTCAGAGCCGGCACCTCGACGCCAGACGTCGGGACGTCCTCTGAGCTCCATACCTACATCCGTCACTTGGAGCGGAAGATCGACGACCTCACGATGGTCATGGAGTGGGACAGGCACGTTAGGGACAAGTTGGCGGAGATAAAGCATCTCCTTATCCCACTCCACTAAAAGCTGCGACGGGTGAAGGAGCCAGCGCAGCCCCCCTCGCAGCCATGGAGGGGGCCCTCGGGAGGAGTATCGCACCCCTTGGTTTGGATTTCCAAGAGACCATTATCCTCCCGTGCGATTTTTGTGAAATTAGGGGTGAACTTGGCATGCCCTTTTCCGACTCTAACAGAGGGGGTGGAAGAGGCGGAGACGCTTTCGGCTCCGAGCCTCTTGAAGGTGGATCGCTTCCCGGGGTACTCTTTGGGGTTGAGGTTGGGGGAAGGAGAGCACTCCTTATGGGGTGCACCTTATTCAATATGACCTGCCCCCTCCGGTGGTTTGAGGCGATATTTTGCCGAGGGACGGGAAACCTTGTTGCAGCAAGGAATCAGTTCTTCCAAATCTTGGTGATAAGGCTTTAGTTTTTCCTCACGAACCTTCCACTCTCCATTGGCTTGAGAGACTACCAAATTCGAATCCCCAATTACTTCAAGTTTCTCGACCCCTAAAGCAATGGCTGCCTCCATTCCGACAATGTAGGCCTCATACTCTGCCTGATTGTTAGTGACGTCGAAAATCAGCTTGAAGGCGAGCGGAATATGAGCACCGGCAGGCGTGATCAACAATACTCCAATTCCGAACCCCTTCTGATTGGCAGCTCCATCGAAATACAGCATCCATACTTCCTCGGTTACAATCAGCACGTTCTTGTCCGAAAAAGTGAAATCCACATCCTTTGGCCCCTCAACCGGGTGATCAGCCAAGAATTCTGCCACAGCATGGCCTTCACCGACTTCCTTGTGACATGCTAGAGATCGAACTCAGCCAGCAGAAGCAACCAACGTGCTAGCTTATAGGTGAGTGCTAGCTTCTCGAATAAATATTTGATAGGGTCCATCCGAGAAATCAACTTCACCGAATAGGTTAGCATGTAGTGTCTAAGCTTTTTGGTAGCCTAAACTAATGCCCAGCACGTCTTTTCTAAAGTGGTATATCGCTCCTCGCTACCCACCATTTTCTTACTCAAGTAGTAGATGGCTTGCTCGACTCTGTTTTCCCCTTCCTGTGCTAGTAAACATCCCATTGCCGTTGGAGTCACGGATAAATATAGAATCAAAGGTCGACCTGGAGTAGGCGGCATTAGTATCGAAAGGTTCTGCAAGTACTTCTGGATAGATTCAAAAGCATCCTGGCATTTGTCTGTCCACTCGAACGGGACATTCTTCTTGAGCAGACGGAATAGCGGCTCGCAAGTTAGAGTCAGCTTAGCGATGAACCTGCTGATGAACTGAATCTTTCCTAGAAAACTCCGCACTCCTTTCTCAGATCGTGGGGGATCCATTTCGAGAATTGCTTTGATCTTGGACGGATCTACCTCAATCCCTCTCTTGGTAATCAGAAACCCCAACATTTTGCCTGCTGTGACCCTGAACGTGCACTTCTGCGGGTTGAGACACACATTGTACTTGCGAAGCCTTTCGAGAAACTGCCTGAGTGAAAGAAGGTAGTCCTTTTCCTCTTTCGCCTTTACAATCATGTCATCCACATACACCTCAACCGTCTTGTGAATGAAGTCATGAAACAGGGTTGTTTGGGCCCTCTGAAAGGTGCATCCAGCGTTCTTTAACCCAAACGGCATTTTTACGTAGCAGTAAGTTCCCCATTCGATGACGAACATTGTCTTCTCTTGATCCTTTAGAGCCATAAAGATCTGATTGTATCTCGCAAATCCGTCGACAAAGGAGAGCAAGGCATGCCCCGTCGTGTTGTCCACAAGCACATCGATGTGAGGCAAGGGAAAACTATCCTTGGGGCTTGCCTTGTTCAAATCTCTGAAATCGACGCAAACTCGGATCCTCCCATCTTTCTTGGGAATGGGCACAATGTTAGCGACCCATTTGGGATATTCAGCAACCCTTAAGAAATCTGCGTCAATCTGCTTGGTGACCTCTTCTCTTCTGAACCCAGTCTGGCCTCATTCTGCGAAGCTTCTGTTTGATAGGAATTGCTCCTGGCATTAATGGAATTCGGTGCTGCATTATCTCGGGATCGATGCCGAGCATATTTGCATGAGGGCAAGCAAAAACCTTGAAATATTCTTTGAGTGCCTCGATTGTGCCAACGTGGTTTTCCGGGGACAGGTTTGAACCAATTTGCATCATACGGGGGTCATCCTCATCTTTCAGATTTATTGAAATTACTTCTTCTTTTCGAGGTTGAGCATGCCTTTCGTCTTCCTTTTCGATGAGGGAACGCAACTCAGTCGGGATGTTCCCGTCGAAGTCGATTCCTTCATCGTCGGGGTCGACACAGTTTATATAAAAGTCAGCAAAGTAGTCAGAAGCAGGAGCATTCATTTCATAAAACCCAGAAGGGTTGCCAAGTACAGTTGACTCGAACTCGAAGTAAAAGCTATGACGTGGAGGGCCGAGAGGCACAAACTCCGACTCTGAGCTAAACCTAGACTCGACAGACTTTGTGTCAGATTCAGATGTATCATTAATGCATGTTAAACGCGGAGTAAAAATACAGTTATTAATACTACCAGTCGCTTTCACAATGAGAGAGATTGGATCCTCGAGAGCATCCTGAGAGTCGAACCTGAGCATCAGCACTTCAGCCTCGTCTTCCTTGCCAACCAAACCTACTTGGGAGAAAAGCAACTCCGAGCTCCACTGATCAAAAGTCCTCACCCAGTCGAACTTTTCCTTGATCTCAGCCAGCTGCTTCTTGAATTTCTCCCGAGCCAGCTGCTCCTCAGCTATTTCGTCCTGACCATCAGACCAGGTGTTTGCAGCAAAGATCTCGAAATCGGGCAGCCAAGTCTGAGTCTTAGGATCCCAAAATGGCTCGATCTGTCCCAGATACGCAGTGCCACCTCCTTCACGGACGAATTAGCTGTTAGGATTACCATAAAGGGTTCGAGGTTTTCCCACGTCTTTCCTCTTCTTGGCATCCTTGGGAGGGGGAATGTATCCCAAACCAAAGCAACCTTCGGTGAAAGGAAAGGCGGGGAACTCAGCAATCCCCTGCTGGTTGATCCCGAGTCCTAGATTAGGCATGAACGACATTTTCCTCATAATTTCGAGAGCAGTTAAGCTAATGATGAAGTCGTCGTCCATGACAATGAACAAGACGGAGCCGGATGTGTCAAAAGCGAACCCTCCAAAGCCTGAGTCCTCTTCTCCATCCATTATCCCCAGAATAGGTGTCCCATCATCCTTGAGCGGGCAGATCCCGGAGTCTCCACAGATAGTTAAAGTTCCGGTAGGAAGCCCTAGCATGACCTTTTGGTGTAGAGTCGAGGGTACAGCCATAATGTCTGACCTATGCAGCCATGGCTTGCCCAATAGCAGGTTGAAGTTAGCAGGGATGTCGACCACATGAAACTCTACGTCCATCTCAAAGCTCTCAGCATCGAGCTTGAGCATTAGGGTCCCTTCTACCACACGGCATGTGTTGTCATAAGCTTTAACTGCCAGATTGGAGGGTGTAAGATCGTTCTTGGTGAGCTAGACGGTAAGCGACCATCATTGGGCAGACATTGATGGCGGAGCCATTGTCGATCAACACGGTTGGCACCCAGTGACCCCTACACTTGATGGTAATGTGCAGCGGGCGATTGTGAGTGGTCCCATCGACAGGCAGATCCCTTTCAGTGAAGGTGACAGAATGCTTAAAGAGCAGAGGCAAGACCAGGGTGATCATTGCCTCGGGAGTGATGTCAGTTGGTACCTCGAAATGGGCTAAAGCTGCAGCCAATCTCTCACGATGCTCCTTTGATGACGATATCAAACCCCAAACAGAGACAGCAGCAGGGATCTGGTCTAGTTGCTTCTGGAGAAAATCCTCTTCTGGCGCCCCACTAGGAACAAGTGGCGAGTTCTTCTGAGCTGGTGGAGAGGTGGGTTTCTGAGCCAAAGGGTTAGACGAGCTTCCAGCCGATAGATTCGGTGGCTGAAAGACTCGGCCACTCCTTGTGACATTTGCAACGTCCCACCAAGAAGTCGTATCAAGCGAGCCCCAGAAATCTGCAGGTATTTCTTCCAGCTTGCGCTTTCCTTTGTCAGCCGATGCAACCGTTGCTGTTGAGTCTTGTCCCAGAGCTAAGTCCCATTCCAAATTCTCCATCATCATCCCTTCCCAAAAGGCTGGATCTTGAGCAGTAGCTTCCTCAAATGGCAATCTCGGATTAGTGACAAACGGAACATCCTAGAAGCCTCCGTCCACTAGAGCAGAGTTAACAGTCCATACTTCGTCGCCCACTTTCACGTCGACCACTTTATCGACATCCCAAAAGTCAGCCGGCAATGGGCTTCTGTTAAGATCGACAAATTCATCCACCTCCCATAGGTCATCGGGTGGTGCATTCAAGACCATGATCGAACAATCATCACGAGGAGGCACTACCGAACACGGCATCCCCATAGGCACAATGTTGACAGTTGGGTCACCAGCGTGCACAACACTCGAAATGGCATCTATTAGTGGCAAAGCTACCCCAAGCTGTCAATGTAAATCGGGGATGACCTCCCCTTCGATGTAACAATCCTGGTACCGCTCATCCATATCCTGATTAGCGTCTGCCTTCTCCATGTTGAAATTCTGATTCCAGGCCAATAGTGCGGCATCGGGTTCCGGATCCCACACATACTCTTCTTCTGCTTCGATTGCAGCGAGCTCAGGCTGATAGAAAAGCATAAACAATGATAGGCGATCAAGCGGATCTGCCTTTGCTGCATTCCATTCTTCTTCCCATTGATCCAATTGAGCCTCATTGATAGCCGGAGCCTAAGGGAATCCCATGAAATAACGTTCGTTCCAATCGTTGGCCAGCTCTTCCCATTCCTTTGCTTTGTCTTTCATGTCCCAGCCAACCGCCAACATGTTAACATTGAATTCTGCCAGGATGGTTACAATGGGTTTAGGGCGATGCTGTGGGGTTATATGGTCAGTGGGGTTGAATATGGTGGAAGTGGGCTGTATTATAGTGGAGGTGAGGTTTATCTGGTTCACTTGTGGGTTGGAATTGTGGTTGGGCATGGAGTTGGTAATGACATTAGGCTTAGAGGGGGTCGGAAGAGTACCATTGTCCACTAAGTCTTGAATCGCATGGCGGAGACGATAGCAAGAGTCGATGTAGTGGCCAGGCATTTGGTGAAAGGCACAGAAAGCGTTTGGATTATGGCTAAGAGATGGGTTTTGAGGAAGTGGAGTTGGGTCCAATGGCCTGAGGTGACCGGATTTGACCACCCTTTCTAGCACTTGAGACAGTGGAGCCTCGAACTTAGCGAAGTTTCGGGGTTGGTTGCGGTTTCGAGGTTTTTGAGGGGCTTGCACTTGGTTAATGTCGGCAATGTGGTTGGAACCCTATGTAGCACTGTTGCTGGCAGATGTTGCGTTGGCGTAGTTGTTACCGCCGAACAGAGCAGTACTATTGCTGGTGTAAGCGCGGGGCTTGGACTTCGGGGTTGAAGTAGAAGAAGGGGTATCACTTCGCTACAGAACTCCAGTTTGGAGGGCTTCTTCAATAGCAAGGCCGGATTCAAAGAAGGTATCGAAGTCAACACCTTGAACTAGTACAAGATTCTTGGCGAAATCGGGCTGCAGATTACGGGAGATGATGCGAATCTGGTCCTTTTCACTAGGCCGATCAGTCATGAGAGCTGCCTTAGCCCTCCACCTTTTGATGAAGTTCGCAAAGGACTCCTTGGCGTTCATTTTGGTTGACTCGAGCTCCCGGGTGGTCATCTTGAGCTGGGCATTATAACTGTACTGGGCGTTGAAAGCTGCACCAATGTCCTCCCATGTTCGGCGCTTGGCGATGTCGAGAGAGAAGAACCATTGAAAAGCAAAACCAGCCAGAGTCTATGGGAAAAGCTGAGCCATGGCCTCCTCTTCTACCCCACGCAACTTCATAGCGCCGTGATAGGCCAACAGGTGGGTCTTGGGATCCCCTGTCCCATTGAACTTTGCGAAGTCCGGCATTTTGAACCTTTCAGGCAGCCTGGCGTTTGGGAATGGGTAGAGACGGTCCATGTCCAAGCCACCAGCTCCTATCCTTTCAGCTTTGGAAACCGTTTCTTGGAGCTTAGCCATCTTGGCGATTAGAGCAGCCATTTCCGGATTTGGAGGAGGGATTCCGTCTAGAGGGATATCTTCGGCCTCGGGTTGATGCTCGTTCCTTTCTCTGCCTCCACCTCCCGTAGGGAGTCGTTCCTCAATCAGAGCGCGCAGGTTGGCCATAGAGGTATCGACTTGATCGGCCCTCTCTTGCATGATAGCCAAGTTGTGCTGGAGGTCTCCCAGGACAATAGCAAGGTTCGGAGGTGGGATTTCGGCCATATCCAGGATTTCTGTCTTGACCAACTTTGGCGTTGAGGGCGGAGATGGACTGGACGGAGGAGTTTCGTGTGGAGTCGTTGGTGGTGAATCCTCTCTTGACAGAGCGCAAGCCAGAGCTTCCGTTGTGGCTGACCGAGAAATAAACCCCAAAAGAAATTCTCAAGCAACGCCAGCGGATAGTCCTAAGTAGGTTTGGCCCATGAACTCGGAGCTTCCCATAATGCAGCTAGATAGCAAAGTATAAGAGCTTAGTGACAGCCTGCAACAGTTATTTGAAAGAATTTTGAAAGAATGGAAAATGATCATGTCAATATCATCGGTGTCCTCCTAGACTCTAGAACTAAAGAGAGACCGCCCTACGTCATTTGGACGCTGCCATAGAATCCTTGGATTTCTTTTCGACAATGTATCCTTGATTGAATCGACTGACACTAAGAGATGTCAAGACAGCCTAAGCCTTTGGCTATTCCTTTTTCAAAGTTTCAACGTTTGAATTTGGAATAACTCGGTGTAGATGGTGTGATACCGTAATCGGAGTGGCGTAAGCTGCACTGTGCCGGAGCCTGAGCGGTGTAAGTGATTAGCACTTTTAACCTGAATGGTGTAAGTATCACGACATTCTCTCCGTTGTTCCTAGTTTTCTCTTCGAAACCTCGATTGGGTTTTAGACAAGGGCTTAGAAAGTTTTGATTTCCCAAAGTCTCTTTGATTAAGGACTTTTTGAAAATTGATAACGTGCAACATCGAGATGCACGACTCGTCATCGGTCCACGGCAGTGTCCTAATGGACATAAGACAGACTCGACAAAAGACAACCTAAAGCCGCCCTAGCATGCTCCTACGCAAAACGGTATGAATGTATGTACAAGAATGCGATAAGGAAAACAGTAACACATAGACAGTTTGTGGGGTTAGATGCAAGAAATCCTACCCTGCAGGTTCCTGTCTTAGGGTGGAAGGTTCTAGTGCTTTGTACGTATGTAGAGGCCGGTTTTGGTTTAAGGGGGTCCCTCTGACTAGAGCCGCAGTATACCTCCCACTGCAACGCGTGTAGCAAAGAAATGGTCGAACGGTATTACGACTCATCATCGTCCAAGGTTGTTGGGTGTTCGAGGACCTCGGGCTCTAGTAAACTGTGCCGGTTACCCAAAACACCTCAATGGGGTTAGCCAACATCGATGCAAATGGAGAATGCCGAAGAATGATTAAGTGAGAGAGAAACGCAAAGTTTTGAAAATGCCTTTTTGAATTTGGCCCACTTTTATTAATCAATACTTGGAGAAAACTACACGAGTGAACAATAGTAAAAGCCCAAGTTCGGAATGGTCAAATGCTGAGATCCTGTTGCGTTACCATTCCGTTCTTCTACAGTGCGGAGCGTACTGTTTTAACAGGCTTTTGAAAGATTGTTCATTTATGTATTAATTACCGAGTATCAACTAATGCAATGGTCCCTAGCAGAGTTGTCACTGTGGGCACGCGTCCCGGCAAATTTTTATTACGAAAAATTTGGGTGCGGCACTCTTTTTTGGAAAAGCGCGGCGAAATGCTTTGATTCAGAGTCGCCACTCGGGTTTTAGTGGTGAAATACCCAAGGAACCGAACTCGAAAATGTTTGCTACGTTTGTTTGATTTTGAAAAGGGGTAGACCAGTCCGTCGTCACCTTCGGTATCTGAGGTTCGGGAGCCAGGTTATGAGAGGGGAAGGGTTTTATAGCACCCCTCTCACCTAATCCGAAGATCGGTCTCTACTCAGGCATTTTTGTAAAACTTTTGCATTTTTCTCTCATTGATCATTTTCTAGCCAGTTAGGGCGGGGAACAGTTAATGGGGATTAAAACTGTGACAAGTTGCAGTTATGTGACAAAATGCTTATGAAGATGACTTGCTTGCAATAATGAATATAGATTGAGAACAAGCATCGTGAGTAATTTGAACGAGTTGGAGTACGCTGTTTCTCAGAGATGTGAGCAGGTGTCACACCAGTATGCACTGGCCAGGTCACTGCATACCAACATGACCTGCACACGCCACCTCATAACTGGTGTACACTACCCTTATGCACTCACAGTCTTTGTTTGCAACCCTCTGGGCTCTGGAATGGACCAGCGCACACCCAGGACAAACCACGCAGTTAATATCAGCATATATATACATATTACAGATAGCAGGAATGGCTTGAAGCCATGAGAAGAAATAGAATACCTCATAAATAGTGTGGGGACATGAAAAGAGGCCAAGACTAAGCTAAATGCAAGGGCCAGCCAGTGGACCATGACGTCATTGTCGTACGCTAGTCTTAAGAGCCCGTACGCCAATTACACCATTTGGTCAGTGCTTGGCTTTGCATTATTTGGGCTCTGGAATACGACCAGAGGGATCCCAGGGGCCCTCTAAAGCAAACAAGAAGCCAATATTGAAAGCTATAGCTAAACAGTTTCTAGAATACAGAAAGCTATGAAACTGGTTGTTAGCATGCTAAGGTGATGACATAAGTATAAGCAAGAAAAATGGACGATCAATGATCCCCACGCCAGTAGTGCACATACTGCCATGACCGACGTACGGCATGATGGTACTGGCGTGCGCCATTTTTCATCTCACACGATTGTTATATTTTACCATTTTAACGCCAGGACTAGTATTGACTACTAGCCTGGACCTCACTTGTTCCCCTCAGGGGTCGAAAACAGACAGAGCCACAAAAGGTGGTATACCTTTGGTTGGGATGAATGGATGACTTGAGTTTTGGTTTGGAGAGGTAGAGGTTGGAGGATGACAATGTGGGGGTGTGGAGCAGTGGGCCTTTTACTTCTTCCTTCAATGAGGAGAGAGAAAGAGAGAGAGGAAAAGAGAGAGCTGAAAACTTTTTAAGTTGGCTAACCCCTTGCAAATGAATGCAAAGGGGGGGTATTTATAGAGTAAGAGTTGACCGAGAGAGGAGTAATCAATTGGGTTAGAGGGTTGGTTGAGTTAGGGAGAGGAGCCTCCCATGCATTAAATGCATGGGACTAGTTGATGGGGTGTGTAGGAGAGAGAGGGGGACGTCCCCTGCAGAAAACAATCATCAGGGGGCTGTTCACTATATTGGGGCGGTTATAAAGTCTTGAGCACGTGACAGAAAAAGTGATGATTTGACTGGCTTTAACCAGTGTACACTAGAGTGCGACCAGCGTGCGCCAGTGATAATTGAGTCAACGGTTGATGACCGACACGTGGCAGTTCACCAGCGCACGCCAAGACAACATTGGCGTAAGCAAGTAGGGTTTTGCTGGGGCCATCTGGCTCGAAGGGTTTGAAATGGAATTCGAAAGGGTTTGAATGAGGAATGTCCAAAGCTCAAGCTCAAAACCTGCCATTGACCTTGGAATGTTCTCGACCTTTAATCATCATTAGGGCAACAAAAAACCGTAAATAACCTAATCCGGATAGTTCGGAATAGGGTGTCTACAGAAACCTGGGCGTCACGTGGTTTAACCAGCTGTCTGCCCGGTCCATCTCCTCGTTCCATTCCCTTTGCGACGCTTTTATGGCTCGGTTTGTCACCAGCAACAAGCACGAGAAGAAAATTGACTCTCTCCTCGTATTGCACAAACGAAGTGACGAGATGCTCCGCTAGTACGTCGGTCTTTATTGGGAGCTTTTCATTGAAATCGAAGGATTATCTTGGCTCGTGGATTTAAGCTCGGTCTCACTTCGCAGGATGAGCAGTTATACGACGACTTGGCTAGACATAAGCTTGGGTCCATGAAGGAGCTCATGACCTGCATTAAAGGATGGTGCCAGTTAATCGAGTCCAAGGCCGAGAGGGGAATTGGGAAGTTGACCTGAAGGTCCTTGTCATTTCAATAGCTATCCCCGCCGCTGTACCTCCCCTGACCCCTAAATAGCAGGTTAACAGTATCAAGCAATCCCCAAAGAAGGGACCAAAGCCGAGCGATTTCAACGCTGGAAAGACCGTCTTCACCATTCCCATCTATCGGATCATCGATCAGGTCAAGGATCGGCCTTTTTTCTCCTTCCCGGACCAGAAACTTGGCATTGAGAACGGGAAGATTAAAAATTCAATCATCCGATGTAGTTACCATAATGAGAAGAGCCACTTCACCACTGAATGCAAGCCCTTCAAGGCTTACTTGGAGTAGCTTGTTGCCGCTGGCCACCTCGATAATCTTATCGACCATGACAAAACTAGGGCTCGAGCATTGCGACCCGAGACCCACAATGAAGACGAGATTCAAACGATCCACGTCATCCATGGTCCCCTGAATGCCAAAGTCGATCGCGTCATCCGTGCCGAGCTCAATGACGCTTCTTCGTTCAAGTAAGTCATGTTAGTCGGTCTCGAGCTGAAGCATGCCCGTATCGACGACGACTCCAAGTGGACTATCTCATTCACCGAGAAGGACCTAGACCGTGTCCAGCCATCGCACAATGATGCCCCTATCGTCATGCTTCGCATCAGGACATTTAACGTTCGGCGCGTCCTTGTTGATCAGGGCAGCTTGGCAGAGGTTTTGTACTATTCTCTGTCCAAAGACTTGAAGCTCTCTGAGACCGACCTTCGTCCCTCCAAGGTCCCCCAAATTAGCTTCAATGGGGCTCCGGTATGGCCTCTTGGCTTGATTACCCTTCCTGCTCGTGCCGTATTGATAACACAGGATATGGAATTTGTTGTGGTGGACGTACCTTGCCCTTACAATGCCATTGTCGGCGCACTTGGCTCCATAAGATGAAGTCTGTTGCCTTCACTTATCACCAAATGGTCCGGTTCATTGGCGCTTGTGGACGTCAGGAAGACCTTTAGGGAGACCAGGCAGCTGCTAAAAGATGCTATGTCAACGCTGTCCGAAGCAGCAAACAGACGTCCCGGGTCAACTTCATCGAGATCCTCAACACCCTAGTTCTTGAAGACGTCGGTAGAAGGGCCGACGAAAAGGCAATCGAAGACCTTCTCACCATCCCCATCAACGAGGACGGCTCCCGTTTCTTCCTTGTCGGATCCTCACTTATCGACACCTAGCGGTGCCAAATGGTTGACTTCCTAAAGAGAACATCGAGGTATTCGCCCGGACCCCATGCGAGATGCCCGAGATTAATCCTTCGTTCATTTGCTACGAGCTCAACATCGACGAAAGTAGACGTCTGATTGTGCAGCGGGCAAGGCGGTCCTCCTCGGTTCATTCCGAGGCTGTCATTGAAGAAGTCGACCGACTCCTCAATGCTCGGGCCATCCATGAGGTTCAATACCCGAAGTGGTTGGCTAACACCGTGGTTGTTAAGAAAAAGAATGACAAGTGGTGTGTGTGCGTCGATTATTCCAATCTTAACGATGACTGCCTGAAGGACTTCTTCCCCCTTATACGGATCGATCAGCTAGTCAACGCCACCGCCGGTCATGATCGACTCAATTTCATGGATGCCTACCGAGGGTATCATCAGATAGCGATAAGCGAAGGCGATGTTGAGAACACGGCCTTCATCACTCCGCATGGTATCTTCGGTTATCTCTTCATGCCTTTTGGCCGTAAAAATGTAGGAGCAACATTTGAGCATATGATAAATAAAAGGTTCGAGCGTTTATTGGGTGACACCATGATGGCTTACATTAACGACATGGTTGTGACGAGCATGCTGGCCAGTGACCACCTGGCCCATCTCGCTGAAGCCTTCGAGATCCTCAAGACTCACAAGCTTCACCTTAACGTGGAAAAGTGTGCCTTCGGTGTTAGCTCGGGAAAGTTCCTCGGTCATTTTGTCTCCCGACCCGGCATTGAGGCAGATCCCACGCAACTCCTTGCAATTGAGAAGCTCTCGGCTCCGCACAACAAAAGGGATGTCCAGCATCTCTGATTGCGCCCCTTTCGGTAGTCGTTGAAGTTTACCAAACGGCCGTCAAATTCAATTATTTATTTACCGGACTACAACTAAAGATTTGCATAGTATAGTGAGGAAGTCCGAGTCGATCCACAGGGAGCTCGAATATAGCTTGTTCGGATTTGTAGAAGTAAGGGTTTGTGGCGTTTAGGCAGCCAACTTTTAGTTTTCCTTTGAAAGATGAGAATTGCCCTTATGAAAAAGATTAGAAAATGAGTTTTAACTAAGAATTAAAAACGGCAAGGCACAAAACTTCATAACACCCTTAACTTAAGCCAATCAACTTTTCTCAACGAAAACACGGTTGAATCACACGGCATAGGTTATCAACCGGAAGGTTTAGCGGTGAAAATGGTTAGACTTGATATAGAGTTTGAATAACAAGCTAAACACAAGGCGTGACATCGCTCTCGAAACCATGTGAGCAAGCACATGATCGCCGGAGATTAACAACGCCAAGACTTGAATTCAAACCAAATATCAGGGTCAAGAACTAGAAGTATAGTTTGGAAAGCGAGCAAATTCTTTGGTTCTTTTGGCAAACACCAACCGAGACATAGCTCTCGGAACCATATGAGCGAGCATATGATCACCGGAGGTTAACATCGATAAGTTTTGTTACATAAAAGGGCGAACTACACACATTTCCAAACCATACCTCAAGTCTTATGTTGAGAAAGGCAAGATTAACCAAAGTCACAAGGTGTTATTCACCCCATGGCCGAGCCTAAACGACTACTCACACATAATGAAAAGACTAGAAAGCTTGCTTAAGGAAGAAAACATGATTAACCGATAGAAATGGAAATAAACTTGATTTATATGAAGATCCAACAAGTAGCTACAACATTAACAAACGGGAAATTAACAAACGAACTAAACTTACCAAGGTTCTTGAAGGAAATGACTTAAAACTTGAAAGACATTAATGGAGTTCTCTCCTAGAGAGAGAACATAAACTAGGACACAAAGTAGATAAGTGCTAAGAGAGAGAGAGGAGAGTATTTATACAACTCAGCCTTTTCTCTCCACAAAATATCCCTGAACTTGCCAAAAGTGGCAAGTATTCCATAAATGGAAAGTCCAAAAAGCAGCAAAAATATTTGCTGGAGACCAATGTTATCGATACCATAGGCTAAGGTATCGATAACATCCTTCAAATGATTCCTCGGAGAAGCAAGTTATTGATAACTCCAACAAAATGTTATCGATACTCTTAGGTCTGGACAACTTCTGGACCAAAATGGGACCAATGTTATCGATAACAAGTGGAATGTTATCGATAACATTCTTCAAAACTGCAGATTTCAGGTTGGCTTCAGCTTCAGCAAACAGCTCCTAGCAACTTCACTGCTTCTCAGCACTTATTTTCATTTTCTAAACTCTAAACTTAAGTAAATGCTACATTTTAAACCTTTCTTTTACCTTTCCTTTCCTTTAATTTATTTAATGAAAATAAGAAAGTACCCCCCATTTGGAAACAATGGCATTACCAGAATTTCAAAATTCCATTTAAATCAAAATGTCAACCCCCCACTTTTAGTACAAAACGGAAAACTGCACGTTTTTCTCAAGAGAAAATGGCTCAAAACATGACTTTGCTCTTCAAATTAAACCTTGTAACTTTGTAGTCACTCTTAGAAAAATTCAAGGATCAATTACTACCATTTTTTATCTCGAAAATTGAAACTTTTTCAGAAGTCATTTTTCCATACTTAGATAGATTTTAGGGGGCCGACAGGGTCTTCGGGTACTTAGAAGCTTCCGGAGCATTCCTTGGCCTTCAAATGCGCCTTATTTGCACGTTTTACCTGAAACTACTAAACCACACCTTACGTGCAATATCGCTATAGAAGTTAAATAAACGTAAGACGAAACAACATAAAACGGGACTAGTCGCACCAAATATCTGCAATATTGGGCGCTCATCAATCTCACTGGCATGGCTGCTGCTCTTAACAGGTTCATCAGTTGGTCCTCCGACAAGTGCCAGCCATTCTTTGCCTTTTTGAAAGGCAGCCGTCGTAGTTTTAACTGGACCAAGGAATGTGACCGAGCACTAAAATAGCTAAAGGCTTACCTCTCCGAGCCTTCGCTCCTCGTCACACCTCGGGACCAGGAAGATTTGTTCTTGTACCTAGCCACCTCCCCACATGCCATCAGCTAGGTGCTTGTTCACCAAGAGGGACGGGGCCACCAGCCCATCTACTATTCCAGTAAGACGATGACACCCACCGAGACGCGTTATCTGCCTCTGGAGAAGCTTGTCCTTGCCCTCGTCTCAGCCTCCCAAAAGCTTGCTCCGTATTTTCAGGCTCACTGAATCATCATTCTCATCGAGTTCCCTCTCAAATCTCTCCTCCGAAAAGTGGATCTCTTAAACCGAATTTCCCAATGGCCGTGGAACTTGCAAACTATGAAATTCACTTCCAGCCCCGCACGACCATTAAAGCTCAGGCCCTTGTTGATTTCATCATCGAACTTACCCCGAGCGATTCCCCCACCCGAGTACCGACCCCCAATGCTGAAGCAGCGCTCTAAGCTAACCCTAGCATCGCCTGGAAGTTGTTACACGATGATGTCCGAAAAATGTACATCGACGGAGCCTCCAATAGCTGAGGCGCCGAGGCTGGGATTGTACTTCTTTTCCCCGCTGGCGTTCTGCATGAATGCTCCCTCTCCATCAGCTTTCCTGCCTCAAACAACGAGGCCAAATATGAAGCCTTAATCTTGGGGCTCAAGACCGCCGAAGCACTTGTCATTGAAGAGCTTGTCCTTTTAGAGTGACTCTCAACTGGTTGTTAATCAGCTCACCGAAGAATATGAAGCTCAGGACGAGCGCATGCGAACTTACCTCAGTTCTGCTATCTAACTTACCAAAAAAGGCCATCCGAATTGAACACATCTCTAGGGAGCAAAATGCACACGCCGACGCCCTCGCAGGACTTGCCTTGGCATGTTTTGCCTCGGGACACCATTCTATTTCCTTCGGCACTATTGACAAGCCGAGTTTTGAGCTTGACGTTCTAGATCATGAAGTCCTCAATATTGAGTTCGGCCCGAGCTGGATGGATGAAATTGTCAGTTATCTTCGGGATGACATCCTCCCCTTTGACAAAAAGGGAGCTCACCAACTCTAGAACAAGGCTGCTCTTTTCTGGTTAAACCCCAATGGCAAGCTATACCGACTGTCTTTTACCGGCCCGTACCTGTTGGCGCCACACCTTTACCAGGTGCCTGGCATCATTGAAGAGCATCACATCGGCGATAGTGGTTGTCACTCAAGAGGATGCTCCCTTGCTTACCGAGCCATCACTCAGGGTTATTGGTGGCCGACAATGAAGCACGATTCTGAGGAGTACATTAAACGGTGCCGAAAATGCCAGATGTTTTCTCCCATCATGCACCAACCTGCCGGAGACCTTAGCCCCATCACTAGTCCTTGGCCATTCTCGCAGTAGGGCATGGACATCATGGGTAAGCTCCCAATTGCGCCCGATGGATTCAAGTTTTTCCTAACCACCACCAATTACTTCTCTAAATGGGTTAAGGTCGAACCCATGGTGACCATTGAGGAGGCCAAAGTCATTCGTTTCATCTGGAGAAATATCATCTCTCACTTCAATGTACCCTTCGCCATCATTACTGACAACGGGAAGCAGTTCACCGAGCAAAAATACCGAGTTCTCCTCGACGAGTATGACATCAAGTGGGACACATCAATCCTGGCATACCCCAAGGGCAATGGGCAAGCCGAAGCCGCCAACAAGGCCATATCATCTAGACTCAAGCACTGACTCGAATCTCGACGTGGCAAGCGGGCTGAAGAATTGCCAATGGTACTTTGGGGCAACCAAACCACTGCTCGACGCTCCACCAAACGCACCCCTTTCTCCTTGGTATCTGGAATGGAGGCTGTTGTTCCCCTCCAAGTCGGGCTTTCCACGATCTGCATTGAAAATTTTGACGAATCAGTCAATAATGATGCCATCGCTTCAAATCTCGACTTGGCATAAGAAGAGCGTGAAAAAACAAGGATTCAGCTCGCCTTCTCTCAGGCCGGCTTTCCACGATCTGTACTGAAAATTTTGACTAATCAGTCAATAATGACGCCATCGCTTCAAATCTCGACTTGGCAAAAGAAGAGCGCGAAAACGCAAGGATTTGGCTCGCCTTGTATCAACAAGAGGTCGCCAAGGGCTACAACTGAAGCGTCCTCCTTCGGTCGTTCAAGCCTGATGATCTTATCTGAAAAAAGGTGGTCGAGAAGTCCAAGAAAAGAAAGCTGATGCCTAATTGGGAGCGTCCATAGGCTTAAGAAATTACAAGCTGGAAAACTGGACGGTTCTCCTATTGCAAAATCTTGAAATGCTAACAACCTCAAGAAGTTCTACGGTTAGCTGATGACTCGGTGCAAGAGCCCCCTCAGCGTTACCCACCCCTATGTTTCTTTGTTTTCTAAAGTTTCTTTGTTTTCGAAGTGACTTATCAATGTAATGGCAGTATTAGAACATGTATCAATGAAAAGCAATCTTCTCTTTCTGAGCACTTGTTCTCATTTTTACTGTTGTTTACTTTCCATCACTCAGTTTATGCTTGCACAAACCATTTCATTTCGACTTTCGGGACTTGGACCTCTAAAAGGTAAACCCTTCCGGCACATTTGCCACTAAGTCGTCCTGTAAAACGGTCGTTCGGGCTTTCGACGGATTGTCATAAGGATACTCGATCTTTTCCCCAAGCCCCTTACCCTGATCCATCATAGAGCCATTCATTACTTAGATATGCTGCATCCCGAACCCTTGGCCGACACTAGCCCTCTATGAGACCCCAACCTATATCCCCTAGCAGGCCTATCCTAGCGTGCGAGATTACTTGTCCACCCTTTCGATTTGGGCATTTCCCCCCGCGTAGCTGAGGCAGCCTATACCGAACCAGGGGCTCGGGAAATTTAAAAAGAAATTTTCATTTTACTGATTTGATTTAGTTTGCCTGGCTCCATTCAGAGAGACATTTTTCTACCTACTTTGCTTCGGTTCCAACCTTGCTCGTGTGGTTGGCAAGTCCGCCCGAAGCAGAGGGTATCGATAATTTAATTTTTTCAAACATCTTATGTCTTTGAGTATGCTTTGGTTAATGCTCAGGTTAATACTTGTTCTCCTACATCACAAGTTCAACCGAAGCAGGGGGCACAGGCATATCCTAAGCAACAAACCACAAATACATGCAAGCATTTCAGGGATATGGCACAAGTGTTTGAAAAAAGAGTGTTATGTGCAAAACATTGCAAAACAAGCCTATGATGCAAGTAAAAATCCTACTCAACTATTACAACTGATCTGGCTTAGGCCAATTGTTTGGCGCCAGTCACACCCAAATCAATTACAATAGCCCTAGAACGGCAAACTCCAAATGTTCGGAGCCTTCGAGTCAAAGTTCAATCAAAATACTAAGTGTTTTTCAGAAAAGATGGGGGAGTCATCCTAAGCATCAGCTACAGTAGTGGCATTGGCATTATTCTGGTCCATGAGGGTGGCTCGGGTCTCGGGGTTTGGCACTTCCTCATCCTCATCCTTGGGCAAGTTGAGCTCCTCAGGAGGCAGCTCAGAGCTCTGAATCCTTGGGAAGATCAAGTTTGCTCAGCAGAAACTCATAGCCGTAATGCATTCTGTCTCAGATATGTTCTCTGTGCAGCTCGGCTTTGATCTCCTGGACTTGCTTCTTGTACTCCACTTTGGCTGCATTAAACCCCTTGCTTAGTTCCAAAAACCTCGCCTTCAAATAAGGTGGAGAAACCCCAAGCGTAGTGCTAGATCGTCGGTAGCATAATAAACCGGTAAGGCCGGGATCGTACCACAGGGAATTCGAAGATAGCTTAATCGGATTGTAGGTTTATATGGTGGGATTCCGGCGTTTAAGACAGCCAATTTGGTTTTGCTTTAAACGGTGGAAATGCTAAAATGAAAGACTAGAGATGAACTTAATAAACTTAAAGAGGCAAGTCTAGGGATTATCTATCCCTTGACAAAGGTCGTTACCAGTTCTCAATTATAACTCAAGCGAGAGTCACGACCGCATGCTCACGCCCAGAAGATTTAACGTTAACGACTATGTTTAATGAAAGATGTGATTGAACGGAGGCGAACCAACTTGTTTGACAAATTTATCGAACACATAGGAGGCCACGAGCCCTCGGTGAGCCGTTTGCCAAGACCGCTTGACTAACGCCTTACCAAGGAGTTAACACCCCTTGTTTAGACCAAAAATGCAAGTTAAGCCCTATTCCGAGAATCATGTTTTTAAGCCCAAAGATTCGAGAACCAAATAACAACCTAAGTCCTCGGGAAAGATTATCTCGAAACTTAGCCAAACGACTACTCACACATAATGAAAAGACTAGAAAGCTTGCTTAAGGAAGAAAACATAATTAACCGATAGAAATGAAAATAAACTTGATATTAAGGAGAATCTAAAGCGTAGCTACAACATTAATAAACGAGAAATTAACATAAGACAAATACTTACTTGAGTTCTTGAAGGAAATGACTTAAAACTTGAAAAGACATTAATGGAGTTCTCTCCTAGAGAGAGAACTTAAACTAGAACATAAAGTAATTCTATGAAAAGTGAGAGAGAGATGAGTATATATACAACTCAGCATTTTCTCTCCACAAAATATCCCTGAACTTGCAAAGTGGCAAGTATTCCATAAATGGAAAGTCCAAAAAGTAGTAAAAATATCAGCAGAAGACAAAAGTTATCAATACCATAAGCAAAGGTATCGATAACATCCTTCCAATATTCCCCTGGAGAAGCAAGTTATCGATAACTCCAACCAAGTGTTATCGATACCCTCAGGTCTGGACAACTTGTGGACCAAAATAGAACAAATGGTATCGATACCATTGAGGATGTTATCGATAACATTCTTCAAAACTGCAGATTTCAAGTTGCGGCTTCAGCTTCAGCAAACAGCTCTTAGCACTTCACAGCTCCTCAGCATCTTATTTTAATTCTGTAAACTTAAGTAAATGCTACATTTTAAACTTTTCTCTTATCTTTCTTTTACTTTAATTTATTTAATGAAAATAAGAAAGTACCCCCCATTTGGAAATAATGGTATTACCAGAATTTTAAGATTCCAATTAAATCAAAATGTCAACCCCCCACTTTTAGTACAAAACAGAAAACTGCATAATTTTCTCAAGAGAAAATGGCTCATAACATGACCTTGCTCCTTAAATAAAACCTTGCAATTTTGTAGTTACTCTTAGAAAAATTCAAGGATCAATTACCGCCATTTTTTATCTCGAAATACTTTTTCAGAAAGTCATTTTTCCATACTTAGACAGATTTTAAGGGGCCGACAGGGTCTTCGGGTACTTGGAAGCATTTGGACCATCCATGGCATCAAAACACGCCTTATTTGCTCGGTTTACCTGAAACACACAAAAAACTACCTTACATGCAATATCGAATAAAAGCTAGATAACTGCAAGTTAAAACAACATAAAACGGGACTAGTCGCACCAAATGTCTGCAATATTGGGTGCTCATCACGCCCCCCAACTTAAAGTTTGCTAGTCCCTAGCAAACTAAAACAAAACGCATGTAACTAAACTATGCAACCTTCCCAAAATTCAAGACACAAAAACTATGCTCAACTACTACAACTAGGCAAGAGTCCAAAACACCCATTCAAATCCGATCATATGCAATCCACACATAAACATGCCGTGAACTAGGATGAACAAACTATGCCCTATTAGAGTAGCAAGCATGCATGCACCACAACGAGTTTCGACTCCAAAACTCACAAGGATACACTCTTATTCGACTTTTCACACAATGAGATACAAGATACATCCCATGACAAGCGCTAGCGAGTAAATGCAATAGCCAGAGACAAAAAGCTACGCATGCTATCAAAAGAGCGCTAAGAAAGAAAGGAAAGGTAATTATTGACAAGTATGGAAAAACTAGGAACAAATCATACTCAAAAAGCAATAAATATCAATCATGCATCAAACGGAGTTAATTAGCGTACAAAAGATCAACGGAGGACTTTATTAACTTATAACGACCTTGGATACAAAGGGAAAGGGACTACAAAAATGTAGTGGCCATATACTTGCATGGTTAATCTACCCTTGGCCACTACCGACCCTAAACTACCCTTGGCATGGCCATATGCCGACCAAACACCAAACAAAATTATGAAGAATAAATAAAGAACAACTACTAGATAAGTCCTACTAAAACTACTACTACCGACTCAACCACACATAGTCGTCATCCTCATCTGGCTTGTCATGGTATTGAGCATCGAGCTCCTCCTTTTCATCGGACTCTTTTTCATCCGGAATGTAAGCTAGCCCAGAGATCACACCAATCCTCTCATCATAGTATTCAACCCTCTTTCGAATCCACTTTTGCTCTTTCATATCATTTTTTGATTTTTCTTTGAAGAATAGGGTCATCTGAATTGAGATTTGTAGTGAGAGAGATTGAGGGGCCAATTTTGAGGGCTTTGGAAAGGGAGATGAAAATTTAGGCTTTAACATTTGTAGTGAGAGAGGAGAGATAAGGAATCACGTATCACTTCTTCACTTTTTTATATTCCAACCACTTCTATATCATATTCACACCACCCCCAAACCTCCTTGAAACAGTGAGAAACATTGACACACAATCCTCCGAACATCCGGTTACCTAGGTTTCAACAATGGAAGAGACTCGGACTATGGTTCAAAACAAGGACAAGGTGACTCTTATGTGGTTTAATCAAACAAAAATGCCTTGAATTATTTCTTAAGTACGCTAACAACTCCAATAAGATGCATGAAAGATATACACACTACTCAAGTATGAACAAAAGATGTTATTTACGCAAGTGCGGGAAAGGAGAACAAAAAAGCATGGGATGCTTAAGAACGAATCTCCACTCTAGCAATGCACACTACTTGACTTGACTTTTAGGCTCAACTTGTTCATCAATGTTCATGTATATGCATATGACATGGATATAAACACACAACCGAATTAGACGGAATACACAACTCTTGCCATATTGACACAATTGAGCATAATTAAAGTATCTAGCAAGCGAAATCACTACTAACAAGGGAGGATTGCACAAAAAATTTAAAATTTTTACCAAAAGCAGAAAAATGAGACAAGTCTCATGAACATATAAATGGCATATATATCCCTCCGCCCAACTTAAACGATGCTATGTCCCCATAGCATGAAGAACAATAGTATTGAGAGGAAAGAACAAAAGATTGTACCTCCGGAGGAATGTCAACCCCCTTATACCTCGACCAAGTTGGAGGCTTTTGCGTCATTGCTTCCCTTCGTCATTGGAACTGCTTCCAAGGCTCACTCTTTCGGCTCCTCCATCAGAACCATAGCTAGTCACACAAGGTCATCGCCGGGGCTTTTTTGGTCTTACAACCGCGACACGTAATCGCACTCATGCTTAGAGCTCCTGAATGCCTCACTCACCCTGACTTTTAGACCTAATCCACCAAGGCTGGTGTGGTAGTATGCTTACCCTGCAAAAGACTTAAGAACCAACTACCTACTAAGAAGCAAATGACATTAGAACCACTCGGCTCGTGTTATCCGGGCTCAAAAGCAACCAAAAGTAAAACACAACCAAATCTTTACGCGATTACATGGGTACTACTTTTCTCCCCATTTTTCAAGCGAGAAACAGGTGGCTATACCAAACCATCAAATTAAAGAGAAAAAGAAAAGAGAAAGAGTTTATGTACATTCAGCTAAACGCGGGCTTCGAACATTTAATATGCCAACAAGAGCTAATAAAATGAACATAGCACTCCACTCCACACTCTACTTCAAAAATTGAATCCGACCATACCACAAAAATAGATACTTTGAGTACGACAATTGCCGAATTCGTTTCAGATATTTAAGTTTAACCAAGTGCGCATTCCAAACTAAATTGATTTTCAATGAGTTGACAAAATCCACAACATTATAAGGGTGGCAAACCATAGCAAATTCATCAACACCTACAAAATCAATCATTTCAACTTTTAACAACTCTTGCGAAAGTGGAGACTCAGTAGGAGGGGTGGCATCGTCTAGAGCCGAGAGTATTAGATGGTTCAAAATTTCTATGGAAGCTGTCTCCTCAAAGGAAGGAGACAAACTCTCAGGTCTAGACACATTCTTTCCATCGTGCTCATTCAGTAGAGCATACAAAAAGTCTACCTTAGCATTCGTTTTCTCAACAATGAGAAATTTCTCCCATGGATCGTCACATAGAGAGGGATCCATAAGGGGAGAACACTGGACATCAGGCTCAACATTTGGCTCATCACTCCATTCATACTCTGAGGAGTTGTCAGAATCTACACGAACATCTTCAACAAAGATAGGCGGCTCAATATCCTCTTCCATGGCATTTGAATTGGACTCTTGACAATGTTTAACAAAAACCTTAGATTGCAAAGTTTCGGCCAAATGATTAAAGAAATCTAAGGCTTGAGCGGGTTCTTTTTCAAAAAGTTTGTCATCGCATATCATGTTTAGAACCGTTGACTCTTTTGAGAAAGTTCATCATAAAAATAGTTAGCAATTTGAAAATTTTCAAAGCCATGATTTGGGACCGCAATGAGCAAATCCTTGTATCGTCCCCAACATGCATAAAACAACTCATTCTCTCTTTCGGCAAAAGTTTGAATTTGGTTCTTGAGATTCAGCCAATTGGTAATGGTCATATGCCTTTTAAAAACATTGGTGTCATGAGTGGTTATGCAAGGGGGTGTGAAAGTTTGATTGGCACAAAGATAATCCCGCAAGTCTTGTGGGGTGTTTCCCAATTTGCTGCCACCATTCTATTAGATAGATAAGACATAAAGTAAACAGGCTAGAAGGGCTATGCCGCCACCTCTTTTCGCAAAACAGTTTCGTGGGGTTATGCCACCACCACGTTATATGGATAATAAAAGAAAAGGCAATTGATGCTCAACCTAGCTTTGTTACACTTCAAGTCGAATTGGTGGCTCGGTTAGAGGTATCCGCTAAGTCGAGTTCAAATTACACAAAGGAAAAAAAAATAAAAATAAACGGGGTACTTACAGTGGTTTGTCGAACTTCCAAATAAGCTATATAAAGAAATCCCTGGCAACAGCGCCAAAAATGCTTAGTTCCGAAAACCTCGCCTTCAAATAAGGTTGAGAAACCCCAAGCGTAGGGCTAGATCGTCGGTAGCATAATAAACCGGTAAGACCGGGATCGTACCACAGGGAATTCGAAGATAGCTTAATCGGATTGTAGGTTTATATGGTGGGATTCTGGCGTTTAAGACGGCCACCTTGGTTTTGCTTTAAACGGTGGAAATGCTAAAATGAAGACTAGAGATGAGCTTAATAAACTTAAAGAGGCAAGTCTAGGGATTATCTATCTCTTGACAAAGGTCGTTACCGGTTCTCGATTATAACTCAAGCGAGAGTCACGACCGCGTGCTCACGCCCAGAAGATTTAACGTTAACGACTACGTTTAATGAAAGATGTGATTGAACGGAGGCGAACCAACTTGTTTGACAAATTTATGGAACACATAGGAGGCCACGAGCCCTCGGTGAGCCGCTTGCCAAGACCGCTTGACTAACGCCTTACCAAGGAGTTAACACCCCTGTTTAGACCAAAAATGCAAGTTAAGCCCTATTCCGAGAATCATGTTTTTAAGCCCAAAGATTCGAGAACCAAATAACAACCTAAGTCCTCGGGAAAGATTATCCCGAAACTTAGCCAAACGACTACTCACACATAATGAAAAGACTAGAAAGCTTGCTTAAGGAAGAAAACATAATTAACCAATAGAAATGAAAATAAACTTGATATTAAGGAGAATCTAAAGGGTAGCTACAACATTAATAAACGAGAAATTAACATAAGACAAATACTTACTTGAGTTCTTGAAGGAAATGACTTAAAACTTGAAAAGACATTAATGGAGTTCTCTCCTAGAGAGAGAACTTAAACTAGAACATAAAGTAGTTCTATGAAAAGTGAGAGAGAGATGAGTATATATACAACTCAGCATTTTCTCTCCACAAAATATCCCTGAACTTGCCAAAAGTGGCAAGTATTCCATAAATGGAAAGTCCAAAAAGCAGTAAAAATATCAGCAGAAGACAAAAGTTATCAATACCATAAGCAAAGGTATCGATAACATCCTTCCAATATTCCCCCGGAGAAGCAAGTTATTGATAACTCCAACCAAGTGTTATCGATACCATCAGGTCTGGACAACTTGTGGACCAAAATGGAGCAAATGGTATCGATACCATTGAGGATGTTATCGATAACATTCTTCAAAATTGCAGATTTCAGATTGAGGCTTCAGCTTCAGCAAACAGCTCTTAGCACTTCACAGCTCCTCAGCATCTTCTTTTCATTCTCTAAACTTAAGGAAAGGCTACATTTTAAACCTTTCTTTTACCTTTCCTTTACTTTAATTTATTTAATGAAAATAGGAAAGTACCCTCCATTTGGAAACAATGGCATTACCAGAATGTCATGATTCCAATTAAATCAAAATGTCAACTCCCCACTTTTAGTACAAAACAGAAAACTGCACAATTTTCTCATGAGAAAATGGCTCATAACATGACCTTGCTCCTTAAATAAAACCTTGCAACTTTGTAGTTACTCTTAGAAAAATTCAAGGATCAATTGCCGCCATTTTTTATCTCGAAATACTTTTTCAGAAAGTCATTTTTCCATACTTAGACAGATTTTAAGGGGCCGACAGGGTCTTCGGGTACTTGGAAGCATTTGGACCATCCATGGCGTCAAAACACGCGTTATTTGCTCGGTTAACCTGAAACACACAAAAACCTACCTTACGTGCAATATCGAATGAAAGCTAGATAACTGCAAGTTAAAACAACATAAAATGGGACTAGTTGCACCAAATATCTGCAATATTGGGTGCTCATCACCCCTCGTTGTAGCCTCTCTCCCTTGCAGCTTCGACCTCTTAGGCTCAGCAGATTTTCAAGGTGTTAGCGGTTTCCTTAGAATTTCTAGCTCAGTTCTTCGCAGCCACCCTCTCCCTATCAGCCCTTTGGAAATTTGCCAGATAAAGGTCGCAAGCTTCCCGAGCCACCTTCAAGTCCTCCTTCTTTGTCGTCAGGGCCTCCTTCAACGCCTCTATTTCCTGGTCCTACCCCTTGCATGTCTCATGGATCTCCAAAGCCCGAGTGCAAGCCTGCCAGCAGGAACGGAAGAAAACATTACAACAAATTCAGTGTTCAACTGAAGGAAAAAGGGGGAGACAAGAAGGCTTACATTGAGAACTGACTGCGCTATTTCCCCCATTATGTCTTTGGTGGGCCCAGTGATGGCTCTAGCATCCCTCGGGAGAATAAAGCCTCGGAGCGCCCCGTAGGCGACAAGAAGGCTTACATTGAGAAGTGACTGCGTTATTTCCCCCATTATGTCTTTGGTGGGCCTAGTGATGGCTCTAGTATCCCTCGGGAGAATAAAGCCTCAGAGCACCCCGTAGGCCATCCTGATGTTCTGAGATGCGCTGTCAGTATGGTGGATCAGACATCCACTGAAGTGGCAGAACTCGGGGGCCCACGAGACCTCGCTCGCTCGGACTTGCCGTCCTATTCCTCATCCTCCTCTGTTAGGACAATTGTGCCTTTGTCTCTTCCTTGGCTGCTGTCCCTTGCCTCGCCCTCTTTTTCGCCGGCTCCCTCGGTGAAATGGGAGTAACCCTCGAAGTTCCGGCACCTATCATCCTGGGAGGAGAACCGACGCCACGGCCCCTCGGCCTCCGCCTCAGGTTCAGTACCACCCTTTCACCACGGCCTGTAATATCACCATTTAACCGGGCTCACTCGGGAGTCTCTCGGTCAATTTCTTCACCAATGACACCTCGAGAGAGGGGGGGGGGGTTGGTTGCCATGGCTTTCGGTGCTCCAACCCCTCCTACCCTTTCTCCTCTCCCTCTTCCTCTTCCTCGGCCTGACCTCAGAACCCCCTGCTGCCTCTATTTCTTCTTCAGAAAGCTCGTATAAGTTGGAACAAGCAAGTAGGTCCGGGGCAAATCGGCTTGTGAGAGGGATAGAGGAGGCAACATTGATTAAAGCTTGGCTTGCCCTCTTTCGAAAGTCCTGTATGACCCTTTCAACTACAAGATGCCATCAAAAAGGAAAAAAAAAGAAATCATTATATGCATAGGAGGAGAAAGTAAACATGTAGTTCTTGGAGGAGAGAAATCTACCGACCAGGTGTACTGGTCCCGAATTGAACCATGGTCCCAGTGTCAATGTTCTCATAGGGCCCAAACATGAAGTTCTCAGATTCTGAGACATATATACTTGCCCATTCCTCAGAGTCGGGCAGATGATTGATTAGGAACTCGTCATATCCCGACCGGCAAGCATGATAGTACAGGTCGTTGTCTCGGTTGATCCCAACTTGGTATACTCTGAAGAGTTCCTCCAGCCAGAATGTCAAGTTGTACTGCCTCCTCAGCTCTATAATGCTAGTAATGACCCTATAGGAGTTAACCGTGAGTTGGGAAGAGGTAAGTGACAGGGTCCAAAGTACCCGACGCACGAACTGGTGGGGGATGAACCTGACCTCGCCCTCGGTGATGGCCATTAGGTGGAAGATCAGCTCCCCCTGGTGGTGCTGTAGTTGACAGGGATTGGTGAATGGCAGTAGCCGAACCTGGACATCTGGTGGGATACTATAAACCCTCCTAAATTCTTTAAAGGTGCCCGCTGCACCGCTGAAGAATTGGTTCTGATAAGGGCATGGTCTCACCGCCCTCCTGTGTCCCCGAACCACCTTAGGGGCATTTGCAAAAGGCCCCGGACCTTGATTTGAGGTACTGGGAGCCTCCATCTCCCAAGGGTCAAATGCTGTAACCACGTGTGGGGCTCTCAGAGGATTAAAGGGTTCAATAAAGTCAAGCAGAGTTCGGTAGAATGCTCGGATCCGAAAGGCCTCACGTATCTGCTCGTCGATAATTGGAGAGGAGGCCGAGCTACTGGAACTGTCCGAGGAAACCTCAACAACCATTCGCCCCTACCTAGCAAAAAGGGATACGCAAACCCATTAGGGATATGAAAGATCTAATGCTCGGGATGGAATGGTCATCACTCCTCAGAACCTTTAGGAGTCGGGCAAAAACAAGATATCCATCATCGGGAAGAACACCTGGGCCGGGAATTATCTCGATGGCCTCGGGAAGGAGATTTGTAGAGACCAGAATATTTTATTTTCATTTGAAAAGTTTATTAAATGCCTAAATGAGAAAATATGGATTTTGTGGTGAATATTTGAATTTGTGGTTTAAAGTGATGCAATTGTTAGTAGAGGGGTGAATGTGTGATTTGTAAATAAGTGAGTATATATAGTGGGTGAAGTAGGGAATCATTTTCATCTCTCTCTCTCTCTCTCTCTCTCTCTCTCTCTCTCGCGCGCGCCGTCCCTCTCTCTCTCGGCTCACTCATTCTCTCTCCTCTTCTCACACTCGAAACTCTTGCAAAACCTTAAGGATCCACTCTCATTTCACCTCCTCTACGCGATTTTGGGCTCGTATCTTGTTGGGTGAAGCCGGAAGAGAAGTTCTTGGTTGATTTTGAAGTAGGAGAGTCTAGGGCTCGTACGAATCGCTTGGGTTTCGCTCCTTGACTCGAGGTAGGGATTTCTTGCCACTTTATGTGTTTATATGCTGATTAAGTGTAGAAATCGTGCCTTGAATCGTTGGATGTTTTGTTGTTTTGGCCTTTGAGTTTTCTGCACAAAATCGCCGCTCGTAACGTCCCCGTATCGATACGGTTGTGTGCGTATCGATACGCTAAAGTGATCTGCATTCCAGTAGCTTCGAAAATCTGTCGTAGTGTTTCCGTATCGATACAGTTTTTGGAGTATCGATACTCCAGACTCTGGAGTATCAATACGGTTATTTGCGTATCGATACTCCATGGCTTTCTGGGCAGTTTTGCCATGTTGCTCCGATTGGACCGTTTTGACTCCCGATTACTTCTAAACCTTTTTGGACACCTCCAAACCTATTCCAAGCATGCCAAATTGGTTTCCTTTGATTCATTGAAGTTATCCTTGGTCTGTTGGCATTCCACTAGTATGAAATGAATAGGATCTCATTTGATTCAAACCGTGTTAAAATGTGACTTGTTGACTGATTGGTTACTTGGTATTATTAATGGCATATAGTATGACGATCCTTGCATGAATGTGGTTATGAGAAAGTCCTAGTTTGCATATCAAGTAAGAAAATAGTTGATATTTGGGTCGGAAGTTGATTTAGGAAGTCCCGTAATGCAAGTGGTGTAATACGGAGACTTAGAGGGTTTCGTAACGCAAGTGGTGGTAATACGGTAACCCTAGTTGCTAGGGATCACCGTGACGCAAGTGGTGGTAACACGGTAATCCTTATGGTGTTACGGTAACGCAAGTGGTGGAAATACCGATGGTGGGAGTTGGGGATTAGGGAGTCGAGTTGGGATTATCTGAGGGGTTAGTGTCTTATAGTTTATGCATTCAATTTCGACAAGGGCTCATTTAGACATTGATTGATTATCGCCTACTGAGCTGTATTTTCTTATCCTCTCTGGTTTGCACTTGTCATCATATATGCATATAAATTTGGTAAAGATTTTCCTACTGGACTAGTGTAGCTCAGCAAAATCCTTCGTTTCAGGTTTGAATGTTGGGCAATAGACTGCATGCGATGGTGTGCTCATACATGATGAATTTTGGGAGCTAACCCTGTTTTAGTTACTTAATCATCTTTTGTAATTTAATTCCTTTTTGGTAAAGATGAGTTTGTAACTAACTATTCTTGAATTACCTTTTGACTAAAGTTTGTAATATTTTGAACAGATATGTACTTGTAGTTTAGTTGATTTGGGCTGTGGTGCCAAGGTGGAATTTCTTTAAACATGGGAAACTTGTTTGTAAATTAAACCGATGGGAAATTCTTTTGGGTAATACGTATAATACGCGAGGTTCTTGTAATGAAGTGTATTATTTATTTATATTGAAAATCAAGGTCGTGACAAATTGGTATCAGAGCATCTAGGTTTGAATACTTTGAGACCGTGGGGAGACTTTTAGTCTCATGGGTTCAAAATGTCATGCCTTTTGAAATATTACATGTGTGCTTGTGTGCATTGACATTACTTGGCTGATGTGACATCACATTTCAATGTTGTAGAGTGGTGTAGAGTTCTTCAACCCGTGTTGGGATAGTTGGAGGTTTGACCTCATTAAATAATGTTGCTATTGATCAATCTTTCTTTCTTATAACTTGTAGTTAGATGCCTCCGAGAACGTGTGCTAGGCCCGGTGAGGCCGAAGGTACGGGTGGGCGTGGCCGTGGTCGTGGTCGCGGCCGTGGTCGCGGTCGAGAAGCGCTGGTTGAGGATGAGGTTAGCCACCATGGGTAAAATCAGAGTGGGAATCCAAGGGAAGGGACCGAACACGGTCGGGGAGAAGAAGTCCCTGTCATTCAAAGTCCTTTTGCTAGGGATTTCGTTGCGGCTCTTGCAACTGCAAACCCTTTAAATCCTGCTCCTAGAGAAAACGCAGATAGTCGGGCTATGATAGCAATGAGGGAGTTTAGTCGAAGAAATCCACCTACCTTCGATGGGTCGAGTAGTGACCCTTTTGTGGCCGATCATTGGCTAGCCCAAATTTGAAAACTCTTCGGGGCCCTTGGGATTACAGAGGATGACTTGCGGGTCAACATAGTGGCAGTTCAGCTCACTGGAGAAGCGAATGAGGGGTGGGAGTCGGTTTTGAAGTCACGAAAGGACTCAAGGAGAGCGGCAAGGACCGCGGCTCAAGCAAATGAGCCAGATGTGGAAAACCTAACTTGGGCTGAATTTGAGGTGCTCTTCAAGGAGCAATATTTTTCGGAAATGAGTCGTGACCAATTGAGAGATGAGTTTGAGAAACTAGAACAAGGAGACATGACTGTGTCAGAATATGCATTGAAATTTCAATCTTTGTCCCGTTTTGCACCAGAATTGGTGGCTTCCGAAGAAAGGAAGTGTAGGCGGTTCGAAAGAGGTTTACATGAGAATGTGAAAAAGTTTGTTATGGCACAACGCAAAGGGAGATTTTCTGAAGTTGTTGAGTGTGCACGGAGCATTGAGACCCCTAAGGAGGCACCCAAAAACACTAAGGTTTGGGAACCAAGGCAACCAGCGGGAGGTATGAGCTCTTCTTCGGGGAGTTTCGGTAGTCAAGGGAGAAAGAGACAATGAGATCAAATGTCGACTTCACAGGGTCCGTCAAACTTTAGGCCTCCACCATCATCTTTGTTCGGAACTCGGGGAGTCTCCAATAGACCTTCGATCGTATGCCATGAATGTGGCCAGATGGGGCACATTCGCGCCCAATGCCCGCGACTTTTGAACACGTGTTTTACTTGTGGGAAACATGGTCACTTTGCTAGAAATTGTCCGCGTGGGGATGGGGGTCGTAGTGAGTCGGGATCGGTGCAGCAGCCGAGGGGTGGACAGGGTTCTGGCCGACAGTCGTTTCGGGGTACTCAGAGACAACAACAATCTCACTTTCGTCAGACCACTTCGGTTCAGGGATCTCAGGCTGAGAGAGGAGCTAGTTCATCCACACCTACTCAGGGTTCTGGTCATCGTGGTGGACATGTTCAGGGTCAGACCACTCAGGGTAGGGCATTTGTTATCACTTATGCTATTCCGCCTCCACCGCCTCCTGTCACTTCTCAGGCCCCAGACACTTCGGTTGTGAGGGGTACATTTCTCTTGTTTAACTCCTTTGCTAGAGTATTATTTGATTCTGGAGCATCGCATTCATTCATTGCTGCATCTTTTGCTTGTGCTTTGGAATTGGAAATCGAAGGTATCAGTCCTCCGTTGTTTGTTGATACACCTATAAGAGGTAGGTCTCCGTTAGATCATATTTGCCGAGATTGTGAGCTTGTTATTCGGGATCGTCATTTTACATTCGATTTTATCGTGCTGAATATGTCGGGATTTGACCTCATTTTGGGAATGGATTGGCTGTCGACGTTCCATGCTACTATAGATTGCTTCAAGCGTCGTGTATGCATTTGTCCGCCTGGGGGTTCTTGTTTCGAGTTCTTCGGGGAGCGTCGGGAACCGGTAGAACCGTATTTGTGCGGGTCTCGGGAGCGTGAGTCGGTGTACGCCTTGTTAGCAAGTTTGGCAATAGATGAGGACGTATTCACGCGTGGGGAGTGACCTCTTGTCGTTTGTGATTTTCCGGACGTGTTTCCAAAGGAGTTACCCGGTTTACCACCTGAGAGGGAAATTGAATTTTCTATTGATTTGCTTCCTGGTACAGCTCCTATCTCCATACCTCCTTATCGCTTCGCGCCCGCCGAGTTGAGAGAATTAAATATTCAATTGCAAGAACTGGAGGATTTGGGGTTCATCCGTCCGAGTACATCACCGTGGGGAGCATCGGCTTTGTTCGCTCAAAAGAAGGATGGGTCGCTTTGCCTATGTATCGACTATCGTAAATTGAATCGCGTCACCATTAAGAACAAGTACCCAATGCCTAGAATCGATAACTTGTTTGACCAACTTTGAGGCGCCACTTGTTTTTCTAAGATCGATTTGAGGTCCGGTTATCACCAGTTGAGGGTTCGGAGAGAAGACATTCCAAAGACCGCTTTTCGCACTCGTTATGGCCACTACGAATTTGTTGTTATGCCCTTTGGTTTGACAAATGCACCGGCAACATTCATGGACTTAATGAATCGAATTTTTCGTGCCTATCTTGATCGATTCGTGGTCGTCTTTGTAGATGATATCCTCATTTATTCGCCTTCGGAGGAAGAACATCAATCTCACTTTTTTATCGTTCTTGAACTCTTGAGAGAGCACCGTTTGTATGCTAAGCTTAGCAAGTGTGAATTTTGGTTGTTTGAAGTTAAGTTTTTGGGTTACGTTGTATCAAAGGATGGGGTGTCCGTTGATCCGGGAAAGGTAGAGTCTGTAATGAATTGGCAACGACCGAAGAATGTGTTTGAGATTCGTAGTTCTTGGGCTTGGCTGGGTATTATCGTCGTTTCGTACTTGATTTCTCTCACCTAGCGGTTCTGTTAACTAAGTTGACTCGTAAGGGGACTCGTTTAGTTTGGAGTGACGCGTGTGAGATGACCTTTCAAGAATTGAAGAAAAGATTGACTAGTGCGCCGGTTTTGGTTGTGCCCGAACGAGGAGTCGGTTATTCTGTGTATTGTGACGCTTCGAAAGAGGGATTAGGATGCGTATTGATGCAATTGGGACGAGTGGTAGCATATGGATCGCGGCAATTGAAGACTCATGAGCGAAACTACCCTACCCATGACTTAGAACTTGCGGCTGTCGTTTTTGAATTAAAGAGTTGGCGTCATTACCTTTACGGTTAGAGGTTCGAAGTCTTTTCCGATCACAAGAGTCTAAAGTACTTGTTCTCTCAAAAGGAGCTCAACTTGCGACAACGCCGTTGGATGGAACACTTAGAGGACTACGACTTTGAGTTGCAGTATCATCCGGGTAAGGCAAACGTGGTAGAAGACGCATTGAGTAGAAAATCGACGCAACTTGCAAGTTTAGCCATCCTCGAGTGGAAAACGATGAATGACTTAGGTTCATATGCACTACATTTTGAGGAGGTTCGTGATGGAGTCACTTTGTGCAACTTAACCGTTCAATCGACTTTGTCGACTCGAGTAATTGAGGCCCAACAGCAAGATGAAGAAGCGGACGAGTTTCGTACTAAATTCCTTAGCGGGAAAGCTCGAGAGGGGTGGATGATTCATGCCGATCAAGGTTTGCGATACCAAGGAAAATTATTCGTACCCATTTCATGTCGGGAGGAAATCTTGAGAGAATTTCATCAATCACCGTTAGCCGTGCATCCGGGAGGAACGAAAATGTACCATGACTTGCACAGACAGTTTTGGTGGCCGGGAATGAAGAGAGATGTTGTTGTCTTCGTGTCTAAATGTCTCACGTGCCAACAAGTCAAAGCCGAGCACCAACCACCTGCGGAGGAATTGCAACCATTACCAGTGGCCGAGTGGAAGTGGGAGAATGTGACAATGGATTTCGTTACCGGTTTACCGAGATCGCCGAAAGGGCACGATGCCATTTGGGTGATAGTCGATCGTTTGACTAAGTCAGCACATTTTTTAGCAATTCAAGTCACAGATTCGATAGAGGCACTTAGTCGTATATATATTCACGAGATTATCCGTCTTCATGGGATACCCGTTTCTATTGTGTCGGATCGAGATCCAAGGTTTACCGTGCATTTTTGGCAGAGTTTGCAAGCCGCTCTTGGCACCAATCTTTTATTTAGCACCGCGTATCACCCTCAAACGGATGGGCAATCCAAGAGAACGATTAAAATTTTAGAAGATATGCTTAGGGCTTGTGTTATGGACTTTCGGGGTAGTTGGGAGGATCACCTACCGTTAATCGAATTCGTGTACAACAATAATTACCAATCAAGCATCGAGATGGCTTTGTATGAAGCTTTGTATGGGAGACCGTGTCGATCACCCATTTGTTGGACCGAGTTGGGCGAGGCTACGTTAATTGGGCCGAAATTGATCCAAGAAACTTCCGAGAGCATGAAAGCGATTCGTAAACATCTTCTTGAAGCGCAAAAGAGAACCACCGAGCAAGTTAAATTAATTCGCCAACGATTGCTAACTGCACAAAGTAGGCAAAAGAGTTACGCTGATCGTCGTCGCCGACCATCGTCGTTTGAAGTGGGAGATCGCGTGTTCCTTAGGGTATCACCGCGTCGGGGACTATCACGTTTTGGGCAAAAGGGGAAGCTTTCACCACGTTTTATCGGACCGTTTGATATTATCGAGAGGATCGGGGAAGTAGCATATCGATTGGCTTTACCTCCCAGTTTATCGAACGTTCACGATGTGTTCCACGTGTCAATGTTGCGAAAGTATGAGCCGGATCTGTCACACGTTCTAGAGTGGTCCGAACTAGAGCTGGGAAGCCGACGCATCTTACGGGGAGGAGCCGATATGTATTCTAGATTCGCGCGAGCAACGCTTGAGGGGTAAGACCATTCCGTTAGTGCGAGTCTTATGGAGTCATCTCAGAAAAGAAGAGTCAACGTGGGAAAGGGAAGACGAGTGAGGGAGAGGTATCCGCACTTGTTTCTGAGTTAATCAATGTGAGTCTCGAGATTTCAACTTTTTGATTGATTAGCTTATTGTTGGATGATATATGTTATGGCATAAGCATGTATGTTTGAACCATAATCTTAATTGTCTTGCGTTAAAAATTTCGGGACAAAATTTCTTTAAGGAGGGTAGATTGTAGAGACCCGAATATTTTATTTTCATTTGAAAAGTTTATTAAATGCCTAAATGAGAAAATATGGATTTTGTGGTGAATATTTGAATTTGTGGTTTAAAGTGATGCAATTGTTAGTAGAGGGGTGAATGAGTGATTTGTAAATAAGTGAGTATATATAGTGGGTGTGTGTGAAGTAGGGAATCATTTTCATCTTTCTTTCTCTCTCTCACGCCGTCCCTCTCTCTCTTGGCTCACTCATTCACTCTCCTCTTCTCACACTCGAAACACTTGCAAAACCTCAAGGATCCACTCTCATTTCACCTCCTCTACGCGATTTTGGGCTCGTATCTTGTTGGGTGAAGCCGGAAGAGAAGTTCTTGGTTGATTTTGAAGTAGGAGAGTCTAGGGCTCGTACGAATCGCTTGGGTTTCGCTCCTTGACTCGAGGTAGGGATTTCTTGCCACTTTTATGTGTTTATATGCTGATTAAGTGTAGAAATCGTGCCTTGAATCGTTGGATGTTTTGTTGTTTTGGCCTTTTAGGTTTCTGCACAAAATCGCCGCTCGTAACGTCCCCGTATCGATACGGTTGTGTGCGTATCGATACGCTGAAGAGATCTGCATTCCAGTAGCTTCGGAAATCTGTCGTAGTGTTTCCATATCGATACAGTTTTTGGAGTATCGATACTCCAGAGATACGGTTATTTGCATATCGATACTCCATGGCTTTCTGGGCAGTTTTGCCATGTTGCTCCGATTCGACCGTTTTGACTTCCGATTACTTCTAAACCTTTTTGGACACCTCCAAACCTATTCCAAGCATGCCCAATTGGTTTCCTTTGATTCATTGAAGTTATCCTTGGTCCGTT
Source organism: Rhododendron simsii (assembly GCA_014282245.1). Classification (NCBI taxonomy): domain Eukaryota; kingdom Viridiplantae; phylum Streptophyta; class Magnoliopsida; order Ericales; family Ericaceae; genus Rhododendron; species Rhododendron simsii. The sequence continues at coordinate 17,032,686 of CM024962.1, forward strand.
GGCATTCCGCTAGTATGAAATGAATAGGATCTCATTTGATTCAAACCGTGTTAAAATGTGACTTGTTGATTGATTGGTTACTTGGTATTATTAATGGCATATAGTATGACGATCCTTGCATGAATGTGGTTATGAGAAAGTCCTAATTGCATATTGAGTAAGAAAATAGTTGATATTTGGGTCGGAAGTTGATTTAGGAAGTCCCGTAACGCAAGTGGTGGTAATACGGAGACTTAGAGGGTTTCGTAACGCAAGTGGTGGTAATACGGTAACCCTAGTTGCTAGGGATCACCGTGACGCAAGTGGTGGTAACACGGTAATCCTTATGGTGTTACGGTAACACAAGTGGTGGAAATACCGATGGTGGGAGTTGGGGATTAGCGAGTCGAGTTAGGATTATCTGAGGGGTTAGTGACTTATAGTTTATGCATTCAATTTCGACAAGGGCCCATTTAGACATTGATTGATTATCGCCTACCGAGCTATATTTTCTTATCCTCTCTTGTTTGCACTTGTCATCATATATGCATATAAATTTGGTAAAGATTTTCCTACTGGACTAGTGTAGCTCAACAAAATCCTTCTTTTCAGGTTTGAATGTTGGGCAATAGACTGCATGCGATGGTGTGCTCATACATGAAGAATTTTGGGAGCTAACCCTATTTTAGTTACTTAATCATCTTTTGTAATTTAATTCCTTTTTGGTAAAGATGAGTTTGTAACTAACTATTCTTGAATTACCTTTTGACTAAAGTTTGTAATATTTTGAACAGATATGTACTTCTAATTTAGTTGATTTGGGCTGTGATGCCAAGGTGGTATTTCTTTAAACATGGGAAACTTGTTTGTAAATTAAACTAATGGGAAATTCTTTTGGGTAATACGTATAATACGCGAGGTTCTTGTAATGAAGTGTATTATTTATTTATATTGAAAATCAAGGTCGTGACAAGATGTGCGTCAGGAAGAACATGAACAGTGTCATGAATAGTGCACAACCATGCTCCAGACAGTGTCTCCGCCTCAGCACATGCAAAAAATGAGAAAAAACATGGAAAAAATGATCAAGAACTGAAGATTGACGCAAAGGGATCAACATACCTGAGATTCGTATGAAGATCTGCCACCAAATCACGTGGAGACTCAATCAAACGTGAAGAGCAGTGGCGACAGCAACATAGAGAGAGAGAGAGAGAGAGAGAGAGAGAGGTTCTCTCTCCAATTGCCCCATTTATAGGATGAGATTCGAAGGGGTGCACGAGAAACGAAGCATCTCGCCCTTAGCCGTTGGATCTTTGATACATGTCTGTAATTGGACGGTCAGTGCCAAAAAGCCTACGCGGGAGTCGGGGCGCCGATCACCGAGCCATTGGGAGACTTACATGTGTCCTTGAAGAGACATTTCGTACCAATCAACTGACGTGACACATGTCGAGACACCTTTCGACACAAAACTGCTTGGCGATGATCAACACGTGGCTCCTAGGGCTGGGGCTAGGAGTCTGATGATTGCCGAGGCCACTTTCCGCCTTGGTTACCTATGGATGAAGGGCTCTAGCAATGTGGCAGTTCGAGGGCATAATCAACTCCTTCGAGCTCGAAAGTGACGCTCCAGCGAGTTGAGGGTCTATTGTAGTGGCTTCGGAACTGGGGCTTGATCGCCCCACCGAGCCGTCGCGAGGGTGTCGTTCTACTGGCTGACATGAGAGTCCGGAGGATCGTGGTGTTTCCCTCGGTTCGTCGTTCTGTAAGGAGGGTTCGATCGGGGCTCTATCACTCCCTAGTGGCGCGGAGCATACCCGACCCTAACTACTTGAGGCCGCTTGAAGGAAAACAGTTACTCCAGGAGGCCCCATGCGATTACGCCATGAGAATAATCATTGGGGTCTGACTTGGCCATGTGCTCCATAACTGCCTTATCCCCTACGTCACCTATGACGCCGCCCGAGGCGGTTATCCGAGCGTACCCTCTACTTGCTAGCTTGGAGGTCGAGCAAGCCAAGGTCTATAAATACAAAGGGATTCCAACCTAGAAAGGTATGCCATTCTACCATAACCTTAGACCTATACACTTCTCCCTACATCTAACTTGATCGTTGGAGGGTCACTGGGCAACCACAGCCCTAGTGACTTGTTGCAGGTCAGGCGGCCGGAGCACGGAGCGGCGTAAGAAGGAACAAGACCCGAACCATGGTCAAGGTCCCGTCAATTTGAACCCCTACACAAGGATCAAGCCTTTCCATAAGAGTCATTCATGGTTCTTGGACCTAAACCAAGTGGCGACTTTGAGTTTTGTCGAGTACTTGTTTAATTACAAGTGTTTGACAGTGTTTTGTGTCGGTCATCGTGTTTTCAATAAAGTCTACCTATACGTGCTTGGTCACACGAGCACCGGGTGCCCACCCTCCGGGCGGCTGCGCTCACAGAGTTGTGCAATTCAGTTTGATCAATGGCCAAGAGTTTTAGAGTCAGGCTAGTCACCTGATCACTTGGTTGTGTTCGGTTCATTTGGCTGATATTTGCATTGACTAACTGGACTTCTAATGAGGCTTGCACCTTTATCGCCAAACTTGGAAAAAGTTGGACCTCGTACTTATTTTTGCAGTTGATAGCAACATTTTAATCTTGTAGAAGAACTCTATTTTATTTGGTCCGGTTTTTCTTTTTACTGGGAGATTCTTGTCAATTTGTATACCTCAATCTATTCCAGTGAGCTTGAACAAGTTATGACCATCTTGCAGGAGGAAACCTTTGCTTGAGACCCCGTAACGATCCCGTAGAATCACCACGATCCCGTAGAATGACCATCATAATAACAAGAATCAGAAAACAAAAAGGCGTGCGTAGAATTCCTTGCCATGTGGTTTCAAACGTGTGCATGAAGCCTTGTGAGTTGGATATGAGTCTGTTCGAGATCTTCTCAACTCCTTGTTACATAATGAATGTTTCTTGGCTTTCAAACTCCTTTTTTTTTTTCCTGCTATTAAAGTGAGGTTGGAGTGCATCTTGAATTGTACGTGTTTCTTAGTTTGTATATACACTTTGCGATGAATGTGGAAGTGTAAAGAGATCAATGTTAGTCTAGCCATTGAAATAAGAATGAAAGATTGTGCATTTAGTTCATTTAGTTCTCCATTCTCATTTCTGTTGAAAAAGAACGATTGGACAGATTGTGCTCATGGCGATTAGGATGAGCAATTGTTGAAGAAAAATAATGTTTTAATTAGCAACCAAATGCATTTTTTTGTGATAAAATTATGAGGTTATTGAATTCTATTAATTTGATTCCTTAAAGCAAAAGGCATTTGGAGACCATTACATGTTGTAGTGCTAGTTACGAAATTTTTTAGTCCCTTGAAACTCTTTAGTGGATGAATTTTTGCCTTGATTTATAGTGAAACGCTGATGTTCGCTTTCTTTTGCTAAATATTTACCTTATTGAATTATGGTGAAACTTTATTGAATCTATGGATCAGTGTTAATTAGGAAAGCAGTGTTTAAAGTAGTAAAATAGTGGAATAACTTACACTGATGTAAAGGATGCCAACACTAATGAGGGTAAATTCAATTATCTCTTTGTAATAATTAAATTATAAAATGTTACATTTAATAAAATTAAAATGTAACTTCTGCAGATCAAAAAAAATAATTACGTTATTGCTTGAGGCCATTGCGGTTAAGTCATTTTTTTGTCGGTGTACATTATCTTCCTTTTTACATTGTACAATTGATTTGCAGTTTGTGGCATCCACCCTTGTCACGGAAACGGGAATGTTGCAAAACAGCTCCCTATAGAGCATTGCATTGCGCATCAGGACCATACAAAAAGTGTTTTTAACTGTCCGGATTGAAACAAAAATTCTTCTAGGAAAGAAGCAAGTCTTCCCTAGAAAAGTTTGTTTTCATTTCCGGACCATTGATTACCAAGATGGACGGTACAGATGTGCCTTGCAAAACACTCTACAGAGAGCTGCTCATGAGTAACTATTTCTGATATTGAGACCAATATTGTTTCTCTGCGCACGATTTCCAATAAATTTTCTTTTCAATTATTACTTCTACTTCTCTATAAATCTTTTTTCACTCATTACCAAAAAAACTTTTCTGATCAAACGAAACGAACATGTGTCTAGTCTATGAAAAGAAAATTTCCACATTTGTTCAAATAATATGCTGTTTGAACAAACGTGGGAGTCCTTCAGTTCCTTTTTTTTTTGTTTTGCTTTAATGGTCCCTTCAATTCAGCCTCACTACTAACGTGCGACAATTCTGGATTAATCCTTTTTATAAAGTTCCTATGCCACCGAATAGAAACAAAACATGAGAATATAAATACTACTAGTACAAGAGTGGAATAAACGTGACCAATTACAGCTTTTAATAATGTTGGTTTACCAACCGAAGACCCCATGCAGCACTAAAGTTAATCATTGCATGCGGTGTACTTATTCAAACGCGTTGTCAAACTGAAACCTTTTAGATCACAGTCAAGCCAATACACCTTATAATTGAAACATAAAACATGTTTTTTTCATGAATATGGATCACCTATATATGGTTATGGTTTTCTGAATTAAGTTGAACCAAGGCAACAACAAAAAAAGAGCCATCACATTTCCAATTTGCATCATCTTCATTTTCCAAATCGATCGAATTAGCTTCATAAATCAATTTGAACCAATGGATTGCGATGGCAGTAACAGTTTCTTGCAGAATTACATGATATTGAGACCAGATGAAACTGATGTTTTTGATCTGGTTGGGGTGCTGTTTTCCAGCGATTTGGAGAAGAGAAAAGGTGTTCATTGTCAAGAGTGGAGGGGGGAAAGTTTCCAGCGGAGGAGGATCATATTTGTGTCAATATCAGTGCAAAAGTTTCTGAGGTCTGTGGCAAAACCAATGGCATGTTTTGGGTCTGTGGTGGAGATGTGGCTGAACCTCCTCTCTTGTAACCGTAACTTTAGCATGCTTCTGTTGAATTTCTTGCAAGGTTAGTGTGTTTTTTCCTTTTGATAATTCTCCCATGTGACTCTCATGTGATGCAGACGATCTTATTGTTTGGGCATCCATATCCATATCCACCTTAACAAGAGAAATGGATGACTAATACTATTTAATCAAGCCTCTAACCAATATCTGATCAACACTTGACTTTTAATTTAGCATTGACGATAAGTACATCGATAATGGGTCGGATAATCAAGTGAGACCGTGTGAGTCATCCTACTTAATTAAGATGACACGAGGATCGATCTCTTGAGTAGATCGTCACATTAAAAGTTCTTGATTCAGTTGCACCATCAGATGAAGTTGTTATGAAATTGTCAATTTTAACGGATTATCAGGGTACCATAGTTGGGGGGCCCTATACTCTGCTTTGCACAATACCATCAAGATGCATTATCATATTTTTCAATATCGAGCAATTGATCTAGGAGAAATGCTATAATAAGTATTCTTATTTATGTGCATACAATATACACCTCATTGAATTGATTTGAACTCATATTGCTTTGCATTTGTTGTATAAAGATTCATACAAACGTTACAAATTTAATTATATTTAAATGTGACTGAAAAATATTATAAATTCAAGACTAATGTTATGAATTTTATGCAAAGCATTATGATACTCTAGGTGGTTTACAAACGTTACAAATTTAATTATATTTAAATGTGACTGAAAAATATTATAAATTCAAGACTAATGTTATGAATTTTATGCAAAGCATTATGATACTCTAGGTGGTTTACGAGGCACATATCGTAGACAACCAAATATAAGATGCGTATTAAGCTTATCCGTTGATTGGGATATCAACAAATTAAGGCTAGTATCGAAAAACTTGCTACATTGATCATACACATGATTCAGTGTACTTCCATGTGATTTAGAATTGTGTTAGGCTTAAATATTGCTAAGGCCGACTTTGTACCCCTCTCAGTTCTTAGTATCAGGCTGTCTGAATAGTTGACATTAATTCTTTTAGTATTCCTTCCCCCTTTCAGCTTAGAAATTAATTAAATTTAAACTTAATTTTTCATCGATCTTATGCATTTTCTATTTTCTTTTTGGCATGATAAATAAGCTAATTAACTCACTTAATATCCAACTAAACGTGATTTTGTGAAAAAGACTGAATTAAATCAGGAGAGGTAATTGTGTTTTGTAGGGAAGGTGGTGATGCCTGATAAAAACTCAGCAACATTCTTGTCGTTTATTGGGAATCTCGACAAGCGGGTGGAATTAGACAAAAACATCAAACGTGGTGATAGCAGATACTATGGGGCACTCTCAATGATGGCTTCTAAAGCATCCTATGAGAACAAAGCCTACGTTGAAACTACAGTCAATGACCTCTGGAAGGTATACAATTCATTACCCTCGAATGTTTTTAGTAATGCTAGGTACCCATAAAAGGTACCCCAAAAGTATCTTGAATATAGAAATTAACGGTTCAGATTCATTGTGCAAAGCCTACTTAAGAATTGTGACCCCATTGTCTGTTGGGTCGTGGGACATTATAAAATGTTAGGATCGCTTACGGTAAATGTTTTGTATTTTGTGGTGAATACTATGATGCATGACACTATAAATAAGTAGTTTTGAAAATGTTATATTTCATTTTAACAATACTATCCGTCATGTGATAAAAAATTTTACGTTTTCATACAGTGCATGTTATTCATGCCCTTTTGTGGTATTGATTCGTTACATGTTTTGATTTTGTTATAGTTTCTTGTGATTTGTGTTGTACTCCTTACGAAAATACATGAAATTCTTAGATTAAAAAATAAATAATTCTACGCATAAAATTTTCAGTTTCTTTGTACCAAGTTGAAGATCTCAATAAATTCTTTAATTAAAATGGTGCAAAAAAGTTTTAAAAATTATTCACAAAAGTTCTTCCTTATGTGATCCGAACTATTAGGCTTTTTCACAAGGGACACTTAAAAAAAATGGAGAGAGTTCTTTTTTGTGGCGAAAGTCAATAGAAGATACGGTGTATATCTCCGGACAATTTGAGGGATAGTTTAGAAGTTCCCCTTTTCTACAAGTGCCATTACTAAATTTCACTGTACATCAATTTTGTTTTTGAACGGACCGTACATCAAATTTTCACGTACAAATATTTGAGTGTCTATCTTCTGAGTTCTAATCTAATTTTTTATCTGTCTGTGCAGATGGAATTCTTGGGTGCATTTAGTTTTTGGAATGGTGAGAACCATTAATTATTTCATACTATTGTTTTTTTATTAGATCACAAGCTAATTCAAGTAGTACTAGTTAACTAGCAAGGTTTTGGTTTTCTAATGCACATTTATGATTCTAATACGACTTGTACTTTAAAATTTACTTGTTGAAGAGGTTATTAGCAGGTTACCCATAATTAAAAAATATTATTATTATGTAACCATAATTATTCGTACCAGAATCCATAATACTTGTACCATAACCAAATATATGCGTACAATATCAAAAATTAAATAATGCTACCCATAAATGTTATAACAACACCATAAATTGACATTATCTTACCACAATTAGTTGTACAAAAAATTATTTGACTCGTATGATATTCCGTAACAGAATCAAAATATGTCGTACCAGAATCAACAATTGTTATACCCAAACCAAAAATATTTGTAAAATGCCACAAATTCTATAAAATAACCACAATTGTTATGACAACACCTAAAATTGTCATTTTCTTACCACAATGTGTCGTATCAAAAGAAAACATATGTAAATACCATAAATTATATAACAAATTGTTAAGGAAATCAATCCCACATTGCTTGAGAGTGGAATGAGTGATCACTTAATAACATCTGTGACCTCTCCAATCATTGCCAATTGGTTTTGAGATAGATATAAAGTTTCTACATGGTATCAGAGCGGGGCCCGTTCCACCCCACATTTTATAAAATTCACAATCCACACCCCGCGATGACAGACCAGTGAAAAAGGCTGCACGATGATAGGACCCAAAAGTGGCCACACGTGACAGATTTCAAACGCGACTGCATGTGAGGGGGGATGTTAAGGAAATCAATCCCACATTGCTTGGGAGTGAAATGGGTGACCACTTAATAACATCTGAGACCTCTCCACTCATTGCCAATTGGTTTTAAGATGGATATAAAGTTTCTACATAATGGTTATGACAATACTATAAATTGACGTTTTCTTAACACAATATGTCGTACCAAAGGAAATAGATTAAAATATTTCATAATAAGACATGTCTAAAATACCATAAATTCAGTAATATAACCAAATTTGTTATAACAACACCATAAATTGACGTTTTCATACCCATAACGTGTCGTATAAAAAAAATTCAATCAGAATGTTCAATTAACAATAGTTATAATTGGCAAAATACCATACCATAATTAAATAATATAACCACAACTGTTATAATAAAATCATTTACTCTTTTTGTTTAAAAAACAAAATACCACATCATAAAATTTCATCTATTGAGATTCGAACCCAGCTAGAAAAATAAGTTCCGATAGCATTTGTAGCACAAGACCATCGCACACAACACAATACATGGTATACAAGTTAATACCTATACTTTTCACACAATACAAATATATTTTTTATTCCGACCATTTCGTAAATATTTTACCCTTATGTTTCATTTAAGATTTTTTACAATATTTGATTTGTTAAAACTAAAAAGAATTATTCATGATTTGGCTTTAGATTCAATAATTTTAATAGAAAAGCTCCGTATAGCTTGTACGCTTAGGGTTGACCTTGTACATATAATAGGCTCCTAATATTGTATTTGTCAAATATGCAAAATAAAATATATTTCATTAAAATGTTAAACAAGTAAGATATGGCTTGGTAGTCCGTGTCTTGTTTGATGTGTAATATGTCTCTAATTTGATCGTTTGTCTTTATTTATTTCTAATTTTTATAGATTTTTTAATATTTTTTTAGTATAAAATATTAAAATACATAGTTAGTCATTGAAGTTTCATACTTTGGCAAATTCACTTGTTCAAGCTCAATACAATATTAAAATATATTAATGCACCATTCGAGCCCCACCTAAGATATTTTTTTTATCAGAACCGTCTATCTTTTACACAAGATCTATTAGATTATTCGTACCAAGAACGAATTTCATCGCTTATAGCTAGACATTTAATCGGATAAAAAATATCATTTTATTATTAAATTTGAGTGCCAATGATGGAGCTTCCAAAACCTGATTGAGCCTTAAATTTATGTGAATGACTTTAATCAACAAGAATAACAAAATCAATAATTTTGATCGTTATTATTGTGCCGCGATTACAAGTCTATCTTATATCCAGCTACAACAAAGAAATTAGTTTCATATAAATGTAGGGAGGTATTCCCAAACAGATACAATTAATAGCCGAACACGTGATGTACAAGAGCACGTGGTAAATACGAGAGAGCATACTGCCGGGCAGCACGGTGAACGGCGATAAGGGCCAATGACATGAGAAGTCATTTTTCCATGCAGTCTGTTCGGTAATAAGGGCCAATGACATGAGAAGTCATTTGTCCATACAGTCTGTTCGGCATGAAAGGACGAATGACATGAGAAGCCATCAGTCCGAATAGGATGAAAAGGACCAGTTGCATATGCAGTCATTGGTCCATATGGATTGTTCGGCAACGAAATAGCCGAACAGAGGAAGAAATCACCCAAAAACATGAGGCGGCAAAGATGCTCTTGAAGGTTCCAAAACAGTGTTATCCCATAACGGATGAGATCCCGAAAGTATAGGATCTGGAAAGATACCCAACGAGAATGGGATGTTCGGCCAGTTATAGAAAAAGAATCCTGAAAGGACTCTTAGTCGTAAAACTGATAAAGGAACAAGAGTCCAAGATGTCCTGGGTTTCAATACGAGATAGGAATCCTAGGGCAATCGGGGTGCTTGGGCAGCAAGCATATGTGAATCTATAAATACGAGGTAAAACTGGAGATAAGAGGTACCCAATATCTAGCATTCGTATTACATTCCTACTGATAATTAGGGTTTGTAAACCAGTACGTGATACTAACTTTGGCATCGGAGGGCCTTTGCTACGAGAAGCAAAGGTGCGCTCACCCCTTGTCTGTTTTGCAGATTAGGGTTTCGACGACGAACTAGGGTTCCGGTGTAGAGGCACGTGAAGCTGTTGTCAATCGGTGTTGTCCAGAGCACCAATTGTTTTCATCCCCCTACAATAAAGTATATTAAATGTACAAATTCTAAATATTATTTTTTAAGGAAAAATTCTAAATATTGTTACCGAGTGTATCTATAAAATGATTGATCAGAACCATTAGAATGTGAAGTTCTACAATATTCAACATTGTCACCAAGATTAGAAATTGTGAGATGTCGACAAATATGTAACCAAACGACATTTAACGTGTCTAAATGCATTAAAGTCTATCGTTAATTGTGGTACGACATATTTTAGTCTTGCTACAGAATATTTGGATTAATTTCTTTTAGTACGACACATTGTGGTAAGCAAATGCCAATTTTTGGTGTCGTCATAAAAGTTATGGTTATGTTATATAATTTGTGGTCACTTTTTAGAGAGGGAGAGGGAGAGGGAGGGAGGAGAGAAAAACCGGTTACCTGCTTAGCCCATTTTTCATTTTATTAATTGATTTAATAAATGGGTGGTTCGGATCATTCACTTTTAAATCCGCGGGTTTAAAATCATGGTGTGTACGGTACACCCCTTAATAAGGGGTGTGTACCATAGGACTTCCCTTAACTATATGCTCCTTGCTATCGATCTTTTCTTTGGGTCTGGGCAGCGTAGGATTGTCGGGGTGTGTAAGTGTCAAATTTGTTGGGATATTCTCCTTGTCATGATGTCTTAGTGCCTTCGATCCTTTTAACCTTTGTATGTTCCTTCAAAGATTAATAAAAAAATGTTTTGTTATTCAAAAAAACAAAACAAAACTATGCCCATTAAGCCCAAATCCTGAAATTTCAGATGGCTTTATAAATCGTTGACGGAATTGCAATGACATACGTTTCATGTTGATGAATGTGTTTCATGTCGCTTAGCCTCCCCAATATTTCAATCTCTTAGTTTTATTATTGACATTATGGTGTTTAACATTAGATTTTAACTATGGGAACTATAGTGACACTGCATACTTTTGGATTTGGTTAATTAAGAAATGACGATTTTGAACAAGCTTAAAAATTTCAAAAACAAAATTTGCAAAATTGACACTAGTACGAACACGAACCTTAGACTTTAAAATCATATACCTTCACACATATTCATTGACCGATTGAAATCTATTTTGCAGATTACCAAGAGAAAGCTACAACACAAGCATTTATGCTTCGCGATAAGAACACCTCCTCCGATTTAATCATTGTGGCATTCAGAGGAACAGAGGGTTTTGATGTAGATGCACGGTGCACAGACTTTGACATCTCTTGGTATGAGCTCCCTGGCAAGGGAAAGGTTCATGGAGGTTTTATGAAGGCTCCAGGGATGAAAAAGAACCAAGTTTGGCCCAAGGAAATCGAACAAGATAACCATAACCAACCACCAGGGGCTTACTATGCCATAAGAGAAAAGTTGAGGGACCTATTGCAAACAAATGATCAAGCCAGATTTATATTGACTGGGCACAGCTTGGGAGGGGCCTTGGCAATTTTATTTGCGGCAGTTTTGGCAATGCACGAAGAGGTAGGGTTGCTTGGGAGATTAGAGGGGATTTATACATTTGGACAACCAAGAGTTGGAGATGAGAAGTTTGGAGAGTTTATGACTACACAATTGGAAAAATATGTCATTCCGTATAATAGGTTCGTTTACAGTAATGATATGGTGCCTAGGTTGCCTTATGATGACTCAACACTTATGTTTAAGCACTTTGGGACGTGCTTATATTTTAACAGCTGTTATCAAGGCAAGGTGAGCATATCTCTCTCTCTCTCTCTCTCTCTCTCTCTCTCTCTCTCACACACACACACACTCACTGGACGTGAGTACTGAGTATATCAAATGTTACTTCTTCTATTTCAAACACATGCATAAACTATAGGTACACTTACATTATCTCCCTAATTACTAAATTTTCCAATTAATTAAGCCGTACGTTGGACTATGGAATTCTAGTTACCTGTCAATCATGGGACTCAAGTGGTTCGACTTCCACCCACGCGCTACATGAATTCCTCTGTTGGGCGACTCTTCACGGATTTTACCCGAACTTTAATTGTCAACCATGCCCCTCTACTTGATACGTGCTAGGTTAGTGAATGGTAAAATTAGTTTTCCGAGTATTGAATTACAAAAAATTGTAGAACTTTCCAATATGGCCCAAGTTTGTTGACCAATGTGTACAGAGTCCTCAGGCACTTGCTTTTGTGGTCGAGCTTTATGACAAGAAAATGGCACATGAGCCTAAAGTTTTCTTTCTGACCCTTCATGTATTATCTTATCCGAATTGTCTTTTCAAGCGTTACATCTAGTTTTTCTTTTGTCCTATAAAGAAAGGAAATACTACATTTTACTGGGTAACTATTGGTGACCCCTGACTGACCAAACACGTCCTCAAGTGTAGCATTACAAGTTCCTTCAACAATATCATGTGGCTTTCTCCTTTCCTTTAAATACTAGGCAAAGATTAAACAGCTTTAGGACCTCAATTAGAAAGTCTGAAATTTGGAAAATAATTTTTAACCTCTTGAGGTTTGGTGATCCATTCCAATTACACTCAATCGTTTGAAATGCTTATACTGAATTGTGTTGGACCCATGCCCACCTTGTAATCCCACACAAATAATCGGAGTCCTTTAATTCGTTAAAGTATCTTTTTAAGAGCCCTTGTAAAAAATAGCTAGGCTCAGTTGTGTATCAGTAAAAGCCTAATCGACTCGTTAAATTTTTTGTCTCTAAATTCACAGCGCCCTTAAAAAATTGTTTTAAAAAAATTAAATGATTTTGATTATTTGTGTGGGATATCGAAGTGGCTGTAACACAATTCCATGTAAGCATTTCGAATGATCTGGTGTAGTTAAAATGCATCAACCTTAGGTGTTAAAAAATCATTTTCCAAAACTAAAGGGGGAATCTGTACTTACAGGAAACCTTGGGGGGTGTCAGTGATATTTTCCCCTAAGGGTAAATGTTAAAATTGAGACATACCTGAAGGTAATTTACTCCCTTATTCTAAATTGCTAGTCTCTTTTAACTATATCGGACGACTCAAAGATTTTTTTTTTTCTATTTATAACATTTTTTTAGATTTTAATATAGATCTGGTTTGATAGATTGCGTAGTTTATCAGACAGTTTTCAAAATGAATAAAAAAATATTATAGATTATTAAACATATGTAATTTTTTTAAGTGGTGAAACTGTCTAAAAGTGACGAACATTTTGGTATAGATGGATTATAATTCAACCTCTAGTAATATTTCTTCTCATCTATATAAACCCTTCTACAGGAACATATACTAACACAAATAACTTGCAAACGCATTCACGTACATTCACACTAGGTTGGTGTGGAAACCTCACATGAATTAATGGGCTCATATGAATGTGAGTTTGTGTGTAAAGTATTTATGCAAATGTGTGGTTGTAGACTTGTTGCATCGAAACATAAGTATTTGCTACTGTGATGCAGATTGTAACCGAAGAACCAAACAAGAACTATTTCTCGCCACTGGCAATAATACCAAAGGCCTTAAATGGCATTTGGGAGCTGATGAGAAGCTTCATTATTCCTCACACAATGGGCCCAGACTACAAAGAGGGCTTCGTTCTTCGACTTCTCCGGTCCATTGGATTGGTTATTGCAGGCGTACCCGCTCATTCCACACAAGATTATGTTAATGCCACCCGTTTGAGTTCCCCTAACGCATATGCATTGGTTCATCATGCCAAAAAGCACCAATAGAGGCATTGCATAGAATTTTGGGGGAAAAAAAAAGTAAAGAAAGATACAATGTGCTTACTTTTTTTTTTTTTTTTTTATTGGGAACACCTAAGGTATCTCCTCTTACGGCGTTTTCATGTTATGCCTTTGAATGGTTATTGTTTCCATGTTTGTTTTATGAGCCATGAGAGTTGCGACTAGTTAAGGGGTGTACAGTGTACTTCTCCTAAATTAGATGAGTTTTTAGGGTGAATTATCATATTGACAAGTGGAATCTAAAAGTATAAGATTGTGATTAAAGTAAGAATATTTCACTCAAGGTGAAACTTTTTTGTAATGGGCAGTTTTGCGGTCCCAATTTTTCTCTTTTCAAAATTTTTTTTCCTATGGTTGAGATTTGTTGATTTTTGCAATTTTTTTCATTGACATAAATGATTAATCCTATAAAGTACGTTTTTCAAAAAAAAAAATTCACTAAACTTCAAAGATGTCATTCGTCATTAGTATTAGTTTATGAGAAGCACCACCTTTAGCCTTCATAGATGAAAAATATCAAACAAAATACAAACGAATTTACATATTTTCCGTTAGGTCTACATGCCATTCATTTTCTTTTCTGGAAAAATCTTCTGAAACGGCAAATTTAATTAAGGCGTAGGTTGGCTTAGCTTCTTGTTTAGTTATTTTCCTAACAAGGACTGAATGTGTCATGAGATGTGTTAGAAACAAGTTGTAATTATCCATTTCAGATAGATTTTAAAACCAAACAATCATGTAATTATGTCTAAGGCTCTATTTCCTCAATGAAGGTGATTTTTCCTTAGGCATTGACAATTAAAAGCAAAAAGTAATAATCGAAATATTTGAAATTAACTTGCAAATCACAAGAATTACTATAGATCCGCAATTAAATCCAAGAATTCCAACAACTATCCATCTCTCCGCCCATGGATCTTCGGTATGAGAAATGAAGCATTCTAAAGCTAAAACAAATTTTTCCCTCTAGTACTGCTACTTGTATTGTTTGGGTTTGGTTTAGTTTGGTTAGTACTGCTACTTGTACAATTATCGCTACCAATACATTAAAGCGAAGGGAGAGATCGAAGTTCATTAAGCAGATTACGGGTACTGCTAAATAACACCTTAGACTACCAACATTCTTTCTCTCTCTAACTTTCCTCACTCTTTGGTAACTAGAGTATCCTTTTGGCCGTGGGAGGGAGGCGCCGCCGTCCCTCCTCCCCCTGGGCTCTCCTGTCCTCTAGTTCTCCTCTCTACCCCTCTCTCCCTCTTCCTCCTCTTCCAGCATCGATCTCCTTTCCCCTCCCCGTTTCTGCGTTTTTTGGGCCACTGCTCTCCTCTGCGTGGGAGGGTGGGGCCGCTGCTGTTGTCTCAGATCGGAAGTTTCCCTGGTCTCCTCCGGATGCCTAGCGGCGTTGGGTGGCTTGTCTTGTGCTGCGGTGGTGGTGGTGGTGGGTTGGAGATGTAGATCTGTTTGGGGTGGGTGGTGGTAGAGGGCGGCAGTTTGGGTATTTGGAGGTGTAGCTAGTTTTTATTCCTAACCTTGTTTTGTAAGTGTCCATACTTTCAAAATCGATCGGTAAAGATGGCGATCTTTGTTCGGTGGTGGTACAGTACGGCAGTAGTGAGGTAGATGCTGCTCCCATGTTTGTTTGCTCTGGTCGTTTTGTGTGCCGAAGTCAGGTTGGCGGCCGTCTAAGCTCTCAATCGAGCGAGGGGCTGGTATCTCGTTGCTCTGGTGTGGCACTGTTGCTGATGAAGATTGGGTTTTCTGATATTGTTTGTGTTGCAGGGGACTGTTTGGGTTTGCTGTTGTTGTTGGTTGTGGTCTGGCCCTCAGTCCCTGCCTGCTCCGGCCTTCATTGTCGTAGGCCGGTTTCCGCCGCCAACCTCTACATCTGGGAGAGGCCGGCTCGGCTTAACAGCGAGGCTAGGCTCCGATAATTTGTGCGGTGGTGGTTGCCGGTTTAGTTAGGGTTCTGTGGTTTGGTTAGGGTGGGCCGGCCCTGGTTTGGGCCGGATTTAGGCGTTTGGGCTTGTTTGATTTATTTGGGTGCTGAATTATGCTGTATTGTCTTATTTTATTATGATCCCTGATAGATCTTTGGGTGTTTTGGGCTATGCCCTTGTGGTGTATTTTTCAACTCTTTGTTGAATCTCTTTCCCTTTTACATTAAAGCGAAGGCCACTTCTAATTGACAAACATAAAGTTTTTTTACTGATCGAGACTGCTTCTTCTGACTGCTGGGTTTACGTATTAGCCTTCTTTTTCTAATTGTCTTTTTTTTAACCAACAAACTAGCTAATTGTGCTTCATGTAACCACTTCTCTTGAGCTTGCCACTTGTCCTTTCCAGCTTGAACTTGTGGTTACACTATAAGAATATGCTATTTTCGTCGACATATTTGCGTCAACGGTGTATGCCGTCGCAAAAAAGTTATTTAATTGAGACAGCTTACATCCCGTCTCAAAAGTTATCAATCTGTGCCCGCCACATCGCCTTCGCAAACAACTAGTGGCAAATACTTATTTTTGTACTTTTTTCTCGATGTACTAGTGGCAAATACTTTTTTCTCGATGTACCCCTTTCGAGTTCTATATAATGTTTCTTTTTCCAAGCAAAAAAAAACTTATTTTTGCGTCTGCAAAATATGCCCCAATGTATGCGCAAAAAAGATTACGATCGAATAAGAATTTGTGGGGGACGAAAAGTTATAAATTTTTTGAAGGGTTAAATCTTTCATTTTGCCCAAAAGGCACGATTGCCCCAGACCCTAAATCTCTCTCGTCGTCTCCTATGCCTTTTCTTTTGCCCTAACTTTTTGCTCTTGAGGTATAAAAAAGCCATCATCTGCTAATCGAAGAAAAAAAAAGCATCACAACGATGACCACAGCCAAAGGGGTTTCCGACAAGACAAATGAAGATAATTTCTCTCACGTCACTACAAGAAAACATGTAATTTGTGACAAAAAAATTTTGTCGTTAAAGGGTTAGATTTTGTTGCCAAATAAATTAGCGATGAAAAAATTCGTCGGCGAAGGCTGGTCGCAAAAGAGCTCGGCGCCAAAATAAATAAATTTGTCGCCAATTATTCCTTTTGGCCACGAAATTAAACAATTAGGGACGAAAAATTGGTTTTCGTCTCCAATTTGTAACAATTGGCGATCGTCGCTAATTTCATTTTCGCATGGAAAAAAAATAAACTTCTTGCGCTTCCTGGGCGTTTCGAACATAGGCCTTTCAACTAACCACACCCATGTGCGTGCGTATTTTACCAACTGCACCAGATATACTTTACAAAATATATTGGGAATATCTAATATATAACATAAATGTTCAATATTTATTTTTAGTACTTTTTTGATTTTATTACTATCAAATGTGATAACTAAGAGGGATCTATTATTCTTTTATTTGTTATGTTTTTAATTAATTTTAAAACATAAAATTTATTTATTAAACCTCATTATCTTGCTGGTACAAAATTAGTATTGGTTCTAATACATGTTAGGGAAAAAAATACACACAATAAACAAAAAAGTTAACTTATAATAAATTGTTTGTGACTAAATAATCAAAAATCCATTTATATTTGGACTTGGGTTTGAAAAAATGAGAAGAAATTGACCCATTAAAAGTTGAGTACTAGTTTTCTTTTATTCTTTTCTATTTGTTTCATTTGGTATAGGTCTATGGGGATTATTGTGTCTCTTAACTCACTACAACAAAAAAGGTCTATGACGGCGGAAAAAATTCGTCGCCAAAGAAGCCAAATTCATAGCTAAAGCTTTTGGCGACGAAAAATTTCATTGCCCCATTTCGTCGTCTTTTGTTTCACTCGAAAGGGGTGCCACCCTTTGAGGACGAATTTTTTCGTCGTCAAATGTACATTTTGCCGAGGAAATTTATTTTCGTCGCCAAAAACACTCAAACTCAATTTTTTTTTTCCACTTTGCTGTTGCCCGGACTCGAACTCGAGACCCACAGGTTCTTGAACAATAACTCCAACCACTCGGCCAACCAACCCTTTATTGATAGTTATACAAAATCAAATATATATAGACATTTTTTGAGAAATTTCAAATTAACCAATGTGTGAAATATATGTAATATACAAAGAAAATAGAATTATTTATTTCAAATAAATTTATTTATTTTTCTAAAATTTTTAAATTTTTTTAAGAATTGGCAACGAAAAATTAATTTCACCATCAAATTGTACCAATTGGCGACAAAAAATTAATTTCCTCGTCAAATTGTACCAATTGGCGATGAAAAATTAATTTCCTCGCAAAAATGTCCCATTTGACGACAAATTTTTTTTCATCGCCAATAGGTATCATTTGGCGACGAAATTCAATTTTCTCGCGAAAAAGGTCCCATTTAACGATGAAATCCGATTTCCTCGCCAAAAAGTACCATTTGGTGACGAATTTTGGATTTTGTCTCGATAGACCATTTTTGTTGTAGTGACTTGTATTAATTTTTTATATGCAACCTTTCAATAAATTTTGCGGTCATAAATTATATGTATTCATGAATGACATGTAAGTTAATTGTGTCGCAAATAGTACAAATTGGCAAAAAAATTTATTTCATGTAACAAAATTGGCAACGAAATTACTTTTTTGTCGCCTTTTGGTAACCAAATTGACAACAAAATTACTTTTTCGTCGCCTTTTGGTAACCAAATTGGTGATGAAATTACTTTTTTTTCACCTTTTGTAACAAATTGGCGACAAAATTACAATTTTGTCTCCTTTAGTAATGGTAACCAAATTGGTGACGAAAAATTTCGTTGCCAATTTTGTTAAAATGGCAACGAAATTACTTTCATCGCCAATTGTGGTGACGAAATTAGTTTTTCATCGCCGATGTGTACTATTTGTGACGAAAATCAATTTCGTCACCAATTACCTGATTTCTTATACTGCATGATTTCGCCAAGCTGTAAACACCCTAATTTGGCTTGTCAAGTATTTAAGTCCCATCTTGGGTATTTTCTGATGATGAACAGGTTATAGTGGTGTTATACAGCTAAAAGCACGAAAATCCTGCTTGTGTGGTTGTGAACCTAAGTTTTGGGAACATCCTTCTGTACCCTTGTTGTCATTCTCTCAATCGATTGTCACATTTAGAATTGTGTTTTGGGTGCAAAGGAGCATTGGCATGGACAAAATAGGTTAGCAAGCTAAGTTTCAGGAGAAATGCATTCCCGTTTACAATCAGGAATCCAGAGGGCTCGAAGCAATTGGGTATTGATACAATCGAGCCATGATACAACACTTTTTCTCCATTTCAAATCATACCTAAAGTTGGCCGTCTCAAGGCCACAAATCTTACTTCTACAAATCCAATCGAGTCGTGATGATATTCTTTTGGGTACGATATTCGGTCTTCCGGATTATTATACTTCAATTGACGTATTAGCCCTGCGCTTAGGGTGGATATACATACATATATATATATATATATATCGACGGACGAAGCATCAAGCCACCCACGATAAAAACCCAACAAACCCAAAAGTACTGTCGCGGAAGCTACACCATGCCATTGGGCGAGAACTGGGCCTCCCAACAATAGCCACGATGGGAGCCAACGCCGTCCGCTCCATCCGAACTCGAAAGGACCCTAGCTGTTAAGCGAAAGATAGAGGACCCAGCAGCACCTCCGGCCGGGAACAAATGTGTAACGCCCCAAATTTTGGGTACGTTAATGAGGCATTTTTTACATAATAAAGAGAGTCTGGCTCATTATTACATCATAAATACATCTAATGGGTACTTTTATTCAACAAGGGAGGAACTAGGCTTCCTAACTACCGCTCTGCTTGCTCCTCCATTCTGGCAAGCTCCTCGGCTCCGAAAGCCTCCAAGGTGAAGATCTCGCCCTGTTCATCTATGAGGTCTGACACATTATACCGGCGTCACCACCGATATAATATGTCAGGGTCACCAAAAGGTAACACTGTGAGCTACAACGCTCAATAGGAAATCCTTATCCACCAACCTTACAACGGTAAATCATTTACAACAACACTAACAATCACACATCCACATTCGTTAATCATCTATCGTTGGTGTCCAAGATTTTCAGAGTTTCTCCTACGCGACTCATCGTAGACTGTGTCAACATTTTCCCATACAAATCAACCTTTCAAAATCATTTGTTTAACTCACACAATTGCGATGGCTCCGTGCCGCAGATAACCAAGCTACACACCCAACCTCGGTTCCGCCGTGCCGGTCTCCCGAGTATCCTCACAATGGTTCTGCCGCGCCGGGTTCCCATTGGCACATAATTGCATTGGCTCCGTACCGCGGATAACCAAGCTACACACCGAACCTCGGTTCCACTGCGCCGGTCTCCCAAGTATCCTCACAATGGTTCCGCCGCGCCGGGTTCCCATTGGCACACAATTGCATTGGTTCCGTACCGTGGATAACCAAGCTACACACCCAACCTCGGTTCCGCCGCGCCGGTCTCCCAAGTATTCTCACAATGGTTCCGCCGCGCCGAGTTCCCATTGGCGCGCACACACACATGCTTTACATAATGCCACCAACACTGGTCATTACGTAGTTTCAAAAATATTTCCACTCCCGAGAAAACATATTTTCCTTGTCAACCACACCCTAGGTGCTATGTTTCTACTTTCTCGGTTCTCATGTCTCGTTATCATGCATAGACTCCGTGGCAGGACAAAAGTAAGCATGAATCATTCATTGTAATCTAACAAGATCATCCAACTCTATATTATTTAGCATGCTCAAATCACAACTTAAAGCATAACGCCACATGTACGGACGCCCTTGAAGTGATAAATCACTTATGCTTTATCAACAACCACAAGTAATGCAAACAATTCATGTATACAAGCTCATAACCATCCTAAAGATCAAAATACGAATACTTGAGATGGACAGTAAACAAAGATAACCTGCTTTCTACTTGGGATGGAAGATAAGGGGATCCTACCTGTAACTACCCGGATCCTCAAGCACCATGATACTTAAAAAATTGACAATTGACAACAATTTGTCATTAATTTTTAAAGCTTACAAAAATAGTGTTTACAGAACTCTGAGAGTAAATTAAACAATTGCTACAACCTAAACTCCACTCGCCATCTCGCTCCGCTAAACTCGCGGCAGCAGCCAACCTGCAACACAAACCCCAGGAAGTATACAATATGACGAGAATAGATATGCTCACAATAAACGAGACCAATCAACTATCGACACGGAATCAACAATAATTCACATAATACGACCTCATATCAGGTCCTCTTCAGTATATGATCAGTGACCGGCCTCACTTGCCACACCCAGCCTATAATGGGGCTTCTTGGGCCGTTAGCACAGTAGGCAACTTCACTCGATCACATATTAAACAGTTCCACGGCACCCAGCCCCCGTACAAAACACATAACTTAGCACCAACAATGAATTCAGATGATTCAATAAATAGCATAACGATCGAGTAGAATTCAAAGACAGGTCAAAGGAATACTCCGGAGATTTAGAGCATATTATATACTTCCTGGCTTGGGTACCTTAATTCGCCGTAGACCTTTGCCACCGTGCACCGAGATCACATGCAACGCCGCAAAAAAAACCTTTCGCTACAAATCCCACTGTTTTCCCGGCTCAACCCTCTGAAGCCCATTTTTTTTTTATTTCTTTTGTTTTTATTGCCAAGGTCTACTAGCTTATGTATTACGCATATTAACTAACCTCTCACATGCACACATGCACGTGTAGTGCTGCTTAGGTGTAAACTCTTCTTTCTCTTGCACGTGTACTAGAATTAGGAAAAATACTTTTATCCATATGGATTAATATATCACGTACGGTATATCCAAAAATACTTGTAAAAGTCATTTTTCTTAAATACGGGGTATTACACTACCTTACTTCTTGGCGGTAGTAATGGCTTTATGCAAATCGTTGAGACTTCCTACGTGTCTCATACTTTAAAAAGGTTTCTCTCGAAACTTCTTCTAGGCTATTACTACTACTACTTTTGGATCGAAAGGGTGGTCGAGTGGGCCTATATTTTGAAGAACACAAGGCTAACCTAGACTTGAGACAGGATTTGACAAGTTTGATTGGAAGATTGAATGGCATGGGAATGGCACTATTTATAGCCAAAACTTGAGTTCCCTCTCTCTCTCTAAGGCCGCCCCCCCCCCCCCCCCCCCCTTCGCCACCTCAAATTTTGACACTTGTCAAGCAATCTTTGAAAGATCAAAGGCCTAACCCTAGGCTTGCATGGCTAGGATTTGTACCAAGTATTTGATTCTCGGAAGATTTGATGGAGGGAAGGCTAGGTTGTATAAGATTTGGTTTTAAACAATTAAAGAAAGGACAATGGAGAGGTAGATTCTTGGCTAGGAAGAATATTGCCCAAGGATTTGAAGTACAATGGAAGATCAAGCCCAATGTACCATCCAAATCTTCCTCTCTCTCTCTCTCCCTCTCCCTCTCGGCCCACTCTCTCTCTCTCCCCTTTCTCTCTCGGCCTCTCTCCCTCTCTCTCTCTAGTACTAATATATATATATATATATACACATATATATACTACAATGTACAAGAAAACAATTAAAATATAGGTACTTTTGTACTAATGATCAAAGGAGTTTTAAAAGACTAAGATTTTCTCAATAAACAAATAAATTGGCACATGTGTACTAAGCCAATTCTTTAGTCTATCAAGTACATATACTTATATATAACAAAGGTACTAAGTACTCTAGGTAGTTCAACTCCCCATTAAACTAATCCAATTGGGTACAAAACCCCAATATAGAATAATATAGGAGTACATAGGGAATCTTAGGTCTTAAAATCCCATAATAAAATATTGGTACATCATCCCATGGGGATTAAGAAAATGATTTGCTTATTAAACCCATGTACTAAGTTGAAAGACTAACTTATTACCCAATGAGTAATAAATTCCCTAACTTTTATTGTCCAATGGACAATAGTAACTAGGAAACTAATATATTAAAATAATCAAAGTTATCCTTTAAAGCATGTGAACAAAAGCCCTATATTTTAATATAGGTCTAGTACCAAGTACCCTAATTAAATAAAAGGCTATGATTCTCCCCATTAAACTAATAACAAGTACAAGTACTAGTTTAATCAATAAAGTACTTTAGAAATCTAGGGTTTAGATATACCCCAATATTTTAATGCATAAAAGTACATGGGAATCCAAAACTTGATTATTTAAATTAAACCTTGTACCTTGTTGGAAGAGTAGTGCTATTGTTCAATGGGTAATAATTTCCCTTGTGGTTATTAACCAAAGGATAATAGAGGGGTGGGAGAATACCCAATAAACAAAGAATAAAAGTACTTTGCACATGTGTTTAAAATATACTGTATATAATACTATAGTCATGTACTAACCAACATTTAAATAATAGGAGGCCTATTGTCCAATGGACAAAGATTACCCTAACTTCTATCGACCAATGGATAAAGGCAAAATGGTTCAAGAGGTTCAAAAGGTTCATCTAGTAACTAGGTTAGTTTGGTCCTGCTAACTAATCAGTTAGAAACTAACTATATTGGTCAAGTATGGTTTCTAGTCGAGAGTTAACCAATGACCAAAACCTAACTATGACGGAAATTATCAAGAAATCATATAGCCACTCAAGAGAAAATAAGTAATTCAAATAAAATTCAAATATTTAACGAAATTTTTACTGACAAAAAATCAGGGCTGTTACAAAATGGGCTGACTAACGGCCGAGGATGAGAACAAAACAGTTAGGGAAAGGGGGTTGGAAAAAAGAACAGATCTGAGATGGAGAGGACGAGAGAACGGAGCGATACCGGATGGAACTGATCTTACCATAACCGCTCTTTGGTGATCAAGAAACCCCAATGATGATCCACCAGCCGAAATCAGCATACAAAAGACAAATCTGGGGAAGCCTACCCGTAGAGTCATAGACGGCTATAAGCTCCGGCAAAAACCATAACACGACCAACACCACCACCAAAGACCACAACCGAAATCAGCACACAAAAGACGACGAATCTTGATTTCGTCCCTAGCTGAGGGTGATGATGATTCCCGACATTGATTATGGAGAAAACTGTGGTGAACTGATTGTGGATATTGAGGATAACACAAGTCTGAACAAAGCCAAAGAAATAAAGCATTTTTTATATGACTTCTCTGCTACTTTCTCGTGTTTTAACCTCATGTTTTTTTTATTCGGTTTTTTATGATTCCATAATTTATTTTACTTATTTTGCAAACTTGATTTTGTTATACAATGAATTAAGATGATAATATTTGTATTTTATCTAAGAACATTTTTAAACCTTAGCTATTGATATAGTTAAAAGTAGCATCTAACCAGTTCGCCTAGGGCCTTCTAAAGGTGAAGGCCGGCGGTGATATCGTAGTTGAATTAACTTGACCTTTTGTCTGAATAATTTACGGACTGAACTTATAAATTTCAAATCATGAAAATATGACTATGATGTACCTTCTTTACAATAAGTAAGGAATCACTAAAAAAGCCTTGGTATATATAAATTTCAAATCATGTAAATATGACTCTGATGGACGTTGTTTACATTAAGTAAGGAATCACCCAAAAAGCCTTAGTACGTACAAGCTGATCATGATCTAAAGATACACGACCCTACAGTAGGAGAAATTTTTGGGTGCCAAGCAAGGTACTACGTGCCGGTATCCGTCGGTGATCCTAACCGTTTAAGCATATTTTGGACGGCTCAGTTTTTTTATTTTTATTTTATCTCCCCTCATTCCACCACTTTCTCCTATTTGACTCTATATAAAATTCAGACCATCCAAAACACATTTAAACTGTTGGAATCGCCGATAGGATACTGTGTGCATGTGGTATCCGCCCGGCATCCAAAAACTTATAGTAGAGTAGACCTGCTCATAGGAGACAATTGGAGGTTACAGGCTTTTTGGGTTCCAACACCTGATGTTGACCAGAAGTACTCGTATTTAGGGGTTTCTACTACTATACCGTCCCTCTCTTTTTCTAAATGTTGCTGCTTTGTTGGGTGTCTCACTTATTTTACTTTCTCTTTACTCTATCCCACTCAGCATATTCCCTACTACTTTAACATTACCTGGAAAAAGAGATCCTGCCAAGAACAAGATCACCAGACCAATTACCAAACACTTTCTGTCTAGAGAGAGAGAGAGAGAGAGAGAGAGAGAGATTCATTCCAGTTGTATATCGTTGCTTTTGAGGAATGTAGTATTGTAGTAGTTCAACACTGTTCGTGACTTGCCGTGTTGTAATCAATTTTATAACGTGATTTTGTGGTCTTTATATAGAATTATTAAACCCCATATTCCCATGCATGCATGCATGCATGATTTTAAATCCTTCGTCGAAGTCCACGTGGCATGCCTGCCAGCGTTAATGATACAATTTTCTCGGGTTATACGAAGGCAAGGGAGAGAGGATTTCGAACCGGTGGGAAATTGGTCCCCAAGATGAAAAGGGTCCCACCAAATCCAACGAGCCACATCAATTACAACTACAAGCATGCAACATCGTAAGGATAAAAGGGAGTTCAATTATAGTCGTTGGATTCTCCCCCGGAACATTTTTTTATGACTGTGCATTGAAGGAAACAGCCCCGACTAACCCAGGATTAATGCGGTTAGTTGGTAGATTTGCTACCCACAAAATTGATAGCAATTCAATTATTGAAGTTAAGTCGTAAGAACCTAATTTCTATTGAATTTTCTAAGTCTGTCGTAGATAGCCCGCCTTGGATTGGATCATAGAGGCAATTAATCGAGATGCAAGTAAGTAGGTCCAGACATATCTGACTATTGAGAAAAAAAACCAGCCCCGACTAATTGTTGGAGTTGTCTCCCAGGTATATATTATACAAAAATATTTTACCGGTAAAATATTGTTGAAAAAAAGAAACTTCTAAAATGCAAGATTTTCTTTAATTTTATAAAAAAAACTTCTAAAAAATATGTTAATTGACAGAATATCAGTTTATACGAACTTGAATATGTTTTTTTGAATTATACTCCCTCTATTTCATATTGTTTTTTTTTGGGTTATACTCCCTCTATTTCATATTGTTTGTATACTACAGTATGCAATTTTCAAGTTATTCATTTGAAGGACAATTACGTAGCATATATATGAAGTGAGAGTATTTTTTTAGAAGTTTAAACAAATTAATTAAGGCGGAGGGCGAACTAATTAAGGCAGAAAGGATTTGGGACCCATAGGAAATTGGTCCAACATTGACTGGGTCCCCCCAAATCCAACGAGCCACAGAACATGATCATTACTTCTTTAAGCATGCAACATCGTAAGATGGAAAGGAGGGGAGTCTTAATTTAATTAATTATATTCGTCTGGTTTAATGATTAACCAAATCCAGAGTTTCATTAAAAAAAAAAAAGTGTACATGGAAAGAGATATCTAGGTACATTATTAATACACGATGAAAATCACCGAACACCGTCATATCGCGTGCTTGTCCACAACTTACAAACAAAAAAAAGTGTACATGGAAAGAGATATCAATTGATCGAGTTGAAACTACCATTAATTATTTCATATTTTGGAAGCACCATAAGAAACAAAAAAAACTACACCATTATTTCAATAGATGGTTGGGAAACTATGCATATTATGTTCCTAACAAATTAATGTTTGTAGAATAGGTAATTAGGGCAGCGCACGTTTGTGCACAGAAAATCCTATCGCGTGACCCGCATGGAGTTTCTTGTTTGGACCTATGTTCCCCTAGTGAAATTATTTATTTCTCATGTTTAGGTTTCAATGCGAACAAACAAATACCATTCTCTTTCCTTTTGCATTTATATATGAAATTTTTAGGATATATGTATCAAAGAGTACTTTCGATAACAGTTTTGATACTTTATTTTTTTAATAAATGCATATCATTTATTGTTGATTAGTGTCTAAATCTCACATAACAGGATTCGGAGATAACATAAGAGACAAAAACTTAACAGAAATGCTGCTGGTACAGCAGGTTATACACAGACAGCGCGTACAGCGCGCGTTTGAGCCCGTCTTGGGTCCAACAAAGATAATCGAAGCCGCTCATTTTGTTTAATATATTTTGCTTAAGGTCCCTGCAAAAAATCAGCTCCATCTGATATCCATAAGGGCATTTACGAAACATCCAAAATCGCTAAAGAATATTTCTAAAGCGATTTTGAACGCTTCGTAAATGCCTTTATCGATGTCGGATGGAGCCGATTTTTTGCAAGGACCTTAAGCAAAATATATTGAACAAAATGAGTGGCTCCGATTATCTTTGTTGGACCCGAGACGGGCCCAAACGCCCACTGTGCGCGCTGTTTGTGTATAACTTACTGTACCCGTAGCAAGGTCCAAAACTTAAAGCCCATAAACAAAACTAAAGTTGAGTGCGGAATTTTTTCTTGATGTTTTTATCCTTCTTTCTCGTATAAACGTGAAAATTTCGTGCTTTCAACTAACAGATCAAAATAATTTTTTCATAGATGAAAAATGCACTAAATCACACGCAATACATTATCTCTCTCATGAAAACAACGAAGGTGGATATATGTAATACAGGTTGACTTCGTCAAAGTAAGTTTTGGGTAAATAGTTTCCGTATTTCGAAAATAAAAAATTCAAAGGCAAAGGCAAAAGAATTAATTATTACACCAAGAGATCAAATTTGTTTTTTTTTTTTTTTAATTTAAATCTGTTTTGATGGGCGTCCATCTGGCGTGCTATGCGGTAGCGTGGTATGTGCATCTATCTAAATTTGAAGAAAAAGAAGGTCTTTAACTTAACTCAATAAGGGATCCCTAATTGGAATTGAACTAACTAACTAACTATATATATATGAGTCTCCTTCTTCTAAGAACCACCTTAAGTTAATAAAATAAAGACCTCCCTTTTCCGATAGAATTTCAATGATCTAAGCCGCTCAATGTGTTTAGAACGTGATTTTAACGGTACCAGCAAGAAATCAGTAAAAAAAAAAAACCGGAAAGGCTTCATCCGAGTAGTTTTTGTTTATTTTTTAAAGAATGATTTAAATAAAAATTGCTCAGATGAAGCCCTTTCCGGTCATTTTTTTTGTTGATTCCTCGCGGGTACGGTTAAAATCACATTTTGAACACATTGAGTGGCTTGAATCATCGAAATTCGAATGGAAAATGAGAGAAATGGAGAAGTCCTTATTTTAATTAAAATAAGGACCTCCTCATTTGAAAATGACATGTATATATATATATACACACACACACACACACACGGTGAGCTTCCTGTGAGGATCTGAAATAGGCTCTTTAAGTGCGGACCCCCCCCAATTCTTTCATTTTCCGATTGAATTTGGATGATCCGAGCCGCTCAATGTGATCAGAATGTGATTTTAAGGATATCCGCAAGAAATCGGCAAAAAAAAAAATGAGCAGGACGAGCTTGATTTGAGCAGTTTTTTTTAACCGTTCAATAAAAAATTGTTCGGATGAAACTTTTCTCGACCTTTTTTTTTTGACAATTTCTCGCAAAGACCCTTAAAATCACGTTCTGATCACATAGAACGGCTCGAATCATCAAAATTCGATCGGGATCTATGATGTCCGCACTTAAGCTAAGTACGGGATCTGTCATAAGAAGGGGACGCATGTACACACACACACACATATATATATATATATGTATAGTTTGTTTCCCATGAGGAGGTCCTCATTTTAGTTAAAATGCAGGCCTCTCTATTTCTACAATTTTTCGATCGAATTTTAATAATCCGAATTTCAATGTGATTAGAACATGATTTTAAGAGTATCCGCTAGAAATCAGAAAAAAAATGACCAGGAAGGGCTTCAACCGAACAGTTTTTTATTGACCGGTTCAATAAAAAGTGCTCAAATCAAACCTTTCCTGGTCTTTTGTTTTACCGATTTCTCGCGAGTATCCTTAAAATTTCGTTCTGAACACATTGAGCTGCTCGAATCATCGAAATTTGATCGGAAAAGAAGAGTCCGCATTTTAAGAGGTCCTCATTTAAAATTTTCCGTATGTATATAAATATATAATCCGTCTCTCATAAGGACCACCTCATTTTAATAAAATTTTCCGTATTTATATAAATATATAATCCGTCTCTCATAAGGACCACCTCATTTTAATAAAATGTGGACCTCCCTTTCCCGATTGAATTTCGATGATCCGAGCCGCTCAATTTGTTCAGAATGAAATTTTAAAGGTACCCGCGAGAAATTGGCAAAACAAAAGACCGGGAAGGGCTTCATTTGAGCAAATTTTATTTGTTATATATATATAGCAATTTTTAAGTAAGGACCTTAAAATGATAAGCTTATATGCAGACCTCCCTATTTCACCTCTTTTTCGACAGGATTTCGATGATCCGAGCCGTTCAATATGATCAAAATGTGATTTTAAGCGTATCTGCGAGAAATCGTCCAAAAAAATGACGGGAAAGGCTTGATTTGAACAGTTTTTTAAGCTGTTTAATAAAAAACTGTTTGAAACTGTTCGGATGAAGTCCTTTTCGGTCATTTTTTTGACGATTTTTAACGCGAACATTTAAAATCACGTTCTGATCACATTGAGTGGTTCGGATCATCGAAATCCAATCGGGATCTATGAGGTCCTTATAAGAAGGGAACTCTCTCTCTCTCTCTCTCTCTCTCTCTCTCTATATATATATATATATATATGTATATATATACACACACAAACACAATATCTTAGCCTTTGTGTAAGGGTGACCTTTTCCAACAAAAGGCGGACCTCCTTTTTTCCGATCAAATTTTGATAATTCGAGTCGTTCAATGTGATTAGAACAAGATTTTAAGGATTCTCGCGAGAAATCAATAAAAAATATGACCGGAAAGTGCTTCATTCAAGAAGTTTTCATTGAACGGTTCAATAAAAAACTGCTCAAATTATGCCTTTCTTGATCAATTTTTTTGCCGATTTCTCGTAGAAACCTTTATAATCACGTTCTAAAACACATTGAACGACTCAAATCATTAAAAATTGATAGGAAAAAGGGAGATCTGCATTTTAGCAAGTTAAGGGCGTCCTTATTTGAAGGCTGGTGACGTCCTTATTTTAGTTAAAATGCGGATCACCCCAATTCTCCCATTTTTAGAGGAATTTCGATGATTCGAGTTGTTCAATGTGATCAGACGTGATTTTAAATGTACCCGCTAAAAATCAGCAAAAAAATTGACCAGGAAAGGTTTCATCAAAACAATTTTTATTAAACGATTCAATAAAAAACTGATTAAATCAAACCCTTTCTGGTCATTTTTGTTTGCCGATTTCTCATGGGTACTCTTAAAATTACGTTGTGAACACATTGAGCTGTTTGAATCATCGATATTCAATCGAAAAATGGGAGTTCGTATTTTAAGAGGTCATCATTTGAACATTCCCTCTCTCTCTCTCTCTCTCTCTCTCTCTCTCTCTCTCTCAATATATATATATATATATATATAAGAGAGAGGGAGGTGTTGATCACTACAAGAAAAATGAAAATTAGTGACGAAATTTAATTTCGTCACTAAATGGGTATATTTGGAGACGAAAAAATAAATTCGTCACTGTTTTGATAACTTTCGTGACGAAATAATTTCGTCACCAATTATACTTGTTTAGTGACGAAAAAAATATTTTCGTCACCAAAAGTACCTATTTGGCAACAAAATACATTTTTCGTCGCTGAAAGCTTAGAAAATGTGATGAAATTATTTTTTGTCGCCAAAGATAACCATTTGGTGACAAAAAATATATTTCGTCGCCAAATGAGAGCAATTTAGTAACGAAATATTTTTTTTGTCACCAAATGCTTAACTTTGGTGATGAAAAATAATTTCGTCCCCATTTTAACGCTTTCAGCGACTAAAAATATATTTCGTCATCAAATGGGTATCTTTCGTGATGAAATTTATGAATTACGCTTTGTCACTATATGTATTTCGGACATAACTCTTTACGAAAATCTCCGATTGAGATAATTCAAATTGGGTTTGAACAGCAACTCAATTGCCTACAACTTTCATGTTTATCAAAATTGCTAATTTTAATGTTTAAAGGTTTAAAATTACATTCGAAATATATTTTCATGTTAAACATATGTGTTATATATTAGATATTTCAAATATTTTATTGAAAAGTGTGTGTAGTGTAGTTGGTCAAAGCTTGTGTGAAAAATGCAAGGGACTCAGGTTCAAAACCTAGCAAAAGCAAGAAAGAAGGATTTCTTTTTTCATACGAAAACATCTTTTGCAACGAAAAATTTCGTCACCGATGAGACCCATCGGTGACAAATTTTTTCATCGCCAAAAGGAATATTTGATGACAAAAAATTTCGTTGTCAAAAAGCACAATAAGGGAGGAATAAAATTTCGTTACCAATTACTCACTTTTTTGTGACGAAATATTTTGTCATCAAAAGGCACTATATGTGACAAAAATAGATTTCGTCACCAGGTAGGAATCCTCGACAACCTTTAGTCGGCAAAATTTTTTTCATCACCTATATTATTTTTACGAAAAACATGTAATTTGTGACGATTTTCATTTGTCACCCAATTGAATTTTTCTTGTAGTAGATAATGGGTCTGATCTCATCTGTTTCAAAAATTCTTGTGCCTTTGTGCCGAAAGATTTTCTGGCAGTTGAATTGTGATTATTTTTTTTTATGTTTCAAATTTAACGGCCGAAAAAATTCCTTGACACAAAGGCACATGGAATTTTTGGCATAAAAAATCTTGCCTTATTGATAATGCCATATTGTACCTAGTGCATTGGAGATGTGTATTTTACATATGTTAATTACAAGTCTTTTATTATGTCTTGGCATTATTTTATGAAAATTAAAATACCGCACACTCTCTCCAATTTTGTCGTCGCCTCCCATATTTTACCATATATTTTCAATTTCCTTACACATCCTACTCACTACTTTTGATTCCTGCACTCTTTCGGTTTCCCAAGTCACTTATTTATTGATCAATAATAATTTTTATAATTCAGTATTTTAAAATTTCTATGCTTCACAAAATGACTCCATATTACAATTTCTATCATGATCAGCCTCTTTATGGATCTATTATCGTAGGGTTTATATTGTAAATTTTAAAATGTAGCTAGGGTACTAGAATGGCCCCCACTTTGATACAATGTGAAAATTTTATATTCAACTAAAAGCTAATTGATAATGAGTGAAGAGATCTCAAATATTATTAAATGATTATCCATTCCACTCCCAAGTGATTTGGGACTATATTTTCCTTAACACTCCAATATTAATCTCCTTTTAACTGAATTATTATTTCTTTTCTTTGTTTTTACAATTGGATATGTTGTTTACGCTGTACAGTCTAATATTGACATACTTCATACGTCCCAAATTCTTAGTCCTCTATAGTTTTACGTGTAATTTTTAATTGTCAATATCTTTCAATGTATATTATTTTTTATGTTTCTGAAAACATTTTTTTACGGAAATAAGTGAAATCTATCAAATAAGATTCATATTATATATTTTAAACAATATATATTAAGAGATATAGGCCACTGAAAATTGCATATAAAATCAAGAATTTGGGAGGGAGGGGAGTATTTAAATCATCATTATTTGAATATTTATATCTCCTTAGATTGTTTATATTTGTAAGGTTCATCGCACGGGGTTAGGCTGGTGAATCCGATGTAGATGTTGAGTTTCTTGGGTTAGTCGCAGTTTTGGTTGTAGTGATAGAGAGAATATACATACATATATATATATATATATATATATCGAGCATTTTTTGGAAATGCGGTGGGGGTCGTCCGTCCCGTTTGTCCAAGCGGTATTGGTCTCCAATCTCTAGACGATCTCATTCTCTGTCCCTCTCTCTTTGTTTTTGAATCTTTTGATCAAAATCCATTCGATACACCAGAGGTTTGTTCGGGCTACGGGCCATGTTAAGGGTATGGGGCCACTTTTTGTCTCCAATCTAAAAAAACTTCTGCTATGTTTTATCTTTTCATGTTACCTTTTCTTTTCCGAGTTTCCTTCTTTGACTCATAGATTGTTCTTAACCGAGAATATAAGTTGCTTTTGATGATTGTAGAGTATCTCATTTGGGTGACACCTTTACCTCTTTTATTTCTTTCTTTTTCTTTTTTTTTCATCAGCCAAGAGTGTTCGAATAAGTTTACTGATGCAGCGGAATTTACGAAGAGATTAATAGCTTGCTAATCCAAAAGAAGTAAATACAAACCGTTTTTGAATCCACAAGATAGAGATAAACTTTAGAATATTACTGATGAAAAGCTAACATAATATAATGTACGTTACAACCCCTTTTATGAGACCAAAATCCTAGTAAATATCAAATTGAAGGCTTAAACGAAGGAATTAGGCCAAAACCCACCATCAGTCATGACTTTAGTGTGGTGTGTCTTGACCGCAACGCAATTTTCTGCTTCAGTCCACCAAGTTTGGGCCGGATGCGAACTCATCAATAATTTGTCATTCCGGGCAATCCGCAATTAATAGTTGTTTGGGCTTCCACAGCTTTGACCGGTCAAATTGATCAAAGAATTCAGCCGCCACTTATTCTACATCACGTGCACGCACATAAATTAATTTCCTTCCCGGTCCAATCAAATAGAGGTCATTCACGTCGGAACTAGAAAATTCATAAGATATTACTTTTCTTCAAGCACATATACCCAACAATCATTTCTGTCGGTTTGGCCACCACGGATCTAGTTCTTTGGCTAACTGATCTGCGTCAGCCATCGTTAAAAATGGGCGCAGTGGTTTGGTCACTTTCAGGTCACAGGTTTTGGCCTTTGCTTTCTGTTCATGGCCATTTGTTGCGGTTTCAACGGTTGCATGACGGTATGGTGGTGTTTTCAACGGTGAAGGATCTGCTTTAGATGCATGTAGCATGGTTCTAATTTTTTTTTAATATTTTCTGCTTGTATTTTTTTGTTTTCCGCTCAAACATTCACACACTATGTTCTGCTCATTAGGCCTCTTGTTGGCCATCGCTTGTCATCGGCGCTCTCTATATTTAGTGATAGCACAGTTGTGTTTTGTTTATATATTGTTGAACCCTTGTAATCTTTTTTTTCATTTATATATATAATAATGATGTTCTTCTTCTTGATGCCAAAAAAAACTTTGATTAATTGTATGATGAGTAAATTCACCAACCAACCAGTCTAATCTTGGGCTGACACCATTCCCTCTTATTGGTACCACTCCTAGCATTTATTTAGTCAAGAAAACCTTCGAAACTTGAG
This sequence comes from Rhododendron simsii, assembly GCA_014282245.1. Lineage (NCBI taxonomy): Eukaryota > Viridiplantae > Streptophyta > Magnoliopsida > Ericales > Ericaceae > Rhododendron > Rhododendron simsii. Next base: position 17,066,958 of record CM024962.1, read on the forward strand.
GCTACTACGTACCAATACCATGACCAGATCGATGACAAGCCAAGCATATAATTGGTTGGATTTGGTTGACGTGATTTCACAGTACGGTGACTGTTTGGTTAAGCTCAAACCGGTCGTTGTGTGTTGGATTTACCTATCTCACCTGTCCTTTGCTACTACGTTTAGTTCTGCTCTTTATGCGCGCTTCGGCTCACAATTACTTACAAACATGTGTGTTACTTCTTAACACACACCACTATACACTAACAGCTAGTGCACTCATTGTAAATGCTCTAGTCATCACATAATACAAATTCGTAAGCGACTAGGCACGAGCGTGGAAACGTAATTCCTTTATTTCAAGTTATTTCACGAAGGATTGTTATAAGGATATTGATTTTGGCGCTCCAAAAATTACTATCGCTACTCCAACAAGTGGAGTGCCAAAATTAATTCCTATTTTTGACACTCCACTCAGGGACAGAACCAGGATTTGCTATATGAAGGGGCCGGCCATAGCATGAACATAAAATATAACCATAGCATTTGTGACAAAATATTTGAATGACAAAATAATACCCATTACAAAACACTATCTACGTGATCTTAACAAAACAAAAACAACTAAAAGGTGAAAAAAAAAAATCGATATGTTATACATCAAGCATGTACCAAAATGGAATTTAGTGATACCTTATATTTGAAAATCATCCATTATTGAGTTTCAACTAGTTGTTGCAGTAATTTCCTTCTCAGTAAATATAACCATAGCATTTGTGAGAAATTCATCCTTCATTCGAAGTATATGTTCTTAAAATATTTATAGTTGAAAATGTCCTTTCTATCCACTATTTTTATTTAGTGGGCGGCCACCATGTATAATTTTGATATTAAACAAAAAATAAAATTAGGTAATTGTGAAAATTCAAAACCACTAAGCCGAAAGGTGGATCGTCTCTGACTCCGCTTGTTGGAGCGCCGACAGTAATTTTTGGAGCGCTAAAATTAGTATCCTTGTTATAATTATCCTAGTCTGGTTGGACATCCGAATAATTATTAGTGTACTTTTCAACAAAACTTCTGCATCGAATCGATTTATCACCAAGCGTGTGAATCTCATGTTATAGTGGGATGAGGAGGATTCCAAGATTAATGCTCCCGGAAGACTTTATAATGTCATGCATGTTAAGAGAATCAACTAATGCAACAGTAGAGAAATGAGGTCATTGTTCTCCTTGATAACAAAAGAAGCAAGAACAACCTAAAAGCCTTGCACTATTGAAGCACTGCTAACAATATAAGCCACGCACTATTAAGCCATGCAAAAATCCGCCAAACGTACCCAACTCATGTTGAAAATCTTGGGTTGAAATCATGAGCATGTTAGATTAGGCGGGTAAAACATAAATTTAAGCTCTCCCTTTCTCTTTCATTAATAAAATGTTACTTTTACCGTTAAAAAAACAACATAAATTTAAGCGGGTTGATTTAATTTGAGTGCGTGTAGATTTCTCTTGCCCACCTTTAACAAGACCCAACCCCCTGTGTAACTATAGTAGCTACCATAACAATGTTAAGGTGCATCCAACCACACTGTAAGAACCCCACCTATTAATATGTAAGGAAAATTTCAAACTTACCCCAAATAACCCCATGGTCCCCACCTCATTCCATTCTTATGTCATTTAATTAAGCCAAAGAGAGTAAACAACAGTTCATTAGTTTCTGGTGAGCTAATACTAATCACATTAACCAAGTAAGGCTACATCAATTGGTCAAGACTTCTGCATTTTACTAGGAGGTCAAGAGTTCGAGTCTTTTTACCTGCATGTGAGTGTTCTTTCCTTTGTATCTGTTGTAGTTATTTCTCCCCTTACTGGAGTTTGTAGTTTAGTTGGGCTTATAGTGATTGTGGTCTATTTGATGGGCTTATTTATTATGTTGGTTCAGTTATTGGATTTGGTAATCTTGTGAACTCTCATACAATAGATGTAATGTTTTGTGATTTGTACTTTGAACATCATACATAATGTAATGATCATTTCTCCTACCGATTGAAAAAAAAAAATATTAATCACATTGTAAAAAAGAGAGGAGTTTTTGAAAAAAGCTTTCAACCTATTTGTAACGACCCTGACTTTTGATAAATAAAAATTTCATTAAATATTTGAATTTTATTTTAATTACTTGGATTTGCTTTTAAAATTTTCTTTTAATTTCTAATAATCCGTCATAATTAGATTTTTGACTTATAAAATTATATCTTTTCACACCGGGCAATTTAGTCCTTTTCCAAAGACAAGTATGCTTGTAGAAGCACTTGTATATTTTCCTAGTGAGAAAAATAAATTCTAAAATTATATTTCTTGGCTAGAAATCCTACTTGGCAAGTAGAATTAACTTTCAACCAATTAGTTAGAGAAACCTAATTATCATTTTACCTATTTACATTCTCCTAACCTTAGATAGACCTTTTTGGCCATCTTTGGGCCTTATGAACTGATGCAGCCCTTTTCGGTAGTCGTTGAAGTTTACCAAACGGCCGTCAAATTCAATTATTTATTTACCGGACTACAACTAAAGATTTGCATAGTATAGTGAGAAAGTCCAAGTCGATCCACAGGGAGCTCGAATATAGCTTGTTCGGATTGTAGATGTAAGGGTTTGAGGCGTTAAGGCGACCAACTTTAGTTTTCCTTTGAAAGGTGAGAATTGCCCTTATGAAAAAGACTAGAAAATGAGTTTGAACTAAGAATTAAAGGCGGCAAGGCAATGGAGTTACTAACGCCCGTAACTTAGGTCATCCAACTTTTCTCAATGAAAACACGGTTAAATCGCACGGCATAGGCTATCAACCGGAAGATTTAGCTCTAAAAATGGTTAGACTTGATATAGAGTTTGAATAACAAGCTAAACACAAGGCGTGACATCGCTCCCGGAACCATGTGAGCGAGCACATGATCACCGGAGATTAACAACGCCAAGACTTGCATTCAAACTAAATAAAATATCAAGGTCAAGAACTAGAAGCATAGTTTGGAAAGCGAGCAAGTTCTTTGGTTCTTTCGGCAAACACAAGGCGAGACATAGCTCACGGAACGATATGAGCAAGCATATGATCACCAGAGGTTAACATCGACAAGTTTTGTTGCATAAAAGGCGAACCACGAACATTTCCAAACCATACCTCAAGTCTTATGATGAGAAAGACAAGATTAACTGAAGTCACAAGGTGTTATTCACCCCATAGCCGAGCCTAAAAGACTACTCACACATAATGAAAAGATTAGAAAACTTGCTTAAGGAAGAAAACATGATTAACCGATAGAAATGAAAGTAAACTTGATATTAAGGAGAATCTAAAGCGTAGCTACAACATTAACAAACGGAAAATTAACAAACGAACTAAACTTACTTGAGTTCTAAGGAAAATAAGCTTGAACAATAATGGAGAACTCTCATAGAGAGAGAACTAAAGCTAGGACATAAAGTAGTTTCATGCTAAGAGAGAGGGAGGGGAGTATTTATACAACTCAGCCTTTTCTCTCCACAAAATATCCCTGAAGTTGCCAAAAGTGGCAAGTATTCCATAAATGAAAAGTCCAAAAAGCAGTAAAAATATCTGCTGGAGACCAATGTTATCGATACCATAGGCTAAGGTATCGATAACATCCTTCAAATGATTCCCCGGAGAATATTGTTAATGATAACTCCAACAAAATGTTATCGATACTCTTGCTTCTGGACAACTTCTGGACCAAAATGGAACAAATGTTATCGATACCATTGAAGATGTTATCGATAACATTCTTCAAAAATTGCAGATTCAGGTTGAGGCTTCAGCTTCAGCAACAGCTTTCAGCAACTTCACAGCTCCTCAACACCTTATTTTCATTCTCTAAAGTTAAGTAAATGCTATATTTTAAACCTTTCTTTTACCTTTCCTTTACTTTAATTTATTTAATGAAAATAAGAAAGTACCCCCCATTTGGAAACAATGGCATTACCAGAATTTCAAGATTCCATTTAAATCAAAATGTCAAACCCCCACTTTTAGTATAAAACAGAAATCTGCACATTTTTCTCAAGAGGAAATGGCTCATAACATGACCTTACTCTTCAAATAAAACTTTGCGACTTTGTAGTTACTCTTAGAAAAATTCAAGGATCAATTACCGCTATTTTTTATCTCGAAAATCGAAACTTTTTCGGAAAGTCATTTATACTTAGACAGATTTTAGGGGGCCGACAAGGTCTTCGGGTACTTGGAAGCTTCCGGAGCATTCCTTGGCGTTGAAAAGCGCCTTATTTGCACGTTTTACCTGAAAATACTAAAAAGACACCTTACGTGCAACATTGTAATAAAAGCTAAATAAAAGTAACATAAAACAACTTAAAGCGGGACTAGTCGCACCAAAATCTACAATAATGGGTGCTCATCGTGAACCCCTCCCAAACCTAGATAAACCTAGTGGACCTTATGAACCTTACTAGAAACCTAGTTAAACCTTTTGAACCCATGCATATATCCATTGGGTAATAGAAACTAGGAAAACTATTGTCCATTAGATAATAGCATGACTTGACTACCCATTATTGTACTTTAGACTTGTCATGTCATGAATAGTGTGATATGATTACATACCCAGTGAATAATAAAACCTAGAAAAGTTAGTGACCATTGGTTAAAGCCATGTCATTATAGTATCTTTAACTTGTCATGTCATAAATAGTATGACATGATTGCTTGTCCATTGGGTAATAGAAAGTAGGAAAATTATTACTCATTCGTTCATAAGGTGATTAGAAGTATATCTATCATTTTACTTATTCCAATCCAAGTACCAGTGTACTTTCCCCAACTTATAGGATAATATACTCTTCCAAATCTATGTGTTGTCATATCTAGAATAATCTTGACATCACTATCACCTTTTACCCATTGGTTAATAATTTGGAGGGTAGTTATTGTCTGATGGTCCATAGAAATAAAACTTGCACATGTGAGCATAGTACTAGTCATTATGACACCTTTATGTCTTGTCAAGAATAGTAACTGTCACAATTCCTCACCTTTACCACTTTGACCATTGGATAAAGAATAGTAGGGAAATTTGTAACCCTTGGATAATAGAAATTAGTTTGCCAATGAAGCATTAATTTGACAAGTAAAGTAGGAATCATGGGCCATGTCATTACTTTACTTCCAAAAGAAGTAAGTTTAATCTTGTCAACCTTACTTATCATTAATACACCTTTGATCATTGGACAATAAATGTTAGGGAAAATATTATCTCTTGGACAATAAATTCCCATGACTAGTCATTTCAAGCCATAATTATCACCAATATTCCTTTGTCCATTGGACAATAAATGTTAGGGAAAATATTATCCCTTGGACAATAGATTTTCATGACTAGTCATTTCAAACCTTAATTATCACCAATATTCATTTGTCCATTGGACAATAAATGTTAAAGAAAATATTATCTTTTGAACAATAGATTCCCATGACTAGTCATTTCAAATTATCATCAATATTCCTTTGTCCATTGGACCATAAATGTTAGGGAAAATATTATCTCTTGGACAATAGATTCCCATGACTAGTCATTTAAATTATCACCAATATTCATTTGTCCATTGGATAATAATTGCTTAGATAAATTTTATTCATTGGATAATAGCCAAGACTTTTGCTATAAATAGCACCTCATTCTTGCCATTTAACTCATACCTTCCATTCTTTAACTTCTCTCTCTAGAATTTAGTGTTCCTACTTTATTTTTCCTTGTTCTTGGTGTTCTTGAGTTTTTTCTTGAGTTTTTCAAGAAACTCATCCAAGGCCGCCACTAAATACCACTCGACCACCCATTCGATCTAAATAGTTAAGTAGTGTAGTCAAGAACTAGTTTCGAGAGAAACCTTTGTCTTTCGAAGCTACCAGAAGCTTACCGTAAAAAGTTACTCCATCCGATAGCCGATTTACTTTCCGTAGCCGTTACTACCGCCAAGAAGAACGGTAGAATGTCCTAACTCTCTAACACTAAGTATACGTAAAAAGTTTCTTATCTGTTAAACTCTAGATGTAAATGTATGATGTTTGTATGTTGAGAAATGCATGAGAAACTTGAAAGGTGTTTTTCTTAAAAAGACGAAAGGAAGGGGAGTATGTTGAACATGTCGACTTTATTTTTCCGAAAACATGTGTTGTTCTAAACTTTCCACAAAAGAAGACAGAACGAGTTTTAAAAAATAAAAGTTTACGCTTGATTGTATGTATCGTATTTTTGATCTTAAGAATAGTTAAGAGAACGTATACATGTTTACTATGACTTCTTGCGTTACTTGTGGTTGTGTAAATAAAGCATAAGTGCCTCCACTCTAAGGGCGTCCATACATGTGGCATTATGCTTTAAGGATGTGATTTGAGCATGTTAGATAATATAGAGTTGAATGATCTTACTAGTTTAGTTTCAAGATTATAAATGAATGATTTATGACTACGTATATGAAAAGTCCTACCGCGGAGTCATTACAGGAAAACATGAAACAAATGCTGAGAAAGTAGAAACATGACACCTAGGGTGTGTTAAAGGCAAGATAAATTTTGAAACCACAATGGTGCCAAACTTGGCAGCGCATTGTGTGGTGTGTGTGTGTGTGAAAACGTTTTCGAAAAATCTAATGAGAACCCGGACCGGTGGAATCATTGTGGGGCTACTCGGGAACCCGGACCGGCGGAACCGAGGGATGAATTGTGATTTGGTTATCCGCGGAGAGGAGCCAACATAATTATTTTAATGATTTGCGAAAACCCAAATGAGAACCCGGACCGGCAGAACCATTGTGGGATACTCGGGAACCCGGAACAGTGGAACCGAGGGTTTTGAATTGTGGATTGGTTATTCGTGGAGAGGAGCCAATGCCAAATTCATTGTTTTGTGCGCCAATAGGAACCCGGAGCGGCGGAATTGAAGTTGGATGCGTTAAAAAGAGATTTTGCAAATGTTGATTTGGTAAAAACGATGACACGGTCTACGATGAGTCGCGTAGGAGAAACACAGAAAATCATAGACACCAACGTTAGTTTAGATAGTGAATATGGATGTGTCATTGTTAGATCTTTTGTTAAATAAGCATGTACTACGTGGAAATCGTTATCTCTATAATCTATTGTTTGTAAGTTATAGGTTAGTGGGTATATGATTATTTTGCTGAGCTCTTGTATCTCATGGTGTTACCTTTGGTGATCCTGACACATTGTATTGGTAGCGACGCTGGTATAATATGTCAGACTTTGTACATGATCAGGGTAAGTTGTACACTTTGGAGGCTTTCGAAACCGAAGAGCTAGGAAGGATGGAGGCGCAGGCGGAGCTGTAGTTAGGAACCTTAGTTTCCCTCCCTTTTGTAATGAAAGTACTCTCATGGAGGTTATGATATAATATTGAGCCGGACTCTAGTTTGAAGTTCTAATAAAATTGTCTATTTAACGTACCCAAAATTCGGGGCGTTACACCGTCTAACCCGCCAAGTTGAAGTTGAAACTGTCAAAAAAATTAACGTGCATGATTTTAAAAGTCGATGTGTTGGCGGCGAGTTAAAAAATTGTCAACCCACCAACCAGGGGCGGACCTACCATAGGCACGTGGGGTCACGTGCACCCATGGCTTTTTTTAAAAAGAATGTCCCGATTTTGTGTGTGTGTATATGTGTGTGTGTGTGTGTGTATATATATATATTATATGCTAACATGTTCAAAAAGTTGAAGTTTGGTGTAATGGTATGCAACATTCTATAAGGATGAAACGGTGTGAGTTCGATTCTCCGCACTTTGAAGGTTTTTTTTCAAAATCCACTAAAACTCTTTCACAACCAAGGTTTCTCCCACTCCCCAACGTCTTCATTCATTTGTGTAGTACTCAATACTAACTTGTACATTGTATTTGTATATTTTTTGTTCCAGAAAATTGTACTTGTAGAGTTAATTATAGGAAAATAGATGATCAACATGTAATAATTTTATTTTAACACATATAGTCGAGGTGCGCAAATTTGCCCAAGTAGCTTGTTATTAAAATGCATATATACTTTTAAATTATTACCTTATTATGAATGCTAAAATTATTTTGGTGTGAATGTGTTTAACTATAACTCACATATTACAGCGTTATAAAGAAAGTTGGTGCCCCCGCTATATCAAATTTCTAAGTCAGCCACTGCCACCAACTATGAGTTGATTGAAAAATACACTCTTAACCCATGCACACCCTATGCCTCTATGTAACAGTTTAAGACACCCATTTACCACTTATGTCCCGCCCAATAACTCTTTTGTTTTTGTGCCAGCAAGAAAAAGTAAAATCCAGAGTCTTTTAAGAAGTTTCTGCAATTTCGTTGATTACTGTTAGTTTTCGAGGACCGTAATTAAGCGCAGCATTGCTAAATATTTAGAAGAATTAAACATTGCACTCATAGGAATCAAAATCTGTAAATATGGAGGAATCCGAATATCACTTTAATGAGTATGTTAGAATCCCCATCGTATATTTGATTTCCTTATAAAACTTCGGAAGAAAGATAACTCATGAACAGTTGTTAACAATGGGTGTTTTTATAGGGACAATGAAAAGAAAAAGAAAGAAAAAGAAAAAGAAGAAAAAGTTACGAACAACTTAATGCGTATTTTTTAAAGTTCAAAATGTACGAAATCAATAGGTATGATAATTACCTATATAAACAATTTTATTTGAATAGTTTTAATTTATTTTGTCAACTACGAGAACTATTGTTTGCACTTTGATGTAATGCATGTTCGACTTTAGGCTAAAACACGATATGCAAAGTACTAATAGAGAAGTACGTCTACTACACACAACAAAATTCAATCAGAAACTTGGGGAGGTTTTTTAAAGGGTTCCCGGAACCGTCCCTATATATACACACACACACAAATTATCCATTAAGGAATCCCTTACCAATCTACCGTGCGGACCTCTCATTTCCCGAGCAGATTTCGATGATTCGAGCTGTTCAAAGTGTGCAGAACGTGATTTTAAGGGTATCTGCGAGAAATTAGCAAAAAAAAAAATGATAGGGAAGGACTTGATTTGAGCAGTTTTTTATTGATCCGTTCAATAAAAACTGCTCCGATCAAGTCCTTCTCGGTCATTATTTTTGCTGAATTCTCGCAGTATCATTAAAATCATATTCTGATCACTTTGAGCAGCTCGGATTATCGAAATTTGATCGGAAAAGTGAGGTCGTGCAGGATCCCTCATTGGATAAGTGTGTGTGTGTGTATATATATATATATACACACACACTAGTGCTAGCCTGTGCCTACGACACTACACATCCCTGTTGGAAGGGAATGGCAATTGTGTAATTTAGGTGAAAGCCATGAGCACTTAACGGGGAAGTGGAAGGATGTACTACAGCCTTTGGATCAAATGAATCTAAGCTGTTCCAACAATTTGTCCCCACACCTTTCTGTTTTATAATAGAGATGGGCAATAATACATTCTATTGTAACCCAAAAATACATCACAAATCTTATGCGCTGAGTGAAGATTAGAATAAAATCTTCTCCCTTTTGTCAAAAAAAAAAAAGTGAAGATTAGAAACAACGAATTTTTGCCACAAATTTTTTAAGAGCTTTGAGTTGAACATTCAAGTTTGAGTTCGTAGATTCAAACATATATAGGTATAATTGCAATCATTTGATGCGTATAGGTCTATCATTATTTTGAGACTCACAAATATAAGACGATTCTCAATATGTTAGTATTTGAATTCACCAATATGTACACACTTTTCTTTTAGACTATATGATTGCATGAAACAAGGCAACAGTGTCCAGGAGGTTCGGCATTTCATTTTTCAATTTCAATTTTGCATTGTTGCAAACTTGTCTGTCTTTTGGAATAAATGCAAGAAGAATTCATTCCCAAATTAAGAAGAGATTTGAGAATCACCTTAAAAAGAGGTTTGAGATTCTCATAACGCTCAGGATCAAAAAGTCTAAATTACCCATAACATTTGAATGGAATTACTTCCCTTGAAATTATTAACAAAATCAACTTACAATCTCTTTAATATTTTATCATACTGAACCCCAAAACTATTCTAATTTTATGTTTAATTTGCACAATTAAATTCAAATACTTATAATTTATGATGAAATTCAAAATGTAAGATTTGCAATATGGAAGCAATGTGAGGGAAGGACTAGGAGGAAGAGAGTGAAGGTGTCAGTAGTGGGGGGGTGGGATTCGGGATTCCATTTTCCTTGGGAGGCTTGTAGTGGGACAGAGTAAAGGAGCAGAGCATACGGAAACGGACAGAAATTTTTGATGGGGTTTTGAGACTGTTGTTTGCCTCGTGATCGGATAATGCAGATCCATATGGAAGACTGTTCCCCCTAGTCACGTGGGCTCTTTTGACTAACTTATGACCAAATCTTTTGTACTCCATTGGCCTAAATTACACCCACCACCCTCATATTAATTCCCGAGTGAAAACTTCCATCCCTTCCCTTGGGGTTTGTGAATTTATACGAATCTCTCTTACTTTTTGAAATATTGTAGAATGACTACCGTCTATTTGATGGTGTTAAATTCTTTCTGAAATCCCTGACCAATATTTTTTTTTTGAACAACAATATTTGATTATTGAAAAGATAATCAAATGACTTTTTATTTTCTCTTATCGATGGGACAGAGATATATGTGTCTCATGCATCTCTCGTAACCTATTCTCTCTTCATTTAACTCAAGTTTACCTCCACTAAATTAAGTCTCATTACTCAGGGATATTCAACTAAAGAAGTGTGCCATGGCCAATCCTTAGTAGGGGAGGACTAATGTACAATCTTATTCCCACTATACTTTGTCTGGTTCTCCTCTCAAAAATAATATCTCCAAAAATTTTAACTGTTTCGTCATCCATATTTTTTTTGTCTTCAGTGATTTTTTGTCAAATTTTTTACTTTTTGCATGTATATAGCATATCTCTATTCAAAAAGTAAAAGAATTGTTAAAATGTTAAAAAAATTTACTAAAGACGAAAAAATACGCAAAACATATAAAACTTTTTTTTATCTTAAAACTACAAATCAAACACAGTGTTAATTTCTAATAACATTGTATGATTTTACCTAAAATTTTAAATGACACAAGTTTTTTGTGCTCTCTTTTACAACAAAATTCTGCTATATTTCTCCTGTTTTTTTTTATTTATTCAGTCTTTTTCTGAGTAAAAATTTGTGTCCCCTATTTTTGGATAAAGACACTTATTTCGGATTATCATAAGTTGAATGTATATTGTCATTTTCAAGTGTTACAATGTACGGAGTATACAATACAACATAATTGAATTGTTATTTTCAAAGGCGGAGTGTGAGTCACAAGTCCGTTTAACTTGGATGAATATACCAAACCTTGATATATAGTAGTGTACAATAATCACAATGTATTGGGTTTTCATAATAGAAAACATTGGGTGGTAAAAGCATAAGAGCACTAAATTACAGGAGCCAAAGTGAAAATTTTCATACTAATTATTGAATGTTCGTACTGACACAAAAATATAAGGCGATGATATACTAGAAGAAAGGAGAACCACTCAGTGGCCTAAACTCACCTTCTGATGACTAGTTCACTCTCTCTCTCTCTCATAAATTTATGTTACATCTAGGCATTTGAGGACAACGTGGACTGCAGTGCTGACCGGTATTTCGACATTTTATTGGCTTTATAAAGCTACCAGACAACACCACCCCCCCATCTCACCCCGTCTCTTACACTCATTTAGCGCTCTCTCTCTCTCTCTCTCTCTCACCTGTTATTATTACACATCACTCTCAGTTTACTATTTGCTCTCTCTCCTACCTCTCCCCTCCTATAATATCCCCCTGGCCTATACAACTTCCCCATCTCCCTTTCATTCCTCATTTCCCCATCTGTCCCTCTCCCGCCTACATCCTTTCATACGTATACATATATCTAGAGAGAGAGAGAGAGAGAGAGAGAGAGAGAGAGAGAGAGAGTTATATACATATAGAGAGTGAGAATGATGCATAGGTGCAATAGTAATCATGCAGTAGGAGGAGCATGCACATGTGGTGTGTACCACAACCAAAGTAATTCCTTCTCAATGCTATTCTCAATGTCCAACCACAAACCCTTTGATTACGAATACTCTGATATGTATCCATTTAACTCCCCACCTTCCTATTCGTCAGTCGATTGCACTCTCTCTCTAGGAACCCCATCCACTCGTCGAACCAGTAATAGTACTACTGATCACAAGCGAGAAGTGCCCCACCATGATCATCATCGACGGTCTAGCTTTTGTTGGGATATATTGCAAAACAAGCATGCCTCTTCACCTCCACAATCTCACAGAAACAGCTCCGCCGGTGGGGGTGGCGGCGACCCGCTCCTTGCACGGCGGTGTGCGAACTGCGACACCACCTCAACTCCTCTCTGGAGAAACGGTCCAAGAGGCCCCAAGGTCCAAGTCCAACACAACTAGTATTATACAATGCTTTTTTGGTCTTACCAAGTAATTAAATTGAGTATCTATGTATATTTATTTTATTTCTACGTGTATGCGCGCACTCGTGTCATGTGATTCATGTTCCATTTTCTTGTCCTGTTATGTTTGCATATATGTGCACGGGATATTCGAACAGATTTCAATACAGCAAATATTTAATTGATATGCATTGGTACTTAAAATATTTTTGTGGGAATCAAAATTGTGGATATTTTTGGTTTTGAAAAAAATTATCCCATCAAATACGAATCTTAGCGGAATGAGCCCTTAGAACTTGTGAGATGTTCATGATCAATTGTAGCCAAAAACAATATATATAGTCCCTACATTTTCTCGTACTTTTGCCACTCACATTGCATTTTCTCGTACTTTGCCACTCAAATTGCATTTTATTTGTCTATAAAGAATACAAACATTATGAAAATGAAATTGAATGGTTCCGATCATTTGCATGGAAATCCAAAATGGATCATACAAAAAACTTGTGTCAAAATCTGTGTTTAAATTTGTGTTCCCGAAATCGGCCCCATATATATATTTTTACAAGGTCTTTACGATATTATTTATATAATTCGTAGGTATGTTTAAATTCTTTGGAAGCTAACATGGTTTATTACATGATTAAATGCAGTCACTTTGCAATGCATGTGGAATACGATTCAAGAAAGAAGAGAGGAGAGCAACGGCATCCGGCCCTAATGCCGGCGGGGTGGCTGGTGCTGCATCAGGGCTAATGGAGCCTCAGCAGCACATGATAAACAACAATTCATGGGTCCCCCAGTACTCCCAGTCTCAGAAAGTCCCTTGCTTCTCTCCGGCTACGGCCGCAGGCAACGAATTCCGGTTCATGGATGGCGGTGGCATCGATACTGATTCCGGCATCAATCCATTCCTCTCTTGGCGCCTCAATGTCGCAGACAGGCCTGGGCTCGTCCATGACTTCACCCGATGATTAAAACACGTGAGCCCCACACGATACACGTTCGTATTCGTATGATCTGTGACGTTGTGGATATTCTTTGCTTCTTCTGGTTTGGGAAAAAGCATGCCGTCCATCTTTGATAGATGTAGTGAAAAAATGAGGCAATTCTTATGTTGTTTGAATCACTTTAATTTTATATTTGGCTTCTTTAACTTTTCCTTTGTCAGTCCTACCAATGTAGTAGTGTATTCTATTTTTTCCCCCTCCCTGGTTACGTACTTTTCCGCACGGATATATATATATATATATATATCTGATGAATGATGATGGTGACACTTATGTTAGACATATCTTAATTCGACTGTTTGCAGTGTGGGATCGATACAAGAACTTCACAATAAACTCCTTCTGTTCTAAAATATTTGTCCAATTCGCAAAGAGTCTTAAAAAATAATATAATTTTTGCAAGAAAAATTGAAAAGTTTTTTAATAGCTTACAAGATATCAATGAATTCTTTTAATTTATGAAAAAAGTTAAAATTTTTTCTTTAAAAAGTTTTATTATTTTTAAGTTGTTGTTTTACGGACCGGACAAACAATTTGGGACGGAGAGAGTATATATTTATGTAGCGTTAGATATTCCACTGTAACTATTCAATTATCTTGGGTCACCTTGTCGTAACACTCTTATGGTTACATATTTATGTAGGGTTTGACAATGAAATGCTTTTGAGCACGGAAGTTTTGACCGGATTAATTCATGTACCAGCTGATCTGGTAGGATGACCTGTCAACAACTAATTTCCACGTCTATTTCTCTAATTCAAATTACCTTGAGTTTCGAACAAAAAAGGACGGGAGAATTGGAAAATGTGAAGAGAATAGAAGTTAGAGGAGCATGTGTTAAGTCTATGTTGAACTCAACCGATACTTAACCCACTTAATTACCAACTAATTATGCTCCTCTAACTTTTATTCTCTTCACAGAATAGTCCTCTCTCCTTATGGTTTCATACTTTCATATCAACGATTTCATCTCCAAAATTCATATCACAGTGGAGAAAGAATCCCAATCATCCCACCCTCCCTCTCCTCTGGATTCTCTTAAAATTTGTGGCCCCTAAGGCGAAAATAAACTCTATGAACTTCTAAATCAAGAGGCCGAGATTGCGATTTTTGGAAAACAAAAACGAGTTTGAGGTTCATGTGGTTTTATATACTGTATAAAATCTGGCATCTAGGCCATTATACATCGTTACCATCGAACTAATTACAATTTTACACCGTCTGCAATTTACTGGTTCAATCTTTTACGACGTCTAACCTCTTTGATTAGGAAAATTATCCATATGCTTAATGAGTTAAACTATTAGTGGGATTGAAGGAACTTCCTGACTGTGTTCATTGTTGTTTGTTTCGTGACGGAACGTGTAGAGATAGATCAAGAGCAAAGAACTAATCCTGGTAATGTCAGATGGAGTTTTTTTGTTTTCTTTTTAATTATTTTTTGCTACATGGTATATAGAATTAATGTTAGTTGTTAGTGAGCTAAACTACAAGGGGTGGACTGCTGCTCCATCATGCAGCTCGAACCCCCAACCCTCACCCTTGGGACTCTAACCCAAGGGAAGAGACCATTGAGCAATACAAGAAATTTGGGATCTCCCAACTGTTTTTTTAGTAACACTTGGAAAAACCATCGGTATAAATGGTGTATAGCAACGGTTTTCATGCAACCATTACTAGATTACAAGACTATAGCGGCGGTTTTTAATAACCATTACTAAAACCTGGACTATAGTGACGGTTTCCAATAACTGTTACTATAAATCGGACTATAGCGACGGTTTTTAATAACCGTTAGTAAAAAATTGGATTACGAAAAATCTAGATAATATAGTATAAATATTAGTAGGTGCTTCATTTTACACAAGTGCTGTGCTAGCTTAGCTGGTTCGCATACAGGCGCAAGAATGCGAGGTCCTGGGTTCGATTCCTAGGAGGAGCAAAATTTGTTGCACACTGCCATGCAGGCAACACATGAATGCCACATTAGTGCCACGCGGGCACCATGGGGTTGACACATTATGTCACGCCCCACCCCGCAAAACGACACCCATTGTGGGCCAGAGTCGGCGCGGCCACGTGGCATTCCCAAACGCCAACCAAACAATCACTTAACAACAGATATTAACTCAGAATAAACCAGCGGAAGACTTAACATTAATATTATTAAAAGAGTCGACGTTATACCCATAGCTTTACATACTTGACATACTATAGTGCACGACATCCTTGTCACAAAATGAGTCGACAATATATACAAGACAATTCACTACCATCGACACAATCAACAACCTCAAAGCCAACCCCAAAACGCCGACTGGTAGTGGACCATCCTACGAACCCCTGCTATCTGGCAATCCAAAGGAAAACCAGGAGTGTGTCAACTGAACAATTACAATTAATATTCACAACACATGTAGTGACACGTCTGTCACATCCCATGTACCCAAGGTATTGTGTCCCGCACACCAAGCTCCCATTCACCGTAAATAGAATGGCACGGCCCACGACAAGGTGTGACTCACTCCACAAACCTTATACGGGTACAATCAACATACACCAACCACGCACACCAATGACTAAACCAACCATAGCAAGAAGAGGAGGGTACGTCCCTCAGCAGCGGCTCTGACTCTGCAGACGATCCTCGGAACCGGATGGATCCGCGAGAGATAGAGGGGAGCGATGAGGATGACGACGATGAGGATCTTTTTGACGACTGAGGGCTATGACTGAGCCTCAGTCTACTTTGCTATCTTTTTGCTTTGATATAATGCGGTAGATACTTGATTTTTTGAACATAGGGCCTGTGTGCCCGTTGACTTTGGCTTTTGGCTTTGCTCAGGCCGTTGCGCCACACTGACACACTTTCTCACTTTGCTTTTGGATATTAACATGGAGTAGTATATAACATCTGCATTTTCTGTTTATCGACTTCCATTTTGTTGACAAAATATAGCAAGGAAATGGGCAAACCATCCACTAATATCTAACATGCATTAAAGATGACTCTGAATTGACAACCGACACTCGCACATGTGCACAATGGACATAGCTCGAAGAATAGATGGACAGAAAGGCCCTAGGATACAAGATATACCCCAGACACGCGGAGGATACGGGAAAATAGGCGGTGATAGGCCAAAATCCGCATTTCTCCAAAACGAAAGGAACTGACACTTTGAATAGACTATATAGGTATACAATGACTTGTACAAACCATCAAAACCGGTAGAAACATCCCGGTGGAAGGAAAATACCGATAAAAAGCTAAAAATATCGCAAAAACGGACATAAGACACCAAGGATGACTTGATATGGTCCCGGACTGAAACCGACACCCCCATACAGTCACACAAGTCCTGTGTAACATGTATGGCATGACACAACTTGGCAAAAGCCCCTGAAACGAGACTTGACCCTCCGTATCCTTGATTTTAGCTTGAAACGGGCCGCCGGGGGTCCGCAATCTTCAATGGGCATGGCTTTTGGAATCCGACGCCTTGCTACAGTCTTAAATGACGTTTAAAACTTGTAGGAATCAATAAATGGTCAAAGCGAGCCCCGGAACTGAAAACGACCAAACGGAGGCAGTAGCTGCTGCAAACTGGTTTCTGGTGCATCAACCTACTGTACGCCAGGTTTTTAGACCCGTACGCCAGGAAGGAAGAGATGTATACACGCCAGCTTTAAGCTGGCGTACGCCAGGATCCTGAGGGTCAGATCCACTTGACCGACCAACTGTCCTTTTTTTCATGGGGCACTTTGTTTTTACCTTTACACGGTTTGAACACGGCTTCTGTGGTTTCAGGGGGCAGTGTCCTTGGCATTGTGTCCCTTTGGAGGCTAGCAAGTGCTTTGCATGCTTCATGTGAAATGGCAACGGCATGCCAAGGCCTATAAAGCTGAGGTGCTGGCCTTGAGGCATTTACAACTCCATTTCCTCTCCTTTTCCTTAGTGCACACTCTCAATTCCCCATGGATAATCCCCTTCCGACACTGCTCAGGCCTTGGTTAGTGTCCTTTTTGAGCATTGACTGGCTCAATTTCCAGTATCACGATCTTGCCTCGTTCCGTTTCCTTCGGCATTGCCGCTTCGTCCGGCGCTTTTGTGGGCTGCCCTCAGATTCTGGGATCCTGATGTCCATATCTTTCGCTTTGGCGATGACGAGATGTGCCCGACTATTGAGGAATTCCAGGCGTACCTTCGCACTTACTCATCCTCGACTCTTGTCATTCCTCCCTAGCAAGTGAGCATGCCCAAACTGCTGGCCAGCTCGCTCAACATTTCCCGGGGTCTGGCGAACACAATTCTGGAGGGTGGCCAACTGAACACTCTTCGGATGATCGAAATGTACAGTCTGGACGTCGACTTGGACGGCCCGAATAGCGATGAAGTTCAAGCACGTCGGCGCTTCGCCCTGGTTATCTGCCTGCTTGCCACCTATTTGCTCGTTCCTCCTGACGGGCGGGTCAGCCCTTCCTTGGTGAGCGTGGCCGCTCAAATGGGGGACCGAAAGAATGTGATTTCCTTGGTCCTGGCTGAGACACTCCTGGGCTTGGATTTAGTGAGCACAGGCCAGTCGGCTATTTTCAGCGGGAGCCCGCTCTTGCTTTAAGTAAACTCACTCAACTCACCTTTTTTCGATTTTTCGCACGTTCTCATTTTACCTCGGCACTCGGCTTAGGCTACTCCCTAGAGTCTTACTTGTCTTTTTGCTCAGGCTTTATCTGACTTCTTACTTGTTTTGTCACTCATGCAGCTGTGGCTATCAGACAAGTTGAGTCTACTGCACCCACCGGCTGCGGGCTGGGATCTGTTCCCGAAACGACTCCACCAGAGGGAGATGAGATATCCTGATTTGGACGTGGAAGGCTGGTACGAGTTCATGCAAGGGATGCAGCCTGATGAAATCGCTTGGAGGTGCCCTTGGTTGGACCTCCCAGATATGGCGATCCATTCTGACGGCTTCGATCAGATGGTCATTGCGGGATTGACTAGCTTCACCTTTTACATTCCTGGTCGGATTCTTCGGTAGCTGGGCGCTTCACAAGAAAATGTCTGTATCAGCACCGGGGGCTTCCATCTTACAAATTTCAACGCTCAGACGCTGAACGGCTATCAGAGGCGCTGGGGCCTGAGGGTTCTCCAGGCGGAAATACCAGGTTTTACCCCAGGGCTGAGAAACTGCTATAGACAGTGGCTAAGAGCAGATGTTCATGCAAGAGAAAACGCCGACTGACTCCAAACCACTTTGCTGTACTTAGAATAAGCTGTGAGCCGCTAGGCTTCTTAAGCATTTTGTTCTGTTTTTCATGCTTTAGTTCTTCTTTAAGGCTTTTATGCTCAGCTTGTTGTATTAGAAATAATAATTTGCGAAATAAAGTTGAAAGATGGAGTGTTTCCCCCTTCTGATTCTCCAATGCTGTCTCAGCTTGTCTTCGGCCTTTCGACCTTTGATGCGGACCCAAAATGTCGAATCCTGGATCATTTTGATAGGATGTGACTGGGTCTCAGAGTGAGACTGCCTATGTATCCCTTTTGAAGGGAATCAGGTCAGAACGTAGTTCAGGCTAAGGTTCACTCGTGTGTTTTACCTCTCCTTTTTATGCTCTAATTTTTGCCTAGTACCGCCTTCTCAGGTTTTCGGTCTAGTGAGCTTTCGACTTTTGCCTATTTATTTTTGCCTAGACCGCCTCCTTAGGTTTTCGGTCTAGCAGGCTGCTCTAACTTTTGCTTGTAATCGCCCACCCTTGTGGTTTTCGATCCAACGAGCATCTCTCAGGGATAGTAACGCTTGAGCTGATCCAGGTTGACCAAGGTACTGAATTCATTGCCGTCGAGGTCGATGAGCCTGGCAGCACCCCCAGATAGGATGGTCTTGATTATATAAGGTCCAGAGCGCTTTGCCCGGAACTTCCCACGAGGATCGAACACTGGAGCCCGGATCTCCTTTGTAACCATATCTCCTTCGACCAGACCTCTCGACTTTACTTTCTTATTGAACGCCCGGGCGATTCGACGCTGATACCCTTGAATGTGATACAAAGCACGGAGCCTCCTTTCATCAAACAACATGAGCTCGACAAATCTCCCATTCAACCATTAGCTTCCTCGAAACCACTTTCAGCCATGGCTCTTAGAGATGGAATTTCCAACTCGATGGGGAGTACAGCTTCCATTCCATAGACTAAGGAGAACGGCGTTGCGCCTGTGGAAGTGCGGATTGACGTTCGGTACACCCAGAGGGCCAGCGGTAACAATTCGTGCCAATCCCTTGCAGACTCAGCCGTCTTCTTGATGATCATCTCGACGTTCTTGTTTGCAGCCTCGACAGCCCCATTCGTCTGTGGCCGATAGGTCGTCGAATGGTGGATCTTGATCCCGAATTCCTCGAATAGCTCCAGGACCCTGCCTTCGAAGTGGCTTCCGTTGTCTGATACAAAGGCCTGAGGGGCCCCATACCGGTAGATGATGTTCTTTCGAATAAACTGCGTCACTTGAACGGTTGTCAAAGTCTTGTAAGATTCGGCCTCGACCCATTTGGTGAAGTAATCAATGGCTATCAGTATAAACTTGTGTCCGTTTGAAGCAGAGGGCTTGATCATCCCGATAACATCGATTCCCCACACTGAGAAAGGCCAGGGCGAGGTCATGCCAAAAAGCTCAGTTGGAGGAACATGCTGCAGGTTAGCGTGGATCTGACACTTGTACCAACGTCGCACGTAATCGATACACTGTGATTCCATGGTGGACCAGTAGTAGCCTTGCCTAAGGATTTTCCTTGCGAGCATGACACCGCTCATGTGAGGACCGCAGACTCCTTCGTGAATCTCCTCCATTATCCTTGTTGCCTCTGTACCGGCCACACAGAGTTTGTGCATTCCACAGTGAGATCTCCGATACAACTTCCCCCCACAAATGATGTACTGAGCAGCTAGTCGTTGCAGGGCGATTCGATCCTTCTTAGTGGCCTCGGCTGGGAATTCTCCTCGCTCTACAAAGTTCTAGTTATCATGGTACCAGGGTAGGCCATCATCGACATCATCAATGGCGTTGACATACTCATAGGCGGGCAGGTGCCTCTGTTCAATCACAATTGGTCGCAAGTTAACTCCTACTGGAAGTTCGATCATGGAAGCCAAAGTCGCCAAAGCATCGGCGAACTGATTCTTCAAGCGTGGCACATGGGTAAAGGTTACCCTATTGAAGTGAGGGATCAGTTCTTCCAAATCTTGGTGATAAGGCTTCAGTTTTTCCTCACGAACCTTCCAGTCCCCATTGGCCTGAGAGACTACCAAATTTGAGTCTCCGATCACTTCAAGCTTCTCGACGCCCAGTGCAATTGCTGCCTCCATTCCGACGATGCAGGCCTCATATTCTGCTTGATTGTTGGTAACATCGAAATCTAGCTTGAAAGCGAGTGGAATATGAGCACCGGCAGGCGTGATCAGCAACACCCCAATTTCGAACCCTTTCTGATTAGCGGCCCCATCGAAGTACAACGTCCATACTTCCTCAGTTACGGTCAGCACATCTTCGTCTGGAAAGCTGAAATTCACATCTTCTGGCCCCTCAACTGGGTGATCTGCCAAGAATTCTGCCACGGCGCGGCCCTTTACTGACTTCCTCGTGACATGCTGGAGATCGAACTCAGCCAGCAGAAGCAACCAACGTGCTAGCTTATGGGTGAGCGCTGGCTTCTCGAATAGATATTTGATGGGGTCCATCCGAGAAATCAGCTTCACTGAATAGGCTAGCATGTAGTGTCTAAGCTTTTTGGTAGCCCAAACTAGTGCCCAGCATGTCTTTTCTAGAGGGGTATAATGCTCCTCACTTCCCACCATTTTCTTGCTCAAATAGTAGATGACTTTCTCGACTCTGTTTTCCCCTTCCTGCGTTAGTAAACAGCCCATCACTGTCGGTGTCACAGACAAGTACAGAATCAAAGGTTGTCCTGGCGTAGGCGGCATCAGTACCGGAGGGTTTTGCAAGTATTTCTGAATCGACTCAAAAGCAACCTGGCACTTGATAATCCACTCAAATGGGACGTTCTTCTTGAGTAAGCGGAACAATGGCTCGCAAGTTGGAGTCAATTTGGCGATGAACCGATTGATGAACTGAACCTTTCCCAGAAAACTTCGTACTCCCTTCTCAGATCGCGGGGACTCCATTTCGAGAATCGCTTTGATTTTAGACGGGTCGACCTCGATTCCTCTCTTGGTGATCAGAAACCCCAGCATCTTGCCTGCCGTAACCCCGAACATGCACTTCTGCGGGTTGAGACGCACATTGTACTTTCGAAGTCTTTCGAGAAACTGTCTGAGTGAAGGGAGGTAGTCCTTTTCCTCTTTCGCCTTTACGATCATGTCATCGACATACACCTCGACCGTCTAGTGAATGAAGTTATGGAATAGGATTGTTTGGGCCATTTGGAAGGTGCATCCTGCGTTCTTTAACCCAAATGGCATTTTCACGTAGCAGTAGGTCCCCCATTCTGTGACGAATGTTGTCTTCTCCTGATCCTCTGGGGCCATGAAGATCTAATTGTATCCTGCGAACCCGTCGATAAAGGAGAGCAAAGCATGCCCCGCCGTGTTGTCCACTAGCACATCAATGTGAGGCAAGGGAAAACTATCTTTGGGGCTTACCTTGTTCAAATCCCTAAAATCGACACATACTCGGATCCTTCCATCCTTCTTGGGTACAGGTACGATGTTGGCGACCCATTTGGGGTATTCAACAACCCTTAAGAAACCTGCATCAATTTGCTTGGTGACTTCTTCCTTGATCTTCTGAACCCAGTCCGGCCTCATTCTGCGGAGCTTCTGCTTGACGGGAACTGCCCCTGGCATTAACGCAATTCGGTGCTGCACTATCTCGGGATCGATACCAGGCATGTCGGCGTGGGACCAAGCGAAAACCTCGAAGTATTCCTTGAGCGCCTCGATGGTACCAGCGTGATTTTTCGGGGATAGGTTTGAACCGATTTGCATCATACGGGTGTCATCCTCATCTTTCAGATTTATTGAAATTACTTCTTCTTTTAGAGGCTGAGCATGCCTTTCGTCTTCCCTTTCGATGAGGGAACGCAACTCAGCTGGGATATTCCCGTCGAAGTCGATTCCTTCATCGTCGGGGTCGACACAGTTTATATAAAAGTCAGCAAAGTAGTCGGAAGCAGGATCATTCATTTCATAAAGCCCGGAAGGGCTGCCAAGTACAGTAGACTCAAACTCGAAGTAAAAGCTATGACGTGGAGGGCCGAGAGGCACAAACTCCGACTTTGAGCTAGACTTAGACTCGATAGACTCTATGCAGACTCAGAGGTATCATCGATGCATGTTAAACGCGGAGTAAAAATGCAGTTATTAATACTACCGGTTGCTTTTACAATGAGAGAGGTCGGGTCATTGCGAGTGTCCTGAGAGTCGGGCCCAAGCATCAGCACTTCAGCCTCTTCTTCCTTGCCAACCAAACCTACTTGGGCGAACAGCATCTCCAAGCTTCCCTGATCAAAGGTCCTCAGCCAGTCAGCCTTTTTCTTGACTTCAGCCAGCTGCTTCTTGAAATTCTCCTGAGCCAGCTGCTCTTTAGCCATTTCGTCCTCATCATCAGCCCAGGTGTCCTCAGCAAAGATCTCTAAACCCGGAAGCCAAGTGCAAGTCTTATGATCCTAAAATGGCTCAATTTGTCCCACATAAGCAGTGCCACCTCCCTCGCGGACGAAGTAGCTATCGGGGTTACCATAAAGGCTTCGAGGTTTTCCCACGTCTTTCCTCTTTTTGGCGCCCTTGGTTGGGGGAGTGTATCCCAAACCAAAGCGGCCTTCGGTGAAAGGAAAGGCAGGGAACTCAGCGATCCCCTGTTGGTTGATCCCGAGTCCTAGGCCATGCATGAATGACATCCTTCTCATAATTTCCAGAGCAGCTGAGCTGAGGATAAAGTCATCATCCATGACAATGGCCAGGACTGAGCCGGATGTGTCAAAGGCGAACCCTCCGAAGTCTGAGTCCTCGTCTCCGTGCATGATCCCTAGAACAGGAGTCCCATCATCCTTGAGCGGGCGGATCCCAAAGTCTCCGCAGATGGTTAAAGTTCCCGTAGGAAGCCCCAACATGACCTTTTGGTGGAGAGTCAATGGCACGGCCATGATGTCCGCTCTTTGCTGCCAAGGCCTTCCCAACAGCAAATTAAAAGTGGCAGGGATGTCGACTACATGGAATTCCACCTCCATTTCAAAGCCCTCAGCATCGAGCTTAAGCATTAGAGTTCCTTCCACCACACGGCGCGTGTTGTCATAGGCTTTGACGGCCAGGTTGAAGGGCGTAAGATCGTTCTTTGTGAGCCCCAGGCGGTAAGCAACCCGCATTGGGCAAACATTAATGGCAGAACCATTGTCGATTAGCAGAGCCGGCACCCAATGTCCCTTACACTTGATGGTAATGTGCAGCGGTCGGTTGTGAGCAGTCCCATCAACAGGAAGGTCCTTTTCGGTGAAGATGACAGAATGCTTGGAGAGCAGAGGCAAGACCAAGGCGATCATCGCCTCGGGAGTGATGTCTGTCGGCACCTCGAAGCGGGCCAAAGCTGTGGCAAGTCTCTCACGATACTCCTTTGATGACGATATCAACCCCCACACAGAGACGGCAGCAGGAATCCGGTCTAGCTGCTTCTGGAGAAAATCCTCTTCTGGTGCCTCTCTCGGAACAAGCTACGAATTCTTTTGAGCCGGAGGAGAGGCACGTTTCTGAGCCAAAGGATTGGACGAGCTTCCAGCCGAAAGGTTTGGCGGCTGAAAGACACGGCCACTCCTCGTGACGTTGGCAACGTCCCACCAAGAGGATGTATCGAGCGAGCCCCAGAAGTCCGCAGGAATCTCCTCCAACTTACGCTTTCCCTTATCAGTTGCTGCTACCGTTGCTGCTGAATCCTATCCCGGAGTCATATCCCATAGCAATTCCTCCATCACCGTTCCTTCCCAAAAGCTCGGATCTTGTGCAGCAGTTTCCTCGAAGGGTAGCCCCGGATTGGTGACAAATGGCACATCCCAGAAGCCCCCGTCGACCAGAGCAGAGTTGACAGTCCATATTTTGTCACCCACTTGCATGTCGACCACTTTATCGATGTCCCAGAAATCAGCCGGCAGTGGGCTTGTGTTAAGGTCGACGATCTCATCTACCTCCCACAGGTCATCGGACGGTGCATTCAAAACCATGACTGAACAGTCATCCCTAGAAGGCACTACCGGGCGCGGCCTTCCTACAGGCACAATATTGACGGTCGGGTCGCCCGCATGTATGGCGTTTGAGATGGAGTCCAATAGTGGCCATGCTTCCCCTAATTGTTGACGTATGTCAGGGATGATCTCTCCTTCGCTGTAGCAATCCAAGTACTACTCACCCAAATCCTGATTATCGTCTACCTTCTCCATATTGAAGTTCTGATTCCAGGTCAACTGCGCAGCATCGGGCTCCGGATCCAACACATACTCCTCTTCGGCCCCAGCCGCAGCAAGCTCAGGCTGGTAGAAAAGCATAAACAGTGACAGGCCATCGAGTGGATCCGCCCTTGCTGCGTTCCAATCTTCCTCCCATTGATCTAACTGGGCCTGATCGACAACCGGCGCTTTAGGGAATCCCAAGAAGTACCGCTCGTTCTAGTCATTGGCGAGCTCTGCCCACTCCCTTGCTTTGTCTTCCATATCCCAGCCAACTGCCAGCATGTTGACATTGAATTCCGCCAGGATGGTTACAGTAGGTTTTGGGTGGTGCTCTGGGGCAATATGGTCAGTGGGGTTAAATATGGTGGAGCTGGGCCGGACTATAGTGGAGATGAGGGTTATCTGGTTCACTTGAGGGTCAGAATTGCGGTTGGGCATGGAGTTGGTGATGACATTAGGCTTAGGAGGGGTTGGAAAAGTACCATTGTCCACCAAATCTTGAATTGCATGGCGGAGGCGGTAGCAAGAATCGGTGTAATGACCGGGCATTTGATGATAGGCACAGAAGGCACTTGAGTTATGGCTTGGAGAGGGGTTTTGAGGGTGAGGAGTTGGGTCCAATGGCCTGAGATGACCAGATTTGACCAACCTCTCCAGGACTTGAGAGAGATGAGCCTCAAATTTGGCGAAGTTCTTGGGTTGGTTACTGTTACGGGGCTTTTGAGGGGTTTGCACTTGGTTGATGTCGGCAACATGACTGGAACCTTGCGTAGCACTGTTGCTGGCGGATGCTGCGCTGGCGTAGTTATTACCGCCGAATAGAGCAGTGCTGTTACCGGTGTAAGCACGGGGTTTGGACTTTGAAGTAGAGGAAGAGGCATCACTCCGCTGCAGAACTCCCATTTGGAGGGCTTCTTCAATAGCAAGGCCAGAGTCGAAGAAAGTGTCAAAGTCTGCACCCTGAACAAGTACGAGATTTCTGGCGAAGTCTGGCTGCAGGTATCGGGAGATGATGCAGATCTGATCCTTCTCACTGGGCCGATCGGTCATGAGAGCTGCCTTAGCCCTCCACCTTTTGATGAAGTCCGCAAAAGACTCCTTGGCGTTCATCTTAGTTGACTCAAGCTCCTGGGTGGTCATCTTGAGTTGAGCATTATAGCTGTATTGGGCATTAAAGGCCGTGCCAATGTCCTCCCATGTTCGGCGCTTGGCGATGTCGAGAGATAAGAACCATTGGAATGCCGGACCAGCCAGAGTCTGAGGGAAGAGCTAAGCCATAGCCTCCTCCTCTACCCCATGTAGCTTCATAGCACCATGGTAAGCCAGTAAGTGGGTCTTGGGATCCCCTATTCCATCAAACTTCGCAAAATCTGGCATCTTGAACCTTTCAGGCAACCTGGCATTCGGAAATGGGCAAAGACGGTCCATTTCCAAACCGCCGGCTCCTATTTTTTCAGCTTTGGACACCGTCTCTTCGAGTTTAGCCATCTTGGCGATTAGAGCAGTCATTTCAGGATTTGGGGGAGGAATTTCATCTCGAGGGATCTCTTCGGCTACAAGTTGGCGGTCATTCATTTCCCTATCTCCGCCTCTCGCGGGGAGTAGTTCCTCAATTAGAGCACGCAGATCGGCCATGGAGGCATCAGCTTGATCGGCCCTCTCTTGCATGATGGCTAAGTTGTGCTGAAGATCTGCCAAGGCATTTGCAAGGTTCGGAGGTGGTAGTTCGGCCATGTCCCAAACTTCTATCTTGACTGGTTTAGGCGTTCGAGGAGGAGACGGACTGGACGGCGGGGTCTCGTGCGGAGTTGTCGGTGGTGAGTTTTCCCTTGACTGAGTGCAAGCCAGTGCTTCCGTTGTGACTGACCCAAAAGCAAACCCCAAAGCAGATTTTCAAGCAACCCTCGCAGATGGTCCCAAGTAGGTTTGGTTCTGGAACTTGGAGCTTCCCATAATGCAGCTAGACAGCAAAATATAAGAGCTCAGTGACAGCCTGAGCAGTTATGCTAAAGATTTTGAAAAGATGGAAAATGATCATGCCAAGGTCGTCGGTGTCCTCCTAGACTCTATAGCTAAAGAGACCTCCCTACTCCACTCGGATGCTGCCATAGAATCCTCAGATTTCTTTTCGACAATGTATCCTTGATTGAATGAACTAACACTAAGGGATGTCAAAGCAGCCTAACTCTTTAGTTACCCCTTTCTTGAAGTTTTGAATTTTTGAATGACTGGGTATGGATGGCGTGACACCATAACCGAAGTGGTGTAAGCAGCACTGTGCCGGAGCCTTGAGGGTGTAAGTGATTTGCACTTTTAACTCGGATGGTGTAGATATCATGACATTTCCTCCAGTGCTTCACATTTTGAAATTTTAATTTGGATTTAAAAAGGCTTAGAAAGTTTTGGTTTCACAAAATGTCTTTGATTAAGGACTTGAAGCTTGATAACGTGCAACATTGAGATGCACGACTCGTCATCGGTCCATGGCAACATCCTAACAGACGAAGGATAGTCTCGATAAAGACAACCTAAAAGCCGCCCTAGCATGCTCCTACGCAGATCGGTATGAATGTATGTACAGGCATGTGATAGGGAAAGCAGTAACACATAGACAGTTTATGGGGGTTAGATGCATGAAGATCCTACCCTGTAGGTTCCTGTCTTAGGCTGAAAGGTTCTAGTGCTTTGTACGCATGGCGAGGCTGGTTTTGGTTTAAGAGGGTTCTTCTGACTAGAGTCGCGGTATACCTCCCGCTGCAATGCGTGTAACAGAGCAATGGTCGAATGGTATTACGACCCATCATCGTCCAAGGTTGTTGGGCGTTCAAGGACCCCGGGCTCCAGTAAACTGTGCCGGTTGCCCAAAACACCTCAATAAGGCTAGCCAATATCGATGCACATGAAGAATGCCAAAGAATGATCAAAAAAAGAGAGAAATGCAAAAAGTTTTGAAAATGCTTTTTGAGTTTGGCCCACTTTTATTAATCAACACTTGGAAACCACTAAACAAGTGAATAATAGTAAAAGCCCCAGTTCGGATCGGTCGGACGCTGAGATCCTGTTACGTTACCGTTCCGTTCTTCAGCAGCGCGGAGCGTACTGTTTTGCCAGACTTTTGAAGATTGTTCATTTATGTATTAATGCCCAAATATTAAACAGTGCAATGTGTTCCCCAATAGAGTAGCCACTGTGGGCACGCGCCCCAAAATCTCCGGATTTTGTTGTTTGAAAACATGGGATGCAGCCCTCTTTGGAAATGCGCGGCGAGACGCTTCGATTCAGAGTCGCCACTCGGGTTTTAGCGGAAGAATACCCAAGGAACCGAACTTGAAAACGTTTGCTTTGAGTTGAAAAAGGCGTAGACTGGTCCGTCGTCACCTTCGATATCTGAGGTTCGGGAGCCAGGTTACGAGAGGGGAAGGGTTTTATGGCACCCCTCTCGCCCAATCCGGGGATTGGTCTCTACTCAGGCATTTTCGTAAAACATTTGTATTTTTCTCTCATTTGATCATTTTTTTAGCCAGTTAGGGCGGAGGAACAGTTAATGGGGATTAATACTGTAACAGCTTGCAGCTTATATGACAAAATGTTTGTGAATGACAATTTACTTGAATTGGATAAGCATAAGAACATAGATTGAGAACAAGCGCTGCGAACAGTTTTAACAGGATGGTGTACGCTGCTTTTCAGGCGCGTGAGTAGGCAGCATGCTGATACGCAGTGGCTGAGTCGCTGCACGCCACCATACCCTGCGCACGCCACCTTAAAGCTGGCGTGCACTACCCTATCGTTCGTTCACAGTCTTTTGCTCTCAACCCTCTGGGCTCTGGAATGGACCAGTGCGCACTCAGGGCAAACCACGCAGTTTACAAGACAGTTTATATACATATACAGACATAAGAAATGGCTAAGGGCCATGAAAATAGCAAAGAAAACCCCATAAACAGAGTGGGGAGGAACATGAGGCCAAAATTGAACTATGATGTAAGGGGCAAACACTGGACCCCTGCATACATGCCGTACGCCACCCTTTAGAGGCCGTACGCCACTCTTGCATGTTGTCCAGTGTTTGGCTTTACACCATCTGGGCTCTGGAACATGACCAAAAACACCCCAGAGGCCTTATAGAGCAAGAAAGATGCAGGTATTGAAAGTTGCAGTTAAACAGTTCTAAAATACAGAAAGCAATAAACTGGTTATTAGCATGCTAAAGTGATGATAGAAGAGATGTAAGCAATAAACAGACATCCCATGATCCCCACGCCAGCAGTGCGCGTACAGCCATTGCTGGCGTACGGCATGACAAGGCTGGCGTGCGCCATGGTTTGTCTCTCACGATTGTTTTATTTTACCAGAAAAGGGCCTGGATTAGTATCAGTTACTAGCCAGAACCTTTCTGATTCCCCTTAGGGGTTAAAAACAGAAAGCCACGCAAAGGTGGTATACCTTTGGAGTAAGGATGATGGATGGCTTTGAGCTTTGAGGTTAAGGATGGTGGTTGAATGATGACTGGCTAGCAATGTGGGTGTGGGATGCTTCTCTATCTCTCACTCTTTCAATGGGGAAGCAAGAACAAGAGAGAGAAAAGAGAAAAGGATTGGGCTTCTTGAATTTGGTTAACCTCCTTGCAAATGAATGCAGGGGGGGGTATTTATGGAGGGGAATGGCCAGAGAAGGGGGGCTGGTCAGCTGGGGTTAAGGCTTGGTTGGGTTAGGAGTAAGCCTCCCATGCATTAAATGCATGGGACTTGGCTTGATGGGTTGTGTAGGAGAGAGAGGGGGACGGCCAGACGAATATAATCATCAGGGGCACTGTTCCCTGTACTTGGGAGCCGCAAAAGTCTCGGGCGCGTGACAGGAAAACGGTGATTTGACTAGCCTTGACCTTGCGTACGCCACCTACATACCATGCGTGTGCCAGGTCAAACTGAGTCAACGGTCGATGTCCGACACGTGGCCGCTCCCTGCCGCACGCCATATAAAAGATGGCGTAAGCAGGTAAGGTTTTGCTGGGTTTTATATGGTTCTGTCTTTGAATGGATTTTGAAAGGATTTGAAATGGGTTTGAAAGGGAAGGGTCCAACGTCCAAAGCTCAAGACCTTCCATCGACCTTTGAGTGTTTTCAACCTTTTATCATCATTGGGGTAACAAAGACAATAAAAGAGCTAACCCGGACAGTCCAGAATGGGGTGCCTACACACACCAAATCAGATGATTAACAAAAATTCAAAATAAGTATAATTAAAGTACATAAGCATAAAAGAATCAAACCATAGGCCCCTGGGCCCCACCACCTTGATCTCTCAGTAGCTTGATTGCTTCAAATTGAGTGTGATCGACTGACTTATTTCTCGAAAACCCTAAGGCTAGAGTTTGTACTTCAGGGGTTTGATCGTCACATTGCGGCTGCCTTCGGGATATTAGGGCCTTTGTAGACTGAGTATGAAAGAGAATTTCTGCAGAGATTTATGGCTGATGAGGGTGAATTGTATTGTTAATTTCAGAACCCTAAGGCCTCTTTATATAGCCAGGGATGACTCATTCCGGCCAATCAAATGGCGTGAGTCAATTAGGTAGTATATATAGGATTAAAAGATCTCTGCCTAAATCTCTTTTCGTAACCCTGAAGAATCGGAAAAAGATAGCTAGGGTTTTGGTGCATCGATCAAACGAATGACAGAACATTCCAGAATTCTGGAAAAAGATAATCTGGCGGCCGAGGAATAGATTTGGCGGCCTAAGAATGGATCTGGTGGCCGAAGAATAGATCTGGCTACCGATGAATCAATCTCTCAGGGAGATTTTCAAACAACATGTTTCACGGGTGAAAGAATGATGTTGAGGCCGTGAGATCAATGTTACGGCCGAAAGATGTATTTTCCTAGGATATTGTATTTCTGTCTGAAAGGCTATTTGGCTATGAATTGGGTCCTCTAAGTGGCTTAAAGTACTCACCAAAAGTCCAGGGGTTTTACAAGAAGTCAATCAGCAATCACATGTATCCATTCATCATCAAGATGGTCTCCAAGATGGGACTTGAAATAATCATTTATGTCGAATTGGGATGTCTACAGATAGCTCTCTTTGACTGAACTTAGACAGATTGCGAGACATGTTTAAGTAAGAGTTAAAGCCGTAAAACAACTTCAATTTAGTGGAACCACTATTCCAAGTTTTTTTTGAAAAAGGTTTTAGTTATGGTCGGGCCGTTAGACTGGCTACGTTGTAGGAGGATGAAAACAATTGGTGCTTAGAACAACACTTACAACAGCTACTCGTGCCTCTTCACCAGAACCCTAGTTCGTCGTCGGAAACCTAATCTGCAAAATGGAGAAGGGGTGAGCGCACCTTTACCTCTCGTGGCAAAGGCCCTCCGGTGCCTAAGTTAGTATCACGTACTAGCAATAAACCCTAATTATCAGTAGGAAACTCGTATAATGCAAAGTGCTACGTATTGCGTACCTTTACTTCTAGGTCTACCTCGTATTTATAGATTCATAGATGCTTGCTGCCCAAGCATCCCTATTGCCCTACGATTCCTATCTCGTATAGGAACTCAAGATATCTTGGATTCTTGTTACCTTATCAGTTCATTACCTTAGTCTTTTTAGGACTCTTTTTCATAACTGGCCAAACATCCAATTCTCGTTGGGTATCTTTCCCAGATCCTACATTCTCGGGATCTCATTCCTTAATGGAATACCATTGTTTTTGGACCCTTCCAAAGTGTTCCTTGCAACTGAGGCAGCTTTTCCCAAATTTTTCCTTCTGTTCGGCCTTCTCATTGCTGAACAGGATACTTGGACCAGTGACTTCACATGTCATTGGTTTTTTATCTAACCCTTGGACCAATAACTTCTCATGTTCACTGGTTCAAGGCCCTGCACGTACAGACTTCCTGGACCAGTGACTCCCCCATGTCACTGGTACATATCGCTGACCACCATCTTGCACGACAACTATCCCTATCATATCTATACCATGGTCCCTCGTACCATGAGTTCTTTCCCTCTTCGGCCCCCTTATTGCTAAACAGGCCATCTAGTCCGGTGACTTCACATGTCACTGGTCCTTTTCAACTACTTGGACCAACGACTTCTCGTATCTTCTGTCCTTATCTGCCGAGCACCGCCTTCCATGGCGGTATATCTTATCTTACTTACTCTGTGGTCCCGCATACCACTTGCTTGGGCCTTAATTGGGCTTGTTCGGGAATAACTCCCTACAATTGCTCCCCAGCTTTACTCGTTATTTTTACTCAAATGATGAGCAAAGCCCCCAAGAACTGAGCAAAGTCATTCTGTTCCTACACCTTATTTCACAAAATTGGTGCAACTTTCATCATTAGTCCAACGTCTCATTGTTTGGGCTGGATAGGCTTTTCCTGCCCTTACTTTTACACATGGCACTCTTCGTATTACTTGCACTCTTGCTAAGTTTGTTCGTACTTAGCAATAACTCCAGTTTATTTCAAACTTTCGCAGTTTCTCGATATTCAATCATTGCTTTGGCCCAAAGTTTTCTCGTACTTTAGCAAACTCCTAGCAATACTTTAGGAGTACTCACACTCATCCCAATTCTGGGCCAAACATGGCCATTTCAGGCATTATTCAATGCCAAGATCTTAGTGCATCAGGATTTGATTTAGATCTCATCCGTTGTTGGTGTTAGAGCAATGTTCGTTGCTCGGGCCCCAAACTTCTTTATGCTTGGGCCTTTGTCTGACAATCTTTGCTTGTCATGATTCAAGCAATGTTCACTGCTAGGGCCTCAAACCTTTCCGTATTGAGGTCTACTTTTGACATTCTTCGTTGTCATAGTTCAAGTTTATTCGTAACTACTTTCAATTTTAGCTCGTAGCCACCCAAGTTTTCGTGCTTTGTATTGCCCAAGCTCAACCATGCTCAGCAGACTGCCCAAGTTTATTGGTACTTGGGTACATTCGAGTTCGATCACAATCAATCAAATTTCGGCACCGTTCATGGTCATGGCCTAAGTTTACTCATACTTAGCCAAACTTTGAGTTTGATCATACTCAATCGGTTTGTGGCATTTGTCATGGCCTAAGTTTATTCATACTTAGCCAAATTCGGAGTTTGATCGTACCCAACGAATATTTCTAACGAATGCTCTTTGCTCCCCAGCATGGAGAAAAAGTATCCTTAGCTTGTTCTTGCTAGGACCAAACACATGCAATATACATGCTTCTTAAGTTTCTCATACTTAGTATTGTTGTGCTTGCATGCACACACCCCAGTTTTGAGTGTTTATTCATACACATCTAAGTATTCGTACTTAGTCGGGTTTGTGTGTCTTTTCATACACCTCAATTGTACTCAATCCTTACCAGATTTATTTACAGTCTTGGGCCCTTTGTGCCTGGCCAATTTCGTGCATTCATTCATAGACACTTTTTGTACTGTGATTGCTCGCCCAAGTGTCTCATACTTGACAGACTTGTGTGTTTTTTCGTACACGGTTAAGTATTTCGTACTTAATTTGTTTGATTGCTCTTCAAGTCTGTTCATACTTCGATAACCATCTAAGTATTGCTCGTACATAGTTATTCGTTGTATGCATCCCAAGTGGTCACGTTCTCGAATCAACTTCTAAGTATATGCGTACTTAGATAATATTGTTTGTTCACATATGCAACCTTAAGTATTTCATACTCGAAAAAATTTCTAAGTGCATTCGTACTTAGATAAATCTGACTTTGTTTGGCAAAGTAGGCACTTGTCGGCTTTGTGCATGCATTTGTTGGCTGGTTACCTTCTGGTTTCTTCTGATGGTCATGCCAGTCATCTCTTTGCTGGTGTCATTGCTCAGATAGAGGAGCGTAGGGATGTTGTTCCCAAGGTGCTGGCAGAGACTCTGATTGGATTAGATGCGGTTCATGCAGGGCAGAGTAGGTACTTTGGGGGGAGCCCATTGTTGCTGTAGGTTGACCCTCACTATGCTATCATTTTTCTGACATTCTCTCTTTATTTTACCTCAACGCTCGGTTTAGGCTTTTTTTGGAGTTCCTCATTTGTTTTTCCTCTCTTTGGATAGATGTGGCTTTGTGACAAGATCGGGGTTCTGCGGTTTCCCTTGGCCAGCTATAGTTACAATCCTTGTGTTTTCCCTTCTCGACAATACCAAGCGGTGTATGCAAATGTGGCAGGCTGGTTGTCCTTCCTTTCCTTGCTCTCAGGAGAGGACATCTTTCGAAAGTGTCTATGCTGGCCCTTGATGACATGGCCATTCGGAACATGGGTACTCAAAGGATGATATTGGCCGGTTTGAGTAGTTTAATGTTCTATATCTCTAGCATTATCCTCGCCAACTGGGGATATGTCAGCGGATTCTATTTGGCAGTCTCGAGGAGTTTGAGATGCCCAGGTTATGCATCTCCACTCTTAAGGCCATGCTTGCACTGGGGGGTCAAAATGGTTTTGTCGGCAGAATAAAGGATAATAAAAAAAGGGGATTGGTTTTGACCCCCCAGTGCAAGCATAGGCCTTAAGAGTGGAGATGCATAACCTGGGCATCTCAAACTCCTCGGGACTGCCAAATAGAATCCGCTGACATATCCCCAATTGGCGAGGATAATGCTAGAGATATAGAACATTAAACTACTCAAACCGGCCAATATCATCCTTTGAGTACCCATGTTCCTAATGGCCATGTCATCAAGGGCCAGCATAGACACTTCCAAAAGATGTCCTCTCCCGAGAGCAAGGAAAGGAAGGACAACTAGCCTGCCACATTTGCATACACCGCTTGGTATTGTCGAGAAGGGAAAACACAAGGATTGTAACTATAGCTGGCCAAGGGAAGCCGCAGAACCCCGATCTTGTCACAAAGCCACATCTATCCAAAGAGAGGAAAAACAAATGAGGAACTCCAAAAAAAGCCTAAACCGAGCGTTGAGGTAAAATAAAGAGAGAATGTCAGAAAAATGATAGCATAGTGAGGGTCAACCTACAGCAACAATGGGCTCCCCCCGAAGTACCTACTCTGCCCTGCATGAACCGCATCTAATCCAATCAGAGTCTCTGCCAGCACCTTGGGAACAAACAATTTTATCGTGATTTGAAAGAGCTACAAGAATATGCTAAGAAGGGAATTGAGGGCAAGAGGAATTCGTGTGTGACTAACTCATAGCTTGATCATTTTGTGTTTGGAATAAAGTGCAGCCCCTTTGATGTTTTTCTTCTTCCCCCCCCCCCCCCCCCCCCCCCCCCCCCCCCACCTTTTTTTTATTATCCTTCTTGTTGTTGTTTGTTGCTTTTATGCCCAGCCTTGTATTCGAAGAGTAATTTGAATAAAATTGAATTATGAGGGTTTTCCCTTTTTTTTTTTTTTTTATTATCGTTGTTGTTGTTGTTGTTTGTTGCTTTTATGCCCAGCCTTGTATTCGAAGAGTAATTTGAATAAAATTGAATTATGAGGGTTTTCCCTCTTGGTTCATTGATTCCGTTGTTATCTTAAAATTGCAAACACTTGTCAACTTTTGGATTTTATTTGAGAATGTGACCGAACCTCAAGATGAGGCTGCCTACGTATTCTTTCTGTAAATAAATCAAGTCATGACATAGTTTAGGGTAGGGTTCGCTCAGGTATTGACGCTCTTCTTTTGTGCTCTAAATTTTGCCTAGTACCGCCCTTTTAGGTTTTCGGCCTAGTGAGCTCTTTTTGATTTTATGATTTTTTTTATTTTGCCTAGGCCACCCTTGCCGGTTTTTGACCTAGCAAGCTTTTGCTCTAATTTTTGCCTGGGTCTGCTCGCCCTTGCGATTTTTAGCCCAACGAGTTTCTCTCAGGGTAGTAACGTTTAAGTTGGTCCAAATTGATAAGTGTTGAAAATTCGTTGCCGTCGAAGTCGATGAGTTGTGCTGCTCCTCCGAATAGGATAGTCTTGATGATGTATGGCCCAACTCACTTTGGTCGGAACTTTCCCCTTGGATCAAAGGCAGGTGCTCGAATGTCCTTCAGTACCATATCCCCCTCTACCAAATTCTTTGTCTTCACCTTCCTGTTGAACGCGCGGGCAATTCTTCGTTGGTATCCTTGGACATGATAAAGGGCTTTCAACCTTCTTTCGTTAAAGAGCATGAGTTCTTCAAACCTGCTGCTTAGCCATTCTGCTTCACTCACATCACACTCTGCCATGACTCGCAGTGATGGCACTTCTAGCTCGATGGGGAGAACGGCTTTCATGTCGTATACCAGGTAGTAGGGTGTTGCCCTTGTTGGGATACGTATGGACGTCCGATATCCCCAAAATGCTAGTGGTAGTTGCTCAAGCCAATTCCTTGCTGACTCAGTGGTCCTTTCGAGGATTGTCTTGATGGTTTTGTTTCTCGCTTCTACAGCCCCATTGGTTTGTGGTCGGTATACCATTGACTTATGTACCTAGATCTGAAATTCCTTGAGGACTTCTCTGGCTTGTCCCTTGAAATGCACCCCATTGTCAGACATAAACACTTGTGGGACACCGTATCAGTAGATGACATTTTGCTTGATGAAATAAGCCACTTGTACTGAGGTTAAGATCGCATAAGAGGGTGCCTCTACCCACTTGGTGAAGTAGTAAATGGCGACTATGATGAACCAATGGCCATTGGATGCCGCTAGTGAGATTTTGCCGATGACATCGATTCCCAGACAAAGAACGACCAAGGTGAAGCCATTTGATGTAGCCCAGACGGTGGAACGTGCTTGAGCGCTGTACATATTCTACACATTCTGTTTTCATGGTGGACCAAAAGTAACTTTGCCTTAGAATCTTCTTAGCGAGCATCATGCAATTCATATGGGGACCATAAACATCCTCATGGATTTCTTGCATTACCTTCTTTGCTTCCTCACCGTGGATGCATAGCTTGTGCAATCCACAGTGTGACCTTCGATATAGCCTTCCTCCATAGATAATGTAATGAGCCGCCAATCTTTGAAGCACTATCCAATCCTTCTTGCTTGCTTCAGCTGGATATTCCCCCTTTTCTACTAAGTTCCAAATGTCATGGTACCATGAAAGGCCATCGTCAGGTTCTTCGATGACCATCACTGTAATGCCCCAATTTTTCAAAGAATTTCGGGCACATTATTCTTAAAATATGCTAAATTTTACAAACTTCTAGCCCCCATTTATCCTTATACAAAAATTACAATTTCAAAATAATACAAAAATCTATGTACATTTATTTAACAAAAGCAACTCCAGAGCGGCTCTAGTTTTGACACGAATTCCAAACAACGTTGACCCAGACTCCATTTCAGGGATCCCACCTGTATCGACTGCTCCAATGTGGAATCCTGCACATTCTGGCAAATTGAACGCCGAAGCAAACAATTTGCCAGAATGCAAACTTATCCGTGAGTGATAATTCACTCAGTAGAATAATCCCGATCCTACCAACCCCTTACTCTACAATTAGCATTCAACAATAGAACAATTGATAATACATAAAAGGTATAAAATAATAACACATCATCATTTTCTTACTATCCTTTAACTTATATCAAATCTAAGGATTCTCTCCACAAGTTCCTTTCCTCCCACATCCACGAACTACAACCATCTCATGGGTCCACCCTTCCTCTTGCTTGTCCTGCACCAGGGTCCTAGGTGAGCGCACCTAAGTTATGTACCTAGCATGTTCTCACTTAAAACCATAACAGGAGGATCGAGTCATCCCATGACGTATCGTACATTAGGGTCGAACATCCACTATCCCATGCTAACTATAACTGTCTCATGGGACCCATTCTCTTTCCCAAGAGAAACTTCCCATGACGTATCATACATTAACGTCACAACATTTCTCAACACTGGGCCCCATTGGTTACCCATTTCAACATAGGGCCCCATTGGTTACCCTTGCCATCACCATGACTCAAATCACAATCCACAAACTCACACTTTCAACACTTTACCATTTTCCATTACTTATCATCGTCTACATGATTCACTACTCGTAACCACCCCGTGAATCTAGGTCCATTCTAGCACGTACAACATGATACAATCAACAGCTCAAAACTCGATACATTTCAATGAGACAACAATATAACATTTAATATGGTGCGAGAAAGTAAAGCACGTAGTGTTTTATGAGTGGGCTGATGCCCTTAAATTTGTTTGTCGATCAAGACATTTTCTAAAAAAAAAAAACTAGAAGGTCGGTTTAGTCGTTACTCAAATGTAAGGGTAATATAGTCATTTTATTCTTCTAGAAATTATGACGTCTATAGCGATCCACTGGATTGGCTATCAATATGTCAAGGAATAAAATGTTTCATAACTTATCATAAGCATTATTTTACGGTAACATACAATTCATTAATTATCATTCTATCATAGATGCAGTAAAGAAGTGAACCCAATTAGGCTCAAGTAAAACATGTCAATCAGATCAACATAGCATGCAACCATTAATATTATATAAACTCTCTTGGTAGAAATACATTTAGACATAGCCTAGGGTCAGATTTGAAAACTAAAATAGCACAGGGGGGTATCTGTAATTCCAGTACATTTTTTAAAAAGAAATGTGCATGAACCGTGGTGATATTTCTCATTTTCCAGAAAATAGAGCATTTCCATTCTCCCGTAACTTCCGATGCTTGGACACAATTTTCTCCATTTCAACTCGTCTAAATAGACATATAGAAATTAATATATATTTAGGAGAAAGTAGGGAAGTAATTATTCTACCTTTAATCCGAAAAAAACGATTCGGTGGAGTCCGGTGGGTTTTCGTTTGGCGGCGAAAGATTGGTATTTTAGCAGCAATTTCGGACTAGAATAACTTGACCAAACCTCATCCGTTTTGAATGATTCTTGTGTCTAACGCGAACCTCTTGAAACCCTCTACAACTTTTGTGAAGAAGTCTAAGCCCGAACACCAGTCTAAGTAGGAGAAAAATGGAAATTTAGAAGGGTCGCTGAATCTGCCTGGATATCAGAATCCGAGAATTTTACAGAACTTTGAATGGCGATAACTCTATCAATTCTTGACCGTTTTGGGTGATTCTTGGGTCGAAATCGAAGTTCTTGACACCCTCTACAAGTTTATGAACAAACACAGCCTCAAAACGAATTTAACTAGGAGGAAAATGACCATAAAAACAGGTACGTGGAATGAACGAAAATAAAATTTGTGGTGGTGCCTTCTTCCTTTGCTCTTCTTTATTTTTTTTTCTCCTCGCTCTTTCTTCTTTTCTCCTCCTCCTCCTTTATTGCACAGCATTCTCTCTCTCTCTCTCTCTATCGAATTAAATGTAAAAGAAGTGGGTGTTCACTTTATAAGAAAAAGGGAGAAAGGTAGAGATAATTAAGGGGATGTGAGGTGATGGAGGAGTTATGGGAAGTATGGGTAGGTACGTGGGAGGATGGAAAGTTACAAAGGGATGAGAGGGGGCCCTAATTTTCGGCTGAAATGGTAGAGATAGGAGTTCAGATTTTGTTCAGCTAAAATTTAGTTATGATTTGTAGGGTGTAGTTAGAAAGGATAAAGGATGGATATAAATGTATGTATATCTAAGAATAAGTATCATATATACATTTAAATGAGTAGTATTAATTATACAATGTATTTTACTTAATTATTCTAACTAATTATTGAATTAGTATTTAACATTACAAATTTGTATTAAAAAAATTAGGGCAAAAATCCAGGTCGTTGCAATCACATGCTCATATGCGGGAGCATTCCTTTGTTCAATCGGAATTGGTCTCATCTTAACACCGATTGGGATTTCCACCATGGACGCTAAGGTTGCTAGAGCATCCATAAATTGATTCTTCATCCTCGGCACATGGGTAAAGGTCACATTCTCAAAACGGCGGATCAGGTCATCTAACTCCTTGTCATACGGTTTCAACTTTTCCTCCTTGACTTTCCAGTCACCATTGGCTTGTGATACAACGAGATTCGAGTCTCCTATCACCTCGAGTTTCTTGACAGTGATTGCTAAAGCGACTTCCATCCCCACAATGCAGGCTTCGTACTCGGCTTGATTATTGGTGACTTCAAAATTCAGTTTGAAGGAGAGAGGGATATGCGACCCTTCTAGTGATGTTAGAAGTGCTCCAACCTCGTATCCCTTTTGGTTAGCGGCCCCATCAAAGTATAGTTTCCCTGTGTCACCTACCATGGTCATTACATCCTCGTCAGGGAATTTCAATTTAGCATCTTCCCGCCCTTCGATTGGGTGATTTGCCAAGAATTCTACGATTGATCTCCCTTTGATAGACTTTCTAGTGACATACTTAAGCTCGAATTTTGCCATCAAGAGTAGCCAACGCGCCAGCTTGCCAGTGAGTGCAAGCTTCTTGAACAGATATTTGAGAGGGTCCATTCGAGAAATCAACACCACTGAGTAAGCAAGCATGTAGTGTCTTAGCTTCTTGGAGGCTGTGGGCAGCGTGCCCTTTCAGAAAGGATTCCATTCCTTTCTAAAAATGCCGGTTCGAGGGAGCGCTAAGCTGGACGACAAGCGCTCACAAAATACAGAGTCGCCACTTGGGTTTGAAGGTCGACACTGAAGGAACCGTATTTCGAAGCACCTGCCGCACTGTTTTGTTTTGAAAAAGTGAAGGAACCAGTCCGTCATAACCATATTTGGGTTTGGGAGCCAGGTTACGAGAGGGGAAGGGTTTTAAGGCACCCCTCTTGCCCAATCCGGAGATCGGTCTCTACTTAATCAATTTTTAATCAGTTAAGGAGGGGAAACAATTGATTAAGGATTAAAGCCGTAACAATTTGCAGGATGTGATTGTACGCCACATGAATAATACAAAATATCAAAAGTAAATGAAATAAAATTCAGAATCGCAACTGGTTATCAAACAGCGCCCGAGTATGAGTTCGATACAAACAATGGCCAACTTGCATGCATGGAACTTCGTGCATGCAAGTTCTCCATCGTGCGATGAACCCATAGCGTCGCACGAGGGTTGACATCCTATCAACAATCTGAACTTTATTCCTTTCTGGGATCTGGAAGGACCAGTGCTCACCCAGGAAGCAAACCAAGCAGTTTTTATGTACTAAACGTAAATAATTATTACAAACAGAGGAGAAAGAAATAATAAACAACCCTTAAACACTGAGGGTATGAAGCGGAGGTTAGGGACCAAGCTGCCCATGC
The DNA here is from genome assembly GCA_014282245.1 of Rhododendron simsii. NCBI lineage: Eukaryota > Viridiplantae > Streptophyta > Magnoliopsida > Ericales > Ericaceae > Rhododendron > Rhododendron simsii. The sequence continues at coordinate 17,108,077 of CM024962.1, forward strand.
ATAGGCAGTCTCTGGAAATCGCCATACTATCGCGCGACAAAGTCAGAACGTCGCGCAACTATTTTGACTGGACTTCCAGGAGTTGCTCTTGCATGCCTAGGCTTTGAGACATATTCAGAAGCAACCCAGGGGCATTCCAAAGTAAATAACATAGCAAAATAAGCTAAGCTAATTGGTTTTAGCATGCAAAACAGTGGAATAACACTAAACATGCTTCACAATATTGCATAATATTATAAAACAGAAAACAACCAACGTCCTATCCCCACGAGGACTGTCGCACGATTGCTGGGAGCATCGCGCGATTAAGTGAGTCCATCGAGCGCAGGAAGATCGCACGGTTCTTGTAACTTTGCTGACTTTAGGGCCAGGACTGGTAATGATTACCAGTCTTGGCCCTGCCAGCCCCCCTCAGGGATCAAAGTAGTAAGCAGAAAATAGATTATACCTTTGCTTGAGAAAGGTGGTAAATGGTGTGACCAAGGTGATAGAGCTTGCGAAATGAGTATGGAAATGGCAAGAGTGATGAGTATTTGAGAGTGAGTGCTTGTTCTTTTGCTTGATTTTTGGTAACCCTTGACATGGAAGACAAAAGGGGGTATTTATAGGAAGGGGAGAGTGGATGGTTGGTGGTGCACAAGGCTTCACAACTAGCCAACAAGGCTGGTTGAGGTTGCTTGGTGGAGAAGTGGGGTACAAAAGGTGATGGGAGAGTGGGGGAGGGGTAGTGTAAGCCAAACCCTGTAAATGTTGTACCGTCGACGAAAACGGGGTTAGCCTGCCCTATAGACCCCTGATCATCACAAAATCCAGCTGGAAAAAGGTGATAGGGACAGGTACTGACCATCGTGCGATGGAGTGACATCGTCGCGCGCTTGTCCGGCCAACCGTGCGTTGGTCAACAGTCAAGGCTCTGACTTTGACCAACACGTGGCAGAAAAAATCATTGCGCGAGGGAACCAGTTTGTCGCGCGACGTTCCAAACCTGGGTCAGGGTTTTGACTTGGGGTTTTAGGGTTGAGAAAGGGGGTTCCACTCACTCCAAGCTCAAACCTTTCCATTCTCAAGACTGCTTTTGATCTAATTCATCATCGAGGAAACAAGAAACCGAAAAATTAAGTAAAACAATCGGGAGATCCAGCTTGGGGTTTCTACAGTAGTCCCTCTTTGATGGCACGCGAAGCACCATTGACTGGTACGGGTAACATCAAAGACTTCTAGAGACCCATCAAACCTATCCAAAAGCCGATTTATGGAAAATGCAAAACAGTATGTAAAAATACCATGCACCAAAGGGAGTTGGAAAGCAAATTGAACGTCAATGCGGACTCTTCTGGGGAATAAATGAGCTAGATAGATCATCGCTGATCAACAAAGCGGGCGGATAGATCGTCGCTGAATTTGAATTTGGACGGATGGATCGTCGCTGAATTTGAATTTGGACGAATGGATTGTCGCTGAATTGTAAGTGGACGGATGGATCGTCGCTGAATTGAAAGCGGACGAATGGATCGTTGCTGAATCGAAAGCGGACGGATAGATCGTTGTTGTATTGAAAGCAGGTGGATGGATCGTCGCTGAATTGAAAGCGGATGGATCGATCGTCACTGTATTGAAAGCAGACGGATGGATCGTCGATGTATTAAAAGTGGACGGATGGATCGTCGCTGAATTGAAAGTGGACGGATGGATCGTTGCTGAATTGTAATGTGCGTGGGCAGACCACTGCTGGGGATATAAAATACATTGGACCAAGAATCATGTTGACATGACCCCAAAATCACTTGTAAAGCGATAGTAAAATTCCTGGTCCATAATAAAGGTGATACATAAGATCGGGCCGAGCCAGAGGCTGAACTGGGCCAAAGGCCCAATTGGTCCATAGCGTGATAGAGCCACACACTCGCGCGAGGGACGCTTATTAGGGCTTGGATCTAAAATAAGCCCAGACCCGGCCCATGCTCGATTTACAGCTTTAAACTTCCCAGGGGCGCTACAGAAGTAGTTCACAGCGGTTTTCAAAGGTTGAAACCCCATTCAACTCTCAAACTCTTTCAATCTTTCCTAAATCCTTGATTTCTCCATAAAACCAACCAAAATCAAACCCAAACCAAACATCCATGGCAGAACACGGCAATAGTGGAAGTGGAGAGATAGTTGATCGTCTGGAGGACGAGGGAGGACCCATGGAGGTTGAAACAGGAGATCAACAGCCGACGGCGGCTGTCGCAAGTGTAGGTGCAGAGGCTATAGGTGGCGGCGACGGCGATCAAGGCCACGAGCAAGAGGCTGGTGACGAAGACGTTCATCGCGCGACAGAGCCAGAGGGTCGCGCAACAGAGGAAGCCAGGACTGTGGGGCCTGTTGTTTTGCCATTAGACCCAAGCGTAGCAGTGGAAGGCTCGGTGGTGATAGGTGGTGGCTCTGGCGATGCCAGAGGCAGTGGTGTCGGCGGTGATGGTGATGGGCTAAGTATGGATTCCCCGGTGCGTGATCCGGCATGGGGAAAGGATCCACTTGTGGCTGAGGAGGTAGAGACCAGAGATATTCAACCCAAAGATGCCATGTTTCATCCCATAGCCCAGTCATCCACTCACCGTCCAATCACCCGAGAGGACTTCGTGGAGTATTTGAGTGAGGAGAGGCTAGCGAGGCTGCTTGAGGAGAATCCCAGAGTTGGAGTGGCTGTCTTGTCGGCTCGGGAGGAGCGGCAGAGAGAGATAGAGGCTGCAGAGATGGCTGTGAGGGCCGAGAGGGCTAGAGTCGAGGAGGTAGAGGCCCTGAGAGACATGGAGGTTGAGGAAAGAGCCGGAGTGGACGCACAGGGGCCTAGGGTGACAGCCGTGGCTGAGGCTGAGAGGTTGATGCGGGCTGACTTTATAACAGAGGCGTACACGCTTCCCACGCCACACTTGTTCGTGCCATCAGGCTTTGCAGCGTACATGCCACGGCGGATAGAATATGACACTGAGTGTGTGCTGAGAGACCCCTGAGAATCATATCTCGAACACTTGGACTGAGTTATATTCTTAAAATGCCTCGCGCATTTCATCTTTGTACTTACTCGCACGTATTCAATTTTTGAGAATAACTCGTAGTAATCCATGATTGATAAGTCATGCATGTAATAACTTGAACCAACCATCCATTGTTGGCTGCCTTGATTACTTGGAACTTGAAAATGAATCCCACATGCTAACATATTCCACTATTGTTCATCCTTCTTTTTGAAACAGGCGAGACGAAACCAAGAGATATCCACGACTTTGGAGGCGCATGCAGCTCTTTGGCGCTATACAAGGATCTGCCAGCGAGAGTGAGGCAATTAGTGGATGAGGCAGGCTTCGGTGAGTACATACGGACTCTTTCTCCGGTCAAAAATGACCATGCTGTCTTAGTTGCACTTGCAGAGAGGTGGAGGGATACAACCAATACCTTCCACCTACCACCTGGGGAGATGACAGTGACGCCCACAGATTTTGCAGCACTCACCGGCCTTAGAGTTGGAGGCGAGCCTATCCCATCTGACTCGGGCATTCAGGATGATACAGCAGCACTGATGTGGTTCCTAGGGGAGGCGCCCAAGATTGAGGAGGGGATGGCAAGGTACAAGCAATTCAGGGAGTACCTGAAGAAGAAGGTGACGACCGAGCAAGAAGCGGAGCAGATGGCTAGGGCGTACTTGCTATACTTTTTGGCGCTTCCGTGTATCCAAACAGGCGAAGCAAAGTGCACCTATCGTACTTGCCAGCACTAAGAGACTTGAGGACAGCACCTTGCTTTGACTGGGGAGGAGCAACGCTTGGCGCAGCTTACAGCTTTCTGGGGGATTCGTCGAGGACAGAGCAGAGCACAGTCGGGTACTAGAGAATCTGGGAGGTATGATTTTAACGGAAACACAATTTCAATTTATACTTGTATCTGAGTCGCTAACATAGCCTGCATGATTGTATAACTGATAATTTGTCATGTTTCATAACCGTGTAGCTCTGAGCTTACGAGGTATTGAATATGTGCCGCCCAGCAACCAAGTGCTCGGACTTGAGGACTCTCCCCCGCGCGCATGTCTGGAGTAAGGAGAACATGGGGGAGAAGAAAGGAAGGGGCAATCTGAACGGCTTCCGAATATACCTAGATGAGCTCTGACCCTCGCAGGTATGATATGAAACTTTGTCGCGTAAGGTACACAATCCTTAAATTGCTTCAATGATGTCGCTGATCAATGTTCGCATTGTCTGTTTGTCTGATATTGCAAGTTGAGTGGGATCCCTGGAGAGTGATAGGACCGGAGCTTGAGCACTTGGCTAGGAGTACGACTATCACGGCTAGCAGGGTGCTACTAGAGTCAGCCTTCAGCTGGCAATGGTACCTAGGAGACCGAGTGACATGCCAGTCACTTGGCTATGCTGAGTTTCAGGTGCCAAGGCCACTTCCACCACGGGCCTCACACACAAGAGAGTACACACGGCCTAAGCTAGAGAGGTTCACCCAACGTGATGCGGACCTGACACGCTACTTGCGTCCTGACATAGACTATGCCACCTACCAGAGAATGTTTGGCGGGACCACTGAGGGTTCGAGAATTCAAAGAGGTGCGAAGTCAGGCACGTGAAACTGCTGAAGAGAGGAGAGCTACTGCAAAGAGACCGAGAAGTAGTGAGAGCCGTGTGAGACGGCGTACAAGCGGTCCTGTGAGAGGTGGGCCTCCAGAGTTACTGTGGAAAGTGCTTGTGGTGAACCGCAGGGAATCCAGCTGAAGCACTCCTTCCTCTTGCCAGAGTTGAGCCTACGCCTGTCACTGTCCCAATAAGAATATCTTTCATTCCTGAACCTCGATACTGTTGCATTATTGTTGAGGCTTTTGACGATATCAAATTGTGTATGCTGGTGCCTGTTGAATGGGTGACGAAGCTATCTGTCCATGCTTGCATTGGAAAATGTGGTGAGGAGGGTGGCGAGCGGCTTCCAATTGGACTTGCAATATCCCGTACGAACTCCCATGATGGCTACTCAGAGAGCTCAGGTACATCTTACAGAAAACGATACATTCCATGCTTTCAATACTTGCAATACTCGATATATACCTTGCTTCCAATATGATACGCATTGATGCCATTGAAAGTGAAACTTATAAATTGTACCTATTGTCAACATTACATATACAATATGCACAATGTGTACTAATGCTTGAAATAAAAATACAATGCAAGCACAAAAATAGACGGCTCCTAGGAGAAAAAGCGCACGGCCTCCACCACAAAAGAAGATAGTGACAGCGACAACCGCTGTGCCTCCGACCACGACTCAACGACAAACAAGGAGCACCAAACAGACGATCGGGGACCTTCAGGTTGCTAAAGAAGCCGTGGCACGCGCAGAGGAGAGGTACCAGATAGAGATGCGGGAGAGGACATCGCAACAAGAGGCTGGAGCCTGAGGTTTCTGAGGAGGAGGAGGAAGAATAAGAAGAAGAGGGAGAAGAGAAGGAACACTCGTCTGCTAGCAGTGATTCTGACGATACTGCAGATGATCCTGGATTTAAGCGGGGTCTGAGAGAAAAGGAGGACGATGATGACGATGTCAATTGATTCGATTGAGGGCTTGCTGAGCTTTATTTATTTTCCTACTTTTGATTTCCCTTTTGGGCCTGCGTGCCCAAGTTGATAGCTTAATACTTGGTAGCTGTTTTGAGGCCTGCGTGCCTTTTTGACTTAGGGGCGGATGTGCCCTAGTTGACATGATGGTTTCGATCGGCCAAAGCGCCATAAATACAGTAGTTCCAATGTTTGACAAGGATAAATCATGGTTTTTGATAGCTTTCAAATTTGTATTTTATGTTTTATGAACTTTTGTGAAAAACAACCACTAATACCAAACTTGCATTGATAACGTTCTCGGGACTGCACATAGTCACACGCACACGCACAGATACAATTAGCTCAAAGGAAAGGGAAAATGTGTCCTAGGATACGAACAGGACACAAGGATACAAGGAATATGATGGAATTTTGAGTTTTAATGAACCAAAATCCAAATACTCCAAACTTGACCAGACCAACACTTTGACGAGGTTCACAAAGCACAACATGACTTATACAAACCGACAGAACTAAGAAAAACGTCCCAGAATAGGATTTAGACCGAGAAAATGCTATAAATGTCGCAAAAACAACAAATGACGCAAAACATGACTCGATTTTGTCCCGGACTGAAACCAACACCTCCACACAGTCACATAAGATTGATATGACCTGTGCAGCATGACAAAATTTGGCCAAAGTCCTTAAAATGAAATTCGACCACTCAAAACCTTAATTTAGGCTTGAAACGAACTGTCGAGAATCCAAAATCTTCGTTAAACGCGACATTTTTTTTTGCTTAGACACAGCTACCAATGCTCATTGTGACTTGCTAAAATCATCAAAAGTGCAAAAGAGCCTTTGGAACAAAAAGCGGCAAAATTTGGACAGTAGCTGCTGAAATCCGTCAAATTGGGGACTAAACCATCGCGCAACAAAGTGAGTTAATCACGCGATAAATGACCGTCACGCGATGAAGTGAGATAGTCGCGCAATGATTAGCCCTTGCTAAGCCACCCCTGTTGACCAACTCTACTCTCTTAAGGCACAAGAAGCCTTGTCATCTCCTAAACATGCTGCAGATTGCTTTGAAGCTGCAGGAGAAGGAGTCCTTGCATTGTTAGGCGTTAGGAGACCTTGCATAGTTCTTATCCTTTAGCATGAGGACGAAGACCGGTATTTTGAAACCTTGCCTATAAAAGAAGGGTGCTAGTTACATGCAATCCCACACCTTGCAATCATCAAAACTCTCCCGTAATCCGAGATGGAAAGTCCTTTGCCGGCCCTTGTTGACGCTTGGCTATCAAGATCCGAAATCATTGGCCGGGCGAACCCCGAATCACAAGGCTTGGCCTCCATCCAAGATCTTCGATACGTGGGGCCACACCCCGAACTCCTCAGTGCTGCACTCATTTTCTGGGATCCCGTTGCACATGTTTCCCGGTGCACTCACTTTCTCGGCTTTACCAATTCCCACACACTTGTTGTTCCCCCAATCCAAGAAGACATGCATCTCTTGCTACAAACGACACTCAATATTCCCAAAGAGCTGGAAGCGACCATAATCCATGATGGCAAACTTGACATCGCGCGTCTCATAGAGCTTTACGGCTTAGATGGAATGTCGAATGGTCATACTGAAGAAATTACCTCGCAATTCGCTCTTTCACTCTGTGCAACAGCGGCGTACGTGCTGGTTCTTGCAAACGGGAAGGTCAGCCCTAGCCTGGTGAAAATTGTTGTACAGATGAAGGCTCGCAAAAACATATTTCCCATAGTCTTGGCGGAAATGTTGATAGGTTTGGACTTGTTCAAAAGTGAACAAACAAACATGCTCAGTGGAAGTCCGCGCCTGCTCCAGGTAGGTTCTCACTCGGCTCGCCTTTTTTTTGTTTTCCACACGTTTTGATTTTACCTCGACGCTCGGGTAAGGCTCATCCTGAAACCTGACTTGTTTTTCCGCTCAGGCCTTATCTGGCTTCTTACTTGTTTTTTTCACTCATTCAGATTTGGTTATCCGACAAAGTCGGCTTGCTTGAAGCACCACAGGCATGTTGGAACCACTTTCCTAGGTGTTTGTTGGAGAGATCAATGTTGTACCCTGAGAGAGGAACTGCGGAGTGGTATATTTTCCTGCACGACATGGACTCGGATGACATTGCCTAGAGATGCCCGTGGTTGGATATCCGGAGACGGCTATTACCTCTGCTTGCTATGAAAGAATAGTTATCGCTGGCCTGGCTAGCTTTACCTTCTACATTCCGAGCCATATACTCCGTCAACTGGCCATGAATCAAGGTTTGCACACAGCTGAGGCTGAAGACTTCGAGCCCCCAACCTTTAATCGACAGAACTTGCACAACTATCGGCGTGGTTGGAACAACAGGGTGCTTGATAGACCCCATCTGAATGTCAGCACATGGCTCGAAAGCGAATACGTGGAGTGGCTTGATGAAGAAGTGAAAGCAAAGCACGGAGGCTACTTCTGAACACAACCAGTCCACCGTACTTAGAATAAGTCAAGCGCCGACGGGCTGCTTGAGCATCCCTTTGCTGTATTTTCCTTTCCACCGCTTCTTGCATCACTATATGGCCTTTAAACCTGACATATTACTAAAACAAGAGTTTGTGTAGCACCATGAAAGTCCCAAATCTTTGCTGAAACTTGAATCTTCCTCCAAAGACCCGAATTCTTTGTTAAGGGCTCCGAAGTGAAATCCACACTTCGACACAATCATATGCGCCCATAATGATCTGCTGGAAGCGCTGAAAATTCAAAACCAGGCCTGGGACAAAAATTAAAATCCTTCCCAAGTAGCCTGGCCCTCCAAGAAGTGCAAACGGCCTTCATCATGCGATGAAACAACTTTATCGCGTGAGGAACAATACACCACGCAAGGAGCTTACACCATCGCGCAAGGGTTAAATACTGCTCCAGTCGCCAACTTTGTCCCATTTTGAATCTGAGACATTGCAAGCCTTGTCATTGTCCTTGGCCATCCAGGATACCCCTGGGCCAGTCTGCAGATATGCCCTTACATTGAAAGGGGTAATGCCACATTGCCTAGATATTTGCCTTGGAAAAGGAAGATATCTTTCATGTCTTGGCTATAAAAGGGTCATTCTCCTGCAAATGTGAGGCAACACCTTTCAAAGCTAAAATCTCCAGAAGTCCCATAATGGCAAATAGCTTCCCAATCTTAATCAGTCCATGGTTAACGGCCTTTGTTGCTGGAGATTGGTTGTCATTCTGGTCTCACAGGCTAGCAGCGTTTCATTTTCTCCGAAACGTGAGACTTCGCCCCAAGATTCTAATGGCAGCCGTGCAATTCTGGGACCAGATGTTCACGTCTTTAGTTTCAGGGACAATGAGCTGTGCTCGATTGCGGAGGAGTTCCAAGCATACCTCCAAAGGTTTTCATCAAGTGTAATTGTCGTGCCACCCTATAGAAAAAGCATGTCAAAGCTTTTGCAATCTTGTCTTGATGTTTCAAAAGGAGCTGCCGAAAATTTGCTGATCAGCGGAGAAATCAACATAATGCGCTTGATGGAATGGTACGGGCCCGAAGGCAACACAAAAGATACTGCCCATCAGGCTCGGCGCCGATTTGCTCAGGTGATCAGCGTGCTTGCTGCATATTTGCTGGTATCTCTAGATGGATATGTTTTTTTTTTTTGATCAGCTCCAGATGGACATGTTAATCCTTCATTGGTGAGTGTCGCGGCTCAAATGGGTACTCAAAGGAATGTGGTGCCGTTGGCTCTCGCAAAAACACTCATAGGCTTGGATTTGGTTTCTACTGGCCAAACAAACATTTTTGGCGGCAGTCCTCTCTTGTTACAAGTAAACCCTCACTGAGCTCACCTTTTTCCGGATTTTGCACATTTTGATTTTACCTCAACGCTCAGCTAAGGCCATATCGGAGTTTCTCACTTGTTTTATCACTCAAGCTTTATGTGGCTCCTTACTGGTCTTTTTGCTCATACAGCTATGGCTATCACAAAAATTGGGGTTACTTACAGCACCGGAGGCGAACTGACCCCATCTGCCCTGCCGAATGCATCAACGAGGGATGGTCTACCCAGAGATGTCTGTACACCAATGGTACATGTTTATGAAGGAAATGACACCAAATGAGATTATCCGGAGGCACGAGGCATTGGACATTCCAGACATGGCTACAAATTCTGAAGGTTTTGAGAGGGTGGTGATTGCCAAACTGTCCAACTTCACATTCTATATTCTTGGGCGTATCCTTCGCCAATTAGGCATGGACCAAGGCTTGCACCAAGCCGGGGTGGAAGCCTTTCACATTCCTGCTTTCACTGCCCAAAACCTGACCGGATATGAGCGCAATTGGGGCCTGAGGCAAATTGGTGGAGTGGATCCAGATTTCAGCACAAAACTCAAGCATCGCTACAAAGCATGGCTAAGAAAAGAGATTGCGAGGAGACAAAATGCATGCTGAATCCTGACAAGACTTCAATGATCTAGAATAAACAACTGCGAGCCAGCAGAGGCTTTTAGCATTTCATTCTGTTTTTATGCTTAACTTTTTTTTAAGATTGCTCAGCCTGTGTAATAGAAATAATAATTTGAATGAAAATGAAAGTTTAAGAGTTCTTTCCTTTTGATTCAAGTGTTGCACACCGTACCGCTTCAAGCTCTGAGCCCTACCGTGGCAATAGGAAACCGTGGATCAAGTTGATTGATTGTGACCGAAACTCACGGAGAGATTGCCTACGTATCCTTTTCCAAGGAATCAGGTCAACACATAGTTCAGGCTAAGCGAGCTTTGATTGATGCCTATTTATTTTTGCCTAATCCGCCACCTTAGGTTTTCGGACTAGCAGGCTTGCTCTAATTTTTTCTTAGAACCGCTCACCCTTGTGGTTTTCGTTCCAACGAGCTTCTCTCAGGGATAGTAACGTTTGAGTTGATCTAGGTTAACCAGGGTGTTGAACTCGTTGCCGTCAAGATCAATAAGCTGAGCTGCTCTTCCAGAAAAGATAGTCTTGATAATGTAAGGTCCGGAACGCTTCGGTCGGAATTTGCCATGGGGGTCGAACACCGGCGCCCGAATCTCCTTTGTGACCAAATCCCCTTCAACCAAATTTCTAGACTTCACCTTCTTGTTGAATGCTTGGGCAATTCTCCGCTGATACCCCTGAACATGATATAAGGTCCGGAGCCTCCTCTCATAAAAAACCATGAGTTCAACAAATCTTCCACTGAGCCATTCGGATTCCGAGAGTTCTGATTCTACCATGATCCTCAAAGATGGTACCTCAAGCTCTATAGGGAGTACTGCTTCTATCCTGTGGACTAAGGAATAGGGAATTGGCCCTGTTGATGTTTGGATCGATGTTCGATACCCCCAAAGAGCTAGAGGTAACTACTCATGCCAGTCCCTGGCGGATTCCGCAGACTTCTTGATGATTGTCTCGACATTCTTGTTTGCCGCTTCAACTGCTCCATTCGTTTGAGGGTGATAGACCGTTGAATGATGGATCTGAATCTTGAATTCTTCGAAGAGCTCCAAAACCCTGCCTTTAAAATGATTCCCATTATCTAACACAAACGCCTGCGGAACACCATATCGATAAATGTTCTTCCTGATGAAATGAGCGACTTGAACTACGGTCAAGGTCTTGTAAGACTCAGCCTCCACCCATTTGGTAAAATAATCTATCGCCACAAGAATGAACCTGTGACCATTCGATGTAGATGGCCTGACCATCCCGATGACGTCAATACCCCATACAAAGAATGGCCAAGGAGAAGCCATGCCAAATAGGTTAAAAGGTGGAACATGCATTAGGTTGGCATGAATCTGGCACTTGTGACAGCGCCGCACATAATCCACGCACTGAGATTCCATGGTAGACCAGAAGTAATCTTGACGTAAGATCTTCCTAGCGAGAATGACACCGCTCATATGAGGACCACAAACTCCCTCATGAATCTCCTCCATGATCCTGACAGCCTCGGCACCGTTGACACAGAGCTTATGCATCCCACAATGGGATCTTCTGTATAGCTTCCCACCACAGATGATATATTGAGCAGCTATCCTTCGTAAAGCAAGTTGATCCCTTTTAGAGGCCTCAGTCGGATACAAGCCACTCTCGACGAAATTCCAAATATCATGGTACCAGGGTAGGCCATCATCAACATCATTGATGGCATTGACGTATTGATAAGCAGGGCAGTCCCGTTAATCGATCAAGATTGGGCGGAGTTTGACTCCCAAAGGAAGCTCCACCATGGACGCCGAAGTTGCAAGGGCATCAGCGAACTGATTTTTCAACCGAAGGACATGAGTAAAAGTCCCCTTGTTGAAATGAGGGATCAACCCCTCCAAATCTTGATGATAAGGCTTTAACTTCTCTTCGCGCACCTTCCAGTCCCCATTGGCCTGAGATACAACAAGATTGGAGTCCCCAATGACTTCGAGCTTCTCAACACCAAGTGTGAGTGCCGCCTCCATACCCACGATGTAGGCTTCATACTCAGCTTGGTTGTTTGTAACATCGAAGTTAAGCTTGAATGCAAGCGAAATATGAGAACCATCAGGAGTAACGAGCAAAACCCCTATTCCGAACCCTTTCTGATTGGCCGCCCCATCGAAGTAAAGAGTCCAAACATCTTCGACAACTGTCAGCACCTCCTCATCCGGAAACACAAAATCTGAATCCTCTGGCCCATCCACAGGGTGGTCAGCTAAGAATTCTACACCGGCATGCCCTTTCACTTACTTTCTCATGACATATTCGAGATCGAATTCTGCCTATAAAAGCAACCAACGTGCTAACTTACTAGTAAGCACTAGCTTCTCAAATAGATACTTGAGAGGATCCATTTAAGAAATCAACTTTACTGGGTAAGCCAACATGTAGTGTCTCAACTTCTTAGAAGCCCAAACAATAGCCCAGCACGTCTTTTCCAAGGCGGTGTAGCGCTCTTCACACCCAACCATCTTCTTACTCAAGTAATAAATGGCCTTCTCAACTCCCTTGTCCCCTTCTTAAGCCAGCAAGCATCCCATGGATGAAGGGTTCACAGACAAGTACAGAATCAAGGGCTTCCTAGGCACTGGTGGCATTAAGACGGGTGGATTCTATAAGTAATTCTGAATTGAAACGAAGGCCGCTTGACACCTATTTGACCATACAAACGGGGTATTCTTCTTAAGTAGACGAAACATCGGCCCGCAAATTAAAGTTAACTTGGCGATGAATCTGCTGATGAATTGAACCTTCCCCAAAAAGCTCCGCACTCCCCTTTCAGACTCTGGTGGCTTTATCTCAAGTACTGTTTTAATCTTCGACGGATCAACTTCAATCCCACGAGAAGTGATCATGAAACCAAGCATCTTGGCTGCTGTGACCCCGAAAGTACATTTCTGTGGATTGAGGCGCATGCGAAACTTTCGGAGTCTCTCGAAGAACTTCCTAAGAACAGGAATATGTCCTTCTCGGGTTTTTGACTTAGCGATCATGTCATCAACATACACCTCAACCTCTTATGCATCATGTCGTGCAAAATGGTCGTAGCAGCTCTCTGATAGGTAGGACCGGCATTCTTTAAACCAAATGGCATGACCAAATAGCAGTAAGTCCCCCATTCGGTAATGAAAGTCATCTTCTCATGGTCTTCAGGTGCCATAACAATCTGGTTGTAGCCTGAGAAGCCGTCCATGAACGAAAGCAAAGCATGCCCCACGGTATTATCCACAAGCACATCGATGTTTGGCAAGGGAAAATCATCTTTGGGGCTTGCTTTGTTCAAGTCCTAGAAGTCGACACAGACTCAAAATTTTCCATTCTTCTTAGGAACGGGAACGATTTTGGCTACCCACGTAGGATACTGAGAGACCATGAGAAAACCAGCGTCAATCTGTTTGGTAACCTCATCCTTGATTTTCTGCACCCAATCTGGCCTCATCCATCTGAGCTTCTGCTTCACTGGCTTAGCATCGGACAGTAAGGGAATTCGATGCTCCACTATCTCAGGATCGATACCGGGCATATCTCGATGAGACCATGCGAAAACATCGCTGAACTCAGTGAGCAGTCCTTTGAAATCACAATGCTCCTCTGGGGTTAATGTGGAGCCCACTTGAATCATCTGGGGATCACTCTCATCTTTCAAGTTTATGGAAACTATTTCTTCTTTTAACGGCTGAGCATGCCTTTCATCTTCCCTTTCGATGAGGGCACGGATTTCTTTGGGAATGTCCCCATCGAAATCTATCCCTTCATCGTCGGGGTCGACACAGTTTATATAAAGATCATTCAAGTAGTCAGAAGAGGATTCTTTCATTTCATAAGACCCTGCAGGGTCGCCAAGTACAAGGGAATCAAACTCGAAATAAAAGCTATGACGTGGAGGGCCGAGAGGCACAAATTCCGACTCAGAGCTAGACTTGACTCAGAAGACTCAACAGACTCTGTGTCAGACTCAGAGGCGTCATCAATGCAATTATGGCGTGGTTTGAAAATGCAATTTTTAATGCTACCCTTGGCTTCCACGATAAGAGGGTTCAAATGCTGGATCAAAGCGTGCATGCTTGTGTGTTAAGAGGCGAGGACACTTTTTGGAAGTCAACTGCTTTTAGTTACTTAGTTATCTTTGTAATTAACATTCTTTTGATAAAGATGGGTTTGTAACTATTTGTTCAGGAATTTCCTTTCGATCAACAGTTTTTAAGTTATCAACTCGTTCGTATTTGTACTTAAGCTTAATTTGTGGCCGGTGTGCCAATGTTGCAATTTGTGAAGCTTGGGGACTTGTTTGTAAATTAAACAGGTGGGAACTTCATTTGGGTATTATTCATATTATGCGAGAATCTTCTTTGAATTGGTTAATTTATTTCTGTTAAAAATCGAGGGCGTGACAAAACACTTAGGTACAGACATAACGAGATATGTCTAAAAACTTTAGACTAAGTATGAAATACTTAGATAAATTTTATGCATCCGAGCATATGCATCCAAACCATGCATTCAGAGTTTGCATGGTTCTTCTAAGCTTCCTTGGTAAGTATTTATTTACCCGTACTGTTCGGTAAATGAATAATTGTATGGAGGTATGAGATTCCCCGAAGAGTAAGTATGACAACCAAAACAATATTCCGGCCAATGGAGGCCACAAAAAACAAAGTAAGCGCCATGAAGGGCCAAATACCTGTGCTAAACAAATTCGAAAAGTACTTATGCCACGCAAGGCAGGATTTACAGCCATGAAGGGCCAAGCAAACTATGGAAGGCTAGATGTAGTCTTACCAAATCAATCCAGGTTCTGGATCTCTGGGAGGGTGTCATTTTTAACCTTTGTATTTACTTCAGAGTTGGGGCCACCACCATCAGCAGCATTTTCCTCCAGGATGACTGTCTCATTAGTGGCCTTCCGAGTAGGTGAACGTCCGACTGTAACATCTTGGGTTTCCATTTGAATGTCCTCATTAGCATCAGCAAACTCATCAATCTGCTGCTCGGCGTCCTCTCCAGGATGCGCCTCGGGATCATGAGATGGCTGTAGATGGCTACTGGGCAAGTCATTCTCTATCCATAGTGAGGAGTCTTTTGTGATCCTAACTTTGGTTAGGCACGCCTCCCAGCCTATAGCCCAGTTTTGGTCCTAGATTAATGGCATTTGATCCACGTAACTGGCCGTAGCAGCATCAAAGATGTCATGCCCTCGATTTTCAACAAAATATTAAAATTTTGTTTAATAATTAAAATATTATCCTCACATACATACATACCCAAAATGTTATGCCAAACATCATCTCATAAACCAATATCCTCACATATTAAAGTTTCAAAGAGAAGAAATTATACATCCTTTACAATCCTCCTTAATTAAACAGGTTATAACGAAATTACGTCTTTCTATAACTCAAAACACATTTTACCTAAGACGATAACATAACTAAATACAAGACTTTTAAAATGACTTCTGACTTGTTCTCCAAGCTCTCCACACTATATGCCAAGGTGGGTACCTGAAAATGAAGGGTTGAGCATACACTTGCCCAGTGGAAAAATCTCTACAAACTTTGTTTGCAAATGGGATGACCGGTACATTTAAAAAAAATATTAATTTAACATTGTAACATGCGATGGGATACCACCTTATGGTAGAACAAACGAACTCATACATTACACTTGTATTAACTCATCTTTGTTTATCAAATCCCTTGTTATTCAAAGTTACACCTCACATCGATCCTTATCAACAAAACGACTATCGCAAACTCAACACGCATCCCCATACACCATCTCCTAAGATTCTCGGCTCACAATCACTTATAACAATTTCGTTTACACTTCTCCATACAACTGCTTATACACTCATTAAATTCTTTAACGACCATCTTTTCACTGGGTTACTATGCACATTATGCTACTACAATTCAACACCAAAGATGTCACACGCATATCTAAATCCATCTTTCAAATCTCTGATTAATAACTATCGTATCCTCCTCCGTGTCCCCTTTATGACTTTCTCATGGTAAAGCCAACATTTCAACGTCTACTCATTTTCACACACACACATACCCTTTATCCTATCCCCATGTTCCTTAAGTTTTCATTTTAACTCCTCATGCAAATATTAATCTAAACCTCCTAGAATAACTATCGCACCTCAAATGTCGATATGTCTCCATACCAGACAAATCACCAAGCCGACATAGAATTAATGAACCATAGTAATCGGAAAGGCTGTAAGAAGAAAGGAAGCCATGCACAAACATTTCAAACAATCTAACATACCGACTCAAGTTAACTGTTCATAGTTCTCATATGATCGCTCCATTTTGTCTCATTTTTCGTTAACGGTTACCAAAACCATTCTCATATAAAACTTCCATTTTTCCCAAATCCTTTTTTGTAAACCACAACTCCATGTTTTATAGTAAATAAAATATAACAACTCTAGCAGAGAATGACCATAACTCTTTTGAATATCCTTCTAAGTGACCAATAAAGTCACCGGTATTCCACATTAATTGTTCCTCATTCATAATCGTCTTTCATTCTCAAATTCTCATTTATGTTTTCACGAGCGAATGCTCCTGCCGGGCGTTATGGGACCCGCTTCCCCTGCCATAGCACCACATCCTTTGGTGGGCCTAGTCCGTATCATGAGCGAGTGCTTCGGCTGGGCGTTATGGGACCCGCTTCCTCTACCCTAGCACCACACCCGTTGGTGGGCCTAGTCCGTGCCACGAGCGAGTGCTCCTGCCGGTTGTTATGGGACCCGCTTCCCCTGCCCTAGCCCCACACCCGTTGGTGGGCCTAGTCTGTGTCATGAACGAGTGCTCCTACCGAGCGTTATGGCACCCGCCTCCCCTGCCCTAGCACCACACCTGTTGGTGGGCCTAGTCTGTGTCATGAGTGAGTGATCTTGCCGGGGGTTATGGGACCCGTGTCCCCTGCCCTAGCACCCATTGGTGGGCCTAGTCTGTGTCATGAGCGAGTGTTCCTGCCAGGCATTATGGGACCCGCTTCCCCAGCCCTAGCACCACACCCGTTGGTGGGCCTAGTCTGTGTCATGAGCGAGTGCTCCTGCCGGGCGTTATGGGATCCCGATATCCTTCGGTCGTAAACCAACTCTTAGTTCTCATCAATCAAATGACTTCAATATCAAATCATCTTAGTGCATATCAATACCACAACAATACTTATCCTTTATACCCCACAAGTTCTTACATGATTGGTAATCCCCACAACAATACTTATCCTTTATTCTTAACTAACCGTTTCACATCACATTTCCCACAATTCTCATCGTTAATCTCGTCACCTGCCCATTTACTCTACTACCAAGTATTTACTAATTGATCACATACTCAACTTCATGCAAGTAACTAGGAACAACGACTTCACCTTCCGATTTATAGTTCAAGAGGAAATCAATACTTGTAACTCACATTTTCATTTCATAAATATAATCAATCATCGTCATTCAAGTATTCCCGATCCAACTTTAATATACAATCAACCATCTCAACCTCATACTTTCTCTAGGCATCGACCGACATTTCCCAAGTATGTTAGCCTAGCACCTCAACCTCGTTATACCATTCGATTAAGTACTTAAGAGAACCTAAGAACATCCGTGTCTCACCCAAACGATTCTAAGGAAAAAGATTTTCCAACGTATACGAACATATCTATCTTATTTTGGCTACCAAACCTTATTGGTTAGGAATTAGGAGATGAGACCACCACCATTGGAAAGTAGATTTCTGCACATCAATTTTGATATATAATATGCCCAAAACGGAGTTCGGATGAAAAAGTTATACCCGCGAAGTTTTGCCAAAATGCAGATTTTTCATTCCCTACCGGTAGGAGACCAGAATTTCACCAAAATACACTACTAGATAGCGTTTCTATCGGTAAGGTCAAAACTTCTACCGGTAGGACCTGGGTTTTTAGTGCACGATTTTCTGATTTCGCAAGAACAAGTCCAACAACAAAACCAACGATTTAAGGCACGATTCAAACACCAAATCAACACATTAACACATAATAGAAGTGAGAAATCCCTATCTCGAAGTTGAAGAATGAAACCCAAGCTCAATCAAGCAATCCTTAGTTCCGAAAACCTTGAATCAACCGAATACTCCTCTCCGAGCTAAACCCAACGAAATACAAGCTCAAGATCGCGTGCGGAAGGTGGAGTGAAGCGTAATCTTCATGGGTTTTGAGTTTAGAGGCGTGATTTCGAGAGAGAGAGAGAGAGAGAGTCGGGTGGGAGAGAGAGGACCGAGAGAGACGTGAGTGGGAGAATGATTCTCTACCACTCCTCTCACCTATTTATACCACCACACACATCAATTACAATTGCACCCCAAACTTTCAAATTCTATCACATTCAACCCAAATCACATTTTCTCTTTACCCCAATATTCTAATTTTATTCTAACATTAAAATTATTGAAATTAAACACGGGTCTCTACAAATGCCTTTCTGATATAAGCTCCTTTCTTGGCACTATCAATTTTTGATAGAGCTTGATTGAGGCTGTCCTTGGTGGTCTCGAGCTTTCCCTTTATTTTAACTACATCCGCTTTGGCCTTATCTCTCTCTCTCTCTCTCTCTTTCTCCAACCTAGGGACAGTCTGAAGCAGCCTAGTGTTATCATTTAGAAGTCAGATCCGCTCAAACTCTGCCTCTTGAAACTTTTGGCCAAGACTGACCATCTTTTGAATACATTGGGAAGTACCACATGCAGGACAGGGAGTTAGAAATCTCAAGACTACGAGACAAGTTAGTATAGATCATCAAAATGAAGGATTGCCTTAATACCACTGACGAGACCAGTGGATACTAGCCAATCAAAAGGGGACGTGGACTCCTTCTGCATGTCGACTGGCAGTAGCAAGCCTTGAGTAAGGGCCAGTGCAATTTTCAAAGAACTTGCACTGTCCCCAATAGTCACTGGCCGGTCACCCCTAATGAATTGAGGGGTCTAGGCTTGAAGAAGTACTTGGGGACTCGGAGAGAGGGGCGGCTGAGTATATACATCGGCCTGCTCGGCGACATTGATTGGGTCCTCGGTCCTTGGACGTTTGTCTCGATGAACATCGCTGGCTTTGAGAGCAACGTCTGATCCTCGAGGAGACGAGGAGGATCGAGTAGAACCCTCTTTGTTATGAAGAGGTCGATGCCACCCGACTAGAGCCCCGACCTCGTGCAGGCACAGTGAGGAGAGAACTCAGATTCATTGGTTGACGAGTCATTGTACCTGAATTTGGTGGGCATGGGGAATACTCAGATGATGAAGATTGACTGGTGTCTCGATCTGGTGCTGGTTGTTCGACTATTCGTTGGCTAGACTGCCTGACAATTAAACGTGGTAATGAAACACCTTCAGAGATAGGTACCTCACCTGGCTGTCCGGCAATTGTAACTCTAGCACTGGACCTTAGATTCCTGGATTGGGGAGCAGATGAGATTGAGGGTGCACTGGTGCTTGGATTGCTAAGTCTTCTGTCAATAAAGCCTTTGTAGGCAGGATTGTAACCCAATAGGACGTTCGCGTCGCGACCCTAACCAGCTGTCAAGGAACCAGGCTCTCCTTTGTATTTAAGGATTCTAGTTATATCCGCTATACGGACATAGCTAGGCGCGCGTCTTGGACATTTGTTAGCATTGTCCGCTGCAGAGTTAAGGTGCAAACGTGAATTAGAAACATATAGAAGCTATGGGAAAGTAGTAAACAAGAATTACGAAGCAAATTAGGAGCATACGTGGGTAGCCCCATATGTGGGGGCAATGGAAGCCCACCACTTGGTCATCTTCCCCCATTGGCTCGAAGGCTCCAGTAACATAGAGGAAGTCCATCTCGTGATCACGAGCAGAATCTGGCAAGTTAAGTACGAGACGCTTTTTTGGTTTCCGTACTTTGAAATAGTAGGTGTTGTATTCGGGGTTTAGCATGACACTATACCACCATTGGATGTCCCAGATTCCTAGTTAGGTTCCTAGGATCCTATTTAGGGCTACGACCCCCATCACTAATCTGAAGAAGTTAGTGGAAACTTGCATGGGTGTAAGGCGGTACCAGTTTAGTACACGACGAAGCAATGGATCAAGGGGAAGTGAACCCCACCCTCAACAATGGCAACTATGGGGATACACATTCTATCCCATGAACCTGCGTCCCTGTCTACACCTAAGGGGGCGAGTTCGAGCCCTACATTATCTGAAATATTATACTCAGCCCTAAACATGGCAGCAGGAGTTTCACAGAGCTTCCTAAATTTTCTGGGCTTAAGGACACTCTCATCTTTGTCCGCCATGAGTATTATGAAAAGAATACTAACATAGATTGAAATATAGAAATGAGAACAAACGAAACGCAGGAGCAAGAGAATCTAAGAACGAAATCTCAAAGTGAAACATGAAAAGGAGAAGGAATGAGAATCTTACGATGATTGTTGCAGCAGTGGTTAGAGGTGCAGTCGAAAGCATCAAATGGCGGTAATGGGGAAAAGGAAGAAAGCTCTTGCCTGGTTTTAGAGAGAGAAAGATGAGATTCGAGTTTGGGGTGAAAAACCCAAAAAAATCCCTTTTGGGGGTTTAAAGGTGAAATACGGAGGCAAAACGTCTCATCTCACGCCGTTACATGGAAAGTAACGTGAAAGAGGGATTGAACGGATGCCGTTCTGACACCGTTAACAAAACGTCAAATTCGAATTAAATGTAAGGCGTACGAAATATACCACATGGAGTCACTACCCCGAGATGGTATAATGACAAGGGCGCCAAAACCATCAATGTGTATAAATACTATGTCTGCACGAGGCCCCAGGAAGTTCAGCCTAAAGTTTATTTCTAAGCTTTATTCATTGCCCACGAACAATGACAACAATCAAAGCTAGGGAGCAATTGTATGGAGGTATTCCAGAATAGGCACAACTAGTGGCCGAACACGTGTTATATAGGGTCCGTGTAATGACAAAGGTAATGTAAGACGCCATGCAAGATGGTGGACGGCGGTTAGGTCCGATGACATGAGGGCTCATTGGACCAGATGGTTTGTTTGGCTATGAGGACCAAAGACACGAGGAGAAGGTAGTCCAAGTGATTGATAAAGTCCAGTGACATGTGAAGCCACTAGTCCAGGCAGTCTGTTCGGCTAACGACACGGCCGAATAAAAGAAGAACTCTAGAGTAAGATAGCCTTAAGAGGTAAGGCGGTAGAAGTGTTCTAGAAGAAGAAACCCAATACCCGGATGCGATAAGTCAGAAGACAGTCCCTGAATGGGACAAATCTCGTAAAAGGAAGAATCCCTACAAGTATGGGATTCTTCTTGATTGAGAAAGAGGATCCTCGGAAGGCTAGGTTTCCTGTATGAGATAGGAAGTCTAGGGCAACAAGGATGCTTGGAGAACAAGCAAACATATGTTTGTAAATACAAAGGTAAACCTAGAGGCAAGAGGTACACAATAAGTGGCAGAAAAGCTTTACTTACCTACTAATAATTAGGGTTTTCCACCGGTATGAGATACTAACTTAGGCATCGGAGGGCCTTTGCCTCGAGAGGCAAAGGTGCGCTCACCCCTTGTCTGTTTCAGATTATGGTTCCGGCGAAGACACTAGGGTTTCGATCGAACACCACGAAGAACTATTGCATTCCAGTGTTGTTCTAGGTACTATCTGTTTTTTCCACCTACAAGGAGTATGATGGAATCTTCAGAAGTCCTCTTGAAATGGCTTTAAGTACCTTTATTTATAGAGAAAACGGAGGAGAAGCATCTGTGCAGGCTTAGAGTTGGCTAAATGCTTTATAGAGTCATGATGAGATTCATGAAGTAATCAGAGCTGTTTGTAACAGAATTTGATTCCCAGCGCTAGGAAGTTAGTGTTTTGCGCTAGAGAGTATGTTGGACTCTCTGGCGCTGGACAATTGATTCTTTGTGCTGGGTACATGGTGCCTTGTACTGGACAATTGATGGGTTCGGGTTACGGGAAGCCCAAAAGTTGTTGATCAAGCTCTCAAGTTAATGGTTCTGCCTTGTAACATCATAGGAGATCTAAGGTAATTCGGGGAGTGTCAATTTGGGGTGTCTACAATAAGGTTAAGTATTACAAGTTTTGTATGGTTATGATATGGTTCCTAGGTTGCCTTATGGTGGCTCCACACTTATGTTTAAGCACTTTGGGACTTGCGTGTACTTCAATAGCTTCTATGAAGGCAAGGTGAGCATCTCTCTCTCTCTCTCTAGCAATGAATTTATGTGTATATTAGGAAGAATTGGATTTATTTCTAGTTGGGTGCGTAGTTTTACAGGAGGTCAAACTTTCTTTTATACTCCATAATTTGTACACAAGGATTGAAAAAATGAATGGTTTTAATTACTTATCGAAATGAGGCCGTGTGGATGAAAATAAGCCCAAAAGCTGTTGATCAAGCTCTCGAGTTAATGGTTCTGCCTTGTAACATCATATGAGATCTAAGGTAATTCGGGAAATGTCAATTTGGGGTGTCTACAATAAGGTTAAGTATTACAGGTTTTGTATGGTTATGATATGGTTCCAAGGTTGCCTTATGGTGGCTCCACATTTATGTTTAAGCACTTTGGGACTTGCGTGTACTTCAATAGCTTCTATGAAGGCAGGTGAGCATCTCTCTCTCTGGCAATGAATTTATGCGTATATTAGGAAGAATTGGATTTATTTCTAGTTGGGTGCGTAGTTTTACAGGAGGTCAAACTTTCTTTTATACTCCATAATTTGTACACAAGGATTGAAAAAATAAATGGTTTTAATTACTTATCAAAATGAGGCCGTGTGGATGAAAATAATCCATGAATGACCTATGAATTTGTTTAAACTCCAGATGAGATTTTGTAAACTCAAATTCATCTCGGTTTTTCAAATACTAATCAATAACAAGCTTCCATATGTGTTTTTTGAACTGGTTAGATTAATAGGCCGGCATGTGCAAAATTGCTTAAGACATTTTCATTTGTTTACTAAATCTCATTCAAAATTTTCGAAGCACTCTCTTACATAATTACTGTCAACAACTGTTGAAAATAATAGGTCTGGCTCTCAGTATTTTGTTTTGTGCAAAACTGTATGCTAAGTGTTAGTTCTTATATTATGGCAGGTGGTTGGAGAACAGCCAAACAAGAACTACTTCTCACCATCGTCATCCATACCCAAGATCATAAATGCAGCTTGGGAACTCATTAGAAGCCTCATTATTCCTTACACCAAAGGACCAGAGTGCAAAGAAGGTTTCCTTCTTCTAATGCTCCAGTTAATCAGATTGGTAATTTCAAGTGTACCGACTCATTCACCCCAAGATTACGTGAATGCAACGCGTTGGGGATCCTCAAATGCTTACATCCTACTAGATGACCAAAGCCATCAACAAACCATAAACCTTGAGGAAAAAATGATCATTTGCGGCTACATTTTCGTGCATACCCTCAACACAATTAGCATTTTAGGGGAATTAGAAACTCATCGTAGGATAGCGCAAATGATTTTGGGGGGTTTATGAGGGATGTCTAGTAAGTCACTTGCCAAAACGTTTGTGGACTAGAAAAACTTGGTGTGTGTATTGCAGTTTCCTATCAAAGACTCAATTTTTCTCAACATATTGAACCTGAATTTTTGGGCCCACCACGGATTTGATATTGATGATCCCTGTCACCCATATTAACTCTGAGAAATTCAAATAGCGGATGAAGTCAAATAAGACCCAACAGGTCTTGGACTAAACAAAACAAATAAACAGATTCAAGATTCAAACACATCACCTAAAGAATGATATAAGCCAAACTATGCATTCAAGGAATAAATGTAAACTAACAAACTATGCCATGTACCCATCAAAGACATTCCTCTAGCCCTTAGTAGAACAGCAAACATAAGTCCACATATCAAGCTCTCTTTTTTTGGGAGGTAAATAATTTCACTAAGAAACCACCTACAAGAGGATCAAGGGTATAGCCTGGGAAATCAAAAACACAAAACCCACAGCCTAACTAATAGAGGCCAAGAAACTAGCTAACTTACCTAAGGACACCAAAACAAACCAACAATGTAGTAAATAAACACCAGCATAAACTGACTGAAAAATTAGCTCAACCTCTCAGTTTGTTTTTCTTCTCCAATTATTTCCTTGACCTAAAAATGCATCGGAAAAACCACATGGCTCACAAATTATTTAATTTTCACTAGCAGACTTAACATTCCTCCAAGCAGAAGGCTCCCACGTGCTTCACTATGCTCGAACTTGGAGCAACACTGAGATTGTCATCTCCTTTGTTCTCGGAAATTGTAGGATTCCTTTCCTTCCAAACATGATATTTGACTTCTGAGAAGGAGATTTTGAACAACAAATCTTTGTTGCCTTCCCTTCACAATGTGACCCTGACCAAATCACAATGTCAGACATCTTTATTGGGATATTAATAAGAAACCCTTTGTAAAATGATCTTCAGGACTTCTATTCAAAAGAAAATATTGATTATCAAATCAAAATCGATCCTTAAGTTCCCATCAATTGGGGTTATCTCCATTGAGCTTTGTCAAGAGTATTGTGTTTCTTGATATACAGAAAAGAACATTTCAAGCTTCCTCAGTCCCTGAAGTTAATTTTCCCGAAACTTGATACCGGTGGATCAAACTAATGCCCTGTTTCATGAGTAGCCTAACAGATGTCGCATTGTAAAACTTTTGTTGGTTTGTTTTGTGTACACATTTGATAAGCCTATCCCTTAAGCTATAACCTCATATTGAGTGGTAGTTAGATTAGAAATTGCTGACTAGCTAACTAATGCACGCTGCCAAATATTTTTTTTCTTGTTTTTTCTACGTGTTTCATGCACACCATACTGTTTGGGCCATATTTGGGATTTCCCAAATTAATTAAGCGGGTAATTGATTAATATTCAAATTAACTACATAAATTCGACTAGATAAGGCCGAAGTGCTTTTCTGTAGGAGAAGCTTATTTTCAAAGATGGGAAGGTTGGAGAATCTCCCGTTTTGTGGTGATGATAATATAAATTTTAAATTGGTTCCTATTCCTTAGGGGTTAATTTAATTTTTATATTTATTGTTTTGGCCATGTGTATAAAATTGGACCCACTTTCAACCCATGTTCTTAAACAGTTTCAGGCAGTTGAAGAAGAAGTGGACACGTAGCAGCCTTTTATTTATTTTCAACGAATAAGAAGGATCTTGGACATGGTCAAGGAACACATGGTAGTTTGTGAGTACTTCAGGGGATCATAGGCAGAAAACATGGGTTATAGATTAGTTTGTTTTCAGCTATTCCAGGGGACAGTTGAAGGCCTATAAATACAAGATTTGGACGATTTTTGGAGGGGTCCACGCACCAACAAAGCTTATAATAGTCATACACTTCTTAGTTTAATAGTTTAATATCATTCCTAGTTATCTAGCCAGACGTTGTTTTCTTTCATTCACTTTAGTCATTATAATGCAAATTTTCTTTTTTGTTAGCACTTGTTAACTTAGTTTAAGTTTCTGATGAATTTTAAGTCCTCTTCATTGAGGCAACTTGAATCCAGTTTGTTACTTTGTTTTTCTTCTTGAATTCCATCCAATCACCTGTAGGGGGTTTAGATTAAGTGTTGTTTTCAGTTTGTTAGTGGAGCTCTTCTGCTCCTGGCACGCCCTACACTTTTCGTTTGGTCACATTATGTGATTTCACTCATCACACACCAACTTTTGTTGAGCTCTATTTCTCCTGCTTCTTGGAGAAAAGTGCATCAACACATACACACCTTTCCTTAGCACACTTGTTGTGGACCCTAAAGTTACACACATTCAAGGTGCATGGATGCCATCAGATGTAACCAGTATGTGAAATTGAAACCAAATGCACTCATTTGATGAAGAAACCTATCAAAAGGATTGCAGTCCAAGCAAAAACATTTGGTCCCCACAATTTGTTGAATTTAAGGTGGGCTAATGTCAAATCCCTACAATCCGCACAAATTTGGGGTCATGAAAAGGTCTTGGTCTAGCTTATACAGAATGAGTCTAGCTTGTGGAGAATGACCCATTGATCGGTTTGTCGTTATCCATGGTTTGCTGCAAAATTGAAGTGAATGGTTGTGTAGTAGGCTAAACCTAACAGCTCATACCTCTCATTTGAGAAACGCGGATTGAGGTTAAGGTCAAGATGGGTGGCCGTGCTTAAGCCCGGGTTCGGCTATAGCCAGAGAGTGGCGGTGAATGATGATGCATTCGTCTCACAACCTGCACTAGGAGAAAGTCATCAAGCTCGGCTACCCTCAAGTCCAGTGACTCCAGCTATTTTCCCCTACAAATCATCTACCCTCAAGCTCGGCCAAGGGTGAGGCTTGGCCAACCATGATGTCGTGTTCCGCCCCACGCGCTGAAGCAGTTATACCAAACCAAACCGAGCCTTACGTCCCAATCACTTAGGGTCGGCTACATGAATCTGTTTCCTCCATTGAGCTCTGTTTAGGGCCACTTGTTCACCTAAACCCATTATACTCATATCTTTGAGCACTGCAGCATCTAATGTCAATTTAAGTCTACCCCTCCCTATAACATTGCTACCTAGAGCTATCATATCCACTATCTTAACTACTGCATCTTCTGGTCTACAGCAGACATTCCCAAACCACTTTAGCCTATTTCCCCTCAACTTCTCCTCCATAGGTGTTACACCTACCATCTCATGAACTGTTTCATTTCTAATCTTATCTCGTCTAGTCTTACCACACATCCACCTCAACATTCTCATTTCCACTACACTCATCTTGTTCACATGTTGTTTCTTAATAGGCCAACATTTTGTCCTATAAAGCATCGCTAGTCTTATGGCAGTTCCATAGAATTTTCCTTTCAATTTTGTGGGTACCCTCTTGTCACATAGTACACCAGTAGCGCTTCTTCACTTGAGCCACTCCACTTGGATCCTATGGGTCATCACATCATCAGCAATCTCTTCATCTCTACTAATAATTGAGCCTAAATACCTAAAATGATCCCTCTTTGGTATCTCTTGGTCTTGGATCATCACTCTTTCTTCATGCGCACTACTGGTATCACTAAACTTGCACACCATATACTCAGTTTTACTCCTACTTATCCGAAAACCCTTTGACTTTAATGCTTCCCTCCAAATTTCTAGTTTTGTATTAACACCTCTAGCGGTTTCATTTATGAGGACAATGTCATCTGCAAACATCATACACCATGAGATATCCTCTTGAAATTGTCTAGTCAATTCGCCCATAACTAAGGCAAAGAGGTACGGGCTCAGGGCTGACCCTTAATGCAATCCTACGGTGATTGGAAATTCACTTGTTTCCCCTACTGGTGATCTAATGGTAGTGACGGCACCTTCATACATGTCTCTAATCACCTCGATATACCCTTGAGTAAATTACAGTAAACCCCCCTCAACTAATCCGAATTTTCACTTAACCCCCTTCGACTACAAAACCCAACAGTGTGCACCCTCTAACTATCCAGAATTGACACTTAACACCCTTTTGTTAGGCCTCCGTAGGAAAAATGCACCGGTTTTTTTACTCTATACCCCCCTCAACTACGCACGTCGAATGCCATTGATTCGGAGACAACCGTCGGTGCATTTTTCCTACGGAGACCTAACAAAAGGGTGTTAAGTGTCAATTCTGGATAGTTAAAGGGTGCACACTGTTGGGTTTTGAAGTCAGAGGGGGTTAAGTGAAAATTTGGGTTAGTTGAGGGGGGTTTACTGTAATTTTCTCTATACCCTCTGGTCACTCCTTTTCTCTCCAGAACCCACCATATGATGTCTCTAGCCACTCTATCATAAACCTTTTCTAAGTCTATGAAACCATATGGAGATCCTTCTTCTTTGCTCTATGTTAATTTTTCTACCAATCTCCTTAATATGTAGATAGCTTCCATGGTTGATCTTTCAGGCATGAACCCAAACTGTTTCTCTGACACTGTAGTCACCATCCTCAAGCGATACTCAATAAATCTTTCCCACAACTTCATCGTATGACTCATAAATTTAATACCTCTATAGTTGTTGCAGGTTTGAATATCCTCTTTATTCTTATAGATAGGTACTAAAGTGCTCCTTCTCCATTCGTCGGGCGTCTTCCTAGTCATAATAATCTTGTTGAACAACTTCGTCAACCAAGTCACCCCCAAGTCACCTAGACTTTTCCACACTTCAATAGGGATAACATCTGGTCCTATGGCCTTACCTGTTTTCATCATTTTCAAAGCTTTAACCCCTTCGAACTTTTGTATTCTCCGATAAAACTCATATTCTATGTTCTCGCCAAGTACATACACTTCCTCCCCACCAAAGCCTCCTTCATGTTTCTCGTTTAACAACTTATCGAAATACGACTTCCATCCATCCTTGATCGCCTCGTCTTTCACCAACACCACTGAATCAATACCTTTTAGACATTTAACTTGAGAAACGTCTCTAACTTTCCTTTCTTGTAACTTAGCAAGTTTAAATAATCTTTTCTCCATCTTTACTATCGAGTCTAGCCTAGAAATGCTCATAGGCTTTCAACTTAGTATTCCTAACGGCTTTCTTAGCTTCCTTGCTAGCTTGCTTATAACCCTGAAAATTTTTCACATTCTGATCCTTTTGCAACTTTTTAAAGCACTGCTTCTTGGCTTTTACCATGGTTTGAACCTCCTCATTCCACCACCATGTCTCCTTATAAATTGGACTTTTTCCCTTCGACTCCCCAAGAACTTCTTTCGATATTCTTCTAATACTGTCAGCTATCGTATTCCACATATTGTCACTATCACCTTCCACTCCCCACCATACTTCTTGAGACATTCTTTCCTTGAATACGTCTAGTTTCTCCCCTCTTAGGCCCCACCATTTAGCTCGTGGGCATCTAATTTCCTTTCTCCTCTATTATTCCCCTTGAGACAAATATCGAACACCAAAACAGTTACCGGTGGCGTTGAAGCAATTATGCAAAGAGATAATGATGGGCGCACATGGGGGAGCCAGCTCACACCAAAACGGTTACCAGATTTTATCGGTGGCATCACAATGGCGTCAGCTGACCCATGTAAGGCACATGCCCGTACTTGGAGAGCAAGTCAAGCAGACTTTATAAATACCAAAGGATAGCAACCTCAAGAGGTACATACTACTCAACCCCTAAAACCCTAGTCTCTTGCTTTACTCTCTACACATTCTCATCCTTTCGCCGGAGGGCTTTGCCGGGCAACCCTGACCAGGCCTTAGTCGTGCGTTCCCTATGTAGGTTAGGGTAAGAAAACTAGGCAACACTCGAACCAATCGAAGAGGAACTTGGATCAAGGATCAACGGGCCACACAATTGGTGAACCGAACGTGAACAGCTTCTAATTCAAACGCCTCGAATTCCCTTCAAACCACCTTCCTCTTCCCAAAGACAACCATAAATTCAACCACCATGGGCGAAGACCTAACGAACGTTACCATTTTGGGGGCAAAGACCACAGCAGAAACGTAATCCTTCCACCCCCGAAGCAACGAACAAGACTGTCTGTGCAGGAATTAAATGTTGGCTTAACTCCAAAAGAGGAAAATGGGCCGAGGAGCGGCCATGAGTCCTGTGCACTTATCGTTCTACACATCGGCGATCCACAGGCCAGACACCGTTTTGCATGGCGTTTGGCTTGGAGGCTGTAATCCTTTTAGAGTCTAAATTCCCCACCTTAAGGATGGAAAATTTTGACCCAAAAACTAATGAAGAAACTATGGAACGAGAGCTAATTCTAGTAGAAGAGAAGCATGATGATGCTCGGCTGAAGTTTGCCGAATACCAACAACAAGTCGCCAAAGGCTATAACCGCAGTGTGAGGACAAAGACCTTCAAGCTAGACGATTTGGTTTGGAGAAAAGTTGTACAACCAAGCAAGAAGACAAAATTTAAGCCAAACTGGGAGGGACCATTTCGCGTGGTTCGAATTGCTGGAGAAGGAGCTTATATCTTGGAGGAGGACATGAATGGAAAGGTCCTCACCAACCTGTGGAACGCTCAGAACTTGAAAAAGGCATACATGTGACCACTCCACCGAAGCATCTTGTCTTTAGCCACTATCTATCTTTATCTATGTTTTTATTTCGGCCCCAGTCCTTGTTTCAATTTATGTCAAGTTGGCTTCGGCCATTCTCCGTATCAATTTCAACATGATAGTCGTTCATTTCAACTTGTACTCATTGTCTCTTAATATAAGCACAATCATGCTCGGCAATTGATATTTTTATTGTACTTTTCACCTTTCATTTTCCATATACCTTACCAAATAACCTAACTCAGCACTTGCTGACAAACGCAAACGATGACTTCGATCACACCCAAAAACGACGCCCGCGCCATCGCTTCGGCCACTATGATGCCCTAAGAAGCACACTGGACATATGGTCCATCGAACCTCAAACACACATTACAGCTGGAACTTAGGCTATGGTTTGGCTTGGCAAGACACTAACGTCGGCCACAGCTCGGTTACACTCACGGTTCGGTGAGCAAACCACCCACAAACTTCAAACATCTAAGTCCTTCATACTTTGGCTAGGGGCTGGCTCTTTGGTTGAGCCCCAATCAAAAGTAGGGGGCACCAATCAAACTCATGATTCAAACTCAAGTACTTTGGTCAAAGGCTGGCAATAAGGCTGAGCCCCAACCGTTAGGCTCGCAAAGATTTATATACTTTGGTTAAGGAATGGCACTTCGACCGAAACCCGAACATATAGATTCTTTCTACTTTGTTCAAGGCTCGGCTTTTTAGCCGAACCCAAACCAAAATGGGGGCTACGAATAATCATCACACAAGACAACAACATAACCAAAACTTTTTCTGAGGCATAAGAAGAAGTAGAGTTTTGCAAACAGGAATTCAATCAAGCCATTCATCCATTCAAAAACAAAGAGTCATAAAAACTCCTAGGCAGGGAGGTACAAAGTGGTAATCCGTTTCATGCCAACAACCCGTCCCCCCCCCCCCGAATTATTACTACATCTAATACGGCAAAATGATTCAAGTTAAGACAAGTTCTAAAAACAAAACGATTTTCAAATACGGTAACCGACCACCCTAAAGTTAGCACCTGTGGATGTTTTCTTTAGATCTCTTCAATATTCTTAGCCTCGGCGTTAACCTCAACGTTTGGATTGGCATTCACGATTTCGTCTCCAGCATTTTTAGCAACAGCCTTACCCCTAGATCCTCCCTCAGCATCATCTCTGGACACATCTTTAATCTTTTCATCGCTCTCTAGAAATTCCGCAAAAGGGAGAGGCACACACTCTTCGGCAGTGTATGGTAGGACGAGTTCAGGTACGACCCCTGCAGGAATTGATTTTGTTTGATTCATATAAGCCTTCAGCTGCAGAACTCCACATGTAGCGGCCACCACCCCATCTTTATACCCCATTCGGTAAGTGATCGACACCCTCAACACAACATCCTCATTGACCATCTTCCTAGCCTCTCTCTTGTACTTGGCACCAGCTCGGTCAAAACCCATCTGATAAGCTTTGCCGTCAACCTCCTTCATCTTCCTCTTCTCTCTTTTCCCCATCCTCCTTAGCTCACGTTCGGCAACCTTCGCCTTGCCAAGGGCCTCGTCTCTCTCCTTTTGCATTTCACCCACCTTGGCTTCTGCCACCTTCAAACCTTGCTCTAGTGCCTTAACCTTATCACACTCTGCTTTTAAATCCTTGCGGTATCAAGACTTCTCGGCTGTCGCAAGCGCGGCTTTATTCGAGGCGTGAAGCAAAGCCTGGCCAGCATGCACAAAAAAGTACGTTAAAGCTCATAAAGATAAACAAGACAAAAATGGAAGAGTTTGACTCGAACAAACCTACACAAGATAGGCACTCACATGGATCAAGCTCGGCTGGAGGTCTTGTGGGACTTTTTCCATGTTCTTCGACAAAGCATGCCCCTGGAGCATGGTGACGGCCAGACTAGGGTCGGCCTTTACACTGTCTTCAATGGTCACCAACCGCCCTCTGCCAAAGCAAAGGAGGGAGCAAACTCTAGAATGACAACCTTCCCAACTAGACCGGCCGATTTTTGAGTTGCCTTTGAGCCACTTACAACTGATCCCTTAGGTCTCTCTTTTTCTGACGGGCACGGGGTCGGAGGCTTGGTTGGATAGAAGTCATAGTTACTTTCTATCTCTTGTATTGGGGCTCAGTCAAATTGGAGCCACTCTACCAAGCTGATACATTCTCCCTCAAGTTTACACGAACCACATTCCTCCTTGACATCTCGTTGGGAAACTCAAGTACAATGATCTGGAGAGGTACGTTGATCCCTGGGAGCACAATTCCCCGACTCTCCTTGAACCAATAAGAAGCTAGCTTGCTGAGAGTCAAAAACTTCACCCTCAGTTCCTTTCCCTTCTTGTTTTTGGCCTTGTGTTTTCCACCTTTCTTCGAAGTCCCTGCCTTCTTGCTCGGCTCCCCCACTTCCTTTTCCTTCCTTTTGAGCTTACCTTTGTATGACGGGACGTAACCTAACAATGTCGGCGCGTCTCGGCAAGCTTGCAATCTTAAGATGTCAACGTGCTTCTCGGTGGACAAAGATTGAAGAGTCTTTGTGATGGCTCGGTGATCTGCAAAAAGGGGCAGACAGCTGGCATAAGTAGAACAAATAAACGAAAGGAAAGCAGACACGACGAAATAAAGAAAAGAGGAAAATTAAGAAACCTCTGAAGTCCGTTATCTTTGGCATGTGATGCCTACGGTAAGTCTGGTCAATGAACTCATAATTGTCGTGTACCTCCACATAAAAATTTACCCACTTATCGGTGTCGGGCAACCCATCCACCAACAGCTCCTTACCCCTACGCATCAAAAGGTACACTAGGTTCGACCATGCCGAGACATGATATAAGTTTCAAAAAGATCGGCGACGGTAAACTCCAGGTCATGCACCTCCTTCAATGCAATCACAGTCATCACGATCCTGAAACTGTTGATGGCAAAAAAGTGGGGGACGAGGCTAGACCTAGCCAGGAGTTCCCTAAGGAATGCATGAATGGGGAACGTAGCCCAACCTCATAAATAGCCATCAGGGGGACGGTGATATGCTCGGGCTTGTGCATGCCTCTATCCTTGATTTGATTGCTAGCCACGAGGCTAACGACCACATCATCAGGTATATGATATGTTCGGCAGAAGTATTCGTATTCCCCGGGTTCACCACTGAAGGAGTGGGCATGGGGTCAAACTTGACCCCTTTCGTATAGGTTGGCAACCTCTATGTCTATAATAGGAATGTCATCACACTGTGATTGCTTGGAGGTCGAGGCTTCTGCTCCAGAATTGAATCTCGAGTCGGCCTCAGGTCCTCTTTGGGGCTTGGGCTCGGAATGGGTAGACTGCGTGAACGAGATCTCAGGCTCGGTGATGAACTCATCCTCTCCGTAGTCATAATCACGCTCAGCGTTCAAATCTTGAGACTCAACCGACATATTCGAGGCTATGGAGGAATTTTGGTGTCGACTTCTACTCCTATCCAACCACTCTCAGATTAGCAAACTGCCAAAATCGTCTCTCGAGCTTTCAGAGTCAGAAGAGATGACTATCATCGGGTGAGCCAGACCTACCAAAACAAGAAGATATAATGAGAAATCTCATCGTTGGCCAAAAGACAAGGATCTCTCCAAGTTCGGCTACCCTACTGGCCCACCCTAACCTACACTATAAACACAGGCTCGGGGATCCCTCAAAGTTTCAAATCTAGGGTTCAGTGTAATCTAGCGTCGACCAAAACCAACCAGCACCAGAGCTGGGGCTCAGAAAAATAGATTGAAGATAAAGAAGAACATTACTGTTCGCACTATTCACCTCCATCTTTGCACTGTTCACACAGAACAAAAATCTCCAAAAAATGCAGAAAATGATGCAAAATAGAGCCAAAGCTTGTGGAAAAGAGGAGAGAAGCATGAATGAAAGACATACCTAGAGATTTCGAGCAGATTCGCCTGTAAAAACGGGATTTTACCCTAGATCTGGAAATTGGAAGGTTGTAGAGCTCTGAGGGTTCAAGTTCGAGAGAGAGAAAAAGTTTGTAACCTATCTCTCTCCTTTCGTCGTCCTTTATATAGGGGGGGGGGGGGGGGGGAAGGGTTTCTAATTTCCCGCCCATAATTGCACTGCTGAACCGACAACCAATCAGCATCTGACACGTGACACGAATGGGACGACCATATAGAGTACCAACGCATGACAAGTGTCCTTTCATCTACCGCTCCCATGCAAAAGGTGACATCTGTATTCCCTTACTGGTATTCAACTCTGACAGTTGCTGCTTTTCCAAGAACACTGAAGGTGTTGGAGTTCGGCCAAACTACAACCACATCCACAATCACTCAAGTTCAGCAACTTCTTGGGTTTGGAAAGGTTCATTGTCAATCTCTACCATGCAATCAACATTGGCAAAGATTGAGGGGCTATTGTAGTGGGCCAAACCTGACAACTCGGACCTCTCATTAGAGAAACGCGAACCAAGGTTAAGCTCAAGATGGGTGGCCGTGCTTAAACGAGGGTTCGGCTATAGCCACATAGTGGCAGTGAACGATGATGCATATATTCGTCTTACAACCCATACCTAAAGAAAGTCATCAAGCTCGGCAACCCTCAAGGCTAGTGACTCTGGTTGTTTTCCCCCTAAAAATCATCTACCCTCAAGCTCAGCCGAGGGTGAGGCTCGGCCAACCATGATGCCGCGTGCCTCCCCACGCGCTAAAGTAGTTATGCTAAGAGATAATGATGGGTGCACATGGGGGAGCCAGCTCACACCAAAACGGTTACCAGATCTTATTGGTGGCATCACAATGACATCAGTCGACCCCTGCAAGGCACATGCCCGTACTTGGAGAGCAAGTCAAGCAGACTCTATGACTACCAAAGGATAGCATCCCTAAGAGGTACATACTACTTAACCACTAAATCCCTAGTCTCTTGCATTACTCTTTGCACATTCTCATCCTCCCGCAGAAGGGCCTTGCCAGGCAACCCCGGCCAGGTCTTAGTTGTGCGTTCCCTGTGCAGGTTAGGGTAAGAAGGCTAGGCAACACTCGAACCAATCGAAGAGGAACTTGGATCAAGGATCAACGGGCCACACAGATTGAGTTCTAACGGAGATGTAGAGTGGACAAAGATGAACTTTATTTCAGAGGCTGCCATATTATAATTTATTCTCACAAAATTAGTGATGATAGGGAACTGATCATTATTCAAAACGTATGTCTATTGTCTTCTCTTGTTTGTTCAGTTGATCGAACAAGAATCGAGTTCGGTGCTCAGCTTCCCCATAAGTTCAGTTGGAGCCCAGGTTTTTGTGCGAGAAGAAAAAACAAGGAAGGCGTGAAACAAAAACGCTTCTAGAAAAAAAAGTAATAACGCTTCTAGCTCCATTTAATGAGTTTAGTATGCTCTTTTCACTTTTAGTAGGTTTTTGGGATTCTCACACATGAACTTTGAATGCAAGTGCATTTTTTGTAATTAAGCTGCAGTTAAGGGGTTTAGTATGCCCTTGTCACTTTCATTTTTTGGGTTTTTGGAAGCTGTTAGTGGTAACTGGTATTGAACTATGAACTGGTAAGGAACTGTGAAATGGTATCCAACTGTGAACTCTTTTCTTTGAACCAAAGCGTAGTTAATGGAAGTTTTGGTTTTTTAAGTGCAGTTTGAATGCAATTGCAGGTGATTTTTTTCTTTTGGTACAGTTCGAATCCAACTGGTACGTAAGTTTGAATGCAATTGCAATATTTTATGCTTCCACTGCTAGTGTAGTGCTTTGAATGATACTGCCATGTGATTGTTGAATAGGTTAGGCTTGGAGTTAATCTGGGTTATGGTCTGATATATGGAGCAAGAGAATCAATAAGGCTAGCTAGGAGAATGGAGGAGAAAGGGAAAAGGGGAAAGGTGAGTGAGAACCTAGGTTTCTTCTAGTCTAGTGGACTGATATATACAGCAATAGTGGAGGGAATATTTCCTCCACAAAATGGAGGGTATATTTGACCTGTTTTCCACTTCTGACCATTTTCCATCCATAAATTGGACGGTTATTTAAGTAAGGGGGTTCATTGATAACGTTTGGTAGATTAGGGGGTGTAAGTGATAAATTTTAAAGATGAGGGATGTAAGTGATAAAAAATGATAGATGTGGTGTGTAAGTGATTTTTATGCATCGATCTATCTTTATCTGAGTAGTTAGTGTGTCAAATCTTCCTCGTTGGATAGGGTTTACTATAATCGTATCTTGGTATTGTGTGCGAAGATATTATTTAATTATATGTCTTAGTGTATTTTTAAAAAAGAGTTTTTAAATATTCATCTTCAGATCTCATACTACGTAAGTTTTTATTCCGGTCATTTTGAAAAGTTATGTTTCCATCCTTGTTTTTAAATAATCTCAGGATTGCTCTTTTTTTATACAAAAACATGGACTATTATATATATATATATATATATATATATATATGTGTGTGTGTGTGTGTATATATAAGCAGGGATTTTGGGATTAAAAACTAATCTTAAAGGTCCTCTAGCATAATTTTAGAATAATAACCCCTAACAAACTCCTCTAATTTCGGGAAAACAATTTAAATTTTAAACATCCCCTCCATTTCCGTTTGGACTTTAAATATAAATCCCTTGCATTAGTTGAAATACATTTTCAACACAAAATACGTATAAAGGAATTTGCGTAACCCAATCGCAAATTAGTTGATGGTTCATTATTTTTATTACTTACAATGGAAGAGAGTCTTATGTTGGAAGAGTATTCGAAAAATGCTATTATGTTATTTTGAAAGGAAAAAACTAAGATACTATTATGAAATTAAAGAAAATAATAGTTGTCTGTCTGTGAGCTTACCCATGCTGGATTGCTTTTAATCAACATCCCTCCTAGAGATCTCTCCTTCCTCGGCTTCTGCCTTCCCGTGATTAGAGTGGATATGGATTAAGGGTAAAAGGAGGTTTTTTCTAACTTAACTAAGATTAAGATGTCAATTCCGCTAACAAAATCGAATGTATATTGGAAAAAAAAAAAAAAGGGTAAAAAAAACTTCGTGTAAGTTCGCAAGAACCATTTGAATCAAGTATTGCAGTGATTCACATGATTCTCAAAAAAATTAAATGTATATGGTTAAAATATTTTTCTAAATTTAAGAAAGAAAAGAAAAAATAAAAAGAAAGACTTCTTTTCATTGTGCGACAAACAATTTATAAAAATCATGGGATTCATTTTCTTTATTCATGAAAACTAGCTAGAAAAAAAAAATTAGAGAGAATAACTTCAATTTTGCCGACAGATAACGAAAGAAAATAATCAAGGTTACCAATACCTATTGCCGATATAAAAAAAAAGAAAAAAAAACCGTTGTCAATGGTATTTTATCTATTAAAATACCAACTGGTATTTTATTTTATCGATAAAAAAAAAAGTTGTTATATGATTGTTCAAATTCCGCGGGTATATATATTATGTTCTCTTTCACTTTTGTCAATGGTGTTTATCACTAAAAAAGAGTTGTTGACCTGTTGTTATTCTTTGTGGTTGCCTTAATTAATCTCTTCGTGTATCAGACGCTTCGGTGTCAAAGTTTTACCTACCAAACTCCATTATGCTTGATCTCAACATAAATTATCTGAATTATTCATTAATTTTAAAATAAATACAATGATACCTCTGATGATTGTAAGTATTTAATCAAATCTACCATTTTTTTTTTTGAAAGAATTTCAAACATTTAGGCAATTCCTTAAAGCATTTATAGTTACTAGATTAAGTTGATTGTTTTCAAAGTTATTAAAAAAAATTCATAAACATTAACGAATGCCTTGAATTATTTGTGTAAAACTCTGAAATGGATCACAGTGCATAATCTGTGCCACAGTATTTTCGTCACCTAATTATATACTTCCTCTGTCCCAAATTGAATGACAATTTTGATGTTTGTGTCAATTTCAAGTTCTTATATATTTCAATGTAAATGTCAAAAAATATACACTATGGATTTTGTTTGATAGTTCTCGATTAATTTTATTATACAGAGTTTTCAAACTCATGAAAAACATTATAGATTGAAAAATATAAGTAATGAAAATAGCACAAATTTGAAAATTTATATTTAGCTGCTTTAGAACCCACAAGACTAATCACAACTCCATCTAATTAAACCAATAAACCAAACACATCCTCTCTCTCTCTCTCTCTCTCTCTCTCTCTCTCAACGCTAATACAATGTCGCTTCCAGTTTCCGAGCACCGGTCGACCGAACTCGAAGGCCCAAAAGAGCAGCCTAAATCACCAAACCTTAAATCCACAGTAAAATCATTCCTATCCCACCTTACACCACTCCATCACGCTTTTCTCTTGGTCGTAATCCTATCCCAAGTAATCCTAGTTTTATACGTTACTCGTAACCACAAACTCTCTCCATCCTCCGAATCCCCTGCTCAACCATCTCCGGAATTCCAAGCCGTAGACAAATGCGATTCCCGTCGGATTTACGTCTACGATCTCCCCTCGATGTTCAACTACGAACTCAAGAACAACGTCTGCAACCAAACGAACTACTGCGACAGATATTCAAACGACGACTTCGGACCGGCAGCGAAAGAGCTCGCTGGCATCGTACCGGAGAGCATTCTACCGGCGTGGTACTGGACCAATGTGTACTCGGGCGATGTGTTGTACCACGGTCGGATGCTGAACTACAAGTGCCGAACACTAGAGCCTGAGTTTGCTACAGCGTTCTACATACCTTTTTATGCTGGACTCGCTGTCGAGGTCGAACACCATTGGCGTCTTGAGATGTTTATTAAGTCTGTCCAGGAAGACAAGTGGTGGAAGCGATCCAACGGCTCCGATCATTTCATCATGCTTGCACGGACAACATGGGATTTCCGACGGTCGAGAGAGGATGACGGTTGGGGGTCCAGCGTACTTAGTGTTCCCGAGATATTAGAGCACGTCGTCCATTTATCCGTCGAGCGAAACATGTGGGACGACCTAGAAGTCGCTGTACCCTACCCCACTGTATTCCACCCCAGGTCGGAATCAGATATCGTCGAGTGGCAGAGCTTCGTCCGGAGCCAGCAACGGAACCACCTCTTCACCTTCCTCGGCGGCCCTCGCGAGTTCATCGAGAACGGTCTCCGAGGGGTTTTACAGAAGCAGTGCCTCGACGAGCTGATCGCATGCCACCAAGTGGACTGCTACGGGAACAACTGCGGTGTCGACGGGACGAAGGCGATCATGGCGGCGTTTCTCGACTCCGATTTCTGTCTCCAAGAGGGGGACACGTTCTCGAAACATGCCATTGTCGAGTGCATGTTGGCCGGTTCGATACCGGTTTTTTTCTCGCCAGAGACAGCTTACTGGCAGTACGAGCTGTTCATGCCGATTGATCCGGAGAGTTACTCGATTTTTATACACCATGACGATGTGCGTAATGGAACGGATATAAAGAGAGTGTTGGCAGGGTATGGGAGAGAGGAAGTGGAAAGAATGAGAGAGAAGGTAATAGAATATATGCCGAGATTTCTGTATGCAAAATCGAGTCAAGGGTTGGAAGAAACAAGAGATGCTTTTGATATTGCTATTGAAGGTGTACTGAGCAAATACAAGGCCCACATGGAGAGGGGTAGGATTGGGAATTGGAGTGAAATATGACTGATAAAAAATGTACACATTGTTCCATTTGCATCATAATGTTATGCATTTGTTGTCTTTCTTTACTTCAATCAAATTTGGGTAAGTTTGTGTCTTTCTTTCTTCACTATAACATCGCCAAAAAAATTGCAAACATACGATGAATTGTAACACAAGAACCACAATGTCTGAAACAAACGGCCATAAAGTTGCATAACTCAACTTTTAACAATCCCATGCATCGGGAATTACACCATACAAACTCCTTAATTAGTGACAACAAATAAAAATAAAAAAAAGACAAATTACAAGGTCCTCGTGCATTATGTGACTTAGAGTGTAACTATAAATACAGTAGCTTCTTCACAGAACTTCTCTTGCTTGCTGCATCACTGGGACACTTGTGGTGGAGCCTATAGTTACAAGGAGCACATTCAAAGGCCATACTATCCTTTAGGAGTAATCCACCGCAGCTGTTACAAGAGGGCTGTTGGCGATTGTTCTTAGGGCGTCGAACGAAAGAAAGGTGGGAGAGTGTTTGTCCACCTTAAGAGTGTCCCCAAACTTCACATTTAAATGCAAATCGCTGAAAAAGGTTTCGACACATCCTGTATGGAATGATTGGTCACAATTGACACAGTTACAGAACCACCGTTTGGGGTTTACATCTCGCTCACACATCTCACAATAATACTCATCCATATGGTTTTCAATGGGTGAGTGGGTTAACAAGAAAGGGTGTTTATCCCATCTATGCGTGAACTTTGACGCGGCAATAGAGCACAAAGATAGCATAAGATGAAACTGCAACCGCCGGCGCATTCAAACACGAACCCTTGGACATTCCCATTACATATGCTACAAATAATACTGCATACTTTCCTTGAAGTAAGGACACGCTGGTGAGCTTCGTGTCGGATAATAGTGGGTAGGGAAGCACACCGGATGTCGAAGTAGAAATTGCAAGAAGGGCAACCAAACATAAAGACGTTGCACCATTTTGAACAACATTAATTAATTCACAGTTGCGTAAACGAAAGTTTGTGCTGGGCTCTGCAATAAAGATGAGTGGGTGCTCTGGGTGACATGGATGTTGCAATTTGTCGGTACCTCTGCACAACACTCGTGCAGAAAGAAGTTGCATTGACTGCAGTGGAAATATGGGGCCGAAACGGGTTGGGCGCACGCGTTGCAATTTTCTCTTCGTCTCTCCTCAGTCATGAGGGGAAGTTTGTATTCGTTGATTATGTTGTCAACGAAAACCAGTGGATGGTCATGACTATGAGAGTGACCTCTGAGGCTTTTTTATACTTCCCTTGCAGCCTGATGTGCTTGATGAAAAGCAGTAGAGGATCAACCGATTGATCGGCTAATGCCATTCTGATCAGCTTTGGGTCAACACTTTCGGATTCGACCTCTATTTCACAGTCCCTGAAACAACAAGATTATTGACGAAATGCCGAGCCCAAAAAAAGAACATCATTAAATAAATGTCATCATTTGGGAGTGGAAAAATTTGTATATGAATCATGCTTCATTAGCGATGGAGGAACTTATAGAGAGGGGAAGAAAAATATGATAAGAGTTTATTTTTTTCCTTTAACCTTATCCTTGTTCTCAATAACTCTCTTAAAAACATCACAATCGAGACATAGCCTTAAAAATCGCTTATTGTATCATCGACATTTAGGGGGCCAAACTTGCATCATATTTAGATCTTCGCATGGTACAAAAATTTATCGAGGGAAGGAAAACTGACTTTTCACATCTTTTCTTCTACCTTTGTTTCCTTCCCTAAGTCCAATAGAGTAATTCACCATCCAAACACAGCCTAAAGAAAAAACAAACAAACAAATGGGACATTGCAAGGCAAGAAGAGCACGTCAACCTGGACGGCTCAGCCTTGGATGTTGCACAATTGACATGGGCGAAGTATCAGCAACCAACGCAAAGATATACCCAATGCATTCTGCTCAACTTCCCAGAACAAATATCGCAATCGGGCCTAAACTGATAATATTCATCGGGAAGAGAATACAAGAGAGCAAGTTCGTGATGGTGATTACGGCATTTTACAGTGCGTGGTACAAAGGTATGAGGCGCCTCTATGTTCGGTCCCACAAGCCAAACAACATAACAAGGCCGGCCTCTGCACGTGGATCAACTGGTGGTCGTGGCTCTCATGTTTGATCGTATGGTGAATCATATCCATTGCCGAAAGGCATACAATGTTGATATTAAAGCTACATTTGTAGCAACTGTAGAAAAACCTCTCGCATTTTTTGCCACAGGTAGAACAGTGGCAAATGGTTTCGCCAGTGAGTGGGTGGTGAGAGTGAATTGGGTGTGTCCGTAGCTCTCGGGGAAGCTCTGCACATGATTGGTGCAAGTAAAATTGCACTATATGCACCAATAGGTGGGACCCCAGATTGGTTGTTCACTTCACATCCATAGCAGGATAAATAAGTACCCACATTGTTGTGTTCTTTGAAAATTAATCGATGATTTTTGTGGCTAAAATGATTGAGCTCCCGTTTGGAAGAACCTAGTTCTCGTTTGGAATCAATTTGTATGTGCATTGCTGTTCTTCTCGGTCCATATAACCCCAAAACAAAACAAAAAACAACAAAGGTCATGAGCACAATCTTGAATGCCGAAACAACTAGTTAATCCAAGACATAGTTTAGTTAATGGCCATATGGTAGATATACCGAGCAATCGTTCGAAATCTCGAGAATGTTATAGGATTACTTCAGCACGCAGCTATCATATTTCAAATCCCGAGAAAATTATTGGATTAATCCAACGCCTTGTCGTTAGGACACCAGAGGCGAAGCTCCAGCCACTCGGGCAGGGTCATGTTACAAAATAAAATTCTTCTCATTGGAAAATTGCATTGACCCCCGCCTAGTGTGCAAAAATGAAGGCTTGCTTGGTTTTCTTCTAAACAATTCATGTACAAAATTCAGCAAGTAAAATTCACGGAAAATTAACTAACTGCTTAAATTAGGGATTGGGATGGTATAATTAATTACCAAGTAATTTTTGGGAAATTTAGTTGACCGACAAGACAAATTTCCTTAAGTTGCCGCTAACCCGCTCAATGGGCAAGACTCAAGAGGTAAGTTACTGATACTACTACTTAAGTTGCCACTACCCCGCTCATCGCTTAATTAAAGTCAATTGAATTGTTTTTGTCCTTTCCTCAATTTTTTTAATCTCAAAAGCTAAACAAATTCGTTACAGTATAATCGAAAAAGCCAAAAAAAAGTTATCTGTGTTTCTTACTTTGGTCCATATTCTTTTATTTCTTAATCGAAGACAAACATATTTTGACTGAAAACTATAAAAAATAATAATAATAAATAAATAAAAATCAACTAACAATTAGTAAAATCAACCACCTACAACAATAAATATAAATTAGTCCCAATTTACGATTATTGCTGTTGGGTAACCGAATCCCCAAGACTCAGTAATGACGCATACAGATTAGACAACAAAAATTGCAAAAACCCTATCAGGCGGAATTAGGATTTTACCACAGCTCCTGCTTCACGAACACTGGTTGAACTTGTTATAGCACACCTTGCTGTATGCCACGAATACTACTCGACCGTACCTTACAATCTAATACCGTATTCCCCGCACGTCTAGAACACAAACCGAATGTGGACTCTTTCGTGATCTGTTTGCTCTCTCTAAGCCTGCCTCTATTTACTGAATAATAGAAAAACGTCCATCTGACCTAAAGAGCATAACGTGTATATATAGGGCTACGATAGGGACCTAAGGAGTAATAAGTCTGGGCTTCCAGTGTAAATAAGATAACTTAATCCCACCAGGATTCTATTTCTTATTTCACTAATTATAATCCACCTCATTACAGAATTATAATTGCACTCCCGTCCTTATCTCATTTATATTATGAGCTCCATGATATTAAATATTTATT
Source organism: Rhododendron simsii (assembly GCA_014282245.1). Lineage (NCBI taxonomy): Eukaryota > Viridiplantae > Streptophyta > Magnoliopsida > Ericales > Ericaceae > Rhododendron > Rhododendron simsii. Next base: position 17,151,816 of record CM024962.1, read on the forward strand.
AATCTCCCCACGTTAAGATTATAGATACCTGTTGATTAAAATAAATTACTAACAATCTCTCACTTAATTAACATCTTAACTTTGAGACTATCCGTTTAACTTATTCGATATGTAGAATACAAATAACTATCTACATGGCTTGACATAATCGAAACTTATAAGCTTACTCAAGGGGTATCATTAGTCCCTACTGTGACGTGGATTCCATCAATAATTAATAGTTATCATATACATAATGTTGCTACCCAACTAACCGAGACTATTGACCGTATAAAGATCTCACTTTTTAATGAATCAAAGTCAACAATATTAAATATACACTTCTAATAATTATTTTTAGATTAAAAGCATAAACATTCATAATAACCATGAGGTTCCAATTGTCTTATAAAGTTAATATAAAGTCAATTACCTCAATGCGGTCCTGTTTAATACACACAAAATGCACTAGCACAATGAATTAGAACTAGATCGTTCCCTGTAGTCAAGACAGACCTACTAACTATTGTACTACAGTCCTACCGATGGTGTGTCCAGTTCCATCTAAGACTGTGAACCATATCTTATATTTCACAAGAACCGATGATCCAATCTTCTGTGTGTAAGCCGAACTTTATACACTAGATCATCTACTTTGTAAAATAAAAGACACACATGCACAACATATAATAATATTATGCAAACATTGCCCATAAAAGATTCTCATCAAAAAAGGATAAAACTAATTAATACATAACAATATTAATCTATCATATAAAATCATAACTTTTACATAACCTCCTAAGAAACTTTCACTCAGACTCAAAGTGATCATGCTGCCATGCATCTCACTCACATTCCCTCTACATGACTATCAAAAGTCTTAGCATGCGTTGTACGTAAAAGGATCTGTTAAGTTGTTTACTATGCGAACTTGGACACAGCTACATCACCTCACTGAACAATCTATCGAATCAGGTGATACTTAAGTTCGACGTGTTTTCCTTCTTATGAGTCAATGGCTCCCTAGAGTTAGCAATTCTACCACTATTGTCACAATAGATGTAATAGCTAATTGCACTAAAGGAATCACTTCTAGATCCATCAAGAAGTTTCTAAGCCAAACGACCTCTTTGGTTGCTTAAGAAGCTACCACATACTCGGCCTCCATGGTGGAATCAATTAATGCACGATTGCTTGATACTCCTCCAACTTATGGCTCCACCTTCTAGATAAACACATATCTCGAGGTATACTTCTGGAATCCTTATTTGACACAAAGTCTTAGTTTGTGTACCCATAAGGTATCAAACTATCTGACTAGTAAACCAACATATAATCTCTAATTCTTTTCAGATACTTGAATATTTGTTTCACTACAATCCAATTCTCTTGCCCTGGATCAGACTGAAATTTACTAAACATGCCAACGACAAAGCAAATATCAAGTTTAGTACACAGCATAGCATACATGAGGCTTCCTACTGCTAAGGCATAAGGAACTGCCTTCATCTTCGCCTTCTCCTTAGGTGTCTTACGACACTGATCCTTGAATAGGTTGATTCCATGTCTAAAAAGGGCATAACCCTTTTTTGGAATCCTACATGCTAAAACGAGTAAGGATCTCATCTATATAAGTAGCTTATGATAAGCCCAACATCTTATACTTGCGATCTCACATAAGCTTAATCCCAAGGATGTGACCGGCTTCTCCCAAGTCCTTCATATCGAACTGGCTAGATAGTCACACCTTTACCGAAGACAACATTCCCGCATCGTTTCCGATTAGCAGAATATCATCTATATATAGTACCAGGAACACCACCACTTTTTCGTTGCTCTTCTTGTACACACATGACTCATCCGGACATTGATCATAACCAAAAAACTTGATTGCTTGATCAAAACGAATGTTCCAAGATCTAGATGCTTGCTTGAGTCCATGAATAGACTCCTTAAGCTTGCACAACATGTGCTCTTGACACTTTGCTATGAATCCATCTGGTTCCATTATGTGGATGCATTAATCCAGATTTCATTAAGGAATGCAGATTTCACAACCTTTTGCCAAAATTCTGCATCTTTATCTTCTAGTTTCTCTGTAGTTGCAGGGTTCAGCTTGTTGTTCTTCAGGGATCATATCATAAGATTCTCCCAAGAATGTATACCGATTGGGTGGGACAACAACCCTCCCACTACGATGAGGTACCGGTGTGTTAACAACTCTTTGTTACAGTGTAACTTCCTGTTCTATTGGTGTTGAAGAAGTCTTTGTCGGTCCTTCTCCTCTCAATTTCTCTAGAACAATCTTGCTTCTGGGCTTGTGGTCTATTACATAGTCCTTCACTAAGTATCGGGCATTGGTGCGAACAATGACCTTCTGATTCTAAGGACTATAAAATAATGCACATTTCGTTCCTCTAAGGTACCCCACAAATAGACAAACTTATGTCTTTGATTCCAATTTATCTGCGTTCCTATTCAGCAAATGTGCTGGACTACCCCAAACCTGAACATGCTGCAGACTAGGTTTGCGCCCAGTCCACAGTTCTGTGGATGTAGATGGTACCAAGTTAAGAATGTACGCTGCTATTTCTAGTGCATGTCCCCAAAACGAAATTGGTAAATCTGAATAACTCATTATTGATCTCACCATATATTTAAGAGTCATATTCCTTCTTTCTGCTAAACCATTTTGACATGGATACCTGGTGCTGATAATTGGGACGTAATCCTTTCAGCTAACAAGTACTCCCTAAACTCTTCCAAGAGGTATTCACCACCACGATCAGATCGCAATGTCTTAAGACATTTACCTAGATGCTTAACTGTTTCCGCCCTATACTCCCTGAATTTCTCAAAGCATTCGAACTTACGATGCATCAAATAAATATATTCAAACATTGAGTAATTATCAATCAAAATGATGAAATACTCAAAATCACCTCTTGCTTAGACATTCATGGGTCCACACAAATTAGAATGAACTAATTTCAACGGCTCTTTGGCTCTATAACCTTTTGCTGATAAAAAAGCCTCTTGGTCATCTTACCTTCTAAACAGGATCCACAGACTAGAAATTTCTCAACTTTCAATGAACCCAAAGGTCCATCCCTGACCAATCTAAAAATCCTATTCATATTAATATAACCAAGGTGTAAATGCCAAAGATACGTTTGGTTCAATTTAGAAGCCTTATTTCTCTTACATGACATATTATTTAGTGTTATTTAATTCATGCAATTGTACTGTAGGAAATATAGGATTAATAAAGTAGAGATTATCCACCAATGAACCAGAATAGATAAAACGTTTATTTAACTTAATAACCACAAAGTTACTCAAATAAACCAAATATCCATTTTTAATCAACTTAGAAATTGAAACCAAGTTTCTTCTAAGTGTGAGAACATAAAGACAATCTCTCAAAATCAAATTCCTATTATTACTAAAATTTAAAATAACATTTCCTAGTACAACTGCTATCACTCTCGTAGCATTACCCATGTGTAGATAAATCTCTCCATCACTGAGTCGTCTGGTTTCCTGGAACCTATGCAATTAATTGCAAATATGATTAGTGGTTTCCGTATCTACACATCAGGTATTGGTAGATAACACCACCAAACATGATTCAACGACTAGCGAAAAGATCAATCTTGATTATTCACTTTATTGAGATAGAATCGACATTCCTTCTTCCAGTGTTCTTGCTACTTGCAGTGAAAACACTTGCCATTTAGGCTTTTTCACTCCATCTTGAGGCGCTCTAACTGGTTCCACAACCTTCTTCTAAGACTTATTCTGCTTCTTCTTATCTTTCGACTTAAAAGTAGAATCATTTTCCGCCACTAATACAAATGGTTTCTTCACACCCAAAGACCCTCAACTGCATGGAGTTCCTTAAGAAGTTTCGTCAAAATAAAATGCATTTTGTTCATAGAATAGTTCAAATGAAACTTCTGAAAACTCTCAGACCGCAGTGAATTAAGAACAAAATTGATTTGGGTTTCTCCATCAATTTTAGCTCCAAGGATCTCTAGTTCATTAAAAAGAGTTATTATCTTCAAAACATGATCCCTAATCGGGGTCCCTTAACATGGGTTACTCACCAATTTTTATAAAATTTTGCTTCCCATTCTGTGGCATTCTCATCAGGTCTAGAAGGGCACATCTCAAATAGCACAAAATTGTGCCCCTCAGCAGGCAACACAATATCTAAGTTCCTTTTCCAGTCAATATAATTCAATCCAGTAAGTTTATTTGCTTTGAGAAAAATTGCAAGTGAATTGAAAATACCCATTTTTTGAATATGAGAATCACATAATAACAATTATGAAGGGCAATAAAAACTTGAATTTCATTTTAATATTGGTTCCCTCAATCACATGTTAAAAGAAAAACATTGGTAACCCTACACACCGTGAAAAGCATGCCTCAATGGAAAGGTCGTCTACTCTTCATCATTCGTGTAAATAGGCACAACCTTTTAATTTTACTATCTAAACACTATACTATGCCAGGCAAAATTAAATAGCTAATATTGTTTCGGTCCTATAAATAATAACAATGACTCAGATAGAGAGGATATTATAATTTATAGCTAAGTGTATATCATTACCTAGCTTTTAGACCTATTGTTCCGTTATGAACCACCTCAGATGGAGAAGTGACCCACACAACAATTATTTTAGAGCTATTCCTTTAGGAAATTTGTACCGATGATGCCACAATTAATTTTGTCCTATAGGGAGGAAGGTTCTGAAACCAACACACAAAATTAATTATATCATCTACAGACCAGGAATGGAGACCATGGTATTTATCCTAAATAAGTTCCCTCTCCCGCATAATTATTTAAAAAATTTGTGAAAGTTATCAAATTTTTGAGTTTGCAAAAAAATGTGATTTAGGTCAAAAGCCAAATATTACCATATTATCCCAATATGGTAAACTATCACATATGCAAACAATATGAAAACACAAATAATAAGGAAACACAAGATAAATAATCCAGCTATTATGGTCAAAGATGCAATCTTTGAGCAATAAGGAATCCTTCCAAACTTGAAATCCTTAAGCAATCCTTCCAAATTTGAAATCTTTCAGCAATACTTGTGTAAAAAATTTAGATAGTTTGAATCAATCAAGGAAACCAAAATCCAACTATGCTTAGGCAATAAAGTTCAGAGTTATTATATTCCCGCGTAAATTGCACAACCTTCGGTATTTTGGTCATATCTTCCTCATCCGACCTCCGATTGGAGTGATTCAAATTGGGTTGGATTCAAAATTCAATTATCTACAACTTCTGTGAAAAACAGATTTTCTAATCCCAATGTTTACTAGGTCAAAATAGCCCTGCAATCAGACCTTACAAATCTGAAAAAAAATTGGTTGCGAACCAAACAATTTCTATCTTCTATATTAACCTTCTTCAATTTCTGAATAACCGTCGAATGCTATTACAATCGAAGAAACATATATACATCGATCTTATGCCTCCATTGGGGTTCACATGTTATGTTAATTATTACAACTACGAAAAATAATTGTGGCACCCAATAAATAACACATGCTACGTTAATTATTACAACTACGAAAAATAATCGTGGTACCCAATAAATAATAATAACCACACAAAAAATTATCGTCGGATCCAATCACACAAAATCAACAAAAATCATGTGACCATAATAACTGGGTAAGAACGCTGCAAAACGAAGGTTACCATAGTTCTACGTTCTACCCTTTAACCTACGGACAACATGATTTGTTTAATCCATACGCGTGATTACAACCTACTCTGATACCGCTGTTGGGGAACCGAATCCCCAAGACCCAGTAATGACGCGTACAGATTAGACAACAAAAATTGCAAAAACCCTACGAGGCGGAATTAGGGTTTTACCACAACTCCTGCGTCATGAATGTTGGTTGAACTTGTTACAACACACCTTACTGTATGCCATGAATACTGCTCGACCGTAACTTACGATCTTCTACCGTATTCCTCGCACGTCTAGAACATGAACCGAGTGTGTACTCTTTCGTGATCTATTTGCTATTTCTAAGTCTCCCTCTATTTACTGAATAATAGAAAAACGTTCATCTGACCTAGAGAGCATAACGTGTATATATAGGGCTACGATAGGGACCTAAGGAGTAATAAGTCTGGGCTCCCAGTGTAAATAAGAAAATTTAATCCCACTAGGATTCTATTTCTCATTTCACTAATTATAATTCACCTTACTATAGAATTATAGTTGCACTCCCGTCCTTATCTCATTTTTATATTACGAACTCAATGATATTAAATACTTATTAATCTCCTCACGTTAAGATTACAGATATCCGTTGATTAAAATAAATTACTAACAATTGCATCTATAAATACTTGACCCAAACAGGATCGGACTAGATCTAGTAAAAGTTGGCTCTTTCAGAAGTAATGTTAAAGGATACAGACTATAATCTCTGTAAATTTCTAGAGAGGATGAAAGTTATTTCCATACAGCTGACATACGCAAACCCTAAATCTTACCAAAATTCCTCCTAAATTGATACAAAGCACGCGAATCAGAAGAAGTTGTGGAGTCCCTTCACAGAATAAATAGTTGTGGCGAATCAACAATGAAAGCAAGAAAGAACGAGAAGAAAATTTTGATGAAGAAGAGTAATGTGATAGAAATTAAAAGCCTCTCAATTTCTATGGCACATACAGAACACACACCATCTCCCACCCATCCTTCGTCTGTAATGGTCGATTTGTGCTCCTTGGTATTGCTGTCCTTGATATATGACTGTAAAATTTTGGGGGAAAGAGCATGGGCAGGTGGCGAAAACTTTTTCAGTGCCTAGGGGGTACCACGTGGTACCCGCTTGCACATCCGAGTCATCCATGTCATTTTTAAACAGCTCAAATTTAGAGAGAGAAAGTGATGGGGTAAGAGGAGAAAAAGGGTTTCAATCCGAGCTGTCCAAAAGTGTATCGGACTGCTCGGATGCGCTGAGCAGGTATATCCCACAGCTCGGATGCGCCGAGCGGATACCACGTGGGATATACCTGCTCAACACTGAAGGGTGGTAGGTGGCAGTGGAAGTGGAAAAAGTTATCAATCATTCCACACACCACGAATCCTATACGAGATTCCTTAAATTGTTAAAATGCGGGCCTTCCCTTTTTTCGATCAAATTTCGATGATCCGAACCGTTCAGTGTGTTCAGATTGTAATTTTATAAGTCCCCACGAAAAATCAACAAAACAAAAACGGGAAAGTGCTTCATCCGAGCAATTTTGATTGAACGATTCAATGAAAAACTGCTTTAATAAAGCTCTTCCCAGTCCCTTTTTTTTTTTGCTGATTTCTCACAAATACCCTTAAAATCACGTTTTGAACACATTGAACGGTTCGAATAATCAAAATTTGATCAAGAAAGGGGAGATCTGCATTTTATTAAAATAAGGAGGATCCTGACTATCATTCTACAACAACAAACATTTACACAAATTCATTCGCATTCACATTGGGGCGCACACGTTACACTTCCAATGTGTGTGGAAGTCACTAAAAGATGTAAGAATATGTGTAAAGTGTTTGTGCGTATGTGTGTGGTTATAAAATAATTATTTCACTGTAACTTTTGGAATAGGCTACACGCCTACACCAGACCACACTACAATAAAGATTTCAAAAATGATACTCACACAGATTTTTCGTGCACAAATCGTGCCCAAATTGTGATGTAGGGCCCATTTCGGATCTAAGACAAACGATCTGACCCGTTCATTAAATGTAAAATATTTTTTCAAGGATCCTTGCATAAAAGCAAATCAATCCGATACGTATAGGTACTTAATTCAATCATCTAACTTTTCATTATCCTTAAATCTAAATAAAAAATTAGATAATTGAATCGAGCATTTACAGGTATTAGATTAAGCTTATTTTTTTGTGGGAACCCTTGAAAAATTATTTTACATTTAATTAATGAATCGGATCGTTTGTGTGGGATCCGAAGTGGACCACACTGCAATTTGTGCACAGTTGCTATGTGAGTAGCATGACTCTAAAGAGTTGAGTATTTTTTTTTAAAATTTTTTCCCCCTTTGTTGTCATGATTCCATATATTGTTTTGGTTCATAGTACTATGTAAGATATTTTAATGTAGGTTTGCCATATTGTATAGCGGTGAGCATGGTCCGGATTGTAGTAAACAAATAACCAAATTAATACCTACGGATTATGAATTTGAAGAACCAAACCAGCCCACAAAAGGCATAGAACCAAACCAATCCAAACCATTAAATACGATTTGGTTTCAGTTTTAAACCACGGTTTGCTTTGAACTGAGCTATCATCTTCAAAAAATATTTAAAGTACTTAACATTACGAAGCTAAATCAAAAGAAAACTTAAACTTATTAAAATCAATTTCATTCAAATTACCAACATACACTAACATTAACCAACTAATTAAGAGTAGAATACCAACAATTGCCTCAAGTCTTAAACTAATTAAATGAAATAATGATAAGTCACTAAAATGAACCAACTAAGAATACCAATTACTAAACATCTTAAGATAGTTTAACTAAATGAAAGGCAAAAGAAAATTCCTAAAACTATTGAATTGAAATGAGGTAGCAAAAGAGCAGTAGTAGCAGTATGGGTAGCAATTAACTTGCCCATATTTATTTGGTGAATCATAATTTAATTATATATATATATATGCACTCTGGATTCCCTAAGGGATCCCAGACAGAAGCTGTGGTGCGGGACTCTGGCTCCCAACCGTTGGATTTAATCCAACGGCCACGGAAATAAAAAGCCAACGCGCGGATCCTAAGAGAGTTGGGTCGGGTAAAAACACGCGGATCCGGGTTCTAACAAAACACGCGGATCCTCCCATTTCTCATTCAAACACAGACAACGAAAAGAGAGAGAGAGAGAGAGAGAGAGAGAGAGAGAGACCGCAGATGACGAACAAGAAAAAGATCGATCGATCCAGAAGAAGATTGACACCCCCACCACACTACCAATGTCTCTCTCTCTCTCTCTCTCTCTCTCTCTCTCTCTCTCTCTCTCGGGTTTCATTTCTGATTTTCCATTCTGGTTCGATTTAGGGTTCGTTTTTGTTTTGAGATGACGAAGACGAAGCATCTCTTTGACTTAGGTATCTCTCTCTCTCTCTCTCTCTCTCTCTCTCTCTCTCTCTCTCTCTCTCTCTGTGTGTGTGTGTTTATGTATGTGGGTGTTTTGGTTTGAGCAAGAAACTAATTTTCTGGGTTACAATAAGAACCCTAATTCGACCGTACATCTGCATTGTATGATTTTGAAGCCCTAATTTTGGGCTTGGATTTGTAATTTTGAAGCCCTACATTTGTTGCTTTGTTGGTATGGGTTTGTGAAAAAAGTTAGATTTTTTTTTCCTTTCTAATTTTGTAAAATTAGGGTGTTGTTTTTTTGTAATCTCTGGTTCTAGGGAACTTAATCATATTCTAGGATTTTCAACTCTTTACCCGACATGAATTTGGAACTCAAATAACTTCCGCTTGATTGATTACAGTGATCTCCAAAATAGTGCAACTTGTTTTTATAATTGAGCTTTTTGGTTGAAATAAAATGCTCTATATAATGCTTTGGCATATTGAAATTGTTGTTTGTGTTTGCGGACTGTATATCTGCAAACTGCCTTTTGGCGACTATCCTTCTTGTTCTTGCAAGTTTTACCTCCTATAAAATGCATAATCCCCGAAAGAGCCATAAATTTTTTTTGATTCATGCAAGAATAATTAAACATCCAATTCATAACCTTTTGTGCTTTTGCTTTTTCTTTACTTTGGCTTTACTAATAATCAAATCATTATTTCTTTTTTTGTATGATGATCTCATTTAATAGGTCCCATCTCTGGGAATGCCTTGAAGGAGGACATTAGCATGTGATTTTACTGTCTAAAGCTGTTCTTGATTTTGTTGTCTGTTATTGGATCTGTTTTCTTCTTGTTGTTGCTGTTGTTGATTCTGCTACTGCGGGTTCTCTTGTTGTTCATGCTGTTACTGAAGTGGTTCTAGATGTTACTGGCTCAATCTGCTATTGAATCTATTTTCTCTTTTAGTCGTAGTGTTGAAAACAAAGGAATTTTGTTATTTACCATGGGAGTTTTTAACATTCCAGCTTCTTGTTTACTTCTTGTTGCCGTTAATGATCAAGTTTATTGGTTTCTGTATTAAATTCACCCAAGAGTGGATTCTAACTTGGAAAAAGGCTTATTTCAAGAACAGTTATGTTGAAGTTCTTTCTTGTAATACTTTTCAGTGGGCATGGCAAGAAAATGGGGCATTTCGTATAAAGTACATGGGTTCTCTCTGTTCCTCCAATATTCAAGTTTTACTAGTACTAAAGGTGTTGCATTTGGGTTCTCTCTGTCTCAATCTTTTTCACTGAAAACATCCAAACTGTCTACTAATTGAGAAAACTTCTTATCATACCCCTAAGTTCAGCTAAAAAATTGCCAACACCAAAGTCAAGCAGAAACAAATTTCCTTACAGTTCCAAGAAATTGTTCAAATAAGTTGCATTACATTCATAACCTAATCAACTAAGGCATGTATTTCATGTTCCTCATATTCAGAACAGTTACATCAAGACTTGATTTTCTTTTGTAATTTCTTCCACCTCCTTGGTCAAGACTTGATTCTGTCTTGTAATTTCTTTCATCTCCATGTTACTTTTGGGGTCAATCCAATAGAAGAAATCACATCCATTAGGTTCCTGCATAACAAAAAAAAATGACATCTCAGTAACTAATGCATGGAATAAATCATAGCACCATACAGTCATTTTTTTGCAGTTTGAATAAAATATATACAAGCTGATAGAGTTTTTGCAGTTTTGCTAATAGATACAAGCTAATAGAGATTATGGTTTCCTAGCTCTCCATGGTTCAACTTAGTCATGCTGTACTGCAAATGCAAACTTTTTTTTTTCAACTACAAATGCAAACTGACGGAGTAAAGCAATATGGGTTCAAAGCCATTTTAACATCTACAATCCATCATCACTGTACAATAAGAGTCTCTTTGCGTGCAAATGGCTACTAAATAGATTCAATGGAATTGCATCATCAGAAATCAACTCAATACAGCCCTTAATTTCAACCATTTAGCATTAGCTGAACGCAACCTACTTAAACCTCAACAAGCTCTTTCTTCCTCAAAATCCTCCATTTTCTCCTCACCATTGAAGTGAGTCTTTTTACTCACTTTAAGGTCCCAACTACCCAACATACCCATCTATTACTCACATCCACAACCTCCTTTTCTCATCCGGTCTTACCCGCACTCATCCGTAGCCGTCCATCCTCATCCAAGCTCAAGATCAAAGAGGTATAATGTAACGATCCGGATTTTGGCCCTATTTATTGATTTCACAATTTATAATGGTGGAAATCGTACCCATGCGTCGAGATTAAAAGAAACGAAATTATGCTCTGTTTTAGAAAATGGAAAATGGAACCCACTGTGCTTGCACGTTTTGAGTTTTCAAAAGAGGTACTGATATTACAATTGCCCCCTTGTATTTTCATTAGTTCCAAAGTTGACCCTAAACTATGTGTTTAACATATTTTATCAATTGTTGTTACATTAAATGTTAGGATAATAAATGCATGTTATGATCAACTTGCCTTGATTATTAACTGTGATTAGTATTAGAATTTATAACCGTACAGTAACTAACCTTATTCTTGGTAAGAAAAAGTTGATTTTTAAAAAAAATAAATGATAATATCGGTAAATGAAAAAAAAATAAAACAGTAAATAGTTAAATAGATAGAACAATTATAGACTCCAACTCAGTAACACTAGGATTCTTAAATTTACCAGATTATAAATGTTCTACGGGTTATGAAAATGTTAATGAAAATCCTCAAAGTTAATAAGATTATATTCTTGTTCGATAAAATTTAAATAATTCGAAAGTCCTCGGCCCAATCCTAACATCTACATAGTTAATTATTTTGCACTTATAAATTGCTTTGCTTGTGTTCTCATTGAAATGTATCATGTTGGATTCAGTTGTTGTTGGAGATATATGATTGGACATGCTAGTCGGACTTAGGTTTACTGGATGGTTACGAGTAGTGACACACGTAGACGATGTTAAGTAAATGGAAATTGGTAAAGTGTTGGAAGTGTGAGTGTGTGAATTGTGATTTGAGGCATGGTGATGGCAAGAGTAACCAATGGGGCCCTGTGTTGAAATGGGTTACCTGCGGGGCCCTGTGTTGAGAAATGTTGTGACGCTAATGTATGATACGTCATGGGAAGTTTCTCTTCGAGGAAGAGAATGGGTCCCATGAGACGGTTATAGTTAGTGAGACGTTAATGTGTGATACGTCATGGGAAGTTTCTCTTGGAAAAGAGAATGGGTCCCATGAGACGGTTATAGTTAGCGTGGGGTAGTGGATGTCCGACCCTAATGTACGATACGTCATGGGATGACTCGATCCTCCTGTTATGGTCTTAAGTGAGAACATGCTCGGTACATAACTTAGGTGCGCTCACCTAGGACCCTGGTGCAGGATAAGCAAGAGGAAGAGTGGACCCATGAGACGGTTGTAGTTAGTGGATGTGGGAGGAAAGGATCTCGTGGATATGATCCTTTGATTTCATGTAAGATGATAGATAGTAAAGAAAATGACAATGTGTTATAATTCTGTACCTCTCTTTTATTATCAATTGTGATATTATTGTTATTATTGAATGTTAATTGTAGAATAAGGGGTTAGTAGGATTGGGATTATTCTACTGGGTGAATTATCACTCACGGATACGTTTGTATTCTGACAAATCGTTTGCTTCGGCGTTCAATTTGCCAGAGTGTGCAGGATTCCACAGTGGAGCGGTTGATACAGGTGGGATCCTTAGAACGGAGTCGGGGCCAATGTTGCTTGGAATTCGTGTCAAAACTAGAGTTGCTCTGGAGTTACTTTTGTTAAATAAATGTACACAGATTTTTTTTTTGTATTATTTTGAAATTGTAATTTTTGTATAAGGATAAATGGGGGCCTAGAAGTTTGTAAAATTCAGCATATTTTAAGAATAATGCACCCAAAATTCATTGGAAAATCGGGGCGTTACATATAAACTAGTTTCCTTAGGATAGGTTTAACCCCCTTGGTTAAACACTGACTCAAAAATCATTTTCAAAAGCAAAAATAAGCCATTGTGCTGGGCACACTACGCCGCGCGGCGCTTTGATGCGTCGCACGACATAGTATGCTCAAACGAACGGCATTCCATATAGCTACTGTTTTTTTGTTCAAACTGTTTGGATCATAGTCATCCTTTGCCAGGCCTGTTTTGTTGCTACAATATCAGGTGTTGGTGCTTTCAAAATAAGACCATATTACAAGCCATGTTTGGTTATATAAACAAAGCTTTTTTGATCATTTTGGATGGTTAAACGCATTAAAAATCGTTTTATGTTTGCGGCTTCAAGGAATGGTACCCTCTCAAAATGATCCAGTGACGAAAGCACCATCTGATGTTTGTTAAAAACCCCGTGCGTACTACTCAATATGCCAGGCGGCGTTCTGAAACTTAACGATAACCTGAAAACAGAACAGATATCCCACACGGCGTACTGTAAAGCCGTGCGCGGTATTACAATACGCCGTACAGAAGGATTCTGAGATCCAGGCAGTTTCTATTGAAAAGTTCCTTTCTTCTGCATCATCTTTACCATCCCTGTACAGATAGCACCACGTGCACGTTAACGTGATATATATTTCCCATGTCCCTTTCCCCTTTACTTGTTTATTAAAGAGCTTGATTTTCAAAAAGATATCTTAAATTCCTATTTTGAAAATATTTAGTAGAGACCGGTTTTACCGGGCGAGTGGGGTGCTTTTTCAACAAAACCTTCCCTACTCGTAACATGGCTCTCAAACCCAAAATCTCGACGTTTTCGTTAGACCAAATGCCTATTCAAAATGGGTTCTTGGTTTCTCGGATCATCCATCTCAAAAATCCAAGTGGCGACTCGGGCGAGCGCCGGTCTGGGAGCCCACAGAGCTGGAGAGCACCAAGATGGGTGACAAGGACAGCTTCGCTGATTATGTGAAGCGTTGGAGAGCCAAAGCCGCTCAAATGCAATATAAGCTAGATCTGAAGGAGCAAATTTGGATCATAACTAAGAACTTGCCAAGTGCCTTTGCACCATACATGGTCTTCTCTCAAGCATCTCTGAACTTTGATACCTTTTATGATTCTGGGCTGGCAGTAGAAGAAGCTCTTAGGGATGGTACCTTGAAAAGAGAGAAACAGGTTCAAAATCTAAAAGGGCGTACTTTGGAAATAGCAATGTCCTCTTCAATGCCAACACCTACCAAGCTGGAATGTCTTTTGCTAAACCGGTAAAGGTAAACCAAATCACTAAGAAACCAAAATCCCAGAACCAAACCTTCACCCAATTTAGCACCACTAGATCCGCCCAACTTAAGAAACTTGTTGAATTCGGGGTTCTGAAAGTGCTCCCACCACCACAAACTCTCCCACCAAACCATCTTAGAGTGTGCGATGATCAAAAAGCCGAAGTTTAGAAAGACTTGATAAAGATAGAATAAAGTTGTAGACAACCCAATTTGGCCTAACGGTTATTTCAAGTCCCACCTTGGGGACCATCTCGATGATGAATGGATACAGTGATTGCTGTGACTTCTTGTAAACCTTAGGACTTTTGGTGAGTACTTTTAACCACTTAGAGGACCCAATTCAGAGCCAAATAGCCTTTCAGACAGACATACAGCATCTTAGAAAAAATACATTTATCAGCCGTAAGATCGATTTCTTGGCCACCAGATCCATTCCTCGGCCGCCAAATCATCTTTTTCCAGAATTCTAGAATGTTCTGTCAGTCATTTGATGGACGCACCAAAATCCTAGCAGCCTTTTTCCGATTCTTTAGGGCTACTAAAGCAGATTCAATCATAGATCTTGTTACCCTAAACTACCTTATTGATTCACGCCATTTGATTGGCCGGAGTGAGTCACCAATTGCCTATATAAAGAGGTCTAAGGGTTTCGAAATTAACATTCAATTCCTACATCTCATAGCTCCAAGCTCTGTAGAAATCATCTCTCATATCTCCTCTACAAAAGTCCTAAACCTTTATGAGCAGCCGCATCCCGAGTGATCAAACCCCGAAATACAAACCCTAATCCTAGGGTTTCGAGAAAAAGATCAGTCAATCACCCTTAATCCAAAGCAATCAAGCACTGAGGGATCAAGGTGGTGAGGCTCAGGGGCCTATGGTTTGATCTTTTTCATGTTTTTTTTTTTGTAGTAATCATATTATTTTGATTATCTGTTAAGTGTTTGTTCTTATGTGAAGAAGAACATCGGCTGGGGTATCAATCCTTCGGCCGATACATCAACCCAGTGGGATTTCTCGACCGTGACATCCATTCACCGACCGGGGGATCTATTTCCTAGGACAGTTTATCTTTTCTGCTTATTTCTGATGCATGCTTCAATTATCTTCTTAAGCTCACCATTAACTGTTTAAAGGCTAATAAAACAGATTATTTGTTTAGAATTAAATAAAGCATATATTAATCGTATGTTGAACAATTATGGGCCAGTCTCACAACTGGGCAAAGAGGGGTGCCTAGCACCTTCCCCTTATTGTACTTTTGGCTTCCGTACCCAGAATCTCTATTTGTTTTTCCTAGTTTTTATAAGCTAGGTGGCGACTCTGTTTTGATGATAACCATTATCGTGTAGCGATGTTCCTAACCATGGGAATATCCATGATTTCAGTTTATGAAGTGGAAAGCAAACAAACAAACAATGATCAATCTGTATGGCGATACCTTGTTTGGGAGGTGTCTACAAAAGTGACTAAGCAACCTATTCCATCTCAAGCCTTATAAGATTTCTTCTATTGGCAACAAAACTGCACAACACTGCCTAGTTTATCGCCACCTATATAACATGTCCAGTTTTCTATAGGTTAGCACAAAATGGACCAACCCATCTCTTAAAAAAAGGCAACACTAGTTTGTACATACTACAAAACAGGTTTGTAAGGAAAATAACTAGAAAATGAGAGCAGATCTGTCCAAACGAAAACATAACGTGCAAAAAGTACCAAAAAGTTTCCATCATTGAAACTTAAGGAAATACCCATCAAGTATGCATACACCCAAACACAGTACCAAACTTTCTGCATAATCAATGATGTCCATGGAACCAAGCAAAATAATTAGTGGCCTAGGTAAAGAATTAGTCTAACATAGAAATTAAGAGCAAGAAATGAGAGGAAAATGGACTTGTTGAACAAAAAAGAGACCTAATCACCTTGCACTTTGTCCATGACATAACATTATTGTTGCTAATTGTTGACCAATCATCTGCTTATGCTAACAATATATATAAGGGAAATTTCAGTCTTGATGAGTGATGAATGAAAACCCACTAGGGCAACCACCATATAAATGCATGATGTGATTCATGTTCAATTTGCCCATACAAGTAGAATTGTTGTGTTTAATCTCCTAATGGTGGCAAAGGGAAAGACGGGAACCCGAATGGGGTTTTTCCAAGTGTGTGTGAGATCGACCACCACAAATCCTCTTTAATTTGGACTATTGTTAATGGATTTTACATGTATATTTCCAATCTCAGGGTGTTGCTGTAAACTTTTCATAATTGAACACAGGGACAATCAAAACTCAAACAACTAAATCATTTCAATAGGGCATTTTATCAAACAGGTAATATACCAGAAAAGTAAACTTATGTCCAACACTATATTGTTGAAACCCAACCTAGTTAACACCCGCAAACACCATACGAACAACTCAAAGAAATACTCTAACACTTATACCCGAGTAGGTGCATGAATTAAACAACAACTATGTTCGCTTAGTATTCAACGTAATTAGTGCTAGACCTTCTAATGTTTGGGTTCTTCGAAATAGATGATTCTGCTCTTAAACTAGGGCTTCAAAATGGAATCCCTTCAATATATGAGAACATCGTTACTTATCAAAAACAGTAAAGTATGAGAATATCAATTTGACATGAAAGACCCACTTGACGGAGGACAAGGATTTACGCCATGAACATAATTTATGCCATTCAATTTCAAAAAACTCTACGACAACCGTCAACTTCGAACTCTTCAATTTCAGGTAAGTCTTGCAAGGATGAAGAGCATAGAGGAGAAGGAAGGAGGAGCAAACCTAGATAGAGGATGGAGAGAGAACGTTCTACTAGGGAGAGAGAAGAAGGGAGGAAAGAGGTGATTTTGAGGAGTAGGATATAACGTCGAAGAGAAGGGTAGAATGGTCCATTTTGAACATGGTACCATGTATTTTGGTGATAAAAATAGGAGATACCATGCAGTGGTGATTTGGAAATTGAAGACCATTAAAGTGGTAAATTAGGCCCTTGCCCTCCACCTGCCGGTAATTCTCCCAAAGATTTTGGACGGGATCAAATTCAAAACCCCTCGCCATTTACATTCCCAAACCAAGGATAAGACCTGGGCCCACGTGGGTGTAAACTTATACCCTTGCCAATCCACCATCCGATCGGGCCCCGAAGGTAGAAGAGCAAGAAGATTGACCGAGATTACCTGCGCCAGGGACTGAGCGGCACGTTTGAGAGAGAAAGAGAGAGAGAGAGATCCGCGGTTAGGGTTTTCAGAATCGAGGTCAGTTGAGCGTCTTAATCTCTTAATACTCTTCGTGTTCTTCTCACGGAGGAAATGGTGAGTTTGCTTCAGTGTACGGTGATGATGATGTTTGTTGTGTGTGAGAAAGAGGCGTGTATGTTTTGTGCAGGAGTCGAGTGTGAGAGGTCCGTAGAGAGGGCGGTGAGGTGGAGAGCCGCGAGCGACCAGGAGAGAGAGAGAAAGAGAGAGCGCTTAGGATTTTGATCACAAGGCCAGGGAGCTAAGCGATTTTGCTAAATTAACATCGCCATGTCGGAGAAAAAGCTCGTGGTAAGTCTTTAGCGTTTTAATTTGGCGTTGTCGTTGTTTGATGTGTAGATAGAGATGTTACTGATTTTGTGATTTGTGTTCTACGAATTTTAGGTTTTGGGAGTCCCGTGGGATGTCGATACGGATGGCTTGAGGGATTATATGAGCAAGTTTGGGGAACTGGAGGATTGTATTGTGATGAAGGTCACTCTTCCCTTTTAATATACAACTTTTTACACATCAAATTCGTTTACATGTTACGAAAGACTCTCTTGAACCGTGTTTCTTGTAATTATGCCATTTAGCGGTCTTTTTTAGCTCTTTCATTTTGGTCATAATGTGAATTACAGAAACAGTGACTTTATGGTTTTGGATAGAAAGGTCGGCATTGAGATTGAAATTTCTTTTTATTACTATTTCTTGGAATTTGGACGCACTTTTCGTTGTATTATTGGGAAACTAACGATTTATAAACCGTCGTTGATGTATGATCGGCTGACAATTAAGCATTGATTAATCACTTCTTGCTGACCTTGGCAATAAACTTTCTGGCCTGACATGGGAATGGCAAACTGGTGCATTTTCTGCAGGTTGCCAAATATAGGGAAGTTGTATCGCAAAGGATTTGGTATAATATAAACCAAACCAAACTTCGCTTTGTGTCCCGATCATGGTATTGGCTTATGCTCAGGAAATTATTACTTGAGTGATTCCACCTTAAATTGTTTCTCAGAATCACGGGATAAAATATTCTGTTCTTAGTTTTGTTACGTATTAATCTGTCACAATTCTCATGGTAAGTTGTATTTGAGGAATGTCAGTACATTCTATTTGCACACATAGTAAGAGACATAAGAATTGAGACACCTCCATCTTTTAACTGCTAACTTGTTTCCTCAAGTTCTTACCTTATCCTATGCGGTTTAGATCATTGTATTTGCACACATAGTAAGAGATCAAACGATTAAGACACCTTCATCTTTTGCCTATCAAAAAAAGACACCTTCATCATTTAACTACGACACTGTTTCGTCAAGTTTTTACCTAATCAAATGTGATTTAGACTTGGAGAGACAGGGAGAGAGGTGTTGTCTTGACCCTGGTTTAGTAGGAAAGATGAACAAGGAGGAGGTGTTGTATATAGGTCCAACTTTTGAGGCATTTAGTTACTGTTGGCACCGTCATAACAGTATTGTTTGGTCATAAATTCAAAGCTTTTTATATAATATGATGTTAGTATGAGTCATGACCAAGGGTTGCGGATAAACGACTCTTTGTATGGTGATAGGTCTCCACATCTATTATTGTAGGATGGTGATTTTTCTTATCGAAGAGAACGGCCGCTGTTTGTTTATAGGACTTGAATCACGTTATTCGTCAAAGTATCTCGTAGTTGAAATTCTCGCATCATTGGTTTCTCATTCCTTTGGGAGAACCATAGTTGTCAAGGGCGAAAGGCGCAAAGTTTTGTTGGGCCTAAGGCGTGAGGCGATAGGCGCAAGGCCAGTTGTGCGCCACCTATGCGAAAAATATTTATTTCTGAAATTAATTGTGTTATGTGCGCTTTGTTGAAACAAGCTCGCTTTTTTGTGTGCTTTTTTAAAAAAGCTTTTGTGTGCTTTTTTGAAAAAGCTTGCTTTTTTGAAAGAAAGTGCGCTTTCTCATCTATGTGAGATACACTTTTCTCAATTTTCAAGAGCCCTTTTACGAAGCTTGTTATGCCCAAAAGATGGGGAAGATTGAATCTGTCATGACTGCTGGGACTAGACTGACTAACGTTCCTCGCCTGGAATCAGAGATGAACCAAAACCCAACAGAGGGCATTTTCTAAGGGTGGTGATTTTTGACGTGGGTACAAAAGCGAAAAGCTCAACCCCAACAGCTTTGCTTCCCAGAGGACTTTATCGGTAACGGGTGGCACCGCATAGTGGGGACAATCTTTAGTATGTGCCAACAACTCCTCCCACACTGCCTTACACACCTATAAGGAATTTCTCGGTCCCAACCTCAAAGTAGTTCAAGTTTTGGGCAAGGTTGAGTTTGTGAATGGAAAAGTTATTCCTTGATGATTGGAAGGGGAGACAGAAGTCTAAAATGACTCTTCTCCCTGGAGGCTTTTTGGCATTTCATCTTTCTTGATTTCCTAAATGGGAAGCTCTCTGATCTTTCCTTCGATTTTGAGTTTTTATTTTATAGAAGAATGGTAACAAAAAGAAGAGCGCCAGCTCCAAAAATGCTTTTTTGCATTTCACAATTGTCACTTTTTTGACTCGGATATCTATTCCAACATTTCCAGAGGTTTGATTGATTTGAAAGAAGCGCATTTTTTTTTGCATTTCACAATTGTCACTTTTTTGACTTGGATATCTATTCCAACATTTCCAGAGGTTTGATTGATTTGAAAGAAGCGCGTTTTTTTTTTTTTTGCACCTTGTCACTTTTTGCGCTTTTTGCTCGCCTTTTTCAAGTCGCCTCGCTGGGGGTCAGCAAGGTGCTGGGATGCGCCTCACCTCACCTGTAACTTACTGGGCTTAAATGGGTACATATAAAAAATCGCATACAAACATGGATAAAGTTAAAGAATAAAGTTTTCCTTGAATCCTTTCAATATTAACTAAACACATTCGTTAACATGTCTTATGCTGCAGGAGCGGTCCACTGGTCGTTCTCGTGGTTTTGGATATGCAACATTTGCATCAATCGAGGATGCTAAGGTGAGTCGTGCTTATTTTATTTTCATCAGTCAATTGCTGTTAGTCATATCCTTCGAAAGACTTGGTATTGTGTGGAGTTTTCTATGCAAACCTGTCTACTCCTTGGATAAGACAGATTCTTAGTATAGTACCTTTTCTGAATCACTTACTCTTTCTCCTTCTCTCCCTTGTGAAACAGAATGCATTGTCCAGTGAGCACTTCCTCGGCAATAGGGCGCTGGAAGTAAAAGTAGCCACGCCTAAGGTTGTGTTGCAAATTTGCAATATCATATATCACTTGCAATATTCTATTGTGATGTCGAACTTCTATTTCAATTCCAGCTTTAAATATGTAGTTACTCTTTGAAATACAAACTTTTTTTGGTTATGGATAGTATCCAAATTATAACAAGCATAAATTTCTCTTATGTTTTTGGTAGGAGGAAATGCGAGCACCATCAAAGAAAGTCAGCAGGATATTTGTGGCCAGGATCTCACCATCTGTTACAGAAGCTGCTTTTCGAAGGTAATTAAGTTTTTATTTTTATTTTTTGTAGAACTTTTAAGCATTATTCTCAAGCCACGGTGTGTTTTTTGAACTTGTTTTATGACTTTCATCATGCAGTTATTTTGAGCAGTACGGTGATATGACAGATTTATACATGCCAAAGGTTCATCTCTCTTCACCCTTTGCA
Source organism: Rhododendron simsii (assembly GCA_014282245.1). Lineage (NCBI taxonomy): Eukaryota > Viridiplantae > Streptophyta > Magnoliopsida > Ericales > Ericaceae > Rhododendron > Rhododendron simsii. Next base: position 17,173,180 of record CM024962.1, read on the forward strand.
CGCACTCCACCCAACATGTATGCGCACACATTGTGGAGGCAAAAATATCACATACATTTTTACGGGGACAATTTTGTATTTCTTCAATAAACAGATCCTTTTAGTCCGAAGGTACTTGTAGAAGGTTTCTTTCGGAAATGAATTTGATTCATTATACTTAGCATTGTCCATTTGCAGGATCCAAGTACAAAAGGGCATCGTGGAATTGGTTTCATTACTTTTGCAAGTGCTGGTCAGTCCTCTTTAGTTTTCCCCTTATGTTCTGCTTTATGTGGAATATTTGTCTCACCCCATATGGGTTTCAACTTTCACTTGATGAAATTTACTTCAGGCTGTGTTTTTCGTGTTAGGGAGGAATTAAGAGTGGAAAAGTAAGCATACTGAGATACAAAACACGGAAGAAGTAGTTAGGGGATATCTTGGTGGAGACTAGCTCGTAGTGGGTTGCATGTGCTTAGCAGCATTGCTGGATTGCAACCATCAATATTGTGGTTCCTAATCGGGCTGCTCAAAAAATCCGGTGAACCGTGAAACCGGTTCAGACCGAACGAATCCGTACCTTTTGGATTTTGTCCGTGGATTAATGGTCCGAACACGGATTGAAAAATTAGAAAACCATGACTCGCGGTTTGGTCCACGGATTTTCATTACGAAACCGTGGATTAACCGAATTGGACCATGAAATATTTATTTTATATAAATAATAATTAAAAATATGTGTATTTATATAATTAATTGTTAGTAATGTTAAAAAAATTTTCTGCCAATTTTAGTATTTTATCTTAATAATGGGATATATTGTAGATTCACATAAAATATAGGGGGTAAATAGTAGTTTTTTTTTATAAGTTACGGGTAACACTAGTTCAGTTTCAGTAGTGCATTTCTTTTCCATTTTTTTTTTATATGTTATGTACTATAATGATACAATCTATTAGTGTCGAGACTCTTTTGAATCTAATTTTTGAAGTAGGTCTTTGGTAGTTTATGTAACAAGTACTTTCTGGTGGTGGTAAACTTAATTCTGAGTGTAACCTTCTTCTTTTTTGCTATAATCCGTGGACAAAACCTTAACCAATCCGCGAGTCACGGATTGGATTAAAACTGGACCGTAGGACTTTTGGTTCGGACATGGATTTCATTTTATAAAAACCATGACCAGCAGTTCTGTCTTTCTAGGAATCCGAACCTAACCGGACCGCGAGCAACCCTAGTTCCTAACAATTCAAGTTCCTTTTGTCTGCTCAGTTGGACTGGTATTATCTAGGACTAGTGGATGCAATGTATTTTTAACCCAAAAGTGAATGGAATTAGAGAAAATAGAAAAGTAATAGATGACAATAGGTACCCCATTTTGTTAAATTTCAAGTGAGCCCGTCTACGTTAGAGCACAATCAAAGTCCAAGAAAAATCAAGCTCAACATAGTAATTTATTAACTCCAACACCTGCAATAAGACCACATGCGCACCCCTGCACGTTTTATAGGCACAACACAAACAATGATGCCAAAAGCCCCAAATTACCTTGGTAGAGAGGAGAGGAGAGTCGGGTAACCCATAGCAGCTATATCAACTACAACTTCACGGCAATCATCAATAAAGTAACATATTCATATCATTAGATTGTTCGGGCTAACATATTCATATGTCTAAGGTATTGTCAGTGTTGAGCAACTCCCTGCAAGTGGGCGATGGAGCCCCCATGATTAGTTCAGGGGCACGAAAATTGACATGGACATCTGAGTTATCAAAAAGGAAGTACATGAAAGGAAAATAAAATTGTTATTTTTTTTCCCCTCCCATTAACAAATAACATCTTGGACTACAAAAAAAACTTCAGTTCTTTACCCTTGAATCCTTAAGGGTTGACCGAAACCGAACAATGGGTCAGAATTATAATCAGAGTCTCAACTATATTTGTAACGTCCCAATTCGGGTCGTTACAATATTGATCATAATTTAGCGAATCAAAATCTGATCGACAACTGGTCTCACAAATTCCTAATCCCACAATTAATTGATAATAAGTAGTAAAGCCTTCATTGTGGATAAGTAAGATTTGTATTAACAAAGAACTAGAAGACATGTACAATTACGTAGGTCATGCACCAAGCCATACACATTTAGGAATACAAAAATCAATATCATCGCAAACCATACCACTAATTCAATTAACACTAATAATGTCATGACCATAGAATGATAGAAAAGCTCCAAAAACAGTATCATGGATTTCGTGATTCCCCATGCCTAAAGGCACCACACAAATACGTCGATCAAAAACAATGGCGCGACACAACATTTTTTATTACAACTTAAAAAAAATTATCCATGGAGAGAAACAGTGTACTACTCTAGACAACATGACACGAAATTGCCTCAAAACATCTAACCTAGAGAGAGGGAGAGAACGTGTAGAAACATTAGAATAACGAAAAAATAAAAAGATTTGATTACCTCTTGTTCTGACAAAGTAGAGGTAATGACACTCTTTCTCCAATCAAGGTAGGAAGGAAGCTGATTTCTTCTCTTCTTGGAGAAGCTTATGAATTAGATTATTAAGGAAAACGTAGATTCATTGTTGAAGGAAAACGTATGTATATGCTACTTCGTTTTAAGGAAACAACGTAATTATCAATTTTAAAAAACAAAGAATGTTTCCTTTTAGTGTATGATCAAAAAAGGTTTGTTTCGTTTTTGAATGTATAAAAATCAACCTAAAAGGAAATTATTGTTTTTTTTTTTTCTGGGTAAGGTAAAATTTTATTAGAAACCTACATTTCACAAAATAGGGGCATACCCCTAACCAACAAAACAACTAAGACCTAAGGGACATTCCCCAGAAAAAATATCTAAAAATTAAGTGTTGACAAAAACCCTGCCTGAAATGTTCCAAGTCAAGCAAAGCAGTCTATTCACATCTGACTTCCTAATGTTCCTCCAAGAGCTCACCCAGCCACGTATATCAGAGGCAACTACACTAATAATATGATCTGGAGTAGAACTCTCGCCTTGAAAAATGCGCCTAGTGTGGGTATGCGATATATCTGGCAACCGGATGCACCTTTTCCAAGAACTCCGCCGGTGACCATCTCCTGGAGGAGCATGCCCTCCTCCACAAGTTTCACCTCCAGGAGGAGCAAGGCCTCCTCCACAAAGTCCACCTCCAGGAGGAGGATGCCCTCCTCCACAAGCTCACCTCAAGGAGGAGCATGCCCTCCTTCACAAGTCTCACCTCCAGGAGGAGCAAGGCATCCTCCACAAAGTCCATCTCCCGGAGGAGCATGCCCTCCTCCACAAGTGCACCTCCAGGAGGAGCATGCCCTCCTCCACAAAGTTCACCTCCTGGAGGAGCGAGGCCTCCTCCACGAGCCTTGCCTCCGCCGAAGCAAGGCCTCCTCCCCAAAGTCCATCTCCAGGAGGAGGATGCCCTCCTCCACAAGTGCACCTCTAGGAGGAGCATGCCCTCCTCCACAAAGTTCACCTCCTGGAGGAGCGAGGCCTCCTCCACGAGCCTTGCCTCCGCCGAAGCCTCCACAAGCTCACCTCCAGGAGGAGCATGCCCTCCTCCACAAAGTTCACCTCCTGCAAGGCCTCCTCCACAAGCTTCAACTCCGGGAGGAGCAAGGCCTCCTCCACGAGCCTTGCCTCCGCCGAAGCAATCTTCCTCCACAAACTCAGCCCCAGGAAGAGCAAGGCCTTCTCCAAGAATTCTCCACCCGCGGAGGAGTGAGGTCACCTCCGGGCACTTCACCTCCTACTTAACATTTTGAAGACTCTACGAATACTTAAAGGCGACTTTGTACACCATCCTAGGCCGGGAGCAGGGCCTAGGTACTTCGCTCGGGACCTAAGGAGGAATGTGGCTTGGAGGCTAGAGCAAGGGTTTCGTTAAGGAGGACGAGCTTGCCTCCGGCGAGCTCTAACTTGACCGGTCCTAGAGAGAGGGGACGTTGACCGCCACCTGACATCTCGGAAGAAGTATCATACCTACCGCCTGGCGCCTCGGAGCCCGTATCATGCCTCGCCTGACTCGGCAGATGATACGAGTCTCCATGTATCACCAAAGTAGCCTCTGCCGGTTCCTTGGTTACGGGCTCCGATGCCTGACTTGGGACTAAAAGAGGAAAGGAGGTCAACCTCCACTCTGTCCACCAATGGGGAGGAGCCTTACACCTGGCTCTCCCCCATCCCCAAGGCTTATATAAAAGACAAACATTCAACAAGCATTTAAGAGATCCGATCTACCACCAACTCTCCGATTCGATACACTCTCTCTCTCCACTGCCATCCCTCTCTCTCTCTAAGTCCGCCCCGAGCTCTCTCCTCCTCCACCTCCGGTGGTCTCGAGCATCATTGTAGCGACCGCCATATACCCGGAGGGCGACCTCACGTACTCTTCCCACTTCTACATCCCACACCTAGTCCTCTCCCGCCACAAGTGGTAAACAACTGCGGCACAAGACAGCTTCACCAAAAGAGTTTGGAGATTAGCACCACCCCTATGAACATTGATCCACTGGATCTCATTAAGCAAAGGCAAGCAAGGCCTGTGGATGCTATTTTTCACCAAGAAATATTGCCACACAGAAGTGGAGAACAGGCAACCAAATAACAAATGCTCATGTGACTCATCAGAATTGGTACAAAGCACACATGGAGCACAATCAATAACTCCCCATCTATGCAATCGATCCCTAGTGGCCAACCTCCCCAAAATACACAGCCACTGGACTATAGCCCATCGCAGAACATGATGTTTAAACCAAACAACCTTATGCCAATTCTATAAGGAAATTATTGAGTTGGATGTAGGAAAATTAAATAGGAAAACTTTTTTAAGGAAACAACGTAAAAGCAATAAATTGAAAGGATTTACCGGTCATAAGGTTAGGGGAGTTTATATTAGGAAGTATTCTCTCGATCAGACAGCTACAACTAACATGAAATATTGATCGGACGGTTGTAGAGAGTGCTGGATTTATATGTATAGACAAAAACCGCTCTGTTTTATAATATAGATTTTTCTTTGGTACAATAAAACCTAGAGAAAAAGATTTTGTAGATAGTAAAGAAACTTTAACTATTAGGATCTGTGGAGTGTGCTGTTCTACGTCTATAAGACGTTAGACTCCCATTCATAGATGAGTCTTGCTATGTCATGTGTTTGGTTGGTGGGAAGCGAGGAACAAAAGAGGGGAGAGGCTAAGCACCACAGATATGTGACATCTATGTAGTACAGACACGGACGTGGACATGGGATTTCTAAAAAAATGGGGACATGGACACGACAGGGTCACAGCAAAAATAAACAAATAATGGTCATTACCGTCATTTCAAACCAATGGGAACATAACATTGTTATATGTAGAAGCATGAAGGATCAATATCTATGAGCATGAATCATATATACATCATATTACACTTTTAACCCAAAATATTTGATGTAATGGACATTTACCCCCCAAAATTTGAAACCTTTTGTATCTAACCCCAATCATGACCGCATACGTGTCCCCCCCTAGAAAAAGTTACTCGTCCCAAAAAGAATGACAATTTTGAAACCCGTGTCATTTTTCAGCGCTTATATCATTCAATCTATAATGTTTTGTATGAGTTTGAAAATTTTGTATAATAGAACTAATCGAAAACTATCAAACAAGATCCATATTGCATATTTTTTTAGATCCATATTGAAAGATATAAATAATTGAAATTGGCACGGATATAAATAATTGACATCCAATTTGGGACGGAGGGAGTAATTAATTTAATGGACTCGCCACAAGGCATATCCCATGCATTTTTTGCTGTGTCCCCGCTTGTCGGACACGGATAGGGCGACCTCTTGGATTGTCAGTGCTTCATAGCTTGACATGAAAGGACACGGACTTGTCGGCATGTTGATTTTTAGAGGATTTTGGACACAGCATGCCTGGTTTCAGTTGGAAAATAGTTTGTAAAATGTTCTGTATCCTATACGTGAACTCATTATTCAAATGTCATAACAAAGATGCTACATAGCACTAATTAAATTCATTTGCTTTTTCATATTTCACGACTTAGACGTCAAGATATTATTCATGTACCAAACTTAGTCTGAACAGTGTAGTTGTCGGTGTCCGACATTGGCCTCCAAGCCTTCTATAAGAAGTGTCCATGCTTCTTTTGTGGATAGAGAGGGGATTTGTTCATACTTTTTTGTTTTGTTTTGTTTTGCTTTGAGAGGAAAGATAAATGGACGGAGGTATCAAGAATCCCTTCAGGTGCATGATAAAGTCAATGGACATGGAAAGAGAGGGAGTGTGTTTCTAAAGTTTTAAACTTACGATTTATACTCAAATTGTCTTATCCTTTAGCATAAAGTGTAACATTTTTGTAATTTGAAACACAATATTATTTCCTTATTTTCCTTTCTACTCAACCAAACAGAAAGGTGGTAACGCCCAACCCTAGGCTGTTTGCTTTTCTGCCCCTCTACTTTCCTCCTGTCCTACATAACATAGTGCCATGTGTCGTATATATTGGTTGTTTTAAAGTGCCACTGAAAAGTTACCCACATCCCCATCGTTTAATGGTGTTTGATCAGTTTCCTGTCAAGGTCAGCCGACAACTCCCCTTCCCCTTCCCTCATAACAGGACCTTGTATGTCCCGGTCATCGTAAATGGGATGGAGTTTCAAAGAGGTTTTCTAGATGGGGGAGCTTCGCTCAACATCCTACCTTACTCCGTTTTCAAGGCGGCAGGTATCCTATCCGTCTAGTCAACCAACCCATCACAATCTCCGGATTTGGAAACCATAGCCAACAATCCATGGGATTTGTCCAAGTGGACCTCATCGTGGGGCCAATACGATCCGCCACTAAATTCCATGTGATTGACTCCGAGATGACTTACCAAGCCCTCCTCGGCAGGACTTGGATGCACCGATATGCCGCGGTTCCATCTACATACCACCAATGCATGAAGGGAATATACAAGAATGGTCTGGTCACCATTGTCGGCTCTCAAAAGCCTTTCAAACCGGAAGAGTCTCACATGGCGGATGCCATATTTTACAGCGATGCAAATGAGGAAGAACCCCCAGCTCCTCCTAGAGGCATCCCAATCCCTAAATGGGATGAGATCTCAAAGGAAGGCTCTCCATCCACAGGTTACCCCAACGAGAAAAAGCGGGCTAGAGATGCTATCCTGGCCAGGGCTCGGGCACTCGCGGAGGACAACGTCGGCCCCAAAGTGGTGAAATACACGAGGCCGGACGGTAAAGAAGTCTATCGCTTGTGAAGGTGCGGGGAGCTAGCTTCCTTGCCTGGGGAGGCTGGCTCCCGAGCGAAAAGTCACGAAGTCCACGAGGATGAAGGGGACCTCGTGGAATACCTCGCTCAATGCTGCTCCTTGTCTAGTCTCACGCAAAAACAACCGAACAAGCCAAGGAAGAAGAGAGAACCTCCCACAGTCCAAAAACCAACAACGCCGGATGAAGGCCAAGAAGAGCAACCCCCAGCCCTCCAAGAAGTCACGGTGGCTCCAGAATGCTTACAAGATGGCTCCCGGCCTCAAAAGCAAGAATTAGAAGAAGTGAACTTGGCTCCGAAGGGCATGCCTCCGAAACCAATTTTTCTAGCCAAAGATCTTCCTGTAGAGAAAAAGAAGGCTTTCATTGCGCTCATCCGTGAGTACATTGATGTCATTGCATGGAACTACGATGAAATGCCAGGATTGGACCCCGGAGTCACCACTCATAAACTCAATGTGGTGCCTTCGGCTCGTCCGGTGAAGCAAGGCGTTAGGTTCTACAAGCCTGACGTGGAGTTAAAGATCAAGGATGAAGTGGTCAAACTCCTCAAAGCCGGATTCATCAAGCCCATCCAACATCCCTCCTGGCTTTCCAGCATCGTCCCAGTGCTAAAGAAGAATGGGCAAATCCGCGTTTGCGTGGATTTTAGAGACTTAAACAAATCTTGCCCGAAAGATGAATTCCCTCTTCCTAGCATTGATACGCTTGTGGACTCAGCCTCCGGGCACCACATGTTCTCATTCATGGACGGATTCAGTGGATACAACCAAATCAAGATGGCCCCGACGACGCGCCCAAGACCTCCTTTCGGACTCCCAATGGCAACTTTTTCTACACTGTTATGCCATTCGGCTTGAAGAATGCCGGAGCCACATACCAACGGGCGATGACCGCCATCTTCGACGATATGTTCCATGACATACTTGAGTTCTATATCGACGATTTGGTGGTCAAATTCAAAGAACAAGAGAATCATCTGGAGGACCTCCGAAGAGTATTTGAGAGGTGCAAGAGGTATCGGCTACGGATGAACCCGCTGAAATGCGCATTCGGAGTCACAGCTGGCAAGTTCCTTGGCTGCATCGTCCACCGCCATGGGGTTGATCCCGATCCCGATCCCGCCAAAGTAATTGCAATCCGGGAAATGCCGCGGCCCACCAATGTGGACGAACTCCGAACATTTCTAGGGTGTGCATCTTATTTACAGAGGTTTATCCCCGCCATGGCCAAAATCACCCTACCATTCAGCAATCTAATTAAGAAGGACGCCGAATTCGTCTGGACGGAGGAACACCACAAGGCATTTGAGGCTATCAAAGCGGCGTTAGTCTCACCGCTCACAATGACTCCTCCTCAACAAGGAAAGCCCCTCCTCCTGTATATCACCTCCACTTCCCGCTCCATTGGGGCCCTCCTGGCTCAAGAGGTTGATGGAACCGAAAGACTGATTTATAACATAAGCAGGGTTATACAAGGAGCGGAATCGCGATACTCGCCGATAGAGCACCATTGCCTCGCCCTCGTGTTCGCCGCACAGAAGCTCCGCCACTATCTCCTCTTATACACTCTCCACCTCATCACGAAATGTGATCCAATTCGATATCTCCTCAGTCGCCCAGCTCTAGCCGGCAGACCAGCCCGATGGTTGCTTTCCTTGGCGGAGTATGAGATCATTTGTAAAGCCCCTCGGGCGGTAAAAAGCCAAGCTCTGGCTGACCTCTTGGCTCATTTTCCGAGTGGTAAATACGAACCCCCATCTGAAGATTTGCCAGGAGATGAGTTCCAGGCAGCACAAGCGGAGGTCGAAGAGTGGGGCCTAAGTTTTGATGGATCATCCACAGCTAAAGGGGGAGGTGCAGGAATAGTTCTAACGGCCCCTAGCGGAGGGAAGATCAACCGCTCCTACAAACTCGATTTTCATTGCTCCAACAATGAAGCTGAGTACGAAGCACTTATCCTCGGCCTCATGGCTGCCTTGAATTGCGGCATAACTCTCCTATGCATTAAAGGGGACTCCAAACTAGTCATTCGCCAAACAAACGGCGAATATGCGATTAGAGAACCTCCACTTGCTTCTTACCGGACCATTGTGCAAAGATTAACAAGCAAATTCGATGCCCTCCGCTTGGAGCATGCCCCCCGCTCGGAGAATCGTCACCCCGATGCTCTCGCGACCCTCGCCTCCAAGGTGGAAGTCTCAGGCACGCCAACCAAAATCGAAATTCTCAAGAGAAGCGTACCTTGCTCCATAGCCGAGATCTTCTCCGAAGAAGAAATTGAAGATTGGAGAACCCCCATCTCCAAAGAATTAAAAAGTACCTCCTCCGTCGTCACCCTCAGCAATTTGAAACACTTCACCATTTATCAAGGAGTCCTATACTATAGGGGCTCCGGAGGGTTGTTAGCGCGCTGCATTGGGCAGGAGAAGCCAAGGTCAAAATCCAGGAGGTTCATGAGCGATCGTGCGGAACCGGGGATATAAGTCTCTACAGACGACTCCAACGCCAAGGGTACAACTGGCCCACCATGGCGACGGACGCGGCAGAGTTGCAGAATCAATGTCCCAAGTGTAGAGAAACCCCGTCCAAGGCGGAATGCAATTTCATTGGAGTATACACTGATTGGAGGAAACCCTACATTGATTTTCTGACCAATGGCACCTTACCTCCCGATCGAGTTGACATGGCGATAGTCAAGAAACGAGCTCCAAAATTCTTTGTTCACAACGAAGAACTCTTCCGAAGAAGTTTTGAAGGAAAACCTCTGAAGTGCTTAGCCGGTCCTGAAACTTCAAAAGCATTAGAAGTCGCACACTAGGCCGAGCACCAAGGAGGAGCCAAGCTATTCCAACACCTGCTCCATGTGGTTATTACTGGCCCACCATGGAAGAGGATGCTAAAAACCATGTCAAAAGATGTAAGGCGTGCCAAGTTCACAGTAATATGATTCACGCCCCCGCCGTTGACCTCCGAGTTATTGGAACCCCATGGCCATTCCACACTTGGGGCATGGACTTGATCGGTCCAATCAATCCTCGCTCCAGAGGGAACATTTGGATACTCACCGCCACAGAGCTCTATACAAAATGGGTGGAAGCCGTCCCTCTCAAAAGGGCGACTGGAGCAGCTGTCTCCAATTTTATTCGAGAGCACATCATATGCCGATTTGGGATTCCCAAAGTCATCCTCTCCGACAATGGCACACTCTTTGTCAATCGCCAAGTTGGGCAACTCCTGTTCTCCTATGACGTCACTCACCACAAGTCCACGGCCTATTATCCTAAAGGAAATGGGCAAGCGGAAGCGACCAACAAGACTCTCCTCAAGATATTGAGCCGAACGTTAGAGGATCACCAGAAAAATTGGGCACATGCCTTGCCCATGGCCCTTTGGGCTTATCGGACCTCCAAGAGAAGACCCACCCAGATGACCCCCTTCTCCTTGGTCTATGGGGCCGAGGCTGTCCTTCCCCTAGAAATTGCAATACCATCGGCACGAGTGGCGTTACGAAATGAGGTCCTCCATGACGCAAGACCAAGCGAGTTGGAAGCATTGGATGAACGAAGGGATCGGGCGCAGGCTAACCTCCGCGTCTACCAGCGGAGGATAGCTCGAGCCTATGATGCCTTGGTTAGGCCGCGACAGTTCGCGGAGGGGGACTTGGTTTTGAAGGCTGCATCTCATGTCATGAAAGGGAAGTCAACCTCCAAATTCGCCGTGAAGTGGGAAGGACCGTTCATGGTGAAAGAAGCAAACGAAAATGGGTACTACCGCCTCTCGGAGCCGGACTCTAATGTCCTCATCCCACCCATCAACGCAAAGTGGTTGAAAGCATACCAACCCTAGCATACGTTTCTCCTTTATTATGCAAGCCTTTATTTGGTGTAATCAAAGAAGTTCTAATTCTTAAGGGCTCCATTTTATGATTGTCTTCCAAGTTAATCATGAGATGGAACTCCATGAGAAGATGAACACTACGTATTGTACCTCCTTATCAGGAGCTTTATCAAATTGTGAGTTCAATCCTCCATGTCTCAAGCCTTTCTCCATGCTTTTGTATTGTACCTCCTCGTCAGGAGCCTTATCAATATGAGTTCATTCCTTCACATTTTAAAGCTTCCTCCATGATTTCCTCCACATTTTAAGGCTTCCTCCATGATTGTTGAGTGCTATAGAAAGACAGGAATGAGGGAGTCATCCCAACTCAAATTTGGCAAACTTGATTAGATGGATTAATGATAAGTCATATGTACAAAATGACAACTCTCTAACAAATGTTACGATTCACCCTTCGGACCGCCAAGCACAAGGGAGTCTTACGCCTGCAGGCTTGACCCGGATTCCCCCATTTCCTAAATTTGTCCTACGCTTGTAGGCTTGGTCTGGATTCCCCCTACCTCCTGAATTCACTCGCCCTCCTTTTGTGAAAATATTATGTCCAATACTATAAACCTCCAAATACAAGTAAATCCAGATCCTAGTCTTGGCTCTCCTATGATTCGGGATGACTCGTCTAAATCCATATTTCACCTCAAGCCATGAGACGCCAAGTCTCAAAGATTCTCCAAATTCCTTTAAAAAGGGCCAAGACCTTCACACCATAGTACAAAATTACAAGAACACCAACAAACATCTGAGCCTACAAATCCTCCTCTCCCCCATTCACCTTGACCATGGCTCCTCAATCACCAATCACAAGGTACCTCCATTCTCCGATGCCTTCCCGAGCGGGACCTAACTCTCCGGTGTGGAACTACATCCCGCGGATGAGGCGCCTCCCAGCCACGGGGGACACGCAATTCCTCCTGCTAAGGGAGGGGCTTGAATCCCCACCAGATTGGTTTATAAAAGGAGGTGTACCGCAAAATTTGGTGGAGGAATACAACCATATGGCATCGTCTGGTCAAGCCTCCTTCACTAAGGAACTCATTCAAGCATGGGATTCACTCCCATTGCGCCATCTCCAATTTCGCCGGTCGCCAAACGACCTCCCGACGCACATTCACCAACTCTGAAAAGATACAGAACTGATCCTCCCATTTAGCGTCCACCATGCCAAGGTTCTTTCGGCTCGTGGCTTTGATCAAGTGAGAATCACAGCCGAACAACTGATAATTTATGGCCAACCATCATACCGCCTCTCCGTCACGACTTTCGACACCCCCGATCAATCCCAAGACCTCGGACCAGCCTTCCTTCCCATGGCGGAAGAAGAAGACCCAATATTCGGCAGCGACACACCAAGACCCTCCACCCGTCGCCCAGTAACAGTCCTATGGTGGAATTGCCAGGGGGCCCTCCGCATGAATTTTTACAAGTACTTCCTTGACTCCGTCACACTGCACCAGCCAGATTTGGTGGCGGTTTCCAACACATGGATCGGCGGGGATCTTGCCAAGCAGATGAGCCTAACTATTGGGTTCGCCAATTCCGCCATCGTGGATCCCCTTACCCCCTACTCATTGGGAGGGATATGGATACTATGGACTAACGAACTCCACTGCACTATCTTGAGCACCTACCACAATGAGATCACCGTGCTGATAGACGTGCCGTCTATGTAATAACATTACCGGAAGTTCGAATCCTCCTTATAACTTGCCGGCGAATTGCCCTTTCCCCACATAAAGAGGATGGGGAATTAGCCTTTCTGTTTAGGCTCTTTCCATTGCAATCACCGCCAAGCATAATTTCATTCCATGTTTGACTATCGTACTCTAAAAAAAAAAAAAAAAAAAACTCCATACATGAGTCGCCACGGAAAATATAACGCCACGTATCGCCTTACTCGATCGCCCATTGAGATATTGTCTATCAATATTCTCAGTCGCCGCGCTGTGGGAATCGCAAGTCTAGCCTAATCGGGGGCTTGTTGATCCACCGTTCCGGCGCTTGGCCAACCTGCCTAGCACGGGTTGACTGCCAAAGCACCGCTGGACTCCATATAAGAATCGCCACGGAAAATGTAACGCCACGTATCGCCTTACTCGATCGCCCATTGAGATATTGTCTATCAATATTCTCAGTCACCGCGCTGTGGGAATCGCAAGTCTAGCCTAATCGGGGGACTTGTTGATCCACCCTTCCGGCGCTTGGCCAACCTGCCTAGCACGGGTTGACTGCCAAAGCACCGCCAGACTCCATACATGAATCGCCATGGAAAATATAACGCCGACTCCATACATGAATCGCCATGGAAAATGTGACGCCATCCTCCATCCTGGGCTTGGCCAACCAGCATGCTTAGAACTGGTTGACAGCCGAAGCACCACAGGATTATCTACATACACGAATCGCCATTGAAATCATAATGATACCGAGCGTCGCTTTATTTTTAAATCGCCAATCGAGATATTGTTTGTGATCACGCAATATTCTCCCTCCCGCCCGCCTCGATGCTCTCATTCCGCCAAATAAAATAAAAACGACAAAATGGGGAAGACATGCCTTCCTCCTAAGAGAAATCTGGAAGATACACCTAAATGGGGAAGACACGCCCCAAGGGGGAAGACACACCTCCCTCCTAGGGAAATCTGGAAGATACACCCCCCGCCTAAGAGCCATTCCCTCCTACATACTCTAAAAGTCACGTAATTTCCGCGAAAAGAACGAAAAAGATCTCCTACGCAGCTTGTTAAAAAGATAGCCAAAGGCCGAATGACAAATACAAACAAGAGATTACAAGACAAGGATGTTCCATGCATTCGTTACCAAAAGTCTATTACAAACGAGAAGTGAAGGCACAAAAAAAGGAAAGGCAAACTACCGAAGGATTCTTCCTCCAAACCTTTCTTTTGCTACCAAAAGTTCGCTACATAAAGATCATTATTGCAATTGATAATGCTCATAAAACATGATAGTTCAAGACAGTAAAAAGGAAACGAGCATCAACAAAACAAAAGTGAACCGCCCGGCGCCCAGTCCTTCATCGCCGCAACCCTTGACCGGCGTGACTAGACATGTCGAAGTCTCCTGAGAGGGCACTCTCACGCTCGGCTACTTCACCCTCAAGTTTTTTCTTCCTCTTCCTCAACCGCGCCGCCGTTGATTCAACCTCCTCCAAATCTTTACTTACTTTCTCCAACCGATCCCGCCAAGCTGGGAGCTCAAGAAGAAAAGCCATTTGATCTATCCTTTTACGGAGCCAATCAACCTCCAATTGATAACTTCCCAACGCAGCCAAACCATCGTAAACAGATATGAACTCCTCAGGCGTAGCTTTCGGCAAACTGACATCCTCCAGTAATTCCACAAACGATACCAAGGAAATTAGTGCCAACCTCCTAGAAAAGGCACTCACATTGACAAGCCGAACAAAGGTACTGGGCCACTGAAAAAAGATGTCGGACAGCAAAGGTCGATGCTCCTCCCGAGCCTCGGCAAACAACACACTAGGCTGCAACGTCACCTTCTCCTTCTTCTCCAAAGTCACGATAACACTCCCATCGGGGTAGCGAGCTATCATAAAGTCACCCTCTTTCCACCAACGACGTCTCCAAAGTCACGATAACACTCCCATCGGGGTAGCGAGCTATCATAATGTCACCCTCTTTCCACCAATGACGACTACTGCGCAACCCTCCCACATTTGTTTCATCCTGTAAGCTCGATGAATTTTGCACAAGCGACTTGCCGCCATCACCTCCCTCCACATGGCTAACCCCTGCCTGGCCTTCCTCGACCTCCTCCTCATCCTCTTGGTCATCATTTTGGTTATTATCCTCACTCCCTCCTTCCTCCTCTTCTTCCTCCTCCATTTCGTCCTCACTCGGCACCACACTTGCCGAACGCATATGGTGGAGTGACTTGCCCTTCCACGGGTGCGCCACTCCCTGGGAAGACCCCCCCTCCTCCCCCCAAATTTCGTTCATAACCCCATGCGCCGCCACATTTTGATCGAAGGTACCTATCGCCTCCAAAGAATCCAACGGCACATCCAAACCTCCTTCGGCCGCCATTTCCGAGACCTCCATTCGTGGTATTTTTCTCACCTCTTCCACAACATCGGGTTGAGGCACTTTCCCGAAAGACCCCCCCTCATCCCCCTAGATATCGTCCATACCTCCGTGTGGCGCCGCATGTTGATCTAAGGTACTTATCACCTCCACGGAAGTAGAAGGCACCTCCGAACCTCCTCCGGTCTCCGTTTCCGGAATCTCCACTCGTGGCGTTCTTATCACCTCCTCCACAACACCAGGTTGAACCGCTTCAGAGTCCTCCTTATTTCCCTTTGTAATCTAAAAAAAAAAAAAGACAAGGAGAGAAAAGCGTCACTACACCAAAAATTTAATAAGAGTAAAGAAAATTGAAGACATGCAAAGATGACAAATCCCAACCTTCTTTCGTTTGCCGGGCTGGGCAACCTCCACGGCATCTTTCGCTGGCCTCTTTGAAGTATGCTTCCCACTCGATTGTACTCCCTCCGCCTGCCCCTCTCCAGCCCGGTCACTCAAAGATACACTGCTTCCCACATCCTTCTCCACAGTACCATATGCAGTTTCCAAATATTCTTTCACCCTCCCCAATACCTCCTCCTTAACATATGGCAAACGGGCACCAAACAATGCAAGGACCGGATCCTTCACCTTCGGAAGACATAACTCACCATCCTGGCTCATTACATCCTCCACCCCCAACGACATGGGAACTTCTTTCACATAGTCCAGGAAGCGTACCAAGTTATCCCTCCAATACTCCCTATAAAGTTTTGTAAATCCTCCTATCCTTTTGGCCCCAAGCAACGTGATCGTATTCATTAACCTAAGCTCCGCCGGGAAGGCCGATTTTAAAAACCTTTTCCACACATCTCCCACATCCCCTGATGGTACACACGGTTTCGGAGCCCCCTGATCAAATCTGAATTGGTGTGCGACCCTCATTGGATCATACATCACAGAACCATACCTCCCATTCACAAAATATGGTAACTCTCCCCGCATCATACAACTCATCCTAAAAATCTCCGCCGTGGAGGCATCATCCTTATTTGCAAAGGTCACCACATCCTCCTCCGAGTACACATTAAAAGGAAATACCCCCTTCGGTATGTTCACATACGGACGAGCAACAAATTCTCCCTCAACATCAAGGACATCGGCAATATTACCCTGCACACCCCGAATGCCACTTCCTGACCATCGCGCCGACCGACATACATTTTGGCACGGTTCCCCCCTCCCTCCACTATTACTCGCCCCAAAATCATTCGGCTTAGGTGCAACTTTAGGAAATCGCTCAAACAAGAACATATGAAGAAAGTTGGTGGCCACATAAATCGGCAAGTCATACCTTCCACAAGAGCGTCGCGCTGCATCTTGAATCATGCCTAATCTTTTGAACAAAGTCCCCAAAAACAATGGTGCCAACGGTACGGATTCTCCGGAAGCAAGGATCGCCGCAAGTTCAAACAATGTCGTATCAACACCATCCTTCGGAGGACCAGGAAAGATGTACCAAGTTAGCCAATAGGCTAAGAACGCCGCCAAGTGAGCCGGTTCTTTCAATCTCGGCCCGTCCGTCACTACATGAGCTCCCTCCCCGGCCTTCGACGTACCCAAATCCTTATACCAATAACGTGCCCATTCAGTAAAGGTATTCTTCACTCCATTGTGCCCTTTCTCCCGGCGAACGAATCTCCGTAATGCATCAACCATATCTCGTTGTGGAGGAGAAAGGCTCCCGGAGGACGGGTCAACTTTTCCCAACATTGGCAACCTCAACAGACAGCCCACATCCTCCAACGTGGGTCCGGTCTCCCCATAAGCTACCGGAAGAGTATGAGAATCAGCACTCCATTGGGACACCATGACATCCATCCACTTCTGCTCCCACAGAACAACCAATCGCAAACTGTTCACCACGGCACGATGGACATTAGCTTTTCGCAATAACTCCACAAAATTGGCATTCCCCAAAATATCATCTGCCCAAGTCGCAAACGCAGTCGGAGGAACAACATAATTCCTGTAAGCAGAAAAGTAGTGTGGAAATTCACCACACTCGACCTGGAACCTCAGTATTGACTTGGGAGAAACAAAACAACCCTCCTCCACCGAAACCTCCTTGTAGCCTAGCAACGGCTCATCAACCACTTTCCCAATCGCTGCATTTGCCTCTATTAAATGCCACAATTTATCACCGCCGTCGAGATAGGGTGCTCGAAACCAAAATTCCGGACCAGGTAAAGGAGAAGGTGGTTTGTCTTTCTCCGTTTTAAGAGCTTTATGGGATTTGAGAGCCGCAGAAGAAGCACGTTCCTGCCGTGACTCCACCACGGCACCGGCACGGCTAGTGACGAGAAGCTTGGGCCTCACCGTCATACCTTTTCAACGACAATATATTCGAACCCCGGCACCTGTCAGACAATTACCAAACAAGACAATCAAGATTCAATCTTGCGAGGGGAGGGAGCCGAATGCATCCCCTTGCACCCTCGGTACACAACAAATATTCATCAAGGAGGAAGCGCCGTGGCACTCTGCTTGCTCCCTTGGCAAAATTACAACTTTGAAATGAACTAAAAAAATTACCTCGAAGAAGCTTTCGGCAAAGTCACAATATCCGAGGTGCTCGCACTTCCGCAAAATCAACTTCGCGTTATCCCCGCACCAAGTTTCCTTCCGAAAAGCAAGAGCTCCACCACACTAGTTGGTTTCGATGCCTTCGGCACCCACCCCCACCCGCCGAAACCTCCTCCTGCCGAAACCCAACCCGCCGCAACCTCCACCAGCCGAAACCCTTCTTGCCGAAATACCCACCAGCCGAAACCCTTCGTGCCGAAACCTCCCTCCTGTCGAAACCCCACCTGCCGAAACCCTCCCACCTGCCGAAACCCCCTCAAACCCCTCGTGCCGAAACCCCACCTGCCGAAACCCCCTTCTGCTGAAACCCCTCGTGCCGAAACCCCACCTGCCGAAACCCCCGACTGCCGAAACCCCTCTTGCCGAAACACCCACCTCCCGCCGCCCCCCTCCTTCGGCCTAAACCCACCTCTTCCCCCTCTTGGCCGACCCCCCTCCTCCCCTCCCCTCTCCTCTCGGTTTCTCCCTCTCACCCCCTCCCTCTCGCTTTCTCCCTCTCCCCTCTCGGTTTCTCCCTCTCCCTCCCCTCCCTCTCGCTTTCTCCCTCTCCCCCTCGATCTCTCTCTCTTTTTCTCCTCCCTCACCGAAAGCCAAACAAAAATAAAAGGGGGGAAGAGTTATGAAATATAGGTGAGGAAAGTAAAATAATAAGGGGGGAAGAGATGTTTAAAAAAAAAAAAAAAGAAACGCCGGATGGGTGGAGGTTGGGATTTAAGTCGAGTGAATTCGCGGAGGATCACGCTTCCCTCCTAAACTTACTTTTCCTTTCTGGAGTTGTAGGACTCGGATTAACTTCACATGTCACCTCGTCCCTCTGCAAATAACCCACGTACTTCCTCTAGAAATATCAAAATTTTACCAAGTCCAGGAAGTCGACTTTCTCTCTCAAAAAAAAATCCCAAGGCTCCTAAACTCTTCTTGTGGGTGGAAAGTAGAAAATGAGAAGGTAAAAGGAATTTATACTACTCCTCCTCGCAAACTGAAGAGTCACCATTTTTGGAACGCAAGGACGTCCTTTCATACTCCTAACTCTATGATCAGATATGAACCCTTCCATTAAAAGACGCCGTGAGAACCCAATGGAAATACAGTACCTGGGGACATTATTGCCCGCACACACTCACCTCGCAACATGAGTGCATGCGCGCAAGGGGACATTAATGTCGGTATACGATACACACAACATCCGGACGAGCATCCTCCAAAAAAAAAACAAATAAATAAATAAATAATCTTCCGGCAAGTCACCCTACAAGGAACGAGGTTCCCTCCGCGATTCAATTATGCCCGCACACACTCACCTCGCGACATGAGTATATGCGCGCAAGGGGACATTAATGTGGGTATGCGATATATCTGGCAACCGGATGCACCTTTTTCAAGAACTCTGTCGGTGACCATCTCCTGGAGTAGCATGCCCTCCTCCACAAGTTTCACCTCCAGGAGGAGCAAGGCCTCCTCCACAAAGTCCACCTCCAGAAGGGAGGATGCCCTCCTCCACAAGCTCACCTCAAGGAGGAGCATGCCCTCCTCCACAAGTCTCACCTCCAGGAGGAGCAAGGCCTCCTCCACAAAGTCCATCTCCCGGAGGAGCATGCACCTCCAGGAGGAGGAGCAAGGCCTCCTCCACAAGTGCACCTCCAGGAGGAGCATGCACTCCTCCACAAAGTTCACCTCCTGGAGGAGCGAGGCCTCCTCCACGAGTCTTGCCTCCGCCGAAGCAAGGCCTCCTCCACAAAGTCCATCTCCAGGAGGAGGATGCCCTCCTCCACAAGGGCACCTCCAGGAGGAGCATGCCCTCCTCCACAAAGTTCACCTCCTGGAGGAGCGAGGCCTCCTCCACAAGCCTTGCCTCCGCCGAAGCCTCCACAAGCTCACCTCCAGGAGGAGCATGCCCTCCTCCACAAAGTTCACCTCCTGGAGGAGCGAGGCCTCCTCCACGAGCCTTGCTTCCGCCGAAGCAAGGCCTCCTCCACAAAGTCCATCTCCAGGAAGAGGATGCCCTCCTCCACAAGCTCACCTCCAGGAGGAGCATGCCCTCCTCCACAAGTGCACCTCCAGGAGGAGCATGCCCTCCTCCACAAAGAGGAGCCCTCCACGAGCCTTGCCTCCGCCGAAGCAAGGCCTCCTCCACAAGCTTCACCTCCGGGAGGAGCAAGGCCTCCTCCACGAGCCTTGCCTCCGCCGAAGCAATCTTCCCCCACGAACTTAGCCCCCGGAAGAGCAAGGCCTCTCCAAGAATTCTCCACCCGCGGAGGAGTGAGGTCACCTTCGGGCATTTCACCTCCTACTTAACATTTTGAAGACTCTACGAATACTTAAAGGCGACTCTGTACACCATCCTAGGCCGGGAGCAGGGCCTAGGTACTTCGCTCGGGACCTAAGGAGGAATGTGGCTTGGAGGCTAGAGCAAGGGTTTCGTCAAGGAGGACGAGCTTGCCTCCAGCGAGCTCTAACTTGACCGGTCCTAGAGAGAGGGGACGTTGACCGCCACCTGACATCTCGGAAGAAGTATCATACCTACCGCCTGGCACCTCGGAGCCCGTATCATGCCTCGCCTGACTCGGCAGATGATACGGGTCTCCATGTATCACCAAAGTAGCCTCTGCCGGTTCCTTGGTTACGGGCTCCAATGCCTGACTTGGGACTAAAAGAGGAAAGGAGGTCAACCTCCACTCTGTCCACCAATGGGGAGGAGCCTTACACCTGGCTCTCCCCCATCCCCAAGGCTCATATAAAAGACAAGCATTCAACAAGCATTTAAGAGATCCGATCTACCACCAACTCTTCGATTCGATATACTCTCTCTCTCCACTGCCATCCCCCTCTCTCTCTAAGTCCGCCCCGAGCTCTCTCCTCCTCCACCTTCGGTGGTCTCGAGCATCATTGTAGCGACCGCCATATACCCGGAGGGCGACCTCAGGTACTCTTCCCACTTCTACATCCCACACCTAGTCCTCTCCCGCCACAAGTGGTAAACAACTGCCGCACAAGACAGCTTCACCAAAAGAGTTTGGAGATTAGCACCACCCCTATGAACATTGATCCACTGGATCTCATTAAGCAAAGGCAAGCAAGGCCTGTGGATGCTATTTTTCACCAAGAAATATTGCCACACAGAAGTGGAGAATAGGCAACCAAATAACAAATGCTCATGTGACTCATCAGAATTGGTACAAAGCACACATGGAGCACAATCAATAACTCCCCATCTATGCAATCGATCCCTAGTGGCCAACCTCCCCAAAATACACAGCCACTGGACTATAGCCCATCGCAGAACATGATGTTTAAACCAAACAACCTTATGCCAATTCTATAAGGAAATTATTGAGTTGGATGTAGGAAAATTAAATAGGAAAACTTTTTTAAGGAAACAACGTAAAAGCAATAAATTGAAAGGATTTACCGGTCATAAGGTTAGGGGAGTTTATATTAGGAAGTATTCTCTCGATCAGACAGCTACAACTAACATGAAATATTGATCGGACGGTTGTAGAGAGTGCTGGATTTATATGTATAGACAAAAACCGCTCTGTTTTATAATATAGATTTTTCTTTGGTACAATAAAACCTAGAGAAAAAGATTTTGTAGATAGTAAAGAAACTTTAACTATTAGGATCTGTGGAGTGTGCTGTTCTACGTCTATAAGACGTTAGACTCCCATTCATAGATGAGTCTTGCTATGTCATGTGTTTGGTTGGTGGGAAGCGAGGAACAAAAGAGGGGAGAGGCTAAGCACCACAGATATGTGACATCTATGTAGTACAGACACGGACGTGGACATGGGATTTCTAAAAAAATGGGGACATGGACACGACAGGGTCACAGCAAAAATAAACAAATAATGGTCATTACCGTCATTTCAAACCAATGGGAACATAACATTGTTATATGTAGAAGCATGAAGGATCAATATCTATGAGCATGAATCATATATACATCATATTACACTTTTAACCCAAAATATTTGATGTAATGGACATTTACCCCCCAAAATTTGAAACCTTTTGTATCTAACCCCAATCATGACCGCATACGTGTCCCCCCTAGAAAAAGTTACTCGTCCCAAAAAGAATGACAATTTTGAAACCCGTGTCATTTTTCAGCGCTTATATCATTCAATCTATAATGTTTTGTATGAGTTTGAAAATTTTGTATAATAGAACTAATCGAAAACTATCAAACAAGATCCATATTGCATATTTTTTTAGATCCATATTGAAAGATATAAATAATTGAAATTGGCACGGATATAAAAAATTGACATCCAATTTGGGACGGAGGGAGTAATTAATTTAATGGACTCGCCACAAGGCATATCCCATGCATTTTTTGCTGTGTCCCCGCTTGTCGGACACGGATAGGGTGACCTCTTGGATTGTCAGTGCTTCATAGCTTGACATGAAAGGACACGGACTTGTCGGCATGTTGATTTTTAGAGGATTTTGGACACAGCATGCCTGGTTTCAGTTGGAAAATAGTTTGTAAAATGTTCTGTATCCTATACGTGAACTCATTATTCAAATGTCATAACAAAGATGCTACATAGCACTAATTAAATTCATTTGCTTTTTCATATTTCACGACTTAGACGTCAAGATATTATTCATGTACCAAACTTAGTCTGAACAGTGTAGTTGTCGGTGTCCGACATTGGCCTCCAAGCCTTCTATAAGAAGTGTCCATGCTTCTTTTGTGGATAGAGAGGGGATTTGTTCATACTTTTTTGTTTTGTTTTGTTTTGCTTTGAGAGGAAAGATAAATGGACGGAGGTATCAAGAATCCCTTCAGGTGCATGATAAAGTCAATGGACATGGAAAGAGAGGGAGTGTGTTTCTAAAGTTTTAAACTTACGATTTATACTCAAATTGTCTTATCCTTTAGCATAAAGTGTAACATTTTTGTAATTTGAAACACAATATTATTTCCTTATTTTCCTTTCTACTCAACCAAACAGAAAGGTGGTAACGCCCAACCCTAGGCTGTTTGCTTTTCTGCCCCTCTACTTTCCTCCTGTCCTACATAACATAGTGCCATGTGTCGTATATATTGGTTGTTTTAAAGTGCCACTGAAAAGTTACCCACATCCCCATCGTTTAATGGTGTTTGATCAGTTTCCTGTCAAGGTCAGGCATTTCTGAATACTCCCACCTACCCCTACCTAACAGGGAATAACAATAACAAAACCCAGGAAATAAAGAACAACCTTCTGCCGGAAAGGTCATGATAAGTAAAGTTGATGGATTACGTTCGATTTTTTATTTATGGGTTATGTAAATGCGAGTTGTTTTGGTAACATTTAAATGGGTAGAAACGATGTTATCGGAACCAAGGGTGTGGTTGTTTCTCTTACAGACTACATATTAGTCATCTTGTCTCCGTTTCCATGGCAGAATCTGTGGACAAACTGATGGATGAAACTCATGAATTAGGCGGCTCAACGGTAGTTGTGGACAGAGCAACACCCAAGGTAATATGGAAGACTGGCTGTTCAGCTTGTATTTTTCCTGTTTTAGTAGCTTGTAGAAACAACTCCTTTTTAGGTTGCAACATTATTTGCTGATTTAGAATGTCTTGCCAATTACAGATATTAGACATTAGATAGTTTTGTCAATGCAATTTCCTAGTAGGTTAGAGTTGTTTTACTGTGGTTTATGCGAGTGCTCTGCTGTTCATTCTTTCACTGAATATTATTCTCAGGAGGACGACTTCAGACCAATAAGCCGTGCAAGTCGTGCGACACAAGGTGGTGTAAGTCGTGTGTCACAAGGTGGATATGGTGCATATAATGCTTATATTACCGGGGCAACTACATATGCAGCTCTTGGTGCTCCTACTTTATATGATCATCCGGGCTCCATCTATGGAAGTAAGTTCCTCTCTGCATATGTTGCCTGCAATTTCCGAGAGTGCAATGCAGAACGCTTTCATATTTATCTTTTGGGTTATTAGGGGAGGAATTTACCCGAGGAATGGGCAAAAAGGTTTTTGTTGGCAGACTTCCTCAGGAGGCCACAACTGATGATCTTCGTCAGTATTTTGGTAGATTTGGCCGGATTTTGGATGTCTATATTCCTAAGGTATAATGGGAGTACTCTTGTTTAGTTCAACAGATGGATGGCTTTTTGTAACCAACAATTAGTAACCTTGGTGTTTGCGTGACGTAGGATCCGAAGAGAACTGGCCACAGAGGTTTTGGATTTGTGACCTTTGCAGAAGATGGTGTTGCAGATCGTGTCTCTCGAAGGTCTCATGAGATTTGTGGACAGCAGGTTTGTATAATTGCTCTGGCATATTGTCTGGATCTTAAGAACCCATTTGAAAGGATTGGGTGTTAGTATTTTCCTCTACATACACTGTTTTGGAAAGGGAAAATTTTGGAGAAGCTAAATAAGTTTACAGGTTTCTTTTTGTAAAGAAATTATTTGCACTTGGTTATGTACATTTGGAAGTTTTCATGTTTGATTACTTGAGACCTGGCATGGTATGCTCTTTTGCCTCCATTTTTCACTATGTTGAATTAAATCTACTGCTGGTCATCCTAGATTCAAGGTACTAGATGTCAAAAGTACTAGTAGCATTTTTATTTTAGTAGCAGAAAGTATTGCAATTTGCAAATATGCCAAGAAGTCTGAGCTAAGTCCCAACAGTTTCCATTCTTTTAATGTCCCTTTGTAAAGGTCAGGACTCAGGGCATATGTTGCTTTGTTTTAATATAAAGAAGAAACCTTCTCTCATACTTTAGTTATAGAATATGGTTCCTAGGTAGAGTGTAGATGTTTTTTCTGATACGATAGAGTGTAGACAATCGGTCATTGATATGTATGAAATGGTGAAGTTGTGGTTGTTTATGATTCATTTGTTTTGGACATTGTTTTCAATTGTCTTCTGGGATCTTGCATGCATGAGGACCGGCTTCGGTATGTTTTCACGTTGTCATCGTTGGTTTGGACTACCAGGATTAGGAAGTTCTCAATCCCACAGACATTAGAGCAATAAAGAAGGTTTGAATTGTGCTCTTTACAGATTATAAGAGACTCGGACGTTTGCCTGTATACCAAGCATTGTTTGCACATGTATGATGTATCTTTCGATGTCTGCCTAAGTCTATCGTACTTCTCGTGCTAGAAAATCTACGTGCTTGTTACTACTAGTTCCATAACCACGGAATACTTTCGAACTCAACGTTTTATCAGTTGTCACATAAGTATTTTTGAACAGCCTTTCTCTGACAAGGTGATTTTTGAAGGAAATTGATTTCTACACTCCCCAAATTGATGCAAACACTCCTTTTTTCGTCTTTTAGCGGGTGAATTTACGAAACAGTCCCTAAAATTTGTAAAAAGTGTATGCATGCGGGGACTGTTTCGTAAATTCACCCGCTAAAAGACTAAAAAATGAGAGTGTCAATTTGGGGAGTGTAGAAATCAATTTCCTTTTTGAATCTCTTCTTTGAAACGTGTATTATGCTGCCATCAAGACTTACATTATAGATTTTTCCACTTGATTATGGTGTCTAGCATTTGTCTAGATCTTCTACAAGCAAAAGTATGCTTTCGGCTACTCTGGGACCTAGCTAGATGCAACTGAAGTGACAGTTGGCATTACTTCATACCAATTGTTTTACTTTTATGGAATGCTTTTGTTGTGAGTCTTGTGACATTGGGACTATGTATGGTTTTACTCTATGTAGCACGGACACTTCATCAGAGCTCACGTACCGGTGTCGGACACTTTTCGGACACCGACACTCCCGGACACGTGTCCGACACTTCTCCCGGAGTGTCCTATTTTTTTTCCCAATATTTGGGGTCCGACACTTTACGGACACTTTCTGGACACTTTAGGGACACTTTGGGGGTAAAAATGCAATTAGAAGGACTTTAAAATGGATCAAAGTGTACACTTTAGGGACACTTTAGGGGACACTTTAGGGACACTCTCTTTGTTTGAATGTGTTCTCTCTTTCCTTCTCTCTCTATGATCAGATTTAGGACTATCTCGTTATAATATAATTAAACTTTTATCTAATTTGAATATATTTTTTAATTTATATATATGTATATATAACGTGTCCCCCAACGTGTCGTGTCCCCCATTTTTTGAAAATTTGCGTGTCAAGGTGTCGGTGTCGTGTCGTGTCGTGTCGTGTCGTGTCGGTGTCCCGTGTCCCGTGTCCGTGCTACATAGGTTTTACTTGATCAATCTAAAGTGCTATACTTGATTCCTTGATACTAGTTCTCACAGATGTGGATTGAATTTATCAATCACGTAGCGATTTTCTGAACTGTTATTTACACATTGGGTTGTAGGTTGCCATTGATTCTGCTACGCCTATTGATGATGCTGGTCCCAGTGGAAACTTCATGAGGGATGATGTTGAACCATATGGTGGTTATGGCGGTCCTGTGCGAAGTTATGGGCGAATGTATGGAAGCCTGGATTATGACAATGTAAGTATAGGAAGAAGGATAGCATGATGGTTGATGTGAACGATAAATGCCTGGGATTCTTATCATATAATCCTTGCAAGTGAAATTGCCCGACTTCTAGTTCACTTGATTTGAATGTGAAACATTTGGTATCTCAAGTGCATATTTTGTTCTCAGAGATGACCTTTTTGTCTTTGCTATTTTTTGCAGTGGGGGCCCTATGGCATGGGTGGAGGGAGACCTTCGCGAGGAGATATGAGGTATCGACCATATTAGAGATTCAAGTCCTGTCCTTGAGAGCAATCAGCATTGAGAACTCCGCTACTTTTTCTTTTTTCTTTTTCTTTTTTCCTGATATTCAACGGAATATTTAATGGGTTTTGCCTATGTAGTTTGCTTACACCATCAGGAAAAAGCATCGAATGTTGATATTTGAAAATTTGAATGATTTCTTGTTTAATTCAACTTATTAACTAGGCACATCAAGTTGTTTCTGTGAGTTATGCTAGATGGAATAGGTGGTTTGCTGTTCCAAAAAAAAAAGTTGGAATAGGCGGTTAGGAGGGTAATGTTTTGTCTTCAGTTATCTGAAGCCGAATCTTTCCCTGGTGCAGTAGTCTTATTAGTCTGTTATTTCTGCATCCCAATTTATTGTTTCCTCTTGTTGGAGATTTGTTGCACTTGTTATCGCCCTTTTGAGTTATCTATTCTCTGCTAAGTGTGATACAACTTCGGTCGAAAACCTTTCTTACAATTGCATGGTGAGGCTGTGCTGGGGTTTGAGTCTACCATTTGGCCAGGTTAAAATTCAGTACAAAAATGAAATAAAAGGAGGACTACACCCGATTGGATGTTGTTTTAACCGGGTGTATTCCATAATACACCCGGATAAGGGCTGATGGGACTGATTTAGCTTGCTTTGGCAACTCAATTTCCACCTGTATTGGACTCTTCCCCTTCTTCGCATATACACCTCAATACGGTGTATGAGGTGTTAAATTATTGCCACCCCTTGAGCTCTCCATAATTTATCCGGCCTAATATACCTGATTTTTGACCAAAACACCCCTCCTCATCCCCCTCCCCAACGGCTCTCTTTCTCTGTTGACAAAGAAGAAGACGGATCAAAAAAAAAAAAAGAGAAGAAGAAAAGGAGGAGATCACCACTGCACCTACACAAAAACACACAAACCACCAGAAACCCCCAATTTTTGAATTTCAAATCCTAAATTTCAGAGAGATGAACAGTGAAAAGAAACAAGAAGAAGATGAACATCAACAACCGATCGGAGAGAGGGAGGGAGGGAGGGATGTTCACCATGATTGGAGAGCAGCAGCGGCAGCTTCTTCTTCTCTCTCTCTCTCTCTCTCTCTCTCTTAAAAGGCAGGCGATAAAAAGAGAGAGAAGGAAAAATGATTTGGTGCATGTGGTGTATTGTTGAATTATGAAAAAATAATACTAATAATTGACAAATAAAATACAGTAACTTATAACAAAAAATTAATTCAACTTAACATTTGTACATTGCATATTAAACAAACCACAAATTGAATTAAATACAATTGAAATTGATTTTTTATTATTTATAAATATTAAATTATTTATTTTTAATTGTAAACTAAATTATTGTTCCTTTTTTCGACGAACAAAAATTATTGTTCCTTAAATTGTGAAAAATAATTAATTTTATTGAATTTCGTTATTATATAATGAATAATCTAATTGCATAAGGGCAAATGAGTTATTTAATAGCTTTTTACATTATACACCCTTCTTTATACTACCAAATCAAGTATTATTTTATCCCTCCTTTATAAATATCACATCAATGTGGGTTATCCCTTCTTAACTAATACCCCTTATTATCTTATCCCCCTCCATAAATAATACACCCAAAATTTATACGGCATCCAATCGGGCCCTAGGGATGCAATTTCCTATGTTCTGTTTCCGCCTCGATCCGATGAGGAAATGGATTGGGCTGGTATTTGCTTTATCCGCTCTGTTTTACCCACCCGTCCCAATTACTATAATTATTAATTATTAGTTTTCTGTTTTATATGTAGTAAATTTCATTTGTGTCAATAGAATAAGAACAAAATACCAAATAATGACAGTGAATGAGAACTCAATTATTCTCCGACTCGTTCACGCTCTGCCCCAATAAGAAATGGGGCAGGGATAATGGAGGGCTGTAAATTACCCGGTCAATTACCATCCCTAACTACCCCATCGATTTTGGACACCTTGGGGCCTCTGTAGCCCAAACGGAAGGAAAAAAAAAAAAGGGGCTACCCAATCTAGAGTTTTGATGAATGACTCCGTTCAGAAATGGCTAACTCAAATGTTGCCTTCCGTAAATTACCCGGTCCATTACCATCCCTGTAACTCTACATCATATGTTGCCTTCCGTTGCCAAACACCGGTGAGTTTTAAAAATGGTATCCACCCCCCACAAATAATATTGATTTGACATCGTTACTGACTGATAGGAGTTGGGGTTCGTCTGGCAATTGGAGTAATTTGAGGGAGGTCAGGTGTAATAAATGAAATAAGAAGTGGTTAGGAAGTCGTTAAGTAGTTAGTTAGGAAATGTCATGCTCTGTTATTTTCGGGTCATAGGTAAGGAGTTTGGGAGGGGAAAGTAGTGTTAGCTTAATCCAGAATCTTCTCTCCCCCTTCTCTCTACTGTACTTCTCTTCAACTGTAACCTCTACCATTTCCGTAATTCTTGGGCAATTCATTCAATAAAACAAAGCATTAGTGTAGAATCTCTTATGAATTTCCATTCTGGTTTCCTTAGTTTTATCGCTGACCATTATCTTGTCGTGTACCATGATCTGGAACCATGTTCATAATTAAGGGAAAAAACCCGTAACAACTGCAGTTTTGATGAATTAAGATGCTCTCATTTGATGATTCTTTATGTACAAATTATTTAAAATAGAATCATCCATCAAGAAGCTCTTCTGATGATCTGAGTTGTTTATTTTGTCAGACTAAATACGTTTTTCTTTGAAATAAAAGATTGGGTCAATGCTAATCAATTTTTTTTTCCCAGGTCAATTTGATAATAGACTTGATTGAGTCTTTTTTGTTTGCAAAGAAATAAACAGTCAGAGTTAGTCCGTTTCTCGTGACTAATATGCTTCGTGACGAATACAAATGTTTGATGGACCTAATTTTTATAGTTTGATAATAAACGGAACCCACAAAATGAATTGCTCAGATCACCAAATATAAGACTGGTGTGCCACATTTTGTATCGTTGAGACCACACAAGGGATTATTACATGGGAGATTACCCTTTCTCCACTTTGATAGGTTTATTGTAAAAGTGAGAATTCTGCTCTCACGTGATTATGAGATGCATTTGGAGATCCAAACCATTCCAAACATGCTTTATTGTGGATCTCTAAAATAGATATTCCATGTTGAGTCTTCTAAATTAGATAGAGACTTCATCCAAATATAGAGATGAATCTCTACATATAAAAGTATGTATAACTCTTATTGTTGCCGATAAAAAAAAAAAAAGTACATATAACTCTGATAAATCAATCTAAAGTGAGTATCAATCAAAGCGATCAAGAACACGTACAAAAGGAGACCAATGTCCAATGCTTCAATAAATATTACAGTAACAAAAGTTAAATTACATTTTGGAACAAAAATTTTAAGTTTTAAGCATATAGTGAACGAGTTTTCTTCTCGTCTGTCTATATTCCAACAAAACAATCTCACAGTGCTCGTGTTGAGAGGCCGAATGAGATAGGCAAAACAATCTGAACTTCAACTATCAGGTAAACTCATATTCAACGTATTCTATTCGGCCACTTATCACCTACCATTTCAAAAAATCTAGTGATAATACCCCGAAATAATCATAGTTGGGGAAGTAATTATTGGTAATGGTAAGAGCTTTGTGTACTTGAACCGAGTTCGTGCTAGAATCCTGTTCACCCATGACAGAGTTCATTAAACTGCTGGAACAGAAACTGGAAATTTATCAAGGGCAAATCAGAAAGTTACAAAGACTTCTAATTTCATAATGAACACAGAATGTACACCATATTACTAGGTTCACATACAATTTATATGCCCCAAATCTGACAATGTAGATGCAAATCTACACAAAATGTTCTTACCATCTTCTACTTAATAAATTTTCTTCCTTTCTACTTGGGGGTAGGGGTTATTCTAGCCTCCACAGAAATAGGGTGTGGAAGTCCAGCAACCTTTAAGTTCACATTACATTAAGTTCACATTACATCTCAAAATTGTGTTGTCTCCGGCAAACATAAGAACCAAGCCTTCTATGCCCCAAAATATGTGCAAGTGATCATCTACCCAATTGACCGCTGATCGATAGGAGAACTTCGCAACACCCACTACTCCAACTTGATCCTGTGACACGGAAAAATAGGACAAACAAAAGAAAGGCTACACCAATCAAGGTCACTTATTGTCAGTTTCATAGAAAGATTTCCTGATTCGATTACTGATGTCCTTGCATTGGTAGACAATGACCTTGTTAGCCAGTTCCTGCCAGATAACATCATAGTTTGTATCATGCAAGAATAGTTGCTAGAGTGCATTGTCGTCAAATCCAAATAGCCAAAGACTAGTCAATCTTTCTGCTAAATCAGTAAGCGTAGAAGAAACCAAGACATCAAGCAGATGTAGAATACGACAAATTAGAAACTACCGCTGATAAAATAAAAATAAAAAAATTAAATTAGAAACTACCTTTGTCTGCAGGATAAATCTGGAGAACATGCATAGATTAGGCATGAAAGCTATAACAACCCCTCAGCGAACAAATTTTGACAAGCTTATGGACAAATGAAGCTTCATGTGTAGTATTGGGCTCCAGATCGACATAACTGTCCGGCATTGAGCCTCTCATCTCTTGGGCTTTCATCTGAGACTTTCTCAGCTTCTTCAAGATCTTATCCATGGAGGCAGATTTCTTTTTTTCCAATCGCATCTGAACATAAATTGTTGTTAGTAAAGGCTAAAGTCTCTGATGATACTACCTCAAAGTTGTCACCCTTCAAACTTCACATTAGGCATTCATGCTATTGCCTAAAAAGGACTACTTGTAGAAAATAGGAAACCATTAGAAGTAAACAAATCCTTCGAATTGAGGAAACCTTACTCCCTGAAACATGGATATGTACGGAACATCATTACAACATTTGACTGTATATTAGAATGACTGGAGCATATATTAACCTCGAGTTTCCGGACTGCTGCCTCAGCTTTTGCCTTTTGCAAGTTCTCCCATGCAGCGATCTTGGCTTCCTCTTTTTGGAGCCTGGGCAACAAATGTAACATCAAGTTAAGCTTTTACACGTATAATGCATTACATTTAACAAAACAAAGCATCACACTCTTCTGAACCAGCTAGTTGCCAAAAGGGTCTTAACTATCTTGATAAAGAGCTCTTATCCAACCCACTTACATGTTTCCTAATCTTTCTTCAAACAAATGTTATCCAACCCACTTACGAATAACCTAGAGTCCATGTTATTGAGGGAAGAATGATTTTAACCAATGCTAGGTCAGATGGGAAGATGTACCTGTGCTCGGAGGAGATGGGGGGAAAATAAACAAACCCATTGGATCTGGTTGAAGAAATGGTTGTGATTGAGGTGGCAATCACAACCCATATTTTTTAATCCGCCCACTTATAACCCAACCCAATCTTCCCATATTATATAATGGGTTGATATGGGTTGAACTCATATAAAACCATATTTACATGGGTCGAAAACTATGAAGCACCGACACCTCTAGAGGTCGAAGTATCGCAGTGTCAGACACAAGGACATGGCGGGGACACCTCGGGGACACGTACGGGACACGCTACGTGACGTGTCCCATAATTTAATATAAATTTTTTAGGGGGACACGGCTAGGGACACAGGAGGACATGGCTGGTGACACGGGGGGCCACGGCTGGGGACACGATAGGGGCCAAACTATAATTTTTGAGGGGCCAAACCATAATTTTTTTTAAAAAATGGGGGTCAAATTGTAATTTTTTTAAAAAATTATGGGGCCAAATTGTAATTATCCGTGTCCGTGCATCATAGGGCAAAAATGAATTCAATATGGGCTAGAATTAAAAGACGAATTCCTTGCACAAGAGTTAACTACTGTGGAACTAAAAATCCTCGCCTCCTGTACCAGACCAAATTTGGTCTTCATTTTGACAATAAAAAACAAAGAAAGTCGGTGGTCACTATTCAATTCAATCTCTCTCTCTTGCCTCCTGTATGGCTGTATCAGACCAAATTCGGTCTTCATTTTGAGAATATAAAAAAAAAAAAAAAAAAGGAACGTCAACTCTCTTTCTCTCAAAGACTTCTTATCTCCAAGACCAAACCCCATGAGCTCCTCTCAACTGTCATAATCAGAAGATACTAAGGCCAAGTTCCGCTAATGAACTTTTGGGCCTTTTCCGTTTTGTTCTTATTCAACCTTTTTCGCGTTTGTTCATTTTGCGACAAATTTTTTACCACTATTGAATTGTCCCAAATTGGAAAGTAAAAAATTATGACTTTTACCCAAATATTTTTAAAAATATCCAAGATAAAGCTCAAAAAGCCATTTTTTTGAAATTTATCTTGGATATTACAAAAAATATTAGGGTAAAAGTTAAAAAAAAAAAAAATCTGATTCTCTCGTCGAGACGAATCACTAGGGGTAAAAAGTTTATCGCAAAACGAACAAATGCGGAAAAAAAATTGAACAAGGACAAAATAAAAAAGCCCAAAAATCCCGTTGCGGAACTTAGCTTGAAGTAAATGGTGAATTGACCAATTCACATTTCTCCGATTCAAATAGTAACTGAAACGGGTTTCGTATGAGGAAAATAAGTGTTGATCTGTTATAATGGCAAAAAATGTTATTGTTGTGTCATTGAAGTCATTTTTTTCCCTTCAAGATAAATACATTAATTTTGTTTATATATTTACACTCTCTTTCACGATCGTTGTACTCTTATTTATTTTTTATCCTTATTCATATGAATTTTTCTAATTATGTGGTTATTATTTTTCTTAGATTCAATTTAGTCTAATTAGGAACCTATACAGTATAAATGTTATTATGTATGACAGAGAGGCTGTTCAAAAAAAAGAATTGTTAAAAAAAAAATTTGTATGACGGGGAGAAAAGGGGATAAAAGGAAGGAAAACGAAAAACGGGTTAGGTCGAGTTTGGGTATGACTTGATTCCCATTCGACCCAACCCGTTTCAACCCGCCTAATATTGACCGTATTCTATGATGCACGGACACGGATACAGACACCAACACGGGGACATGGAAATTCTAAAAAAATGGGGACACGGACATGACGGGGGACACGCCACGTGTATATTTATTTATTTATTTAATAAATAAATAATTTTAGTTTCAAACCCAAATTTTTTTAAAAAAATTTACAATTTGGCCCCAATTTTTTTAAAAAAATTACAGTTTGACCCCCAATTTTTAAAAAAAATTACAATTTGGCCACTACCTTGTCCCCATAAAAAATTTAAATTAAATTATGGGACATGCCACATGGCGTGTCTCATATGTGTCGCCGCCATGTCCCGACACTGCGATACTTTGACCTCTAGAGGTGTCAGTACTTCATAGCCCGTATTCGACCCACCCATATTCAACCCACAACCCATTTCACCCCGCCTATTTGCCACCTCTAGTTGTGATAGTCACCGGAGAAGAAGAGAGTTCTTGGAAGCAAAAACTTTCGGACTAGAGGTGGTGTGTGAGAACTAAAAAAGCTCTCTATGTGATGTATGTGTCATTGATAAATTACCAATCCGTCGATTATGTCTCAAGAAACGTCTTCCTCTAATTTGGAGTTTCATGGAGCCTAAACATTTGATTTTACAAGGCTTGTTTACTTGAAATCATGGAGAACAGGGTAACTAATATGGTGGTTTTTCTCATGACCAAATGATTGGCAGAGCAGAGGGACAACACGGTTATGAAACACAGCTAAAACATCTATGAAACAAGAGGTTCACGTGACCCCTAACACTATCCAACTTCGTCTCTCAAGGGCTCGTTTGGCTCAATTTCTTATCTGCTTATTGCTTAAAGATAACCGACCGAGTGAATAAGTTTGTTTGGTGGGGGCTGGCATTGCTTAATTGCTCATTCAAGAAAATCAACATTTCCTTTACCCAAGCAAAGCGGATACCAACCATTTTGCTTATTCTTGGTTCTCCAAATCGGTTACTCTTAGTTGCTTATTCTCTCAAATAAGGGCTTATTTACCTTTTTGGTCCCCAAAGTATTAGTGAGTGACCAATTTCGTCCCCAATACAAACATTTGACCAATTTAGTACCCAACGTTTAAAATTTGCGTCAATTTGGTCCCTACCCTTAACGCCGTTCCTTGATTCCGTCAAAAGTGGGGACATTCTTGGTATTTCACCTATCATCATCTTCTTCACACCCTAACCCAGTGAATTCAGCCGGCAGTTCTCCCCACTCCTCATCCTCTCTTCTTCCCAAGGTACCCCATCTTCATCTCCACTGCCCCACCACCAAACCCAGACACCAATGCCTCATCAAAATCCCAATCCGGCCTCCTCTCTCCTCCACAGAACCCTCAAAACCCACCACCACCAGTCAGCCTACTGATTGCAGGGGCTACAAGAACGGATTTGTGTGGCACAATTTGTCCGAGAGCGATTTCATCTACCTAACCAGTGGCAAACAATACGTTCTCAAAGGATCGGTGCTACTCGACGGCGCCGCTCTCATCTCCAAATCCTACGAGTCCTTCTCTTCTAGTTTTAGGAAATCGCGCCTCCGGCGACGATTCTGATTTTTGGGCTGAAACACCAAATTCCGGCGACGATTCTGAGTTTCAAGAAACCACGCCTCTCTTAATTGATTCAATTGGGGATTTGGTGTTTGATTTTTGTTTTAGATAAATCTAAAACTGATATGGATGTTGTTGATGGTATGTGAATCGATTTGAATTGGGATTTGGTATATTGGGTGGTTTGTCGTAATTTCTGTACGATATTTGTAGTTTAGGAACAGAATCCCAGAGATTGGGTTCAATTCTACCTAATTTACGTGGGTGATGAAGAATGGTTTCGAATCCCAAAGATCGGTTCAACGGATCTCTGATTCTACTGAAAATGTGAGGTGAGAGAATACCAATAATGCCCCCTCTTTTGACGGAACTAAGAAACAACGTTAAGGGTTGGGACCAAATCGACGCAAATTTTAAATGTTGGGTACTAAATTGGTCAAATGTTTACATTGGGGACGAAATTGGCCACTCATTAATACTTTGGAGACCAAAAAGGTAAATAAGCCCTCAAATAAGCAACTAAGCACTAGGTAATTTCATTGATGAGAATGAAAAGCAATAAAACATACTTCGATATGTCCCTTGTTGCCTTCGAAATATCCCAAGTCGAAGTTAAGTCCTCTACAATTGGCGATTCGTTCTGCTTCGTTCTCGCTCCATGTTTTCTGGACTGCCCTGTAACTGTGACTCTTTTGTCCACCTGGACATCCCTGATTTCCAATTTAGCAGAGTGGTTGCTGTAAGGCTCCAAAACGGGCAGGATTGATGGAGAGGTAGAGAATGATAACCTATCCTTGGGCGATGTGACCGAGGAGCGCGTGCTATCTGCAGGACTCATCTGTGTCGCCATATCCCGACGCGAAACAACACGAGAAACCGTGGTTTCTGCGTCTTTGGTGCCACCAAGCTTCTCATCTACATTTGATACAACAGTGACAAGCATTATATAGGAACATATTTAGAATTTTTTATCATTAAAATACTAGAACATAAGTCACACCAACACGGACGAGCGACACAACATCGACACTTTGACACAATAACCGAAAAAATGGAAGAAAGTATGTTGGGGGCACGTTAAAATAACATACTTTATGTGATTCTATTATAGGCCTGAGTGTTTAAAGAAAGCTAATGAGAAACAAAAAAAAAAAGGTTTTAATTATTGTGAAATACCATAAATGCCTTCCTTCAAAGTTGCCATTACATCATGCACAAAAGCATTATCATCCTCGTGTTGTTATCCATCAACAATTATCTAATACACAAAAAGAAAGATTCCCTAAGCTTTAACTTTATTCTTCTAATTCATTTTAACACTCTTAACAAGTCCAATGAGTGTCTTGATTGCGTTCCAAAGTGTACCCCAAGTGTCTAGTGAACAACAGTGCCGGCCCCAACATTTGGGTTGCCCAAGCCCGACCTTCCGCTTGGTTGCCCACTAGTGTTAAGTATTAAAAAAAAAAGTTAAGTATTAAAAAAAAAAAGAGAGACATACAAGCAAAAAAAAAAAAAAAAAGAACAAAAACAAGATTATATTATCCATTTAGCTTGAATTACATCACCCGGGTATAGTGCTTTATGATTAACACGATCCTATTCAAAGAAAATAACTTCTCCTTGCATTTTTC
Organism: Rhododendron simsii; assembly: GCA_014282245.1. NCBI lineage: Eukaryota > Viridiplantae > Streptophyta > Magnoliopsida > Ericales > Ericaceae > Rhododendron > Rhododendron simsii. Next base: position 17,209,976 of record CM024962.1, read on the forward strand.
AATTATTAGATCATCATACTTTAACTTATCCAAGTACTTATTTTCAATTGATATCATACCCAATCCACTTAATCTCTCCTGTGACATGATAGTCTGAAGATAAGTTTTTATCAACTTCAACTTTGAAAAACTCCTCTAAGCCGAAGCAACTATGATTGGAATAGTCAACATAATCCGATAAGCAACCCAAACCATTTGGAAACCGCCATCTTTCCAATAAGATCTTATAAAATCAAGGATGTCGATCGATTTTGTTACTTCTCTCGACAATATTGTTTTCATATGTCTAAGTTCTTGGAATAACTCCATCCCTTGAATATCAACATGTTGATTGTATTCCAAGAAACTTCAATGCTCCATCAATTGCTCTTCAGCAACACTCTTGAATGTCATGTTAAACAAAAATCCAACGATTGGTTCATAAATTTCAAATTGCTCAAACCGGTCCTTAAGTGATGCAAGAGCTTGATCTATGATGCAGAGGAAATAAAAAAATTTTAAACGATCATCCGGTGATAGACTTTTATTGGCATCATCTCCCACATCCTCATCAAATTGCTTCTTTCTTTGAACAACTCTTTTTTTTGCAAATACCGGTTCAAAACAAAGAAAACAGCTTCACACAATCCAGCGTTGGCATTCGGCATTGTTCTTAACTTCTTCACAGAATCAGAGTAAGGGTTTACACCAAGTAAATTTGGGGGCAAATAAGAGTAAGGATTTCACACAATCACGTCCCTTCTCGTTTTGGCTATAGCGTCCCTTTTCTTTTTTTCTTCTTATCTGATAGCCCTCCTAATTTTTCCTCCTAATTTTTTTTTATCTATTATTTACACCAGGTATAGAAAACCTCTCTTTGCCCTCCTAATTTTCTTAAGTATCATAATTTTTTAAAGTGGGTGGAAACCATACATATTTACTTTTTTTTTAAAAATTTGTACAAAATTTTTTGGATGATGCCCCTAAATATATGTTTCGCTACATTTCTAATTTTTTTTGTATACATACAATTTTATTTTATTTTTTGTTTCCCCTTGCCAGGGGGTTGCCCGAGCCAGCCGGCTCGCGGGGCTTACCCCCTGGCCGGCCCTGGTGAACAACATTGAAAAAACATTCGGAATGCTTCTAATTTGAGTGTCAAAAACGTGTCCCAATAGCTTGCAATAAGTGTCAGTGTTCAACACCGGTACATGACCACCGTTGAGGTGCCCGACGGGTCAAAGGTTCCCCTAGGCAAGGCGTCCGTGCTTCATAAACTAGAAACATCATCCATTTTGATGATATAGGCTTAAAATGTTAGTATAGTAATTGGTGTTATGGGTGCCATCAAAATTAGTTATCATTCATCATGACAACTCCCTTGAGCATATGCCTTTTAAGAATACAACGGCAATCTTTCTCCTTTTTTCTTTCCATTAAATTTAGTGATCATGGCAGCATGTGCAGGTATATATCAGCCAAAATAAATTAGCCTAATCAGAAAATAGCCTAAATACCACCACTATTAGTTTGCTAGCCTGCACAATACATAGCCACCTCGAGCCACCGAGCCCAAATACTAATACAGAAGATACTGTTTCAATACGTACATGTCTATTTGTGTTTGTGTGTTGGCACGTGTTTTTGGTAACACAACATACTTGTACACAAATGTTACATGTACTAACTCCAGCCATTTTATGATCAACAATAATTTTCACTATTTCCACCTCATCTTTCCTCTTCCCCCACCCCCTCACTAGCCAACGACATTACCATAACATCTTTAGAAACCACCATCAACCCCTTCACCTCCGTCCAAACCTGCTCCAGAGCCAGTACCGGGTATCTCTCAACAAAAATCTCAAGTACTCTGGCAATAGGAGCGTAGGGAACGTTGATCTCACATAGATCTGAGAGATGCTACGATCTTACATTACAAACCCCCCATTTCCTTATCTTCCCACGGTATCCCACCATTTATGGATCACGACCTGAAATTGAACTCCAATAAGTAGACTACTTTGTTGAAGAGCAAAATCATCATTTTCAGGTTTTCTTGATATCCACTTAAAGAATACTCTCTAGTACAACTCTGGTCACCACTCTTGCCCTCCACACTCCTCTATTTACGTCACTCTTTTGTTTTGTTTTTTTTAAGGAGGATCATCTTTGAGAAGTGAATTTACATGGATTTGATGTTGAAAGAGGTATGTATTTAACGGTTTTCTCCAATTTTTCCATCCCTCTGTAAATAACTCTCAAATAGCTCGAAGGAAAATTTTGAAGGCATTTTATTAGTTGAGTGGTCTTTAAACCCTTTTTCTTTACTGTGGTGTGGCTGAATGTAGACTAGTCCACCCTTAAAAAGCCTTTGATCAGTAGATTATTTATAACTTCGGAAGATGGTCAAGGGTTCTTAAACCAAGCCAATGCACTAGATGCGCATGTAGTTGGCCCAGAATAGCTGGACAAAAGTGGGCCAAGAAATATTGAATGGTGATGTGGTCTTCCATTATTTATATCGTTCCATATTTGAAAAAACCAAATTTCATTGCAATAACTGCACCAAGTCATCACATTCGACCACCTCTAACAATTTATGATTCCATGTTGTCTGGACCGGTGTACTTGCTAGGCTTAGCTCAAATTTGAATATATAAGAATCAAGACCAACTCGGTTAGTCCAGTTGACCACCATTGTACACTTCCAAATCGAACGTCAGGGGGTCAAATCTTGCCAAAAGCAAAGCTTGATTATTTCTTCCCCTCAATGGGGGTTCTTTGCTCCATGACCGTGCTTTTCATTTGATGCTAGCCTAACCTCCAACTTGAGATAAACTGTACAGCTTCAATCAAGAATCCAGCTATTTCTTTATGTTAGTGATTAACTATAAAACACCCACAATTTGAAACTCCTCCCGCCTCTCAATTATTCCTGGGTTGGGTTACCCATTACTTATTTGTCCCCTTAATGGGGCTATCAGTTGGGCGTAGTGCGATTATGTTATGGCTAGCTTGATGTAATTCATAAACTATTATTTATCCTACCACTTGTAATCAAGAATTTTTTTTTTTTTATAAGAATCAAGAATAGCTTGGACAAGTTTAAAACTCTAATGTTTTGTGATAGCTAAAATGCATTATATCCTTGAGAATGGTGGCAAGATTAGCATGGCACTGTTATATACTAGATTGTCACTCTGAATAAATCTTCTGTATTGATGTAACAGACATCAAAGTTTTCATAGAAGAAAAATAGTCAATTATGTCAATGTGTGAGTCATTCAGCTACTTGATTCCAGACATTAAATTGCAGGTTAAAAACTGCTGGAAATTCGAAAGGTAATGAAAAGACATGATACCTCGAGAGCTAGGCGATGAAGACTCAGTTAGCGTATCCGACCATCCAAGTAGACTAGCTGTTCGACCCATAGCAGTCCCAGTATGCACTAAACTAGATTGCACCACATTGTGACCACCATATTGAATGGTCATGCCATCTGGTACTAGCACACCAGTTGTAAATGGTGACCCTGCCATGAAATCTCTAACACTTCCCCCTTGCAGCACCTGTGGGGCAGGGGAATAGTTGGAAAAGGAATCAACACCCGGACCTCCAATTGGACCGCTCTTTGACTTGAGCCGTCTCTGCAGTTGCTGAGGTAAAGGCCTGCTAACACCCAACCCTGAAACTGGGCTAGTAATCCACCTCTCTGCATCGTCCCATTTGGATGGCAAAGTCCTTCCGCTGTTGAATGGCATCAACACGGCAGCATTTATATGCCTCCGGCTGCTGTTTGATGGTAATGGAACTCTTTCTGAATTCCATCCCTTTTGAATGCCGCCCACATTTCCATTGTGGTAATCCGGTGTTCCTGGGCTCGAATAAATACCCATATTGCGGGACATCAAAGAATGTTTCTTCATGCCTCTCAGTTGTGGCGGAGAGGAGGTCATATTGCCAACTGCATTGCCCTGATGTGGTGAAGCCAGTTGTCCCCTGGGGAAGATTAGATTTTCTCAGAAGAAAATTGACCTTTGAGTGCTTGAAAGAATGCAGTTATCTAAATGTTGATGGTTTTGTTACTTTGCTTATTCGTTTTATCTTTCTGGGTAGGGCTGCAAACAGCCGAGCTTTTACAATGTTCACTGAGACACACTATCACCACAACATCAAATTATTTATCTATCTTTGATTGCTGCTTATAAAAGTAGCTGTTTGGAATTCTTTTCGAAAACAAGAACACTCCATTTCATATCATTTTCAATTTTTTCTTAAGAGAAATTAGTCTCCAATATAAGGAAAATACCTCTTAGAAATGGGATTCTTCAATGAAAAATGGAAATTTAAATGTCGAAATCCTAGGTTACTGGCTCTAAACAAACATAACTCTTTATGCCAAGATTTAACCCTACGAAATGGCTTTTACTTTTAGCATTTTCTATGCACTATACACATAAGTTTATACTAACTAATTACACTAGTGGGCGACAATATAAAGCATCAACTGGGATGCGTGTGGATCTGGACCACTCAAAACGCTTGTTAAAAAGGTCAGGTCCGGCAAAAAAGTACCAAATCAAAATCAACCTCTCAAATTGCAACAAACTCGACAAACTTTACACCAAATCGCTCCGAACCCACAACCATAAGCTTATGAGCCAGTAAATAAAAACAAAAAGTTGAGCTTTCGCAACCATACCTAAGCTCCGATGAACAGTTGACTCTCAGGCACAATACCCAGTTCGACTTCCAGCACAAAGCAGATTATACGCAAACATATACGTACAGTTTTTATATGTATGGACCTCTAGGCAGAGAGAATGATAAACAAGCAAGAAAGGGCCAGTGCTTCTCTAGTTAATTTTATTTACTGGGAAATGGATTTGGATACGGAATGTTGGACGGAATGCCTGAATGAGATTTTTTTAAAGGGAAGAAAAAGATAGAGACATGCGGAGGTCAGGATTTTCTTTTGTCCAGAGGGGATTGGATTTGCCAAGAAACTGAAGGACTGTTATAGTATTTTGTCTCTGTCTAAATAAGCAGACCATGTGATACTCCGCGGGGTCAAGGACGGCGACTTCTTGTTGGGTCCCGACTGTTCCCATTACAATTCGCATGCTATTCCTTCATCTCCGTTTTTGGTTTTTTTTTTGGGAAAATGTTAACCTCAACTTTAACAGCTTCTTTGGATAGTGAGATAAAAAAAGGGAGGCATTTCTCACAAAATTTCACCATTTTTGGCGAGATTGGATGATGAAAAGGAAGAGCCAATCAAAATATTTTATTTTGTACTTTTATCTCCATTTTTCACCAAAATTGTCAATCTAAATGAGTGATTTGATTAGAAATCAAAACCCTTTCTTTTTTGTTTTTTTCTCTTGAAATCACTTCATTCAAAGGTGCCGTAAAAACAAGGATAATATATAAAAGGGGCATTAATATGCAAAAATAAATATATTACTGGGTATCTATGTAAGTATATTAATATCTGTTAGATATGTTTTAATATCCAAACTCGTTTGGCCTTATTTGCATATTATCGTATGACTTGGCAAAAAGTTGTGTTCGCTTTATATTTTAGTTTAGTTTTTCAATCATTATTTTACTTCTTTCTCCAATCATTACCCTATTTCTCCAATTATTACTTTCTCATTTCTCTCCAATTATTACCATATTTCTCTTTTCACTCACTACCAAAACTAAACTAAACTAAACTCTTAACCAAACAAAGACGAGATATCTTCTTTTTTAAGCCATGAGGCTCTGGGTGTGGCCCCAGCTCACAACCAGGACTTGGAAGAGCTGGAGCCATCTGTTGAATTTGAACCTAATGGAGAGGCTTGAAATTAGGGAAAATAACAGCTAATGATGTATTTTGATAATTAATATCCGTCAAGAACAATTTCACTATTAACAAATATTCTCAGCATGTCCTCGATGAATATTAATTATCAAAACGCGTCTTGGGCCATCATTTTCCCTTGAAATTACATTCGCTGTGTTTGGTTTGTAATTTTGAGATTTACAGTATTTTTTAGATAAAAAAGTTACTCCCTCCGTCCATTTTTTATAGTCCAGTATTCCATTTTGGGCTGTCCCTTAATAAGTGTCCATTTTATAAAGTTAGTCGGTAAAAGTTGGTGTATTGTCTATTTTGTCCCTAAAAGTAGATTTCATTTTGAAAAGTTAGTGTATAAAAGTGTAATAATGATGGGTAAGTAGAAAAATTGAGGAAAAATTTGATGTGAAAGGTATAATGATGTTATCTTTTTAATAAATTGGAATTACGAAGCAGGACACTTAAAAATGGACGGATGAAGTATATAGATTTGCATATTTTTCGTCTTTAGTAAGTTTTTTTAATATTCTGACAAACTCTTTTACTTTTTGAATAAAGATACACGTTATACATCCAAAAAGTATTTAAAAAAATTAAAAAAAATTTGACAAAAAATCACTAAAGATGAAAAAACTCAAATGACGAAACAGTTACAAATTTTGAAAATAAGGAGTATTATTTTTGGGAGGACAACCAAAGTAAATAGCTTCCCCTGAATCATCTAGGCCTGACATGTCTTCCCAGACCTGACTCATTATTGGTCCATCAGTTTCTATCCTCGTTCTTAATTAATGATGGAGGTAGTAACGATTAAGTGAGGTCACTTGACTCCATTTAATTATTTGAAGATTCAATTATTGCTAGAGGTTTGTAGATTGTTAATGATTTGACCCCGTTGAAATTTATATTTGCCCTAAGTACTTCATCTATAAGGTATATATATAAGATTGCCCCTAACATTTTCATTGACGGACAAAAAAAGCATACGTTTAATAAGAAACACTTTCGCACATGAATATAAATCAAATGGACAATCTCTTATATTTATTTGTTAAAAAATACATCTTAATATTTTTTCATGACAAATGACCCTTCAATATATCGTTTATAACAAAAAAATTCAATCTCAAACGTATTTTCCACTGCTTACTCAACAAATTAAATAAGTTGAAAAAATAACTACCAATATCCTTGCATTCCATAGTCAAAAAAAAAAAAGCAAAAACACAGTTGTATGCTCCAATTGGTTGGTTGGATAGCAAAATATAGTAGGAATTCTAACATTTTTCAAAAGTGATCATCCATCAAAATAGAGCAATTTTGTGAGAAGGTTTTGTTTGGAAGCAATTTTATTTTGTCCGTTCAACCATTCATGAGTAAATGAAATTTTGGACATGAAGTGTCCCCCGTAAGTGGCACTTGGTGAGAATCTGACACACGAAAAAAAATTGAAAGTTGAGGGGGCCTTGGTCCCATCGAGCCTCTACCCTTGGTTAAATACAAGAGTCCTTTAAATTGACGTGTGTTTTGTGTGCATGTAGGAATTCGCACGAGTAAATTTCACTTCTCTCAGGATAAAAAATAAAAAAAAATTTCACTTACCGCTCTTGAGGTTTTTGACAGAAACCTTCCCTCAATTTTATAAAATTGTACTGTCCTCCCCCATCAACCTTTTCGTCTGACATCACTTAACGGAGCACGTGAATTTACATTAATACCCCTTCTTTGACCCCCTTAAGTTTTCTAACAATAATAAATACCTCCTCTAGGGTCTCCGCACCTCGCTCTCTTCACACATACACAATTCTATTGAAAGTCGCATCTCCTGTCTATTCTCATTCTTAATCAAGGAGAGAGGTAATAGGTGTAATAACAATCAAGGTGACTTGACCCCTTAAATTATTAAAAATCCAATTGTATTAGAGCTTTGTAGGTTGTTACTGATTTGACCCATTGAAAGTGATATTTGCCTTACTTCATCTAAGTATTAGATTGCCCCAAACATGTACAAAAATAGAATATGTTAGATATGCAGTTCATGAAAATCACTTTCGCACGTGAACATTAATCCATTGATGAATGATAACCTACATGTCTATGATGAAAAAGACATCTTATGTTTGTTGCAAAATAAATGACCCTTTCATCTATCCTTTCTCAAATACAAAAAGTTGTCGAGTCTGTTTTTAAAATGATATGCATGATTCATATTTATTTATTCAATTATACAAAATATATTGCAATTATTAGGAAAAAAAAATGCCGTCATAAGTTAGGATTTGTGTAAAAACATCCATCCAGGGGCAAAATTGAATAGGTTAACAAAAGTACAATCTATTCATTATGTTTTCTTAAATTAATGGTTGTTGTTTCAATGAGGACCCAACAAAATTGAACGGAATGAGTATTTTTTTCAATAGTTTTATCACCGCTTACGTTTCACACACAGTTTTGCACACAAAAGCCAGGGACAGACACATGAGGGCACGTGTCCCCACTTAAAATTAAAATATTTTAAAAATAAATTAGCATAATTATGAAAATGTGCTAATATATAAATATATACACTTGCATATATCTCAAAAATACACATATGAAATTAGTTTTATGCCTAAATTTCATCATATGGTTCATTTATACTAGTTTTACGAGTAGTTTGTTTATTTGGAGCTATTCTTTATTGACTCTCTTTATTTTTAACCTTCTGGTAGAAATATTGTAAAATAAAATCATTAACAAAACTAGCTCGATCATTCTAAAATTTGTCAATGTTCATTTAAAACATAATTTAAATTTTTTTTCTAAGATTTTGTGCTCATTTTTGCCTACTTTAATTTAAAGTACGCACTATAAATTTTTGTAGTTAGTAATGCATGTTTTAATTTTGTACGATCTTACTATGGTTGACTAAAAAAAATAAACTTTCGTCATTATAATTAATAGGTGCCCCACTAGGCTATATTTCTGAATCCGTCCTTGCACATACTCATATTCATGTCACACATATTGGCCCGCCTATGTATGTGGAACAACCACATAAATTTGAGCGTGCGTGTGTATGTACAGTTTTTCACATACAGTTTTGCACTCATACTTGTATCACATCCATGCCTTAAGTGTGTTGTTTTATATGAGTTGTATTTTCTTTTATCAAACTCTACGTTTTTAGAACAAAATTTCTAATTTCCTCCTGAAACACGTACCCATAATCAAAAAAGGCATAATTCAAATTAAAATGGGCTCCCAAACACCTCCAAAATGGGATTAGAACATTGAGCATATTTTTCTGTCTAGTACTCATATACGAGATTATATAATACCACTCAAGATTAGGTGGTGCTGCCTCCTTCTCACAAAATTAGTCTACTACGAGAAGAAGTCTTATAGAGTATTTTATAATTTTTGCACACAAATTTAAAAAACTAATTGAGATCTTTACGCTGTTAATAATTAAAAAATATCCACATATGTACTTTGTTTCTCGATTAAAAGATTAACGTCTTTCGTATTGAGCTAACTTTTTGGGATAGTTGCAGCATTTAGTTCGAGCCTTGAGCAATATGTCATATTCTCCAATGGTATAGCAAGTAATTATTCACCAATATTTTTTTTATCAACGGCACATTTCATATATTTCAAAGCCCGAGGGCAAAAATTATATCCAGAAATCAGGAGTGAACCAAAATCACCAAAATTTAAGATTATTAACCATTTATTGTTGAAAAACCCACATGTCCCTTTATCCTCGTTCTTAATTGAGGATCGAGGGAGCTAGGTAGTAACGATCAAGTGAGGTGACTTTGCCCTGGCCATTCAATTATTTAAGATCCTATCAATTGCTAGTAGTTTGTATGTTATTAGTGAATTGACCCTATTGAAATTGATATTGCCTTAGTTGCTTAACCCCAAACATTTCCATTGAAAATACAAAAGAAGTTACATTTAAATAACGGGGTGTAAATGAGCCGAATTGAGGCGAACTCTGCTACATTTGGGATCAATTTGAGAAGGTATAAGTTAGGCTTGAGTTCAGCTCGGGCTTAATTCGAGCCAAAATAATTGAGCTCGAGTTTTGCTTGTAAAAAAATTTCAGGACTCAGGCTCGGCTCGTTAGGGCTCATTAAACTCAAACGAGCCCAACCAAACCGAATTTGGGCTAGAATTTTTTTCCCAAGAACCAAATCAATATACCCTAACAGATCACAAGAAATTAAAGGGAAAAAAAAAACCACCAAAAATATGGCATAATGCTTTGCTCCAACAATAATATATCTGAACTTAAGGAAAGGGGGCAGGGGGAATCAGCCGAGAACATGACCAATAATCTACCATCACATGCTTAATGTTTCACTCCAACAAAATCGTGCAAAAAAACTGAAAAATATGTTTACCGGTTGGATAAATCGAGTACAGAAGTCGATTTTGCAAAGGAAGATCGAGTAACAAAACTGAAAAAAATGTTTACAAGTTGGAATAGAGTAAAGAAGAAGAAGAAGAGGAGGAGGAGATAGAGGTGAGTCGGTGACAGAGAGGAAGAGGCGACGTGGAGGAGGCGGAGAGCGGCCAGTGTGGACTGCAGGAGGCAGTGTGGAGGAGGGGAGGTGGTGGGTGAAACACTGAAAGTTGATTGGATTGAACACCTACACATATCGGATAGAGCTGATTTCTTGCAAGCCCGCTCATTTTTTTTTAAAATTATTAAACGGCTAGAATCATTTGTACGGAATTTGGAGTGGGCCCCACATGCACATCGGTACCTCATCGGTCCTCGTACGATTATCGATAGGTAAATGTATATGGAGAAAGATGGATCCGGGGATCCTGTAGGGCACATCCGGACAGTCCATCTCGGCAATGGACGGCTTGGATTTTAATCCAAACAATGGACGACTCAGATCAATAAGAGTTCGGATTAAATTTGAGCCATCGGTGCCATAATGGACGGTCGGATCGACTGCCCTATACTCCCTATAGTGCGGGCCACACTGCAAGAATCCCCAATTCGGAGTGACGCTCGCAATATATAGCATACTGTTAGTGACGCTAGCTCTAATAACAGAAATTGTTTGACAAAGCAACAACCGTACGTATAGGCCTAGTGTTAGGACCTTGATTTCCAAGGTTTGCTAAGCTTGGCTAGAGGTGGCACCTTGCACCCTAGCCAACCGGTGGAATCAAAGGCATGAGGCAGACATGTCTTTACAAGGTGACTCCATGGTGTCGGTTGGTGTTGGCACTAGTCCCTTAGGCAAGTGGCAATCGTGATGCACGTGAAGACCCGATGATATCGAGGCATGGATGCTAAACGGGAAGCAGGCTTGTGGGACAAGGCAATCGAGGACAACGACTAAGTATTAGGAGCTGGGATTAGATCATAAAATTGGCTAGGCAGCCTTGAGTTGGCTCGGGCAAAACGGAGGCAGACTTGAGTTGGCTTAGGCAAAATGGTTATTGACCATTAAACAGCATTCTGCACATGTGGCTGGGAGCGTGGGACAGGTGTCCAAGGTAGAAACGGGCTGCACATATTGCTTGCAGCATGGGACAGGTATCCAAGGCAGAAACGAGCAGTTATCGGCAGTTATGACTAGGCAATATCATATTTCAGTATGCTGGCAGATTTTGGCAAAGCTAGCATAGCCCTAGGACAGTTGGGGGTGTCAACTGCAAGATCATGGGTTCGGCCCATGACCTCATGTACTTAGTGGCCCCATTTTTATGATTGTAAGCTTATTTAGGCAAGGCATTGTCATAACATAAGGCAGAGGGGTGTTCTGTCTAGGCTCTTGAGTGTGTTCCTTTATAAGTTGGTGCTTAATAAAGGTTGGGACGGTTCCCATAACTCTTGTGTGTGTTCTAGACGTTTAAAACATAACAGGTGTGTGAGTAAACACTAGTTGGCTGAGACCAAGTTGCTAGCGAACTTGGTGCCATCACGAGCAAATTTCTAGGCGAAAAATAGCCCTGTGACAGTTGGTATCAAAGCAACCCAGGTTGCAAGCAAAAGTTGTAGAGCTCCGGGTTGGAGTTATGGCTGCAAATGCTGCACTTGAGGCAGTATGGGTCTGTGTCATGCCTTCAATTTTTAACATAAATAAATAAACCTTTTTGACAAAAGATCCTCGCATAAGGTAAATAATACCCAAAAGAGTTCCCACCTGTTTAATTTACAAAACAAGTCCCCATGTTTAGAGAAATATACAACATTGGCACACTAGCCTCAAAATGAGATTAAGTACAAATACGATCTATATATTTGGTTACAAACGGTTTAGTCAAGAGAGTCGAGAATAATTAGTTACAAACTCATCTTCATCAAAAGAAAGTTAAATACAAAGACGACCAAGTAACTAAATATAGTTAGCTTCCGAAATGTCCTTGCATCTCAACACATAAGCATGCAATCTATGATCCAGCATTCGAACTTGAAAAGAAAGATTGGGTTGAGCTACACTAGCCCAATAGGAAAGTCTCTACAGAATCTATAGATAAATGAGATAATAAGTATGAATATAGTGAATCATGCTAAAGGGTACATTCAAGAACAACACAATCCCATACCATTTACTAGTATGAAAGCACTCTCAAGCACATATCCATACACATTTCTTCCACCAAATTTTCACCCCTTTTGATTCCGTATTTCCACCCCTTGCGTAACGGTAATCTCCACCCCTTGCGAATTCTGTATTTCTACCCCTTGCGTTACGGCAAACTCCACACATTCCAACATACACAAGCACGACACAAATACTTGATGGGTCTTAACAATCAAGACAATAATACAATTTTCACAAAGATATGCAATTCTCAAGCCATAAAGTGTTTCACCCAAACCGAGCATAGCATTCAAACACTAACATCACACGAAATCACCATATAACAAGTAGAGAAAGAGAGAAATCCCTACCAATGTGGGTTTTGAGCAAAACCCTTAGTCTATCAAGTGCTATAAGCTTGAATTTCTCAAGAACAAACTCCTCCCAAGCATTGCTACAAGATCTAGAATGAATATAACCCTAAAACAAGACAAACAAGTATAGATCAACAAGTGATTGAGAGGAGAGAAAGAAAAACGTGGTAGAGAGGTAAGGAGTGAGAGTAAGAACACAAAACTTACCCTTTGTTAACCAAATGTGAGATTCAAGAGAATTTGAGGAAGCAATCACTTAGATCTTGAAGATTTGAGGTAGAAATCAAGAGATTTGAGTGAGATTGGAGTGGGGTAGGTGAGAAGTGTGTTTTTAGGGTTATTTTGTGGTTTGGGTGTGAAAAATGGCAAAGGACGGTATTTATAGTGAGCTGAAATGCGTGTTGAGTTTTTTGAAATTTGACAGTGGGTACCGGTATTGGGCGATCCCAGTACCAGTACTGGAACCCACAAAATGCCAAATTGGCCACGCTCTAGACACTGGGTACCGGTACTGGCTAGACAGAAAATTGAAATTTTACTGACGAATGTCGAATTGAACCCCACTTGCTAACAACACTTCCAAATATCATTAAACTCAAAATATGATCTCCCACATATTTAAACCATTAAAGAAAAATAAAATAATTCACGAGTCTCTACATTCTATCCTTCTTAACGAAATTTCGTCCCGAAATTTTACAATTCAAGCCAACCAAACTCATGCATCAAGTACACATGCTCATGCCACAACACATATAACCGAACAATAAGCTAATAACCATAAAGTCAGAACTTAGGACTTACATTGGTTAATTCGGAAACAAATGCAGGTAACTTTCTCTAACCTCGTCTTCCCTTTCCCACGTCGACTCTTCCTTCCTGAGATTACTCCAAAGGACTCGCACCAACGGAATGGTCTTACCCCTCAAAACTTGGTCACGCGAATCCAGGATACGTATCGGCTCTTCTTCGTAAGATGCATCGGCTTCCAACTTTAATTCGGACCACTCTAAAAAGTGTGACTGAGCGGGCTTGTACTTTCGCAACATCGATACATGGAATACATTATGAACGCCCGATAACCTCGGTGGCAATGCTAATCAATATGCTACGACCCTAATCTTCTTGATAATATCAAACGACCCGATAAAACGCAGTGAAAGCTTGCCCTTTTGCCCAAAACGAGATAATCCCTGACGCGGTGACACCTTAAGGAACACATGATCCCCCACTTCAAATGACAATGGTTGGCGACGACGGTCGACATAACTCTTTTGTCTACTTTGCGCGGTTAACAATCTTTGACAGATAACTTTGACTTGCTCAGTGGTTCTCCTTTGTGCTTCAAGAAGACGTTGGCGAATTGCTCTCATGCTCTCGGAGGTCTCTTTGATCAAACTCGGCCCAACCAACATAGCCTCGCCCAACTCGGTCCAACAAACGGGTGATCGACACAGTCTCCCATACGAAGCTTCATACAACGCCATCTCAATACTAGATTGGTAACTATTGTTGTACGCGAATTCGACAAACGGTAGGTGATCTTCCCAACTTCACTGGAAGTCCATAACACAAGCCTGAAGCATGCCTTCTAAAATTCGGATAGTTTGTTCGGATTGCCCGTCCGTTTGAGGATGATACGGGTGCTAAACAAGAGACTGGTGCCAAGAGCGGTTTACAAACTCTACCAAAATCATTCGGTAAACCTTGGATCTCGATCGGACACGATAGAAACATGAACTCCATGAAGACGGATAATCTCGCGAATATACAAACAACTAAGAGTACCGATCGAATCCGAAACCTGAATCGGTGAGAAATGCGCTGATTTGGTCAATCGATCAACTACCACCCAAATGGCATCATGCCTCCTCAGCGATCTCGGTAAACCAGTAACGAAATCCATAGTCACGTTCTCTCACTTCCACTGAGCCACTAGTAATAGTTGTAACTCCCTCGTGAGTCGTTGTAGAGAGCCATATTTTTGAAACTATTTAAAAGTTTTATTAATGTTAGAATATTGAATAAATGTGGAATCTTTTTGGGGTTATATGATTTGGGTTTAATGTGGGAAAATTGTTAATAGAGGGGTGTAAGTGTAAATTTATGTGTGTGCTAGTATATATATAGGTGAGTGTGAGTGTAAGGGATTAAAAATCCCAAATCTCACACTCTCTCATCTCTCCCGACCTCTCACACCCTCTCTTGGCTCTCTCTCTCTCTCTCTCTCTCTCTCTCTCTCTCTCTCTCTCTTAAAAATCCACCAACACAACTTCAACTCTTCATCAATCAACCTCCAAACCTTCACCTCTTTGCGTATTGGAGCTTGAATCGCGTGGGTAGAAGCTCGATCATTCGTATTTGGCTCTGTTCGAAGTTCGAAGTTTGAAGTTTTAGGGCTTAGGTAATCTTTTGATTTCGGCTTTAACCCTCGAGGTAGGGATTTCTCTCTCTCTTTATATGTCTTTGAGTTGGTTTTGTACATGATTCGTGCCTTGGATTGTTGTTTGAGTTGTGTTTGCTTCGAGAAGAAATCTGCAGAAACTCTGCTCGAAACAAGCTGGTATCGATAACTTCTATCGATACCATTGAGTTTAAAAACCCAGGTAGCACTCTGGTATCGATACCCTTCCATCTGGAATGATCTGTTACCCAAAGGTATCGATACCTATTGACACCAATCAATACCTTTGGCTTAAAAACAGTTTTGTTGTATTATACTCCAACTTCAATGCCTTGGTTTTCGAGCCCTTCCAACTCATTTCTAACACACTTTTAGATATTCTAAGCCCCTTCCAAGCACAATTGTTTGCATTCCAATGATTCCTTGGTCATCCTCGTTCGTTGGCTCTCGTTGCGTCAAATACGAGTATTATATGGAGTGAATTATCGTCCTAATGCTTTGTTGGTGTAGTGTTCGTCTAGCTATTAGTGATATTGTGAGATGTTAAAATAAACGAAGTGAGCTCGTTAAAGCTAAATATGGGAGTTGATAGGGTTGAATGTTAGATAGGAGGATGGATAAATCATGAGACGTAATATGAGAACTTGACACTTGATGCCATGTAGTACGAGGAGTGAGTTGAGATAACGAGTTTGGAAACAAAATGGAAATATGAATTGGTATGTGGACCGCTTACTTAATACCACTCCCTCTTTATCTACAATCGTGCAAATAAAGCATTAGAAACACATATGACAAAAGGCAATACAAATGAGTTATAATCAGCATATGGGGTCTTGATACTCGAAACTCGAATCAGATGTAGGGGTCATGAGCACCCGGAATGTAGAACAGATGTACAGAGTCATGAGCACTAGGAAATGTACTGTGGGTATATGGGGCCCTAAGACCTGAAAAATTTCTTAAGCTCACTATTCGGAATTTTAATGGAAGAAGAGCTACTTGAGCTCGAATTGAAAATCAACGGGAGATGTAAGGGTCCTTAAGACCCGGAATGAAAGTCATTAACCGTAGAAGTGTGCGAGATGAAGTTGATCAATAAGGACACATAAAACATGGCTAATAGATTGGGTAATGACAATTGAAGTGCCTTTGAGTCACGAGTTCCCTTCATGATGTTGCGTTAGTTGCATTCTCTTTCATTGTCTCCAACCTCATTCTTGTATGTTCAAATCTTCTCATTTGCATATAAAGTTTGTAGATATTTTCCTACTGGGCACGTGTTTTGCTCAACGCTATCATTCTTTCCGGTACAACTCAAGAGCATTAGCATGGAGTACTTGGCATGCATATCATCCCATCCCTTCGAAAGTTAACATCAAGAAAACAACTTGACATCTTTTGTAAACTCTTTTGGGAAGACGTAACTTGTAATTTTCATTCAAATCCTTGGTTTAGAAGTATTGTAATCACTTAACTTATCTTTTGACTAAACTTTGGAACTTTGGGGCCAAAGTGCCATTGTTGTAATCTTTGAACTTGATTGTGCTCAGTAAATGAATATGAGAAAGTATTTTTGGGTTATTATAGGTATACCGCAGTGGTTTTCCTTTTTAAGGTTATTTTTATTATTATGTTAAAAATCGAGGGTGTAACAGTCGTTGATGCTCGGCTTTCACTTGTTGGCACGTAAGACACTTGATACGAAAATAGCGATGTCTCTCTTCATTTCCGGCCACCAAAATTGTCTACACAAGTTGTGATACATCTTTGTTCCTCTCAGATAGACGGCCAAAGGTGAATGGTGAAATTCTCTCAAAATTTCCTCTCGACACGAAATGGGTACGAACAATTTTCCTTGGTATCGCAAGCTTTGATCGACATGAATCATCTACCCTCTCGAGCATTTCCACTTAGGAATTTGTTGCAAAACTCTCCCGCTTCATCATCTTGTTGTTGGGCCTCGACTACTCGAGTTGACAAAGTTGATTGAACGGTTAAATTACAGAAGGTGACTCCATCTTGAACTTCCTCGAAATACAACGGACAGGAGCCTAAATCATTTATCGTCTTCCACTTATGAATGGCTAGACTTGCAAGATGTGTGGATTTTCTACTTAACGCGTCCGCTACCATGTTCGCCTTTCCCATATGATATTGCAACTCAAAGTCGTAGTCTTCTAAATGTTCCATCCAACGGCGTTGTCGCAAATTTAGCTCCTTTTGAGAGAACAAGTACTTTAGACTCTTGTGGTAGGAAAAGACTTCGAACCTCTCCCCGTAAAGATAATGACACCAACTCTTCAAAGCAAAAACGATGGCTGCAAGTTCTAAATCGTGGGTAGGGTAATTCTGCTCGTGAGTCTTCAATTGTCACGATCCATACGCCACCACTCGTCCCAATTGCATCAAAACGCACCTTAACCCCTCTTTCAAAGCATCACAATATACGAAGTAACCAACTCCCCGTTCGGGCACAATCAATATCGGCGTGGTTGTCAACCTCCTCTTCAATTCCTCAAAGGCTATTTCACACACGTCACTCTAAACAAAACGAGTCCCCTTATGAGTCAATCTAGTCATCGGAGCCGCCAGGCGAGAGAAATCAAGGACAAAACGACGATAGTACCAGGCCAAGCCTAAGAAACTACAAATCTCAAATATGCTCTTCAGTTGTTGCCAATTCATTACGGACTCTATCTTCCCCGGATCAACAGACACCCCATCCTTCGACACAACGTGACCCAAAAACTTGACTTTAGATAACCAAAACTTGCACTCACTAAGTTTGACATACAAACGGTGCTCTCTCAAGAGTTCAAGAATGATAGAAAGGTGAGATTGGTGCTCCTCCTCCTAAGGCAAATAGATAAGGATATCGTCCAGGAAAATGACCTCAAAACGATCAAGGTAGGCACGGAAAATGCGGTTCATTAAATCCATGAAGGTTGCCGTTGCGTTCGTCAATCCAAAAGGCATAACAACAAATTTGTAGTGGCCATAACGAGTACGAAAAACGGTTTTAGGAATGTCTTCTCTCCGAACCCTTAACTGATGGTCGTTGGACCTCAAATCGATCTTAAAGAAACAAGTTGTGCCCCGAAGTTGATCAAAGATCCCCTAGCCGCGGCTCTCTTGCTGCCGCCGCCCTTCCCTCCCACCTGCACCAACAACGGTGCCGCCGCCATCCTCTCCTCCTGCCACCGCTGCCCCGATCTCCTCCTCATCCTCCACCCCGATCTCCTCTCCAACCTGCTGCAACCGCGCCACTACCATCCTCTCCTTCTGCCGCCGCTGCTATTGCGATGTCCTCCTCCTCCGCCGCTTCGATCTCCTCCCCAACCCGCGTCAAGCCCCCGGCCTCGCCTCCGTCCAGATCCGGATTCGGATCTCCATCACCGGCCGCCGCCGCCATCTTCTCCTCCTGTTGCTGCAACCGCCATCCTCTCCTCATATTGCCACCCTCCTTATTTTTATTTTTTTTGGTTTAAATCTATGTTTTGTGTATGGAGCATGTGATTTTTGTAAATTGAGCATGTGAATTAAAAGTTAACACTTCTACTTAACAGTAAAAAATCAACGTTTAGGGTTTGAAGATTGAAAACACTGGTAATTAACAGTTAAAATTTAGGGTTATAAGATAAAAACATAACTAATTAACAGTTAAAAATTAAAGTGAGGGGCTAAAAATACAGTTAATTAACAGTTAAAAATTAAGGCTTGATGGTTATGGGATTGAAATACTGCTAATTAACAATTACAAAATTAGTAGTGATTTTAAGGAGATAAATATGTAAAATTTGAATATATAAATTTAAATTAAAAAAGAAAAAACAAAAGAGGGAGGAAAAAAGAGAGAGGATAGAGAGAGATGAAAGGGTATTCTTGGAAAAAATATATGGCCAAGACCGAGTCAGCTATGCATTCTTGTTTATTTGTGCATTAGAACTTGAAGGGAAGAGGTCCACTCCCATAGGACCGGCCGGGAAGAACCTCTTTTTCTAAGACCTCTCAGATCTGGAAGATTGCAGGCCGCAGGGAGCTCTTAGGTAATAACGTAATGGGTGAGGTTTTTTTTTTCTTCATATTTTACTTGTTTCTTTCCACCGGCTTGATCCAGTTTGGTTTTCCGGTCTGGATGTCCCCCAGATCTGGTGGGTGTAGAGGTGGGCTAATAATGCGAGGGTTTAACTTTTTTTTTTTTGTTAGGGTCTATTTCTATTTTGTGTTATGTAATCTAGATTTTGCTTTCGGTCTTGCCATGGTCTCGTGAGTTTGGCTTTGTTGGTGTATGTGTCCCCATCACCAGAGCTCACCCTGACAGCAGGGGCTTGCCCTGGAGTGGCATCCTTTGCTCGTGGCAGCGAGGGCTCACTGATTTAGTCGGTGATTCCTCACGCTATGAGCTGATTGACGATGTGTTCAAAGAGCAGTTTCGTGAGGGTTACTAAAGATAACATCAGTGTTTCGTGCCTATGGTTTGAGCTGGGTTTTCCGCTGGATACTCTACTACCAAGTCGAAGATGGACCCTATGCCAGCTCCTCTTGCTAGTTTGCTTTGGCAATATGCGTTGTAAAGCCTGTAGCACTTTCAGTAGTGCTCGTGTCTTAGATATTGCTAGTTTCGGTTCATTCCTATTATTATGATGTAATCTTCACCTTCAGGCTTTGAATGAAATATGCAATTGCTTGTTGAAAAAAAAAACAAGGGAACAAAAGCTTGACATCTCCTTAGGTCAACAACTTAAGTTAAAAAGGCTAATTAAAGGGCCAAGGCATTGGGCCTAATTCCTTTTATGGGCTGAAAGCTTAGAAAATAAAGGGTAATAAAGGTACATTAAAGAAGCATTTTGCATTGGCAAAGCATATCCTTTAGGCTTTGTTTGGAACATGTAGAAAAGTGAGGGAAAGAAAAAAAGAGGGAAATTGAGGGAAAATGGGAGGAAAATTTTCACTATTCTCAAAACTTGAATTCATTATTTTCACTCCTCTTTCTCTCTCATCCAAACAATAGGAGGGAATTGTTTTTAACTTTTCTTCCTTTTCCCCCACTTCCCCTAAGTTTCAAACAAAGCCCTTGTTTTAATAAAACATTTTGAAAAAGCTTTTAAAAAATAAATTTTGTCATAGCACATAATCAAAGTCAATAATTTCAAACAGAAAAAATACAAAAATAAATAGAAAATAAATAAGACCAGTTGAAAAGAACAAGTAGAAGTTAATGAAAAAATAGTTTACTACCGAAAATTTTTTACTACCGAAAATTTACAATAGAGAGCCTAATACAATGCGCTTTAAAAAAAGTGATTAGCTAAACTACAAATGCGATTTTTAAGGTATAATTTGGTTCAAAATTTACTAAACGGATGAGGATGCTCTAAACAATGGTCCAGATGAGCCTAGCTAGTAGCTAAGTGTACACGTTGAGTCTACCATACATTGTTGTGCTCATCTTCGTTCCTTACATTTTCTTTATTATTTAGAGAATTAGGCTTTGTTTACTTTATTATTTTGATGATTCTATAGAATAGAATGACAGTCACATTCTTCCTTTTGTCTAGCCCTGTTCCACTAAGAAAAATAAGTACTTATTTTTTAAATTAAAGATGATGTATTATGAGAGAACGATATGTCTAGTAAAACGAAAAATAAGTACTTAAAAAATAAAAATCTTAGGTGGCACGACCACATGGTACTCCAGACCACTTCAACACCACACATTCTTATCGGGTTCACAACTAGGTATATGGGCCACACAAAGATTTAATGTATGGTGCTTGAATGATACGGAGCATCACATGGCTGTATTACGGGACTAGTCAATAATATTCTAGGTGTTTTGGTTAAATAAGTCAATTGACTTATTTTTTTATTCATATTTTTTTCACATTTGTTAGTCTCCTGTTAATATTTTTTGGGAATTATTGGTTAGTCTAGACAGAGGAATTAAAAAAAGTAAACAATTATAGTTCCAAATTAATTTTTTTTGAATAAAGACAAAAATTAGCAAGAAAGTTAGATTTTTTTGGGTTTATTCAAAAAATTTGAGTTTGAATCACATTATTTTGCTTTTACAATTCTTCTCGTTGAGACAAACTAATAATTTATAAAAATTTGACGTGAAACTAACAAATATAATTTTTTAAATAAAAACAAAAAATAAAATTAATTGACTTAATTAGTCAAAACACCCCGGTTGCATTCAAGAACTACCACATATCCCTCTGTCCAAGGTTTTTTTTTCGATGCTGATTGATTGTTTTTTACTTTTTCACCCCCACCCCAAGCCGCCCCCCCCAAAATCCCTGCTGATTAATTGAAGACTGGAGCCACAGAAAAGTGCCACATGGCAAAAGAAATCTCCGCATTGGCGCACCCCTATTCCGATGCTTCTTGCCCATCCATTGGTTTGAAATCACCATTGCCCCACCACCACCACCACATACTCCCCCCTCTACTAACCAATTTTTCCACTCCGCTTTCTTTTTCCATTTTTGTTCAGCACACAAACCACCATCCCACATTAGAACTCCTTCAAGTTCGACTGATAACTCTGTTGCCATTGGTAACAACAAATGGCTTCAACTCTGCTCTGCAGTTCAATAAACCCATCAGCCACAAATTTCTCAAGAACCCGCTACGCAATTCCAATATCTAAACACAACCCAGTTGAATTCTTCCACTCTTTGAGCTGTAACAAAGAAAATGGGCACACGAAAACGATGGCGACAAAGGCGAAATTGACTGTTTCAGAAGCAACGCCTGATTCCCCGTCGACGAAAATTGATGGGGCCGACAAGGAGGGGAGCTTGACGAGGAAGAAGCTGAGGATTCTGGTGGCGGGGGGTGGAATTGGTGGGCTGGTTTTCGCGCTGGCGGCAAAGAGGAGAGGGTTTGAGGTTTTGGTGTTTGAAAGGGATATGAGTGCGATTAGAGGGGAGGGACAATATAGGGGTCCGATTCAGGTACAGAGCAATGCGTTGGCTGCTTTGGAAGCCATTGATATGGATGTTGCAGATGAGGTTATGAAGGCCGGATGCATCACTGGTGATCGGATTAACGGATTGGTTGATGGGATTTCTGGTAATTGGTACGTTTATATAGCCTCCCTCTATTATTTATCATCCATATGAGTTTTGAATTATATGCTTGACTATATGTATGTTATAATACCAAATATATGTGATTAGCACGGAATAGAGAACAAAAGATAGAGCAATTAATCAAGAAATTAAAATCTACGCGGTCGTAGCCTTAGAAAGAAGATGAGCCGTCGATGTGATTGCAGATTTGGTTAACGATGCACTTCCTTACATTTTAGTCGATAATCCTCTACAAACTTGTTTGGCGTACTTTGATTAGTCAGTTCAGTGACAAGGTTAATTCCTTGCTAGCATTGACACCCTTCATATACTGTAGATGAGGGCTAAGTTTGAGCGATTACCTTAATTGTCTATTTCGCCAACATTGCCCTCTAAAAGTCAGCACCCAAACTTGAGTTGAAGCCATGCTGAAGTATGCATTCTTAGGATTGGACCGATTGGTTAACGTACAGTAATTATTGTGTCTGACTTGACTACCGAACAATGGAGGCGGCTCTGCCTCCTGAAGGTGCTTGGTTAGCATAATGGAGCTATTGGATGCTCAATAATAGATTTGAGAGACATAGCTTCCTTAGTTTTTACCCATTTGTAATGAGGAAAATATAAAACCAAGTAGAGAGATGCAACAGAGATTGGATCCCAAATATGAAGATGGTTGGCATGAAAGAAGTGGTAACATTGCTTGATGTAGGTATAATATGCCTCATCTCTGATAGCAAGTGGGTGATTCCCATTCAAGTGGTGCCAAAAAAGTCTGGCATCACATTGTTAGTAAATGATATGGGCGAGCTAGCCCACCCACATAACCACCAGTTGGCTTTCGTGCATTGACTATAGGAACTTGAATTCTATGACTCGAAAAGATCGCTCCCATTACCATTGGTTGATCTTATCCCGGAAAGGTTAGCATGTCAGACGTATTATTGTTTTGTGGATCTATATTCAAGGTACAACCAAGTTCCTGTCCATCCCGAGTACCAAGAGAGGACCACCTTTATTTGGCTGTTTGGCAGTTTTTGCATAACGATGTATGCCAGTCCGCTTGTGCAATGACCTCATGATCTTTCAAAGTTGCATGATAGCAATATAATTTGACATGATAGAGAATTTCCTTGAGGTTGTCATGGACTCATGGATGGATGACTTCTTTGTTTCCGGAACGACATTTAATGATTGTTTCCGAAACCTTTCGAAATTACTATAGCATTGTATGGAGATGAAACTCGTGTTAAGTTGGGTAAAAGCCACTTCATTTTCACGAGGAGATAGTTCAGGGACACATGGTGTTTAATAGGGGAATAGAGGTCGATATGGCTAAAGTTGATCTCCTTTTTAAACTTCTTCCACCAAATTCTTTCAGTCCAAATCGTTCTTTCGAAGGTTTCGAAAGCATATAGCAGACAGTGAAACGGTCGCAGGAATATCAAATGATACATTGTGGGAACTGGGTGTATCGGTTGTGAATATTTTAAAATTCTTTTTGGCGCCGTAGCACCTAAAGTGGTTGTATCAGTTAAGAATCAGCTGTGAGGTGGGCCACACATTGGATACGAAGGGATACCTATTGGGAATCATGAGATACAACTGTGAATTTTTGTAACCACCGGTGTATCATGGTGTAATGGTATTGGAGGACCGAAAAACCGCCACGTTGCAGCTGCTAATTAAATCTATGGTTCTTTCCTTAGGCATGCGGTCTTCTATAGACACTTAATTAAAAATTTCAGTAAGAGTTCTAGACCCCTGGGTGCTCTTTTTTCCAAGGAGGCACCTTTTGTCTTTGATGAAACATGTATGCAAACTTTTGAAAAGTTTCTCTCTTTGTTGGCACCAGCCCCTATCCTGCAATGGCTTGATTGGTCTAACATTTGAGATCACGTGTGATGCGCTAGACCATGAAGTTGGTACGGTGTTAGGACAATGGGTGAACAAAGTCCCTCATGTGATTTACGACGTTAGCAAGACACTCGCAGATGCTCAATTAAATTACACCACAGCCAAGAAGGAATTGCTTGTAGTGGTATATTAATTGAACAAACTTCGATTTGTCCTCTAGGTTCCAAGGGCTTGGTGTGAACTAACCATGCTGCATTGTAGTATCTGCTTTCAAAAGAAAGACACTAAACCCAGGTTGATTAATGGATTCCTCAGCTACAAGAAATTGATTATGAATTTGGACTGAAAAAAGGTTTTGAAAATTCAGTAGCTGATCATATCTCTAGGATCCTAGTTGAGCATTGGAACAATCTTGTTCATTTGAGAGATCCGTTTCTAGAGGAATGACTATTTGAGGTCTCGCAAGGCAATCCTCTATGGTTTGCCCACATAGTAGACTACATTGCCGTAAGTCAGATTTGTCATTTATTGGTCTAAGCAAGACAAGGATGATTCAATTAACAATTCAAGTTGTAGTTTTGAGAGGATCTAAAACTGTTCAAGTACTGAGGGAAACCATGGAGGATTGACTTGTGAGACCTCAAAAATTTATTCATTAGGAAACAAATTTCTCGAAGGAGCGAGATTACTTGAATGCTCAATTAGTATCCAAGACAGAAGATCGGTTACCGAATTTTCAGAACCTCTTTTGTCTTGAATTTCTTATTAAATTCTTGTAGCAGAAGAATCCATCTAATCAACCTAGGCTTAGTGTCCTTTTCTGAAAGCAATACTGCAATGCAACATGGTTAGTTTACACCAAGACGAGCCTAGAATATAAGATTGGAACTTGTCTGATTAAAAATACAATTGAGCATCTGAGAGTGTCTTACTGGCGCAATAAATCACATGAGAAACTTTGTTCACCAATTGTCCTAAGACTGCACTTAACTGCATAGTTTGATGCATCACACATGATATCCAGTGGTACCAATCAAAACATTGCAGGATTGGGGGCCAACAAAGTTTGAAGCTATACAAAAGCTGGCAAACATGCTTCATAGAAGAAAGGTGTCTCCTTGGAAAAAAGAGCACAAGGGTCTATAAATTTTGCTGATATCTTTAAAAAAGAATTTACAGAAGCTTGTGTGTCCATGGAAAGAATGAATTTTCCTGGCAGAATTTGGCGGTGGGAGTTTAGAAACGAGATCAACTCTTGCCTTCTTGACCTTTATGCCCTCGTAGGCATGATGTGTCTCAAAACTATGAGCTTTGAACCATGAAGTGGCTTTTCTATCAATTTAATGCGAGGTTCACCTCCACACAATGTTGAGGCACTTTTGAGAGGTTTTGGAGATGATCTGCAAATGTGTTGCAACCCCAAAGGCCAAATTGACTTCCATTCAGTGTTGTTAGTGTTGGACTAAATGGATCATTCCCCGACTAAGAAACCCCTGAGCAAAATTGACTTCCCCCTGGACAAATTCAGGGTACTCGGAAGCCATTAGACAATTACTCACCGAGTGGGTAGGATTGGAACATAAGGCACATGCCTCCAGGAAAGCTGAATGTCATAAAATTTGTCAGAATTTAAATACAAGCACCTGCATGTACATGTTCTCCATAGGAGCGGGTTGTTTGAGTTGTTAGTTCATTAGTTGATGAGATTTCAACTCTCGGTCTTAAGAATACTGAAGTAATTAGCTTTGTCAGTTTAAACAACTAAGGGAGATCAGCAGATCCAACATTGGCAAGTAGCCAAGGATGCAAGTCAAAGAAAGTGTCTCCTTCGCACTAAAGAATCGCTTCAGAGTTCTGATATAATTGTGAATTAATTTGAACTGGTGAATTTTATTTTGATCTCGTAGAACCACTATCAATATAATGATACATAGTTGGCTATCAGGTACGTCAAGTTTGATACATTCACTCCTGCAGCAGAACGGGGGCTCCCGGTGACAAGAGTCATTAGCCGCATGACTTTGCAACAAATTCTAGCTCAAGCAGTGGGGGAAGATATCATTATGAATGATAGCAATGTTGTTGATTTTGAGGATCATGGTGATAAGGTAACCTGGGCTGTAATGGTTTTTTTATTCTGTTTTTCTTTTGAAATTGTTTTTTTCCTTGGCATCATGATGTAGGGATTGTGGCATATCGTTAGAGATTTCTTTTACCAATTCTGTTTCTTCTTTTCATTACATGCATTTGAGAAAATTTTTAACTATTGATTAATTTTTGCAATATCTTGGGGTTGACAGTTCTTTTCATTTTTAAAACTAGGTTACTGTGACACTTGAGAATGAACAACAGTATGAAGGTGATCTTCTAGTTGGTGCTGATGGGATATGGTCAAAGGTATAATTTTGTGCTCCTCATGTACAGTCTTCTCAATATGTAAGGCTGTAAGAGGTTTTTATATATATATATATATATATATATATATACCAAACAAAACATAACATTACAATGTCATATTGATCTTTTGGTAGTGATACATGATAAAGATTTTGGGAAGAAGATGTTGGACAGAAAGTGAAGGGCTTTCGCGGTCTGGCCTCACTCGTCCATTTTATTTGGTCATTATCAACCTGCATTTCAATCTAAGAGATTTCGTTCATATATATGTTAGTCAATTAGCGGGAGATTCAAAGAAGCTATGCACCTAGTCACCTACTGTGAATGAAAGGAAAGAAAGCCTCTCCGTGTAATCTCATTTACTAGAAAGGAAACACTATCTTGCATGTTGCAGGAATGTTCATATCTTAGATTATTAGTGATCACATTCCAGAACACACATTTCAAACATGATACACTTATGTGAAACAAGATACCTCCGAAACAGTGAATTTATTGATCCAAAGTGATCGTGTTTTTATTCATTCCCTTAACACGTTCGTCATGTTTAAAAAGTTTGATATAATAACCCAAAAGTCTAAAGAGGATGATCCTTTGCCAATAAACATTGAACACAATGGTCCCAATGCTCCTTGAACTTTGTTTTACATGAACAATTCAAACATAGTAATATCTTTCCTTCAACGTTTATACCTTGAGATCAGTAAATCACAGAAGCCTACCTCTATCCTACCAGTACCACAGTTTAAGGAATGTGGCGTCCATGTTCCCTTCCCTTTCCTCGTCCCGGGACGATCCACCTAACACAGGTCTTGCCTAGTACCAAGTACTAAATAGTGCACAAAGCTGTCCCTCTTCTAGTTGTTAATGAGGGATATTAGCAATTTCATGTTACTCCTTTGGTGGAGAGTGTTATGGTCTAGGAAAGAATATATTCTTTCTCTGTACCAGGAAGTTATAGATTCTCCTTTTCTTTGAAACAGGTTAGGAAAAATTTGTTTGGACCCAAGGAAGCCACATATTCAGGCTACACTTGTTATACGGGTATTGCAGATTTTGTTCCTGCTGATATTGAGTCTGTTGGGTATGCTTATATTCCTTAGTTGGTTCCATTTAAAGTCTTTAACCTTTAATCTTCACTGAATATTTTTCTTAACTCATGCCTTGAGTGGCAGGCTCATGCTTTACCTCTATTTTTGAAGGTACCGAGTATTTTTGGGACACAAACAATACTTCGTTTCTTCAGATGTTGGTGGCGGAAAGATGCAGTGGTATGCTTTTCACAATGAAGCACCTGGCGGTATAGATGCTCCCAATGGTATATAAACTTCTGATGCTTGAACTTTTACAAGATTCAAAATCATAATTCCTGGAACTTTTATGTAATGACTTTGCATGCATAATATCTAATATGTTGAGTCCTTGAATTTTCACGTTACCGTGGAAACATACACATCTACCATACATATGTATGATACCTATGTATTAATTAGTCTCTTTTTTATTGGAAAATAATTGATAATTCGCTATCGATGGAGAGTACTTGAGATGTAGCAAAATGAGAGTAAACAAAGTGATTGTGAACAATGACCGGCTCACAAAAACATCATAGTGAATAGGCAGTCAATTTGCTGGTCCAGTTTCTTTTAGTTGCTTTATACACTTCACACCCTAATTGTTCAATGTTAACAAAGGATTGTCCATTAAAGAACAACTCGCATTTGAAAGTTTTGTGTAGTCCCTAATCTGGACCCAGGACATGGATGCCGTGAGGGCATTTCTGTACCCTATTGTACTTGAAGTTCCTATCTTGTGGCAGGTAAAAGGGAAAGGTTGTTGAAGATTTTTGAGGGTTGGTGTGATAATGTGATAGACCTATTGCTTGCCACCGATGAAGATGCAATTCTTCGACGGGACATTTACGACCGCTCCCCAATTTTTACTTGGGGAAGGGGCCGTGTAACCTTGCTTGGGGACTCTGTCCATGCAATGCAGCCCAATTTGGGTCAAGGTGGATGCATGGCCATTGAGGTACAACTTACTTTTCCACATGTTGATGGGATACCACTCCTTGGAAACATTGTAAACCATAGTTGTGATTTGATAAACATTGTAAACCATAGTTGTCATTTGATCAATGCTATGTCTACTAGATCTTTCCCTCTGGAGGTTTGTGTGATGTCAAAAGTACTTCATCTTTGTTTATTAGTATCACATGTTTCTGTACTTCAAGAATTGGTTTACATTTTTTTCATTTTAGTGATGAATGCATCCACATAATCTTATTCAATTTTAAAATTCTCTCTGACCTGATTTTTTTTTCTTGTTTGAAGCAGACATCTATTTCTTTTCTAGATTCAATAAGCATTATAGTTTTTCTAAAACTCCTTTTCATAACCCCAATCCCTAAGTAAAAGAATCAAAGAAAAGAACTTTCCCCCCCAGAGGGAAAAATAAACCGTTTCAAGAGAGGAGGACGATCATATGATCTATTTTACTTATCATTGCAGGACAGCTATCAGCTAGCATTGGAGCTTGATAAGGCTTGGGAGCGAAGCATCGAGTCAGGAAGTCCTATCGACGTTGTTTCTTCATTGAAGAGGTAATGCAATTTTCTTCATTAAAATGTACTTATACAGTTCGAGGTCGATAGTTAGCATTAACCCCATGAATTGAGAAACCTTGCAAAACAAAATAAAACTTAATTATGCTCTACTTAAAATGCCAGAGTGCATCCATAAATGTACTGGAAACAGGGTTTCATTATTCCACGAGTCGTATGACGAGAGCAGAATGTGGTTGATTTGTCCACTTGAAATTATCACTACTTCTAACAGGAGATGTTCCAAAGAATCTATTGAATAGGGTTGTAAATGGTTTAACTGACATCGTATGACGTGGGACATCATAGATCAAATATGATAATACTACCTTCGGTGACTCACTCTTTCTTATTTCATTTTATATTTGCCCAGCTATGAGAATGCTAGAAAACTACGTGTTGCCATCATCCATGGACTGGCGCGAATGGCAGCAATCATGGCTTCAACTTATAAGGCATATTTGGGTGTAGGCCTTGGCCCATTGTCGGTAGGAACTTGTGATGTTTACGGTATAATGTCCAATCAAAATAAATCGAGCTTGCTGTGAGCTATGCATGCATTTCATAACCTATACTTGGGTTTTGCAGTTTTTGACAATGTTTAGGATACCACATCCTGGAAGGGTTGGAGGGAGAATTTTTATTGAGCCTGCAATGCCTCTAATGTTGAGTTGGGTTCTCGGTGGTAATGGGTTAGATTACATAACCCTTTTTCAAACTTCTATCCTGTTTTCTCCTTGCAACTACATATATGGCATGTTGACTGCTGTAATTATAGAACCAACATCACTCAATAAAAAACGTGGGCATTTTTAGCTACTGTTAGCATTCAAAACAAAATCATTCTATTTTCTGGGAAAGTTTGCACCCATGCATTTCAAATTTTTTTCCAATTAATCTAGTTTTTTTCCCTACTTTGGAAGTTGCTTAAGTAAGCATAAATCTTTGTAACAGCTAATTAAGGTACTTCATTTTAAGGCATCTAGAACCTTTCCGGATCTATTGTTAGATGAAATAGTGGATGTAAACTATTTTTTTTTCCACCCAACCACCTAGTTTGAATTGAATGGGAGATAATACTTTATTTTTAGGTAATGTATATGCAGAAGTATTGTAGGTTTCTTCAAGTTGAAACGAGAAACTCTTTTACCTTTTACAGGTCAAAGCTTGAAGGGAGATCATTAAGCTGCAGACTCTCAGATAGAGTATGTTGATCAACCATTTAGAATATAGATATAGTGTAGTTCTTCAGTTCTTTGTGCAATTATAAAATTGGAATTTTGTTCTAAAGCTAATTTGAGTTATTTTTATTAATTAAGGCAAATGATCAACTGAGGAGATGGTTTGAGGATGATGATGCTCTTGAGCGTGCTGTTAATGGAGAGTATGTACACCAAGCCTAATCGGAAAACACCATTTTCCGGGCATATTCTGTTGTTATGAGCATGTTCTTCATCATTCTTAACAATATGTTTTTTTTTTTTTTAATCCTTTTTTGCTTTTGTAGGTGGTGTCTCCTCCCTTATGGAAACAACAATGGTGCTTTGAAACCTATTTTCCTAAGTGGGGATGAGAAACAACCTTGTATAATTGGGTATGCCTTCACTTCTGCGCAAACAGTTCATAACCAGATACTTTTGTCCTCTCATCATATGGCCTAAATTTTTTTATTCATTACTGTGATTGCAGGAGTGTATGTAATACAAAAATTCCTGGAATATCAATAGCCATACCTTCACCTCAGGTGACACAGACATTTGTCTTAGTTTTCCTTTCCATGTCATTGTTTGTAAGGTTCTTGCTTTGTTATTTGAATCTTATGTAACGTCTTTCATTTGTTAGGTTTCCAAAATGCATGCTCGAATAAGCTGTAAAGATGGTGCCTTTTTCGTGACCGATTTGCGGAGTGAGAATGGTACATGGATCTCAGAGTAAGTCAGAGGAAATTGCATGTTTATTTTGTCCGTAACAGTAATCAGAAGCCATTTCAAACATTCCTTTTTATTTAATTTTCCAGTAATGAAGGGAAGAAGTACCGGGTGCCTCCCAACTTTCCTGCTCGTTTCCATCCATCAGACATCATCGAGTTTGGTTCTGATAGAAAGGTGATAACCAGTCTACTTCATCATGCATTTCTGCCCAATGTTAGATCAATTGCAGCATTTTTCCGAGTATTGTTTAGGACTTTATGTGTGCGTTGTTTTGAAGGAATCTTAGGTGCCATGATACGCAAACATACCCCATGTCTTTGTTAGACTAGTTTTTTCTTTTCTGAGCTGTTGTCTTCTTTATTTATCCCCATCTGGTGATCCCAAGACATGTTCACTTTATGTTGTCCTGACTATTCATAAGTGCTAATCTGACCTATTACTAAAAACAAATAATCAGAAGGTAATGGCACAGAAGTAACTTCAAAATTTTGGACAGGAGTAATTTGATTGTTGCAGAATTTTTTCTTTTCCTGTTTGGTAGCTTTAGAAAATAGCAATTCCTTGATTTGGCTACGAAGTGAAAACCAACCAGTTCTCTGATAAATTTTAATATGTTTTTCCCTCACCAACTTACACCTGTTGAATTTGGTCTATTTTGCTGGTAGTGTTTACATGTTGATTGTATTATTTGATGAGTAATTTGCAGCCAATGGTCATTTTAGGATTTTAACATACCAAAAGTTGAAGGGTTATCCCAATAAGAGATAATGCTTAGTATGTAGCACTGACGTCGCTACACCGACAAGGACATGACACCAAAACTTTGACACGTAAATCTCCAAAAATTGGAGGACAAGACAGGTTGGAGATGCACTTTAGGAAAATATATTTGTGTGATTATCATATATTATAAAATAATAAAACAAGCCTCTAATTACAATCAAAATTACCAAACTCTCCTCTTTCCCACATTTATCATTGTATAATTCAGTAAAGTATTTCAGTTTTATCACTCACACGTGTTGTTATATTCAATCAAACATAATCTATCTCATGAAAAGAAAACCCCCACGAGTGTCGATGGTTTGCTGAGAGTACCCATAGAGTATGCTGAGAGTGTTCATAGAGTGTCTCCTTGTGTGTTGCATAGTTACCCTGTAGTGTCCAAATGAAAAAAGTTGTGAAAAATATATGAAGCTTCTGATTTTGAGTGTCCAACACGTGTCTCGAGAGTTTCGGTGTCCTTCAGGTGTCCAACGCTGGTTTGTATGTGACCTGCGGCGTAACTGGTCAGGAGGTGCAATTGGTATCAGTTAAGGGTCATCCGGCCCGGCCCAGCCCGCCAAGTTACTACCCAAGCCCACCCACGGGCCGGACCGACCGAGCTTTTACTTTTTGTGGGCCGGGCTTCAGCTCAAGACCGGCCCGCGGGTAGCCCAATTGACGGGCTAGCGGGCCAATGAGTGGGCGAAAAGCCGGCCGGGCTAACGAGTGGGCTTAAATTCCCTTGGGCAAGGGAAAAAAGAAAGGATTTTGTGGGATTTTGGGCTAATGGGTGGGCCCGTGGGCAGGCTATTGGGCGGGTAGATTTGGTGGGCTACCGGGCGGGCTCACAGGCCGGGCTGAGTAAAAATTCATAGGTCCGAGCCCGCCCATTACGAACTACGGGCCGGGTTGGACGGGCCGCGGGCCTTTAGGCTAAATGATGACCCTTAGTACCTTCAGGCTAAATGATGACCCTTAGTATCAGTTGTGCTTTAATAGTAATTCCGTACAGCTAATTTGTATAAACATCATGAATAGGAGTTCCCATAAACTGATAGGTTTAGTATTGGAATTTTTGTCTTTGCAGGTGGCGTTTCGGGTAAAGGTGATGAAGGATCCACAAAAGATTGCAGAGAAGGAACTGAGGGGAGTTCTACAGCCGGTTTCGTAAGCCTCAACTGGACCATTTTCAGTTGAGATATAGTGAAATTTTACACATTTATTCGTGGCAGCAGAGCCTTGTAAAGGTACTGGATTTTGTGTAATCTAGATCCCTAAAAAAGGAAAAAGAAAATACATATTGGAGGCCCACCCCAGCTTTTCTTCAAGTTAGAGCTGAAAAAGAACATTTCAGTTCTCTTTCTTTGAATGCAGGAATATGTAAATGCAGATAAACAGAAAGATAGACATTTCACTGTTACAAGGTACCCTGCTAGTTCCCTCCTTTATAGTTTTTCTCTTGCAATTTGATCTTATAAGTAGGCTGCTCCAGGCCCAAACTTAGCTGCAAGTCAACCTTCTATTATGCTTTAATTATCTTACTTCGTTTTAGGGTTGGGTTGGTAAATGAGCTAATTAGCTGAGCAGTGGATTGTTCAAGCTTGGCTTGAAAAACTTCAGTACTGTGTTCAAGAAATGTTCACGAGGCTAGTCGATCGATCTCAAACAAGCTTTAATCAAACCAATCAGTAGCCGATCTTGAGTAGCTTGAAATATTTTAAATTTCATAAGTTGAATGAGTTGAGTAATGCTTTTCTGGAGCTTGCTTGGTTTGAAAGTTTGAGTTTTAACGAAAAAGGGTTCAATCTTGGTTTATTTGATTTACAGAGTCATCTCAACTCGGGTGGCGCAATTTTTTAATATATCCTTTTTTGGTATGTGAATATAGTAAATCATATTATTGACAAAGACAAAGGTAAACCAGAGTTTGAGCATCAAGATTACAAGCCAAAGCAAGAAACAACAGAAAAATGACAAAAACATGATCTTGTGAAGAGAGTTTCCAGCTTGTTAAAGTAGAGCTTGGTACGGTACAAATTTTTTTTTTTTGGGGTCAAAAGTTAGAGGAAGATTTTATTGATCATGGGAGAAACCAAACACATTACTACGGGTACCCATCCCATGAAGGGAAGATAACAATCATAAAGGAGGCCTAAACTATAAAGTAGAAGACTTAGGACCTCCCATAGCATTTTGAGCAATACTATAGGCAATCCCATTGCCACTCCATCTCACAAAACACGTATCCGCATTCAAGAAGCCATCAAGAAGACGTAGAATGTCCGCTACAATGACTCCCACATACATTCTGATGCTCATCCGTCCGCCTCTGAATCAGCTGAATCATGGAGTTTTCTTTGAGGCTAGTGTCACAATTTTGATCTTTGGGCCGTTCCCAGAATTATTGGCATTTGCCTTCACTGAATCTGGGCCATAAGATGGGCAGTTGATTAGGCTTGACCCGAAACCTAAGCTTAAGGGTATTGGGTCCAAGCAATATAAATATGCCATTTTCATATCTCCATTTCATATGGAAGTTTCAAAATGACCGCATTATTTATCATGAATTGATTTTGTACACGGTTCTCTGAAAATTTGAATTTGTTCGTATTTTCTGAACTTGTTTAATTTTGGTCTATTTTTTGTACAACGAGAAGAATGATTAATTATAAGATTTGGTCCAAAAGTTTAAAAATAGGTCATTAAATCTAAAAAAACAACTATTTAAGACACTAGAAATTAATTTAGTATGGACTCATACTTACAAGTGATTGTGGGGCTCACTAAATAGTGTTGTGGGTCGTACCATCACTTGTGAGAAAAATATAAAAAAGGATGTAAACTTTAATGTGTCCCTAGTATTGCTCCCATTATAATTGTAAAGTCTAAAGAAACCGACGGGAGCCATCGACGGACACGTGGGGTTCATTTCGGGTCTTGTACAGATGATTCGAGTAGTTTAATAAATTAAAAAAAAAATCAAGTGGATCAGTGAAAAATTAGCTCAATTCGATAGGTATAGGTGCTCGATTCCCGTAAGAATCAGATTGATCCGATTGTATAGGTCCAATGAATGACTCCCCTTAGTGTCGAACGCACGAAAGGTCACCATCCAAATGTTAGGAAGAAGAAGCACATATTGTACATTGTCGACACCAATATTAAATCCCCGTGTGGGGTATGATCCCCTTGTCATCATGAGTACCATTGCCCCAGCAGCACTCCCAGCAGTACACAAGACAAAGACAGCCACAGCTGCCACTACATACACCACATCCTTCTACAAACACACTACTAGACAAAAGAGTTTCATATCAAACTTGCGCACCAACCCTGACACCCAATATAGTTATCACATTCGCCTTCGATGTTGACATCATGCATTCACATTTGTTTGATCCGATGAACCTAATTAAAATTGATAGTAGATTAATCTTAAGATTTGTGTACGGAACTAGCTAGCTAGGTCGAGTCCCATGATTTGGTGATAGCGCTCTTCGCTTTTTCTCTCAGTCAAGCCGGCCTTGAGCGATCTACAGCCCGGCCGCCGCCGCCTAAGGCCATTTGCAAAAGCTAAAAGTCTAAACACACATACAAATAGAGTACATATTCTACACAGATTTTGTGTGTGGTTCACATCAGGTCCTACAAAAATGATCCGAGCCGTTCATTAAGTGTAAAATATTTTTTCAAGGGTCCCCGCTAAAAATCAGCTTAATCTAATATTTATAGATACTTGATCCAATCATTTAACAATTCATTATCCGGAAATCAAAATGAAAAATTGGATGAATGGATCGACCGTTTATAAGTATTGTATTGAGCTGATTTTTTGCGGGGTCCCTTGAAATTTTTTTTACATTGAATGAACGGCTTGGATCGTTTGTGTGGGACCCGAGGTGGGCCCCACAAAAATCTGTGTAAAATATGTACCTATTCTGTGGGTAGCATCGTTGTTGCAAAAGTCATGTAAAAATTAGGGCGCCCTATTATCTTTTGAAATTGATTTTCAAACTCTCCTTTTATCCAAGGCCTTTTCATTTTTTGTATTCATTCATATAAAATTACAAAACTACATTTCGTACATTTTTTCCTTCACACATAAAAGGGTAATTATGTAATTTCACAATGCTATAAAACCAAAAAAAAATGATTGCATTTGGATAAAAGGGAAGTGTGAAACTCAATTCTCTTATCTTTTGTGTCCAGTAATTTGTTTGGTACTGGATATATCAGTACTATCAAACCAAAACAAAAATATTAGTTCCCCTCCGAAGTTTGCCTTAGGTCCCAAATGTCACGGCCTACTCTCAGTTCTCGTGCTCTGTTTCTGCTATCAATTAATCTTTACTCTAAAAAAATAAAGAGTGGTTTGAATCATTTTCGAAAACTGCTTTCAAACTCTTACTCCTGGTTTTGCTCAGGTTTACGAACGAATATTTTCTAGAACACAATTTCAAAATTGAGAAGATATATGTACATTGCGGGCAATGGGAAAACGATCGCCCCCATCATCCCTTTAACTATCCTTATGATGGAGGGCGGACGAGTGATCACCTGGAATGGGAGTAGCAAATCTACACACAACAAATTAACAATAGAATTTGGAAAAACAATACAAAAAATAAAAATCTTCAATGAGTGAAAGAAGTATGTTTCTTTTAATTTGTTTCAAAAAGACAATCAATTAAAAAGTGGTCATCTAATAAGTCTTGGATAGTCACTTTGTCCCAAGAACTGCATACACTACAACTATTACTTCAAAAATCCACCCCAAGAGGTCCAGACAACAGTTAGGAGGCACCAGCTAGCTGGACTGGATCTTTCACATTCATTTGGTAACATCTCATCTCTGCACGTATGCCACAGGTGAGTGTTCCTTTGCACGTGACCGCGGTGGTGGTGGAACGTGATGGATCAACGGTCGGTTTGTGGTGGTGGAAGGTGACCGTCAGATCATTTATTGGTGCTTAGGAGAAACTCGATCGACTCTCTGTGTGTGTCTTGACTCTTGTATAATCT
This sequence comes from Rhododendron simsii, assembly GCA_014282245.1. Lineage (NCBI taxonomy): Eukaryota > Viridiplantae > Streptophyta > Magnoliopsida > Ericales > Ericaceae > Rhododendron > Rhododendron simsii. Next base: position 17,246,777 of record CM024962.1, read on the forward strand.
CACTTGGTTATGGACCATGAATTAATTGTACTCTACTCTACGCTACTTTAAAATTCATATTTGGAACATGATACGAACAAATAAAATGTCTTAATGCTAATCATGCACCCCCACTTATGCTAAGTTTGGAATTTAGGGAAAGTAAGAGAATAAAAGAAAAGAAAATGAAGTGGAAGGAAAATGAGAGGGATTCAGAAGGGAAATTTCACTATTAATAATTCTAGAATTTGTTGTTGTCTTTCTCTTATAATCAAACAATGGTAAAGATTTTTATTTAACTGTCCTTTCTTTTCCCTCATTTTTTCTAAGTTTCAAACAAAGCATTAATGATAGATAACATGCACATAGTATGAGATAAGTAAACATTTTAATACACATCTCACAAATATTAGTAATAGAAATTGATTAATATCAAAACACATTGATTAGTATCAATTTGATTTTCTACACAATTTCTATACATTATTCTTCGGCTGACAAATTGAACCTAAACCCACACACTAATAAAGGGAACAAGCCCAACTTATAGTCTATATATTGTATTTCTACACACTAGTGTAGTCTGGTTGGTTTACAGTGTAGTGTGACTGGTAAAACTAATAAATAAAGATAATGGATGTACTACTATGATGTATCAATACACTGAATAATCTTCCAAAAAGCTTGTGTACACCCCGCAATAAGATTGTTCTACTTTCAATGTTCCTTTTATCTCTCAGATCTGGAAGAGACGTGAAGAACAAAATGCCCGGAACCGACTGAAGAGGCATGAAGAAGACGACCAAAGAGGCGTGAAGAAGACGACGGAAAACTTCATCGGAATGTCTCTAGAAAACCAAATCTGAACAAAAATCGGTTGTGGCTTTAGTCTTCCTCCCCTTTTGGCCGGGGCTTAGCAAAATACCGGACGAAAATTTCGGTAACGTCATCTCGGCCGGTATTTTCCAAAATGGTTGGTACCAAGCGGTAAGGACCGGTATTGGATCCGGGACGGTATTGGGGGTTAGGGTACCGGTTACTTGTCAAAACAGTATGCACCTCCTGGTACGGAACGATATTCACAATCTTGGTTTCAAGTTCTACATATTTTAAAAAGCTAAATAAAAGAATGAAAATTTCAAAAATTCTAAAACTGAGTTTGGATAACTTTTGCGATTCTGCAACACAAATTTTCAAGAAAAAAATTCTTATAATATTGCAACTGCAACAAACAGATTTTTTAACTTCTACTAAAATCTAAAATGTAAAATTTGCAGCAGAATCTAAAACTAAAATATAAATTTTGTATCCACGGTTATCACAAACGTGCCGATAGTAAATGACAAGTTACCCAATTAAGCCCCGGTCCCCACCATACACAGCAAAAGACTCTCAGAGTCGGTTCAAAGATTGCACTAACATTTTATAATTTTACGTATAACTTAGTTTTCTCTAATGATCATTTTTTGAAATCAAAATAAGAGAAAATTCACTTATACTTGTGAGTAAGTAGACAATATGGATCAAAAAAACAAAACGAAACAGGCGCAATAATTTTAACCAAAATAGATATCTTTACTTTATAGACTTTTGTATATAGAACTTTTCTGGACCTAATTGAAAAACCCTAGCTTGCCTAGATTTATAGATTTGCTATGTATCAGTCTCTTTTGATAATTAATCCACAATCAATAACTAGACCAATAGCACAACGAAAAGTAACCAATCGAAGACCAATCAAAAGAGGTAAGGCTTACATGAAAAACCACAATACGGGTAAAAACTATGGGAATGGATTATGCATTAAAAATGTTGTACGATTACAAGAAATCTTATTCAGTGTTTGTGCATCGAACTACAAGAAATTACACCATTGCCGACTAAAATTCCCGACTAAAATAAATTTGGTCGCCAATTGTTGAACAATTACTTAATGTGACACAAGGGGCGGTAACACAGTTGAATGTCTCGCATGATTAAGAGAATTTTTGATTGACTTCAGAAGTCTATGTTGATGTTTGGATTGTTTGTTGCTTGGGATTGTAGTTGTCGAAAAAGAGAATGAAAGGTTGGTTTTATCAAGATTTTATTAAAGAAAGAAATTTGGATTTTTAAAAGAGGATTTTATCAAAAATCCTCCGATATTCTTGAGCGAATCAACGGATCCGGTATTTGGGCACAAATCAACGGACTCCGGCATTCACGCTCGAATCAACGGAGTTCGATCCAAAGTGGTCTTGAGTTCTCCCTAAAATTATTTTGGAAATCAAAAATGAAAGTTTTGTGTAATGAGGTTCTATGGTGAATGGTATGAGTTGAGTAAGCTATTGTGGCGTTCATTCGAAAAGTTATCAGATGGTTGAACAGTTGTTGTAGTTTATTAGATCGATCTGTAGTTTAAATGTTGCTTCTAGTTGATGTATGAATGGTTAGAGACATCTGTAGGACGTCCAAGATTCTCCAATCTTAGTTCGTCAATTCGTAGTGATAGTTCCTGTATCTCACGTTCGTTTGTTGGAATTCATTCGCTCTAGTTGCATACTTTATCGCATTTTCATATAACTTGAGTAGAGAATTTCCTACTGGGCTAGTGTAGCTCAACAAAATCCTTCTTTTCAGATCTAAATGCTGGGCAGTAGATTGCATGCTATGCTGTGATTGGACACGGAGATTTTTGGAAGCTAATTTGACTTAGTTACTCACTCATCTTTGTAATAGACTTACTTTTGGTTAAAGATGATTTTGTAACTAATCCGTCTTGATTTCTTTTGACTAAATCATTTGTAATTTAATGACTTGTTCGTACTTGTACTTAAATTAATTTGGGCCATGGTGCCAAGGATATATTTCTCTAAACTTGGGGACTTCGTTGTAATTAAGCAGGTGGGAAACTCATTTGTGGGTATTATCTCGCTTATGCGCGTATCTTTTATCGAAACGATTTATATATTTATGTTTAAAATCGAAGGCGTGACAGGTTATGGAAAGCCGTTTATCGGCACATAAATTCTTAAATAAAAAGAATTTTGCTGTCTGATCAAGTGTCAATCCATATGCGGTTAACTTCATTCTTCGTACAAATGATCTAATTTGTATTACGTCAAAGATAGAAGATTTGGATTGCTAAAAAAAGATCTCAGGTAGGGCTTGGTTAGTGCACTGTAACACTTAATTAAATGTCTCCAAACGCATTAAATATCTTTCGATCACGTGGTTTGCCGATATACAGTGATTTTCAATTTTGGTGACAATGCTATAATAGGTAATAAGTGAAATCCTAACGGTTCAGATCGAGCATTATAAAAAATTACTCGGTAGTTATGTTTACAATTTATACTTTGATTTACTTGATAGTTAACTAGGTCTTATGTTTGCACTCATTGTTGCAGAAGCCACACGATTGCGAGAAAATCATTACGATCGAGACCATTCATTTTGTTACACTTGTTGAATAATTAATTCTTGTAAATTTGCGGCTCGACCAGGTTTAGAAAATTCCTTTTATCGAGACATGAACTCATTAGAATAAATAGTATTTTCGTTCAAACAATTGCCTAATGAAAAATGATCAACTATAATCTTGGTAAAGAATGATCTTTAAATCCAATAATAAAACAAAGATACATGGTTCTAACCGGGAAAAAAGACCTCAAGTGGGGCATGGTTGATAGAGGTTCTAATTGCGTATTGGAGAAATAGGTTATGTTTGTGAATGTGATTGAAATATTTTCTTTTGGTGTGTAGGTCCTAAAATAATAAAAAAAAAAGAATTAGTGCTAATGAGTTTTTTGTATTTTTAAAAAAGTAAATTTACAAGCTTTATCAAAAAAATAAAAAGAAAACAAATTTAAAAAATAAGGGTAAAATAGACGAAACAGAAAGGTATAAGTATTTTTATTACCAAAAAGAAAATGGAGCATAGTGGTGGTGGTGTGGCAAAATGAGTGGAAAAAAAACAGAATACTATATTCCCACAGACGAAACGAGAAACGACGGACGGGGGCTGCCATCACGATTCTTTGGTTCGATTATTGTTTAGTTTTCTTTCAGCTTTCTTCCTTTCAAGTTATATAAAGTCTTGTTCAATTATTCGCATTCCGATAACTCGTTTTAATTTTTGTTCTTAATTAAAGTTGTTCATTGGTATTCAATTAGTTGTTATCTCTCGTTTATTTTTTTCCTCATTATTAGAAGCATGATTTAAACTAGGGTTTCTTCTTTTTCATGCATAATGATCAGTGAGTAATTGTATAGGTAGGGTTGCGGGGTAATTAGCACGCCGTGACCAGTTCAGGCACTGCTTCTATTTTTAAACAATAAAGAAATGGCAATTTTAGGTTAGTAAAGAACATTCATTAGACGAACCCGGGCATTGTCGGAGCTCATGTGAAAAGGGGAATGGGGGTCCAAAACTCATTCTCCACTGCACATGAGTAAACGGCGACCACAAAGGTTCGCATCTTTCGGGATAGCTTTTTCTCTCTAAAATCAAATGTTTTCAAGAACATTGAACAGAGCAGATAAGTATGGAACTGGTTACAAGTGCTATGAATCCTACGACCATACCTCCTTTTAATTATCTGAAAAGTACAATTAATTTCTAGGTTTTAGTTAATCCCAATCAACTGTCAAGGGGTGGCTACCTAAGAGACAGTTTAAATTATAACAACCCGAATTTTTAGTCAACACACATTACCGTCTCTGTGGATTCGACTCCGGACTTACCTGATATTGTGCTACGTCGGTCTCCGCCCTACGCTTGGGACAACCCATTAATTTAGGACTAGGAAATCGTCAAGTATTTTTGTCCTAGGTTCGAGACTAGGAGGTGCATCGACCAAAGGAATCCAACCAAGGCAAATACCCCATTAAAAAGGGTATATAATTTTTCCACTTTGACAACACCCCTGTTTTTTTTTTTTTGTAATAACTTTTTAGGCCACAATGCAATTATCATTGCCAATTAAATATTTAGTTGGCAAAAGTTATATCTTTACCAACTAAAATATAAACTGCGATTAAATTTTTTAGTCACTAAAAATCATACATTAGCCGACTAAACCTTATTTAGTCGGCAATTACATTTGCCGACTCTCATTCCCCAACTAAATTGCCGACCAAATTATTTAGTCGGGAAAACCCTTTGGCGACTAAAAAGTGGAATCTAAGTTCATCGTACCTCTGCATGATCGCCACATCTTGAATGCCTTCCAAACGAATTGTCTTTCAAACTCCATGATTGTACTGATGTAGAAAACCCCTCAAAGATGATCTTTTAGCACAAGGTGTCGATAGACCTTCAATAATTTCGAGATCCACAAACCCTAACCACCACAAGTGTTTTTTAACGAAAGACATGAGTTCAAGGGCTAAAACGGAGCTCGTCACGTTTTTTGGATTAATAGAATATATATACAGTTGTCACCACCCAGTTTAAAAAAAAAAAAAAAGACTTTTGCTCGAGTGAAACTATTTTGCTTGAGCAAAAATAAATACACCCATTTGAGATTTCTTTCCACAATCTAGTATGGACACTCTAGAAATTAATTAAATAAACGCACAAATCGATAATAAAGTATACATGTAAATGTAAGTTTTGGGTAGGAAAGTGCCAACTGTTTGTACCATATCTAGCATTTCTTGAATTCCCCGTCGATTGAGTGAAACGTGGCATAGATAGAAGGGTATTATTAGAAAATCAGTAAGACTTATGGTCTGGTTAATTAATATGGTTAATTAACGTGATTATTACCAAGCCATAATAAACTCTTATAAGTTAGACATGAGAGGAGGGTTCACCCGTCGGTTGACTGTTACAATTCCTTACCTTCAACGATTGAATCACAGGTGTCAAAAGGAAGGGTGTTCGGTTTCTCCCATGATCAATGAAGCAGTTTTCCCATGATCAAAGGGGCAGTCCTCCGATGATTAAAGGAGCAGTTGTTTGGATATGCTCAAATGTTCGTGGAAGTTATTTACAAAGAGGGATGAAGAGGAGAAGTAACTGCCATTTTGGATTGGAGGGAAGGTTCAAATTCAAATGAGGAAGGCCTATTTATGCTTGAAATCATGACAGTTTTGGACACACAACGACGCCAACAAGCCTTTATCTTTTTTTTTCTAGGAGTAGTTGTAACTTGTAATCATTCACTCGACTATCTCAGTCGTTTGTACTTCTACTTTGAAGATTAATAAAGTTCATTTGTTAGTCTTCTTCCATATTTCATCAACTTCATTATTTGTTTCCATAGAAGTCTTGAAAACGGCAAGGAACCAAACTCCACTTTTACACCCCACATTCCAGCAAAATCATGAAACAGTTTCCTGTCGATTGGTATACTTTGTCGATTGGATAGAAATTAGAAAATTTGGTAACAATTTTGGCGTTAGAAGGAGGGCTCGTTACTAATTTGGAAGTGAGCAATAGCGCCAAAGACTAGGAATCAACTGCCAACGGATGGTGGCAGTGACAACAATTCTGCCAACATTAATGGTGGAAACGATGTAAATGAAGTAAATGTGGTGAATCCAAATCAAAGGATTCCAGAAGGGGGCCAACCAAATGGCTTAGAAATTGAATCATCTGATTTGATTCAACAATTTGCAAGAGTTTTAAATGATCCAGAGAATGAAACTGCCAAAGCATTGATAGCTATATTCAAGGCTGCCATGACACGAAATCAACAACAGTGGAAGTACCAGTTAACGTAAACGTTAACCCTGGACAAAGTAGTGGATGTCCAAATCGTGCTACTGAAGTACCTTCTTCTTAGGTATTTGATAATCCAACCACTACAACACAAATAGCCTATTGCAAGGAAAAGTAGTGAGAAAATTTGATTTTGTTGCAAAAGAATGACAATTTGCGAGGAAAACCAAATTTCCTCACAAAATCCAGTTGACGAGGTAATAATAGGCGAGGAAAATAGTTTTTGTCACTAAAAAATCCTTTATGGCGAGGAATTTACATTTTCCCTCGCAAAAAGAAACCCGCGAGTTTTTTTTGGATGCTAAGGCGAGGAAAACATTCGTCGCGGAATTTTGTACTACTATGTGGGGAAATAATTACGCCTAAGTTAAAAAATCTATGACATTTTTCCCCAACTCTCAATCCATCCCTCCTCTCTCGACGGAGAGACTCCCCTCCCCCTTCTTCATCTCCCTCTATCTCGCTCTCCCTTCCCTAGTTCCCCCTTCCTCCTTCTCCCATGATTTTTTGTGACAGAGGCAAACAAGCATCAAAGCACCATCGGTCTCAACGGCAGGCGAGCAAAATAGATCCCACGACTATGCAAAAGATACGACGAACAAGTATGTACCTCTATACATGTATATCGGTATTGTATATTGTGGGCACACGCCCCTAAAATTTCGGATTTTGTTGTTTAAAGAAAACATTGGGTGCGGCCCTCTTGGAAAAAGCGCGGCGAGACGCTTCGATTCAGAGTCGCCACTCGGGTTTTAGCGGAAGAATACCCAAGGAACCAAACTCGAAAACGTTTGCTACGTTTGTTTGATTTTGAAAAAGGCGTAGACTGGTCCGTCGTCACCTTCGATATTTGAGGTTCAGGAGCCAGGTTACGAGAGGGGAAGGGTTTTACGGCACCCCTCTCGCCCAATCCGGAGATCGGTCTCTACTCAGGCATTTTGTAAAACGTTTGTGTTTTTCTCTCGTTTGATCATTTTTTAGCCAGTTAGGGTGGGGGAGCAGATAATGGGGATTAAAACTGTAACAGTTTGCAGTTTATGTGACGTAATGCTTATGGATGATGATTTGCTTAAAACAATAAGTGAATATAGATTGAGAATAAACACTGAGAGCAGTTTGAGCAGAATGGTGTACGCTGTCTCTCAGATGTGTGAACAGGCGACATGCTGGCGTGCACTGGCAAGGCCTCTGCACGCCACCATGACCTGCGCACGCCACTGACTGGCTGGCGTACAGTACCCTTTCTCATTCACAGCCTTTATTTTCAACCCTCTGGGCTCTGGAATGGACCAGTGCACACCCAGGACAAACCACACAACTTAAATAATAGCATATATACAGATTACAGACAGATAAAATGGCTGTAAGCCAAGGAAAAGAACAGAAAACCCCATAAACAGTGTGGGGAGAAGATAAGAGGCCAGGATTGAATTATGATGCAAGGGCCAGGCACTGAACCTTAGCCAACATGCCGCACGCCACTCTTGAGGGTCCGTATGCCAGGTTTGCCTTTTGTCCAGTGTTTGGCTTTACATCATCTGGGTTCTGGAACATAACCAGAAGTAACCCAGGGGCCCTCTAAAGCAAGAAAGAGACAGTTATTGAAAGTTATCAATTAACAGTTCTAGAATACAGAAAGCAATAAACTGATTTTTAGCATGCCAAGGAGGTGACAAACATGAAGTACAAACATAGAACAAACGAAGCATGATCCCCATGCCAGTAGTGCACGTACCGCCACGCTGGCGTACAGCTTGAATACACTGGCGTGTGCCACGTTTCGTCTCACACGATTGTTTTATTTTACAAGTCTAAGGCCAGGACTAGTATTAGTTACTAGCCTGGACCTTTCTGGTTCCCCTCAGGGATCAAGAACAGAATGAACCACAAAGGTGGTATACCTTTGGTTAGAGGTTGATGGATGGTTTTGGAGCTTTGAAGATGGAGGCTTAGATGGTTGAACAACAATGGTGTGTGGGAACAGGCTTCTCTTCTTTCAATGGAGGAGAGAGAGAGAGAGCAAGAGCAAGAGGAGAGGGGAGAAAGGGACTTGAATGCTCTTAATGGAACCAACCCCTTGCATATGAATGCAAGGGGGTATTTATAGGGGGAGAGTGGACTGGGGAAGAGGGCAGTCAGCTGGGGTTAAGGGCTTGGTTGAGTTAGAGGGAGGAGTCCCATGCATTTAATGCATGAGACTAGATGATAGGTTGTGTAGGAGAGAGAGGGGGACGTCCCCTGCAGAATGCAATGATCAGGGGGCTCCTTGCCGTACTGGGGCGGTTACAAAGTCCCGAGCACGTGACAGAAAAGCGGTGATTTGACCGGCCTTGACCATGCGTACGCCATCTATAGACCTGCGTGCGCCAGTCAAACTGAGTCAACGGTCGATGACTGACACGTGGCAGTTTACTGGCGTACGCCAAGTGAAAGCTGGCGTAAGCAAGTAGGGTTTTGCTGGGGCTTTTCTGGCTCTGGATTTGAAGGGATTGAAATGGGTTTGAAATGGTTTTGAAGGAGGAAAGTCCAACGTTCAAAGCTCGAGACCCTCTATCAACCTTGAAATGTTCTCGACCTTTTATCATTATCGGGGCAACAAAGACAGTAAATAACCAATCCAGATAGTCCAGGGTAGGGTGTCTATAGTAGCCCCCCTTTGACGGCACTTGGAGCACCATTTGATTTGGTACAAGTAACGTCCAAGGTTGTCTAGACACCCCACCTCCAGGCTATCCGAAGTAGGAAGACATGAACTTAAAATAACCTGATCGATTAAGCTCAGCCGATCGGATCATTTGAGAAAGTTTGCCATTGCTGAAGATATAATAGATGGACGGACCGCTGCTAGACTGTATTGGGGAGGCAGTACGGGCTACCGTAGAGGGCGCACTCCGCTGGGGAATACTTATTCTACAAAACCATCGACTCTGTTGGGAAACGAAGATGAAATTGGGCGGACGGATCGCCATTGATTTTGAATTGGGCGGACGGATCGCCGTTGATTTTGAAATTGGACGGATAGATCGCCGTTGATTTTGAATTGGACGGATAGATCGCCGTTGATTTTGAATTGGGCGGATGGATTGCCGTTGATTTGAAAGTGGGAGGATGGATCGCCGTTGATTTGAAATTGGGCGGAGGGATCGCCGTGGATTTGAAAGTGGGCGGAGGGATCGCCGTGGATTTTAAATTGGGCGGACGGATCGCCGTTGATTTGAAATTGGGCGGATGGATCGCCGTTGATTTTGAATTGGGTGGACGGATCACCGTTGATTTGAAATTGGGCGGAGGGATCGCCATGGATTTGAAATTGGGCGGATGGATCGCTATTGATTTTGAATTGGGCGGATGGATCGCTGTTGATTTGAAAGTGGGCGGATGGATCGCTGTGGATTTTGAATTGGGCGGACGGATCACCGTTGATTTGAAAGTGGGCGGATGGATCGCCGTTGATTTGAAAGTGGGCGGATGGATAGCCGTGGATTTGAAATTGGGCGGACGGATCGCCATGGATTTGAAATTGGGCAGATGGATCGCCGTTGATTTTGAATTGGGCAGACGGATCGCCGTTGATTTTGAAATTGGACGGATAGATCGCCGTTGATTTTGAATTGGGCGGACGGATCGCCGTTGATTTGAAAATGGAGGGAGCTCTGCTGGGAGATGGGCCCACCACGGATACCAGTAATCATTGGGCCATTTCGGTTATAATTTTGAACAGGAATTTTGATCCAAGCGAGATGTGGGCCTGCGGCCCAAACCATTGTGGCGTACGGTGTAACCACCCTGGCATACGCCAGGAATATTTCTTGGCCCGGTCCAGCTCCAAGCCCAGACCCGGCCCAGCTCGTCCCACGTCGTATAAACTTCTGCAGAACTCGGGAACCGCCATACTCGACGGTTTTGAACTCCCAAAAACTTCCAAACTCTCTCAAACTCTCAATCTTCTCACTCAAACCCTCCTTCCCTACCATTATCTGTTCGAATCAGTGCACCCATGGCCGAACCCAGTGAAGGTGGCGGCAATGGCAGTGGTGGAGAAGAGGAAAGACAACCAAGGGTCAAAATCGAGGCTCCGGGGTCGCTAATCGACGATCGGCCAGAGGAGGCGGCTGTTTCAGGTACCGGTGCAGTGGTTTCAGGCAGCACAGACGGCGGCGATGGCCATGTAGCGGAGGCGGGTGGCAGCGATGGGCGGCGTACGCCAGGGACGGTTGGTCGTACGCCAGCCTCTATTGAAATGGGGGGCCCACGGGTGAGTCGACTAGACTTCCAAAGCGGTGTGGAGGGCTTGGTTGTGACGGGCCTAGGTTCAGTCGGGGTTGTCGGTGGCAGTAGTGGCAGTGGTGATGATGGTGACCGATCGGAGGCACCGAGGAGGGATCCGGCGAGGGGAAAGGACCCGGCGGTCGAGGAGGAGGCTTCCGGAGAGGTACCCGCGGGGCCGGTAGAGTTTAGGCTAGTGGTGGGGTCCTCGGCGCATGTACCCATTATGCGCGGGGACTTCACAGAGTTTGTATCGGAGGAGGTGCTTGACCGGCTGCTTCGGGAAAATCCGGGGGTGGTGTTGGCGGTGATAGCAGCTTGCAAAGATAGGCAGAGGCAGATAGAGCAGGCTCAAGAGGAGGAACGCTTGCGTGCCGAGGCCGAAGGAGCTAGGGTGGAGGAGGAGGCCTTTGTACAGGAGGCGGAGGTAGCCAAGCAGGCCCAGGAGGAGGGTGGCCTAGCTCGCGAGCGGGCGGTGACGCGGGCAGAAGCTATATGGACTACACCTCGTGCAGCGTTTGAGGCAGGGGCCTATGTCCCTCCGGAGCCACACTTGTTCATACCCTCCGGGTTTGAGAGCTACGTCCCCCGCTGGGATGATTACAACGCGGAGCTTGTTCTGAGAGACCCCGAGAGGCACTTGTCCACAGACTGGGCGCAGGTATTCTTTTAATCTTGCTTTTAACTTTCAGTCCTTCATTATTGCACTGCATGTAACTTATTGTGCACGAACTGTGATAACATAGCGGCGCTCGCACCTTAGAGCTTGATTCGACAAGTAGAACTTGGAAAAAGTGACTGAACTTGACCGTAGACAACTTAGAACTCGGATGAGAACTGTGATGAACTTGAATTGACCATAACTTGCCTCGACTGGATAACACACTTGTAGGACTTGAATTCGACTAAGGACATACCATGCTTACTTGATTCGATTGAACAATGCTCCTTTGAGAAGAGAATCGACGAAATAGAATGCTTCAAAAGCTTGATTTGACTAACAACATGTCCATAACTTGATTTGACCCCCAAAATAACTGAAAACCTTGATCGACCGCGGAATATGCGAAATACCTTTAGTCTCGATCGAACTTTTCTTGATTCGACTGCTCACTATACTATACATGCTGATGATGTATTGTCCATTTTGTCTTTGTGATGTGCAGAGAGTACGAGGTAGTACGCGGGGGCACAGCGGTCCTGCTAGTTCCCTTGAGCTGTACAGGGGATTGCCCGAGCGAGTCAGGGCTTTGGTTGATGCTGTGGGGTTCAGGCCGTTTATCCTCACATTGACGGCGACGCTCAGTGACCATGCCTTGCTTAGGGCGTTGGCTGAGAGGTGGTGGGATACTTCTAACACCTTCCACCTGCCGATTGGGGAGATGACGGTGACTCCAGCGGACTTCGCAGCTTTGACTGGCCTGAGGGTAGGGGGAGAGCCTATCCCTTTTGACTTAGGGATCCATGGTGACCCGGCGGTGCTCTAGTGGTTCTTGGGCCATGAGCCAGTTGGTACTTCAGAGAGCATCCCTCACGAGCAGTTTCACAGGTATTTGAAGGGCAGGGTTCCAGCTTCAGAGTAGGAGGAGGAGCAGATGGCGAGAGCCTACCTTTTGTACTTGTTTGGGGCCTCGCTATACCCCAACAAGTGATCTACAGTGCACTTGGCCTACTTGCCAGCCCTCTTTGACTTGCGCTCAGCTTTGAGGTACGATTGGGGAGGAGCTGCTCTGGGGACATGCTACAGCTTCATGGGAGAGTTTTCTCGGAGGAAGAAAGCGATTGCCGACTACTGGAGGGTGTGGGAGGTAAGAAAACAAACTTGTGATTTCATTTTCTGAGCATTTCCCTTTTCTTAGACTTATGGCTGTATTGATGTTTTGATTGTTTGAATTTGCAGCTATGGACATACGAGGTGTTGAAGATGTACCCTCCGGAGAACTCATGCCCAGATTTGAAGATGCTTCCTCGTGCTTTGGTGTGGGGGCCACTGTACAGGGGCAAAAAGAAGTTGAGAGGTAGCCTTCAGGCTTTCAGGGCGTACCTCGACGAGCTTTCGGGCACTCAGGTAAAACGCTGCTTTCTGTCACTTATCATTGCCTTTGAATTGCTTCAATGCTGTCGCTGATCGACTGTTTGTTGCCTATTTGTTGATTGCTTGCAGGTGGAGTGGGACCCATGGAGGACTACTGGGGCTGAGCCGGAGTACCTTGCGCAGAGCAGAGTGGTAGCTGCGAGCCGCGTGCTGCTTGAGTCAGCCTTTGGGTGGCAGCGGTATCTAGGCGACCGAGTGACACGGCAGTCACTTGAGTCTTCTGAGTTTGTCACGCCCGGGCCTCTTCCGCCTCGTGCTTCATAGACAGACCAGTACACATTGGCCGAGCTGCAGCGCTTCACTGTCCCGACAGACTTTACTGCTTTCTTGAGGCCTGAGTGAGATTATGCTGTTTACCGGAGGCAGTACTTGGCGAGACCACTCGGAGTGATAGAGCACGGAGCTGTGGAGATCGAAGCTAGAGAGGCCGGAGAGGAGAGGAGCGGACAGGGCAGCAGGACTGCTCGATCGAGGGAGAGGAGTGGGCCTGCTATAGCGACGGGCCTTCCTCAACTTTCTTGGACACTGGCCGTGCGGGATGCACAGGGAGAGGAGGCCACAGTTCAGTTCGAGCCCGCTAGGAGAGAGCCAGAGGAGATTACAGGGCCGGTATGATTCGCTTTCACCCTTTGCACTTTCCTTACTTCACATTTCGCATGTACATTTGATTTGCATTCTGATTCTGACAAAATTGCAATACAGGCCCCGATGGAGTAGGTTAGAGAGGCAGTGCGCCTGATGAAGGCCATGTAGAAGGAATTTCATAGAATAGCAGGCGGCGCCCAGTTGCGGCTACATTACCCAGCTCCAGGTCCAGCTCCTACTGTGCAGCCTCAGGTATGACTTCAGCTTTTGATTTTTGATAGATTATAACCTGCTTTCAACATCTCAACATATATATATGCAATATGTACGACCGATGCTAAAAAGTTAAATGCAATGTAGGGACAGGCTAGGGCGGCTCCTAGAAGGAAAAGCGTGCGGCCGCCTCCACCAAAGAAGGTAGCACCGAGCTCTTCCCGACCAGCGGCGAGCACACAGAGGGGAGTACAGATCATTTCGGCCAGCGAGGAGCTCCAGTTCCACCGAGAACTGAGGAAGAGGCCCGCGGAGAAGAGGTCTGCTGAGGGGCCCTCGCAGAAGAAGAGAAGAGAGGAGGAGGAAGCAGAAGAAGAAGAGGAGGATACATTCCTCAGCAGCAGCTCTGACTCCGCAGGAGATCCTCGATTCCGGATAGACCCGCGCGAGTTGGTAGAGAGCGAGGAGGACGACGATGACGAGGACCTCTTTGACGACTGAGGGCTATGACTGAGCTTTGGTCTACTTTGCTGTCTTCTTGCTTTCGATACTTTGATACAGTAATACTTGACTTTTGGATATAGGGCCTGCGTGCCTTTGACTTTTGGGGCAAGTGTGCCTTGATATTTTTATGTTTTGCTCAGGCCGTTGTGCCGCTTTGATACACTTTCACATTTTGCTTTTGGATATGGAGTAGTATATAACATCTGCATTTTCTATTTATCAATTTCCCCTTTTGTTGATGAGATTTTTGAAAAGGAAATGAACAAACCGTCCACTAATACCTAACATGCATTAATGATTGCTCTAACTTGACAACAGACACTTGCACATGTGCATACTGGACATAGCTCAAAGAAAAAGGAGACAGAGAAGCCCCAGGATACGAAATATATCCCAGACACGCGGAGGATACGGGAAAAATAGGTGTCAATAGGCCAAAATCAGTAATTCTCCTAATTGGAAGAAACTGACACTTTTGAAAGACTATATAGGTGTACAATGACTTGTACAAAACATTAAAACCGGTAAAAACATCCTGGTATGAGGAGAATACCGACAAAAAGCTAAAAATGTCGCAAAAATGGACATAAGACGCAAAAGATGACTAGATATGGTCCCGGACTGCAACCGACACCCCCGCGCAGTCACATAAGTCCTATGTAACTGTGCGGCATGACACAACTCGGCAAAAGCCCCTAAAATGAAATTCGAGCTCCCGTATCCTTAAATTTAGCTTGACACGGGCCGCCGGGGGTTCGGAATCTTCAACAGGCGTGGCTTTTGGAATCCAACGCCTCGCTACAGTCCCAAATGATGTTCAAGACTTGTAGGAATCAACAAATGGCCAAAGCTAGCCATAGAACTGAAAATGACCAAGTGGAGGCAGTGGTTGCTGCAAATTGGTTTCTGGTGTACCAACCTGGTGTACGCCATGGTCTTGGTTCCGTACGCCATGAAGTAGAGATTATGTACACACTAGCTTGAAGTTGGCGTACGCCATGTTTCTGAGAGTCAGATTCACTTGACTGACCAACTGTCCTTTTTTAGGGGGCTGTTTGTTTTTAACCTCACGCGGTTTCAACACGGTTTTTGGGATTTCAGGAGGCAGAGTACTTGCCATTGTGTCCCCTTGGAGGCTAGTAGGTTGCCTGAAGAATTCATGTGAATTGGCAACGGAAGGCTAAGGCCTATAAAGCTGAGGTGCTTGCCTCGAATCATTCTCAGCTCTATTTCCTCTCCTTTTCTTCAATACAAGCTTGCATTCTCCATGGATAATCCCCTTCCAACATTGCTCAGGCCTTGGCTAGTGTCCTTTTTGAGCGTTGACTGGCTCAACTTCCAGTATCACGGCCTTGCTTCATTTCGTTTCCTTCGACATGTGCCACTCCGTCCGGCGCTTTTGTGGGCTGCCCTCAGATTCTGGGATCCTGACGTCCATGTTTTTCGCTTTGGCGATGACGAGATGTGCCCAACCGTTGAGGAATTCTAGGCGTATCTCCGTACCTACTCGTCCTCGACACTTGTTGTTCCACCCTATCAAGTGAGCATGCCCAAACTACTGGCCAGCTCGCTCAACATTTCCCGAGGCTTGGCAAACACTATCCTGGAGGGTGGCCAAGTGAACATTCTGCGGCTGATAGAAATGTACAGTCCAGATGACGGTTCAAATAGCGAGGAAGTTCAAGCACGTCGATGCTTTGCCTTGGTCATTTGCTTGCTTGCCGCCTACCTGCTCGTTCCTGCCAGTGGGCAAGTCAGCCCTTTACTGGTGAGCGTGGCCGCTCAAATGGGGGATCGAAGGAACGTGATCCTTTGGTCCTGGCCGAGACATTCTTGGGTTTGGATCTAGTGAGCACAGGCCAATCGGCCGTTTTCAGCGGGAGCCCGCTTTTGCTCCAGGTAAACTCATTCAGCTCACCTTTTTTTGGTTTTCGCACTTTCTCTTTTTACCTCGACGCTCGGCTTAGGCTGCTCCCTAGCTTCTTACTTGTCTTTTCGCTCAGGCTTTATCTAGCTTCTCACTTGTCTTTTCGCTCATGCAGTTGTGGTTGTTAGAGAAACTGAGTCTGCTGCACCCGCCGGCGGCGGGCTGGAATCTGTTTCCGAAGAGGATCCACTAGAGGGAGATGCGGTACCCCGACTTAGACATAGAAGGCTAGTATGATTTCATGCAGCAGATGCAGCCCGAGGAAATTGCTTGGAGGTGCCTTTGGTTGGACCTTCCAGATATGGCTATCCATTCCGATGGCTTTGACAGGATGGTGATCGCGGGGCTGACCAGTTTCAAGTTTTACATCCCCGGTCGCATTCTTCGGCAGCTGGGTGCTTCGCAAGACAACATCTGTATTAGTACTGGGGGCTTCCATCTTCCCAACTTCAACGCTCAGAGGCTGAATGGCTAACAGAGGCGCTGGGGCCTGAGGGTTCTCCAGGCGGAATACCGGGTTTTACCACAGGGCTGAGGAACCGATATAGACAGTGGCTAAGAGCTGATGTTCATGCAAGAGAAAACATCGATTGACTCCAAACCACTTTGCTGTACTTAGAATAAGCTGTGAGCCATTAGGTTTCTCAAGCAGTTCATCCTGTTTTTCATGCTTTACTTTTTTTTTTTTTAAGGCTTTTATGCTCAGCTTGTTGTATTAGAAATAGTAATTCGCAAAATAAAGTTGAAAGATGAAGGGTTTCCCTCTTCTGATTCTCCAATGCTGTCTCAGCCTGTCTTTGCAAACCCAAAATGTCAAACCCTGGATCATTTAGATAGAATGTGACCGGGTCTCAAGATGAGATTGCCTACGTATCCTTTTGTAGAGAATCAGGTCAGAACGTAGTTCAGGCTAAGATTCGCTCGTGTATTTTTACCTCTCTTTTTACGCTCTAACTTTTGCCTAGTACCACCTTTTCAGGTTTTTGGTCTATCGAGCTTTCGACACTTTGCCTATTTATTTTTGCCTAGACCGCCTCCTTAGGTTTTCGGTCTAGCAGGCTGCTCTAACTTTTGCTTGGAATCGCCCACCCTTGTGGTTTTCGACCCAACGAGCATCTCTCAGGGGTAGTAATGCTTGAGTTGATCCCGGTTGACTAGGGTAGTGAATTCATTTCCGTCGAGATCAATGAGCTTAGCAGCACCTTCGGATAGGATGGTCTTGACAATGTATGGCCCAGAGCACTTCGGTCGGAATTTCCCACGAGGATCGAACACTGGAGCCCGGATCTCTTTTGTAACCATATCCCCTTCAACTAGACCTCTTGACTTGACTTTCTTGTTGAAAGCCCGGGCGATTCGACGCTGGTATCCTTGAACATGATACAGAGCACGGAGCCTTCTTTCGTCAAATAACATGAGCTCGACAAACCTTCCGCTTAACCATTCAGCTTCCTCGAGGCCACTCTCAGCCATGACTCTCAGTGACAGAACCTCAAGCTCGATGGGGAGTACTGCCTCCATTCCATAGACTAGGGAGAAAGGAGTTGCACCGGTAGATGTGCGGATTAACGTACGGTACCCCCAGAGGGCCAATGGTAACAACTCGTGCCAGTCCCTTGCAAATTCAGCTGTCTTCTTGAAGATCATCTCGACATTTTTGTTGGCAGCCTCGACAGCCCCATTTGTCTGTGGCCGATAAGTTGTTGAATGGTGGATCTTGATCCCGAATTCCTCAAAGAGCTCCAAGACCCTGCCTTTGAAGTGACTTCCATTGTCCGACACAAAAGCCTGAGGAACACCATACCGGTAGATGATGTTCTTTCGAATAAACTGCGCGACTTGAACAGTTGTCAAGGTCTTGTAAGACGCGGCCTCGACCCATTTGGTGAAGTAATCGATGGCTACCAGTATAAACTTATGGCCGTTTGAAGCAGAGGGTCTGATAATTCCCCATACAGAGAAAGGCCACGGTGAGGTCATGCCATACAGCTTAGTTGGAGGAACGTGTTGCAGATTAGTGTGAATCTGACACTTGTAGCAACGTCGCACATAATCGATACACTGTGATTCCATCGTAGACCAGTAATAGCCTTGCCTGAGGATTTTTCTTGCGAGCATGACACTGCTCATGTGAGGACCACAAACTCGTTCGTGAATCTCTTCCATTATCCTTGTTGCTTCTGCACCGTTAACGCACAGCTTGTGCATTCCGCAGTGAGACCTTTGATACAATTTTCCCTCGCAGATGATGTATTGAGCAGCCAGTTGTTGTAGGGCGATTCGATCCTTCTTAGTGGCCTTAGCTGGGAATTCTCCTCGTTCCACAAAGTTCCAGATATCATGGTACCAGGGCAGGCCATCATCGACGTCATCAATGGCGTTGACATACTCATAGGCGGGCAGGTCCCTCTGTTCGATCATGATTGGTCGCAGGTTAATTCCTACTGGAAGTTCGATCATTGAAGCCAAAGTCGCCAAAGCATCGGCGAACTGATTCTTCAAGCGTGGAACATGGGTGAAAGTTACCCTGTTGAAGCGAGGAATCAGTTCTTCCAAATCTTGGTGATAAGGCTTCAGCTTTTCCTCATAGACCTTCCAGTCTCCATTGGCTTGAGAGACTACCAAATTTGAATCTCCAATCACTTCGAGCTTCTCGAACCCCAGTGCAATTGCTGCCTCCATTCCAACGATGCAGGCCTTATATTCAGCTTGATTGTTGGTAACATCGAAATTCAGCTTAAAAGCGAGCGGAATATGAGCACCGGCAGGCGTGATCAGCAACACCCCAATTCCGAACCCTTTCTGATTAGCAGCCCAATCGAAATACAGCGTCCATACTTCCTCAGTTACAGTCAGCACATCCTCGTCTGGAAAGTTGAAATCCACATCCTCTGGTCCCTCAACTGGGTGGTCGGCCAAGAATTCTGCCACAGCACGGCCCTTTACTGATTTCCTTGTGACATGCTAGAGATCGAACTCAGCCAGCAGAAGCAACCAACGTGCTAGCTTATGGGTGAGCGCTGGCTTCTCGAATAGATATTTGATGGGGTCCATCCGAGAAATCAATTTCACCGAATAGGCTAGCATGTAGTGTCTAAGCTTTTTGGTAGCCCAAACTAATGCCCAGCATGTCTTTTCCAAAGGGGTATAGCGCTCCTCGTTACCTACCATTTTCTTTCTCAAGTAATAGATGGCTTTCTTGAATTTGTTTTCCCCTTCTTTCGCTAGCAAACAACCCATTGCCGTTGGAGTCACAGATAAGTACAGGATCAAAGGTTGACCTGGCGTAGTCGGCATGAGTACCGGTGGGTTCTGCAAGTACCTCTGAATGGATTCAAAAGCAGCCTGGCATTTATCTGTCCACTCGAACGGGACATTTTTCTTGAGCAACCGAAACAATGGCTCGCAAGTGGGAGTCAATTTGGCGATGAACCGGCTGATGAACTGGACCTTCCCCAGAAAGATTCGCACTCCTTTCTCAGATCGCGGGGGCTCCATTTCGAGAATCGCTTTGATCTTGGACGGATCTACCTCAATTCCTCTCTTGGTGATCAGAAACCCCAACATTTTTCCTGCTGTAACCCCGAACGTGCACTTCTGTGGATTTAGACGCACATTGTACTTGCGAAGTCTCTCAAGGAATTGCCTGAGCGAAGGGAGGTAGTCCTTTTCCTCTTTCGCCTTTACGATCATGTCGTCCACATATACTTCGACCGTCTTATGAATGAAGTCATGGAATAGGGTTATTTGAGCTCTCTGAAAGGTACATCCAGCATTCATTAATCCGAATGGCATTTTCACATAGCAGTACGTTCTCCATTCGGTGACAAACGTTGTCTTCTCCTAATCCTCCGGAGCCATGAAAATCTGATTGTATCCCGCAAATCCGTCGACAAAGGAGAGCAATGCATGCCCCGCCGTGTTGTCCACAAGCACATCAATGTGAGGCAAGGAAAAACTGTCTTTAGGGCGTGCCTTGTTCAAGTCTCTGGAATTGACGCAAACTCGGATCCTCCCATCTTTCTTGGGGACGGGCACGATGTTAGCGACCCACTTGGGATATTCAACAACCCTTAGAAATCCTGCATCAATTTGCTTGGTGACCTCTTCATTGATCTTTTGAACCCAGTCCGGCCTCATTCTGCCGAGCTTCTGCTTGACGGTCACTGCCCCTGGCATTAACGGAATTCGTTGTTGCACTATCTCGGGATCGATACCGGGCATGTCGGCATGAGACCAAGCAAAAACCTCGAAGTATTCCTTGAGCGCCTCGATTGTACCAGCGTGATTTTCCGAGGACAAGTTTGAACCGATTTGCATCATACGGGGGTCACCCTCATCTTTCAGATTTATTGAAATTACTTCTTCTTTTAGAGGCTGAGCATGCCCTTCGTCTTCCCTTTCGATGAGGGAACGCAACTCAGCCGGGATGTTCCCGTCGAAGTCGATTCCTTCATCGTCAGGGTCGACACAGTTTATATAGACGTCAGCAAAGTAGTCGGAAGTAGGATCATTCATTTCATAAAGCCCAAAAGGGTTGCCAAGTATAGTAGACTCAAACTCGAAGTAAAAGCTACGATGTGGAGGGCCGAGAGGCACAAACTCCGACTCTGAGCTAGACTTAGACTCGACGGACTTTGTGTCAGATTCAGAGGTATCATCGATGCATGTTAAACGCGGAGTAAAAATGCAATTATTAATACTACCGGTCGCTTTCACGATGAGAGAGGTTGGATCCTCGAAAGTGTCCTGAGAGTCGGGCCCCAGTATCAGCACCTCAGCCTCTTCTCCCTTGCCAACCAAACCTACTTGGGCGAACATCATCTCCAAGCTCCCTTGATCAAAGGTCCTCACCCAATCGGACTTCTTCTTGATTTCAATCAGCTGCTTCTTGAAGTTCTCCTGAGCCAGCTGCTCTTTAGCTATTTCATCCTCATCATCGGCCCAGGTGTCAATAGCGAAGATCTCGAAACCTGGAAGCCAAGTGGGAGTCTTAGGATCCCAAAAGGGCTCGATTTGTCCCAGATAAGCAGTGCCACCTCCTTCGCGGACGAAGTAGCTATTACCATAGAGGGTTCGAGGTTTTCCCACGTCTTTCCTCTTTATGGCACCCTTGGCTGGGGGAACGTATCCTAAACCAAAGCGGCCTTCTGTGAAAGGAAAGACGGGGAACTCAGCGATCCCCTGCTGGTTGATCCGGAGTCTTAGGCCAGGCATGAATGACATTTTCCGCATGATTTCGAGAGCAGTTGAGCTAATGAGGAAGTTGTCGTCCATGATGATGGATAGGACTGAGTCGGCCGTGTCAAAAGCGAACCCTCCAAAGTCTGAGTCCTCTTCTCTGTGCATGATCCCCAAAACTGGTGTCCCATCATCCTTGAGCGGGCGGATCCCAGAGTCTCCCCAGATAGTCAAGGTTCCGGTAAGAAGCCCCAGCATGACCTTTTGGTGCAGAGTTGAGGGTACAGCCATAATGTCCAGCCTGTGCAGCCATGGCCTGCCCAGCAGCAGGTTAAAAGTAGCAGGTATGTCGACCACGTGGAACTCTACTTCCATCTCAAAGCCTTCAGCGTCAAGCTTGAGCATGAGGGTCCCTTCCATCACATGGTGCGTGTTGTTATAAGCTTTGACGGCCAGATTGGAGGGCGTAAGATCGTTCTTTGTAAGCCCTAGACGGTAAACAACTCTCATCGGGCAGACGTTAATGGCAGAGCTGTTGTTGATCAACACAGTCGGCACCCAGTGACCCCTACACTTGATAGTGATGTGCAGCGGGCGATTGTGAGCAGTCCCATCGACAGGTAGATCCCTTTCAGTGAAGGTGACAGAATGCTTGGAGAGCAAAGGCAAGACCAAGGCAATCATTGCCTCAGGAGTGATGTCTGTTGGAACCTCAAAGCGAGCTAAAGCTGCGGCCAGTCTATCACGATGCTCCTTTGATGATGATATCAGACCCCACACAGAGACGGCAGCCGGAATCCTGTCTAGTTGTTTTTGAAGGAAATCGTCTTCTGGCGCCCCACTCGGAACAAGCGGCGAGTTCTTTTGAGCTGGTGGAGAGGTGCGTTTTTGAGTTAAAGGATTGGACGAGCTTCCAGCTGATAGATTTGGTGGCTGAAAGACGCGGCCGCTCCTTATGACATTTGCAACGTTCCACCAAGAAGATGTATCAAGCGAGCCCCAGAAATCCTCAGGTATCTCCTCCAGCTTGCGCTTCCCTTTGTCTGCCGATGCAACCGTTGCTGTCGAGTCTTGTCCCGAAGCCGTGTCCCATAGCAAATCCTCCATTACCATTCCTTTCTAGAAACTCGGATCCTGTGCAGCAGTTTCCTCAAACGGAAGCCCCGGATTGGTGACAAATGGTACATCCCAGAAGCCCCCGTCGATGAGCTCAGAGTTGACAGTCCAAACCTCGTCACCCACTTGCATGTCAACCACTTTATTGACATCCCAGAAATCGGCCGGCAATGGACTTTTGTTAAGGTCGACGATCTGGTCTACCTCCCACAGGTCATCGGGTGGTGCGTTCAAAACCATGATCGAACAATCATCCCGAGGGGGCACTACTGGACGTGGCATTCCCACAGGCACAATGTTGACAGTTGGGTCGCCTGCATGTATAGCATTCGAGATGGAGTTTAGCAGTGGCCATGCTTCCCCTAATTGTCGACGCATGTCGGGGATGATTTCCCCTTCGATGTAGCAATCCAAGTATTGTTTATCCAGATCCTGGTCATCGTCTGCCTTCTCCATGTTGAAGTTCTGGTTCCAGGCCCCAGCGTCAGGCTCCGGATCCCACACATATTCCTCTTCGGTTTCGGCCGCAGCAGGCTCAGGCTGATAGAAAAGCATAAACATGGACATGCCATCGAGTGGATCTGCCCTTGCTGCATTCCAATCTTCTTCCCATTGGTCCAACTGAGCCTGATCGACAACCGGAGCCTGAGGGAATCCCATGAAGTACCGCTCATTCCAGTCATTGACGAGCTCTGCCCACTCCCTTGCTCTGTTTTCCATATCCCAGCCAACTGCCAGCATGTTGACATCGAGTTCTGACAGGATGGTTACAACTGGTTTGGGGTGATGCTCTAGGGTTATATGGTCAGTGGGGTTGAATATGGTGGAGGTGAGGCTTATCTGGTTTATTTGGGGGTTGGAATTGTGGTTGGGCATGGAGTTGGTAATGACGTTGGGCTTAGGAGGGGTTGGAAGAGTACCATTGTCCACCAAATCCTGAATCGCATGGCGGAGACGATAGCAAGAGTCGGTGTAATGGCCGGGCATTTGGTGATAGGCACAGAAGGCGTTCGAGTTGTGGCTCGGAGATGGGTTCTGAGGAAGAGGAGTTGGGTCCAATGGTCTGAGATGACCGGATTTGACCAACTTTTCTAGCACTTGAGACAGCGGAGCCTCGAATTTGGAGAAGTTCCGGGGTTGGTTGCGGTTTCGGGGTTTTTGAGGGGTTTGTACTTGGTTAATGTCGGCAATGTGGTTGGAACCCTGCGTAGCGCTATTGCTGGCAGACGCTGCGTTAGCGTAGTTGCTGCTGCTGAACAGAGCCGTGCTATTGCCCGTGTAAGCACGGGGCTTGGACTTTGAAGTAGAGGAAGGGGTGTCACTCCGTTGCAGAACTCCCATTTGGAGGGCTTCCTCAATGGCAAGGCCAGAGTCGAAGAAAGTATCGAAATCAGCACCCTGAACAAGTACAAGATTTCTGGCGAAGTCCGGCTGCAGATTTCGGGAGATAATGCGAATCTGATCCTTCTCACTGGGTCGATCGGTCATGAGAGCCGCCTTAGCCCTCCACCTTTTGATGAAGTCCGCAAAAGACTCCTTGGCGTTCATTTTGGTAGATTCGAGCTCCCGAGTGGTCATCTTAAGCTGAGCATTATAGCTGAACTGGGCATTGAAAGCTGCCCCAATGTCCTCCCATGTTCGGCGCTTGGCAATGTCGAGAGACAAGAACCATTGAAAAGCCGGACCAGCCAGAGTCTGCGGGAAGAGCTGAGCCATCGCTTCCTCTTCTACCCCATGTAGCTTCATTGCACCGTGGTAAGCCAATAAGTGGGTCTTAGGATCCCCTGTTCCATCGAACTTCGCGAAGTCTGGCATCTTGAATCTTTCGGGCAGCCTTGCGTTCGGGAATGGGCAAAGATGGTCCATGTCCAAACCGCCGGCTCCTATCCTTTCAGCTTTGGAAACCGTCTCTTCGAGTTTAGCCATCTTGGAGATTAGAGCAGTCATTTCAGGACTTGGGGCAGGAGTTTCATCTCGAGGGATCTCTTCAGCCTCAGGTTGGCGGTCATTCCTTTCCCTGCCTCCTCCTCTTGCAGGGAGTCGCTCCTCAATCAGAGCACGCAGATTGGCCATGGAGGCATCAGCTTGATCGGCCCTCCCTTGCATGATAGCCAAATTGTGCTGGAGGTCTGCCAATGTATTAGCAAGGTTCGGAGGTGGTAGTTCAGCCATATCCAGGATTTTTGTCTTGACCAATTTGGGCGTTCGAGGTGGAGATGGACTGGGCGGCGGTGTTTCGTGCGGAGTCGTCGGTGGTAAGTCTTCCCTTGACAGAGTGCAAGCCAGAGTTTCCGTTGCAGCTGACCCAGAAGCAAACCCCAAAGCAGATTCTCAAGCAACCCCCGCAGACAGTCCCAAGTAGGTTTGGCTCTTGAACTCGGAGTTTCCCATAATGCTGCTAGACAGCAAAGTATAAGAGCTCAGTGACAGCCTGCAGCAGTTATTCGAATGATTTTGAAAGAATGAAACATGAGCATGTCAACGTCGTCGGTGTCCTCCTAGACTCTACAGCTAAAGAGACCTCCCTACGTCATTCGGATGCTGCTATAGAATCCTCAGATTTCTTTTCGACAATGTATCCTTGATTGATTGAATCGACTAACACCAAGAGATGTCAAAACAGCCTAAGCCTTTGGTTACCCTTTTCTTGAAGTTCAAGGTTTGAATTTAGAATGACTGGGTGTTGATGGCGTGATACCATAACCGAAATGGTGTAAACAGCACTGTGCCGGAGCCTTGATGGTGTAAGTGATTTGCACTTTTAACCTGGATCGTGTAAGTATCACGACACTCTCTCCAGTGTTTCTCGTTTTGAAATTTTGATTTGGATTTTTAAACAAAGGCTTAGAAAGTTTTGATTTCCCAAAATGTCTTTGATTAACGGATTTTGAAGGTTTATAACGTGCAACATCGAGATGCACGACTCGTCATCGGTCCATAGCAGCATCCTAGCGGACATAAGACGGTCTCGACAAGAGACAACCTAAAAGCCGCCCTAGCATGCTCCTACGCAAATCGGTGTGAATGTATGTACAGGCATGCGATAGGAAAAACAGTAACACATAGACAGTTTATGGGGGTTAGATGCAAGAAGATCCTACCCTGTAGGTTCCTGTCTTAGGTTGAAAGGTTCTAGTTCTTTGTATGCATGGAGAGGCTGGTTTTGGTTTAAAGGGGGTTCCTCTGACTAGAGCCGCGGTATACCTCCCATTGCAACGCGTTTAGTAGAGCAATGGTCGAACGGTATTACGACTCATCATCGTCTAAGGTTGTTGGGCGTTCGAGGACCCCGGGCTCCAGTAAACTGTGCCGATTACCTAAAACACCTCAACGGGGCTAGCCAACATCGATGCAAATGGAGAAGTGCCGAAGAATGATCGAGGAAGAGAGAAACGCAAAGTTTTTGAAAAAATGCTTTTTGAGTTTGGCTTACTTTTATTAATCAATACTTGGAGAAAACTACACAAGTGAACAATAGTAAAAGCCCCAGTTTGGAGTGGTCGGATGCTGAGATCCTGTTACGTTACCATTCCGTTCTTCAATAGCGCGGAGCGTACTGTTTTGACAGACTTTTGAAAATTGTTCAATTATGTATTAATTGCCAAATATTAACCAATGCAATGAGTCCCCAGTAGAGTCGCCACTATGGGCACGCGCCCCAAAAATTCCGGATTTTGTTGTTTAAAGAAAACATTGGGTGCGGCCCTCTTGGAAAAAGCGCGGCGAGACGCTTCGATAAAGAGTCGCCACTCCGGTTTTAGCGGAAGAATACCCAAGGAACCGAACTCGAAAATGTTTGCTACGTTTGTTTGATTTTGAAAAAGGCGTAGACTGGTCCGTCATCACCTTCGATATCTGAAGTTCGGGAGCCAGGTTACGAGAGGGGAAGGGTTTTACGGCACCCCTCTCGCCCAATCCGGAGATCGGTCTCTACTCAGGCATTTTGTAAAACGTTTGCATTTTTCTCTCGTTTGATCATTTTTTAGCCAGTTAGGGCGGGGGAGCAAATAATGGAGATTAAAACTGTAACAGTTTGCAGTTTATGTGACATAATGCTTATGGATGATGATTTGCTTGAAACAATAAGTGAATATAGATTGAGAATAAACACTGAGAGCAGTTTGAGCAGAATGGTGTACGCTATCTCTCAGATGTGTGAACAGGCGACATGTTGGCGTGCACTGGCAAGGCCTCTGCTCGCCACCATGACCTGCGCACGCCACTGACTGGCTGGCATACACTACCCTTTCTCATTCACAGCCTTTATTTTCAACCCTCTGGGCTCTGGAATGGACCAGTGCACACCCAGGACAAACCACACAGCTTAAATAATAGCATATATATAGATTACAGACAGATAAAATGGCTGTAAGCCAAGGAAAAGAACAGAAAACCCCATAAACAGTGTGGGGAGAAGATAAGAGGCCAGGATTGAATTATGATGCAAGGGCCAGGCACTGAACCTTAGCCAACATGCCGCACGCCACTCTTGAGAGTCCGTACGCCAGGTTTGCCTTTTGTCCAGTGTTTGGCTTTACATCATCTGGGTTCTGGAACATAACCAGAAGTAACCCAGGGGCCCTCTAAAGCAAGAAAGAGACAGTTATTGAAAGTTATCAGTTAACAGTTCTAGAATACAGAAAGCAATAAACTGATTTTTAGGATGCCAAGGAGGTGACAAACATGAAGTACAAACACAGAACAAACGAAGCATGATCCCCACGCCAATAGTGCACGTACCGCCACGCTGGCGTACGGCTTGAATACACTGGCATGCGCCACGTTTCGTCTCACACAATTGTTTTATTTTACAAGTCTAAGGCCAGGACTAGTATTGGTTACTAGCCTGGACCTTTCTGGTTCCCCTCAGGGATCAAGAACAGAATGAACCACAAAGGTGGTATACCTTTGGTTAGAGGTTGATGGATGGTTTTGGAGCTTTGAAGATGGAGGCTTAGATGGTTGAACAACAATGGTGTGTGGGAACAGGCTTCTCTTCTTTCAATGGAGGAGAGAGAGAGAGAGAGAGAGAGAGAGAGAGAGAGAGAGAGAGCAAGAGCGAGAGGAGAGGGGAGAAAGGGACTTGAATGCTCTTAATGGAACCAACCCCTTGCATATGAATGCAAGGGGGTATTTATAGGGGGAGAGTGGACTGAGGAAGAGGGCAATCAGCTGGGGTTAAGGGCTTGGTTGAGTTAGAGGGAGGAGTCCCATGCATTTAATGCATGAGACTAGATGATAGGTTGTGTAGGAGAGAGAGGGGGACGTCCCCTGCAGAATGCAATGATTAGGGGGCTCCTCGCCGTACTGGGGCGGTTACAAGGTCCTGAGCACGTGGCAAAAAAGCGGTGATTTGACCGGCCTTGACCATGCGTACGCCATCTATAGACCTGCGTGCGCCAGTCAAACTGAGTCAACGGTCGATGACTGACACGTGGCAGTTTACTGGCGTATGCCAAGTGAAAGCTGGCGTAAGCAAGTAGGGTTTTGCTAGGGCTTTTCTGGCTCTGGATTTGAAGGGATTGAAATGGGTTTGAAATGGTTTTGAAGGAGGAAAGTCCAACGTTCAAAGCTGAAGACCCTCTGTCAACCTTGAAATGTTCTCGACCTTTTATCATCATCGGGGCAACAAAGACAGTAAATAACCAATCCAGATAGTCCAGGGTAGGGCACGTGTGTACATATAGATATACATAAGGGTGTACAACCCCCAATTTGTAAACCCTAAGTTGTTTTACTAGGGAACTAAACTCAGTTCGTAAACCCTAGTTTTTTTTACCCTAGATCCGAATTTTTTTGATCATTTTTGGTCGCTAGTATGTATGAATCTTTGTCTGTGGCGTGGATTTCGGCATGTGCACGTTAGTTTTTGATGATTCTCACAAAGAAGAATCAGTATTCTCGATCTTGTTAGAGGGTTGAGGGTTATGCTCAAGTTCTATTAGTTCGGGATCATAAACATCATCAATTGCATTTCTTTTCGAGTTTTGGGTCCATTTAAAGGATTGAAATCTGTGTGTTTGTATTCTTTGTGTAAGGGTTGATGTTCTATAGGTAATTAGGTCTACTGACTCTACTTCGTTAATCATGGTCATGGTGCAGTGAATATACGAACTTTGTAAACTTTATTAATTTGTTATCGTTAATGTGTTCAGAGATGCTAATTGGTAGGACTTCAGAGTATTTAGACAGTTGGGTGGGAGGAACCACAATTGTCAGGCCCAACCTCCTATTGGGTTGCTCTCTTTGTTAAATTTGGTGCATTTGCACTTTATTTGAAGAAGAGTATGCTTGTGTGTGAACATAATAGACATGTCCTCTATTTAAGTATTTTTAACTTACATATTTTTGAAGGTGACTATAACACTTGGTTTAGATTGGAACTGGTTGAGGTAAAAGGCTAAAAAAGGGCCAGGACAATATTTATGCATTTACTTTGCATTTTGACTCTTTAATATTTTCTCTTAACTTGTTCCTGTAATGTATTTGAACCATTTGAATAGCTTTTTAGCATTACCCTACTAATGTGATGCTTCTATGCAGGTAGTGCAATTACGAGAAGCATATAGTCATCCTCAGCTCTATCCTGGTAGTGAACTTGAAGCATGTGTGGATGTTGGACGTAGCTCAAAATTCATTTATCCTCTTTATTGTTCATATGAAAATATTCAAGAAGCTACACATTCTTTGACTATTTATACGTGCAGGCTCTAAAGGGTATTTGCAATCTATGCTTATTGTATTAATGTTTATGAGTGATATTAAACTGTAGGTTAAGAAGGCTTTTTGGATTGAATCGTCTATTGAGCTTGTAAACCTTGATGAACCTGCTGTTAAGGTAATTCTTTTTTGCCCATCTACGTTTTACTTGTGCTTGCTCTTTGAAGTTCGACGGTAAGTTGTTTTTGCGTGATGGTTGTATGCACCACCCCCCCCCCCCCAAGTACTCAAAGAGTCCCTAATAACATTCACTAACAGAGCAGAAACTTGGTCCATTGCAGAGGCGTGGCCTTGAAAGATCCAAAGATTCCTTTCTCTCCAATTCACATAAACTGCTGCAGCAAGAGTGCTTCTCATGATCAGGCACTTAAGACCCTTTCCTTTTACATTCCCAGTGAACCATTCCACCACATCATCCAGACTACTCGGGACACCAGAAGTTCGAATCTTACCCCACATTTCATTCCAAACAATAGAAGAAAAAGAGCATCAAAAAAACAAATGGTTATGGGACTCTATATCATTCCTGCAAAGCATACAAGAATCCTCCACATTCGTTACCCAGCTGCAGAGTCTATCCCTAGTACATAGCTTGTATTGCACTGTCCTTCAAAGGAGAAATGACCATCTCGGATCAATCTTACTTCCCCATACTGTGTTAAGCCAAGTAGGAGAGGGAAATCGGTTTCGGATAGCTGCTTCCCAAGATGACTTTGCAGAAAAACAACCATTAGACTGAGGCATCCACACTATGGAATCCTTCCTTGTTACATCTGGTTTAAGTCTAGAGGGCGTGTGATTAATAATAGCCGGAGTAACTCTGTTTTTAGTTCGAGGCCATCTCCATTCCCCTTGGAAAAGATGAAACCCTGGCTTGCTAAGATCTTCCAAGATTGAAAACCACCTCACTGCCAAATCTATCATAAAGGGGGCCCATTGGATGCCAATTGTTGAGCCAAAGGAATGTCCGATCCCTTGCCCATTTTCGGCCTTATACTTAATCAACAGCTACCCTAGCTTTCTAATACTGAACAGCTTTCGAATTGTCCAGGGTACATCACATGGGGTATCCATAGACCATAAGTTCTGCCTTTTAATGATGTAGGAATGGACCCATTTTACCCATAACGTATCTGCCTTCAAACATAAAGCCCAAAGATGTCGCATCATAGAAGCTTTATTCAAATCTTTTATTTTCTTGAAGCCTAACCCTCCTTCTTTAGGACAACAAACATGCTCCCATTTGAATGTCGCATCATAGCATTTGAATTTTGTTTCTATGTTTCCTTGCAAGAGGGTTCTTTACCAAGTATATGCATGTATGTGCTATATGTATCATGATGTAATATTTTCTTGGTTAATGTGATTTGGGTTTTGGAAGTTTTAGTCGCACTTTCTCGTTTATTACTCAATGGTCCTTCCATTTCCGGACTAAAAAAGGTCAACTGCGAAAATTGCTGGACTTCTATAAATCCACTCACTATAATGGTGACACGAGAGAGTGGATTGCTCTAGCATGCCAGACTAACTATGTACGTATAACGTCGTATATCAAGTAATTTTTGTTTATAGAAAATCATTATACGTTTCAATTTACTTGTATTGTTTCAATTAATAAAAAATGGCAGGAGGAAATGATACAAGTAGAGGATGAACATAAACAGGAAAGTGCTATCCCATTATCAAGGGAGCAAATGTCTGTCAAGGTGCTAAAGAAGAGATCAGGTTATGTGAAAGCACTCGGCTTGAGGCCTTCCTCCTCTAATAGGACCACATCTGAATCTACCACGATCCATAAATGTGTCACGCCTCGAGATGAAGTTAAGAGGCACAAAATGAGACCATCGAGAATCTTTTGCCTTTTGGAGGCAAATAAGCAGCAGCAGATGGTAAATGCCATCACGATGAAGTTTCTTATTGAAAAAGGATAGACTGGACATGTTGGGAGTGCTAGATTATCATCCAATGATTGACTGGTTAGTAGAACTTAATCTACCAATAATTGCTTTAATGTGTCAAAAAAATGATAGAAAAGGTTAGGTTGGACTACTGAAGAAAAAAAAACTATAAACTTTTATGTACTTGTAACAATAGTTCAGAAGGGGAAGAATTTTGACGAATGAGCTATAAAGTTTCAACTACTGTCTGAGTTGGTGTTGCTTGAGCTGATATCATACATACATTAGAAGTTCCTTGGGCTTGTTTTAAGTCAGTTCTTACTCAAATGCTTCTTCTTTTTCCTTGGTAGTGTGTAAGATGTTCTCCTTGGAGTTCGTGGCCGCGGGAGATGAAATTTGAAGGATACGTTGCGAAAGTTGGCACCCAGGTGGTGGTGTAGTTTGGAAAGATGGATGATGCTTTTTGAGAATGCTAGAGCTTAAGTAGTAGTGAAGTTAATCTTTTGTTTGAAGTCACTCATCGAGTTTCTAGCAGTTTGGACCACGGACAATTTACTCTACTGTAGTAATCGGATTGGTTAGAATGTTAAGACAAGATCAGATGATGTTCGGTAGGGCTTTGATTGAAGTGCTTTTGATAAAAGACTTAATGCCACTGTTTTCGATCCCTTTCCTAGCTGATTATATTACAAAGGTGGTTCGATAACTATCAATTTAGTATTTTTATGCACTTTTTGCTCATTCTTGGAATGCAACTGCAGAACAGTGGATGAGTATTGCCAGTTTCTTCACTATGTTTCTTTACTTGCGGTGTTATTTAGGATTATGCAATGGTGGATTATGAATCTTTTGTGCTGTTCATATTGTGCAAGTGTGTAAATAAATATCTAACTGCATATTTGACGATTTCTCACTTTCTTTGATATGTTTACTATTTTATTTCTTGGCAGCGTGTAAGATCGATGTTCTCTTTGGAGTTCGTGGCTGTGGGAGATGGAATTCAAAGAAGGATATATTGCAAAAGTTGGCCCCGAGGTGGTGTAGTATTTTGGAAAGATTCATGATGCTTTTTGAGAATCCTAGAGCACAAGTAGTAGTAAACTTTATATTTTGTTTCCTGGGGCTAAACTTTGTTTTGATAGTTTGAACCATGATGCCATTATTATGTAGTTGGAAGGATTTGGCTAATGTTTCACAGTAATGACAATGATTTTTGCTATTTATGGTTATGGTTGTATGAGGTGGTGATGGATTCTAAATATGAGCAGGGAAAGTATAAAAAATGTTTGCCAGGAGAAATATTTATTGCTTGCAAAGAATTATTTTGTGCGTATATTTAACAATAGTGAGGAAAAAATTTGTCTTTGAAAACCTACAATAGGCCGCTTTGTGCGAGGAATTTTGCGTTTTTGGCGGTGACTTTTTTCCTTGCAGATCATTCTTGGCGAGGAATTTTTTCCTCGCCTATTATTTTCATTCATGTCCTGTCTAGGGTTTGCGCGAGGAATTTTGCATTTTTGGCGAGGACTTTTTTCCTCGCAAACCATTTTTGGCGAGGAATTTTTTCCTGACAATTTGCAAGGAATTTATTTTCCTTGCAGTAAGCTTCTGCGACAACGTTTTAGCGAGGAACGTTGGCGACAAAAAATTCCTCGCTAATACATTCAGCGAGGAAATTTATGATTTAGCGACGAAATATGTTCCTCGCAATCGTGTTGTAGTGAACTTTTGAAACTATTTTTACTGGAATTAACAGAATTCCACTTGGAAATTACAATTCTGGCCAAAACCAAAGTTTTTATCAAAGTACACCAACCACAATTCCTATAGGTGTAGAGGTTGGAAATAATGGAAACAACATCCTAAACATGGGGATTGGAGGGCGAAATCTTAATGCAAATTTTTATACGAATGATAACAGAAATGTTCCAAATATGGCTAATGTTGACCCAAATATGTATGGGTATGACCCACCGAATTGAAGAAGGCAAGATTACCCTTATAGGTATGATATGAGGCTTGAAATTCCACTTAACCAAGCAGGAAGAATACAGGAGCCCTATTTAAGGGCTCAACTCATGAATATCATGCAAGATATGTATGGTCCTGGACTAAGAAGGATTGAAAAGCCTATGTTCAGAAAACCATATCCAAATTGGGAAGATAATGTGCCTTTTCCTAGGCATTATAGAATCTTGACTTAGTTCTTTTCAATGGAGAAGAAAATCAGTCGACCATAGAACATGTTGGAAGATTTTGCCTACAAATAGGTTGAAAAATCCTAGCTCCTCTAGGATTTAAAATATTTGCTATATTTAAACTTTTTCAATATCGACCCACAATTGATATATCAACCCAATCAATCATCAGAAAGCAATAAACAGAAGTACACCAAGATATACGTGGAAAACCCTAAACGGGAAAAACCCACGGGAAGGAATCAAAAACTATAAAACATTGTGCCGTTACAAGTAATCTTACCCTACGATTCTAAATCCTCACAAATCGCCCTACGACTTACTTGCCGAAACCACGTTCACCACACCCAGTGCTTGACTGCCGCTGCCTTGAATCCACAAGCCTTCCGTTTGCCTCCCGGAAATCCACCGAAGGACTAGAACTTGCCTAGGAATCCTCCTTAGGACTTTTCTCAAATAAGTTGAAGAAGATGTTGAAACCTCTTGAAGATGTCTTGTACACTCAATGATTCATCGATCCCATTGGACTCCAAGATTCAAAAGAATAAAAACCCTCTTCCATGTAACACAATAGGGCTGCCTCCTTTTTTAATTTCTTTCGTTCCAACCAGGGATGAAAGCATATCACACCTTTTATAGCCTTAGTCCGCATGTCCTTATATAGATAAAATCTTCTAGGTCAAAGAGATATGCTGAGACTTAATTGAACCGTCCAATAGACTTACCGATCAATCGGTAATTTAATCTAACCAATCTGTTTTTCCACCGTGGCTTAATTTGAAATGCATCACTTTCCATGAGCACCAATTTATTTCCTCTCAAGAACAATCTTTCCTTTTCAATCTACCCATACGAAATCTTCACTCTCAATTACAAAAAGAAATTCCTTCCACTCTAATCCTATACAGACTCACTAGCCTATAAAATAAAATAAAATTACAACTCGATATAAAATATGTGTTTTGTCATATGGAATTGCCAATATAAGTGACTCTGGAATTTGGTCTTTACATAGGTGAAGCAGATTTAGATGAGGCTTTAAAGTTGAAATTGTTTCCTCATTCTCTCACTAGGACTGCCTTTTCATGGTTCATAAGTTTACCTCCAAATTCTGTTCACTCTTGGAGAGAAATGGGAGAACGATTTCATACTCAATTCTTTAGGTATGCACCAGAAATTTCAGTGGCAGACTTGGCCAAAATTAGACAAAGGCCTTTAGAGTCTGTCAAACAATACATGAATAGGTTTAAAAAGATAAAAAATCAATGCCATTTCTATATTCTAGAGTCTGAGATAGTCAAAATCGCCCAAGAAGGGCTTGATTACGACTTTAAGAAACACTTTATTGGAACTGAATTTAGAGATTACTTCAAAAGCCATAGGATATGAGGCTATTCTTATGGCAGGAGAATATAGAAAGAATAAATCACTTGGTGCGTATTACCAAGACGTAGAGGGTGATGTAGAAATTGATGTTGCCCAAGTGATTAGCAAAGCGCCAATCGTTTGTGATACATTAACCAAGGCAAAGAAGCTTATAAACATGCCTTCATCTCATCCAAATATAAGGAATCAAGCAAATTTTAGGCAATACTCATTCAACTTGTCTAAAGCAGATCAATTGTTTGATGAACTAATAAACCAAAAGTTCTTAACTTTGTCACCAGGACATGTCATTCCTTTGGAGAAGGATAAAAAAGGAAAGGATTATTGTAAATGGCATAATTCTTTTAGATACAATACTAATAATTGTGTTACATTTCGAAATTGTGTACAGGACCTAATTCAGAAAGGACTGTTGCAATATGCTAAGGGAAACAAGGAAGTGATGGGAATTGATATTGATCCGTTCCCTTTAGTGGAGGTCAATGTGGTGACTGCCAAATTGAAGAAAGGAAAAATGACATCCTAAGTTGAAACAAGAATTCAGGAAGAAGAGGGTATCATGGAGACTGAAGAAGAGTCATGTGTGAAATAGAAGTTTGAAAATTACTTTTGTTTGAGATGTGATGAGGAAATCAAATCAGGAGAAGAAATTATTATAGAAAATGAGTATAATGGAACTTATGCTAAAGGTTCCATAAGATTCAATACAATTGGAAGCAATGATTTGCAAATTTATGTTGGACCAAAGTTGATATTTGAAGGTGAAGATTCTGGAATTTTTATACCTTCTGAATCGCTTAAGTGGTACGGGGAAGATTATGGACCATTCCTCTTTAAAGGATATCCTGTAATTCCAGCATTGCCAGGAAAACCAGATACCAGTTTGATTTACCCAAGAGGTATGAGATCAAAAGGAAGAATGTCTTTTATTAGGGGTTGTTATCAAGGGAGAATGGTTATCCCATCAAATATTGAACATCACGGGTGGGATACGGTGAGACATCCTAAATTCCCTAATATAGGGGAATTTATTCCTATTACCAATACTTAGAAAAGGAGGTTGCAAAGGAAAATTTCAGAAAGAGAAAGAAGAGATCCACAGATGATGATGGAATCGATGCAGTGGCCAGAACTAAAGGCCAAAGCAGTACCAAATCAAACAGCCACTATGGTTTGGACTAGGGAACCAACTATACCAGCTGTGCCAATTGTGCCTAAACAGAAAGCAAACGAGATAGAAAAGCTTGGGGGCAAATAAGCAAACCAACCCTTGATCAAAAACTTTGGGAGCAAGGTCCAAGTTCATCTGGAACTTTTATTCTGTCGATTAAGGAACAAAAACAAAATTGAAGAAGAGTTTGAAGAAGAAGATAGCATAATTTTAATAGGTGTTGATGGAAGATGATGAAGATGATGACTTATTGTCAATTGATAGTTCAGATATAATGAAGGATGATTTCAAAGATGATAAGATCGAAGTAGACTCTAAAAGTCTACCACTTTTGGCCAAGCATTGGATACCATTCAATTCGGGTCAGTTTCCCTTACTAAACTTCATTTCAATATGATTTTAGTTTTGCCAAAAACTTTTCAGGCAACCTAATCAACCTACAAGTTTGGAAGGAGATGTTGAAGACAAAACAGATGCTATAGTTAGAATAAATGAACAAGAGAAAGATTTTCAGCAGGAGTCTATACGAATTGAAAAAGATGCAAAAGGAAAAGACATTGTTGTGTTAAGGTCTCCTAATGACGCCTTGGTTAGGCATTTAAAACCATTATATATTATGCTCATATCAATGGTCAACCTATTAACAAGGTTTTGATTGATAATGGGGCTATAGTGAATATCTTACCCTTAAAGATGATGAAGGTTTTGAACAAAAATGACTTAGACTTGATTCCAACAGAGGTAACAATTAATAATTTTGCAGGAGGATGCTCACCTTCTAAAGGTGTGATCTCTTTGCAATTGTAGATTGGAAATAGAAAGATGAACACTACTATCGTTGTTATTGATTCTTTCTCCAATTACAATGCCTTGTTAGGCAGACATTGGATTCACATAAATGGGCGTGTTCCTTCTTCTTTACATTAGGCATTGATAGTTTTGAAGCAAGGGTAGAACTAAGAAGCTACATAGATGAAAGTTTTCTGGGCAGATAAGCATCCATTCAAAGTAGATACTAATAATGTGGAGGCAGGTTTGTATGATAAAGACTTGTGGCCAATCAAAATTGAGGATTCAGAGGTGAAGTCAGTAGTGGCAAGCCTTATTGAAAGCCAGAGTCTTAAATATATTGAGGATGGTTTCCAGGAGTTAAGTGGGATTTTGTTAGACCTAATATAATACTGAGGTTTAGTGGCTTTGAATCAAAGGTTTTTTATGTCTAGTGTCGGTATGAGTTATGTAGACAAAGAGTTGGCTACTTTAAAAGCCACTCTTAAGAGGTTGTTTTCTTTTATTATTTCTAGGAAATTGGAGGCTAATGAGCCTATTTTTTTGTAATTCGGCAGACTGTGAAGTAGATGATAGTCCTTTAACTCTTAAGGAATTAGCTATGGAAGATCTTAAAGTTGCTCCTGCTATGCTTGATGATCTTAAGGCAGAAGTTAAGGATCTGTTAGAGGATTTTAATGTAGGAACAGAAGAAGATCCTAAAATTCTTCATGTATGTGCTTCTTTACCTAATGAAATAAAGGATCGTTTGAAGTATTTGTTATCTGAACTTAAATATTGTTTTGCTTGGGATTATCCTGATATGCCTAGTTTAGATTCATTGGTTGAACATAGGATTCCTATTAAGGAGAATTTTGTTCCATACCAATAAACCCCAAGACAAATGACGCCTGAAGTACAAAGAAAAGTAAAGAAAGAGATGGAACGACTATTTAAAGCCAAATTTATCAGGCTTGTTAGATATGTGGAATGGATTTCCAATATTGTTCTTGTGATAAAAAAGAATGGAAAGGTAAGGATTTGTATTGATTTCAGAAATCTAAATACAGCATCACGTAAAGATGAATATCACATTCCTGTTGTAGATCATTTGGTTGATGCAACTGCAGACCATCAATTTCTTTCTTTCATGGATGGATATTCTGGTTATAACCAGATATTCATTGCTGAAGCAGATACGCACAAGACTGCATTTAGATGCCTAGGGTATATTTGATTGTTTGAATGGATTGTAATGGTATTTGGATTAAAGAATGTAGGTGCAACTTATCAGATAACAATGAATGTAATCTTTCATGACTTGATTGGAAGGTTCATGGAAGTTTATATTAATGATATAGTGGTTAAGTCTCATACATTTGATGAGCATATTGACTATTTGAAGCAAGTTTTGCTGAGAATGAGACAATATAAATTGAAAATGAATGCAACAAAGTGTGCTTTTGGAGTCACTGTTGGAATTTCTTAGGTTTCCTAGTGCATAAGAAAGGAATTGAAATTGATAAGGATTAGGCTAAAGTCATAATAGAAGCGCAGCCTCCAACAAATAAACAAGAACTTTAACAGTTCTTGGGACAGTTGTATTTCCTCAGAAGATTTATTTTTAATTTATCTAAACAGACACTCACTTTTTTCCACTATTGAAATTAAAATCTCAAAAAGATTTTAGATGGGGAAAGGAATGTCAGAAGGCTTTTAAATTTCTAAAATAATCATTGGTTAAGTCTCCTGTTCTCATGCCACCAATATTTGGTAAACCTTTAAAACTATACATTTCAGCCAGTCATCAGTCAATTTGCTGTCTTTTGGCTCAAGATAATGAGAATGGCCATGAACAAGCCATTTATTACCTCAATAGAAGGTTAAATGAATGTGAGATAAAATATAAACCAATTGAGAAGTTGTGCTTGACATTATATTTTTTTGCAATCAAGTTGAGATATTATATGTTGCCATCGACGGTGCAGGTAATTGCACAAACTGATATTATTAAATATATCTTAACAGGGCCTATACTAAGAGTTAAACATGGCAAATGTCTTTTAGCATTGGTAGAATATGACTTGCAATATGTGCCTCAAAAGGCAGTAAAAGGTCAAGCATTAGTTGATTTTCTTGTAGATCATCCTAATATGTTAATGGAAAAGGATGAATTTGAGATTCACATGGTTGAAATAAAACCTTGGAAACTATCATTCGATGGTTCTAAAACTGATAGAGGGGTTGGAGCAGGTGTAGTTTTTACATCTCCCAAAGGAGAACTATTACAGTTTTCTTTTCAACTAGATGAAAATAAATTTTTTTTTCAATAACCAGGCTGAGTATGAAGCTTTGATTATTGGTTTAGAAATTGCAAAAGAATTGAATATAAGACATTTAAATGTTACAGGAGATTCACAATTGGTGATTTGATAGGTAATAGGTGAATATAAGTGTAATCATCCATTACTAGAATTACAACTACAAAAAGTTAAAATTCTTATATCACATTTTGATGATTTACAATTACAACATATATATATAGATTAGAAAATGGTGATGCCAATCAAATGACACAAATTGCTTCTGGAGTTAGGATTCTAGAAGGGCAAGATAAAAATTAATAAGAGTGCAAAAGAGATTCTTGCCTTTTTCTGTTGAAAGAGATAGAAATGATTTGGAAGTTATGGAAATAAGCTTATTTGATGATTGGAGAGTTCCAAGAAAGAAGTTTTTGGAAAATCCAACTGAAAAGACAGACAAAAATGTAAAACAGAGGGCTATTAATTACATCATTTTAGGTGATGTTTTGTTTAGAAAATCATCAAATGAGGTTTTGGTGTTATGTATCACAAAACCTCAAACGATGACAGTGATGGGAGAAGTTCATGAGGGAACTTGTGGATCTCATCAATCTGGAGAAAAGATGAAATGGTTAATCAAAAGATATGGCTATTATTGGCCAACTATAAGAAACAATTGCATTACATATTCAAAGGGATGTCAAAAATGTCAGCAATATGGGCCAATTCAAAGGGTCCCATCTTTTCACTTACAGTCAATTGTTAAACTGTGGCTTTTAGAGGTTGGGTGATTGATATGATTGGTGAATTATACCCCATTCTTCTTTACAACATGAGTATGTAATGGTGGCTACTGATTATTTCACAAAGTGGACAGAAGTTATTCCTTTAAAAAGTGTGGCTCAAAAACAAGTGATCGATTTCATAGAGGAATATATTTTCTGTCGATTTGGTATTCCTGAAACAATTACGGTTGACCAAGCATCTGTGTTTAATGGTCGAGAGGTAATGGCTTATGCTAGTTCATATGGAGTAAAAATTTTAAACTCTTCTCCTTATTATGCTCAAGCAAATGGGCAAGTGGAATCTACAAT
Organism: Rhododendron simsii; assembly: GCA_014282245.1. Taxonomy (NCBI): domain Eukaryota; kingdom Viridiplantae; phylum Streptophyta; class Magnoliopsida; order Ericales; family Ericaceae; genus Rhododendron; species Rhododendron simsii. The sequence continues at coordinate 17,286,890 of CM024962.1, forward strand.
TAAAATTATTAAAGATACTTTGTCCAAAATGATTACTGATAATCCTAGAGAATGGCATGATTTATTGCCAAGAGTTTTACGGGCTTACAGAACATCAAAAAGGGACAGTAAACTACACCATATGAATTGGTATACAGTCAAGCTGCAGTTTTACCCGTCGAAATTAATGTTGCCTCTCATAGAATTGCTAGGCATGATGATCCATGTAATTTTGATTTTGAAGAGGCAATGTACGGAGAGTTGGATGGACTGGAAAGTCTAGAATTGACGGTTTAAATAATATACAAGGACAAAAGAAAAAACTAGAAAGAATTTATAATAAAAGAGTTCATGAAAAATCATTTTGCAGAGGGTGATTTGGTTTGGAAGGCAATTTTGCCTTTAGACAAGAAAAAGAAAGGAAAATTTGGCAAATGTTCTCCAAATTGGGAGGGACCATTTCGTGTATTGAAAGTCTTGAGAGGTCAGGCTTATCAACTGGAATCAATTCTTGGAATTGCGCACTAGAACGATTAATGGGAAGTATTTGAAAGTATATTTTCCATCTCCTTGGGAGTCAGTTGATTTATGAGAAATTACTAATAGAAAGTGATTCATAGACAAGTTTACAATCATAACATAAGAGCCTATAGAGGGAGGCTTACTTTTCATTTATACTAAAAGCATATTATATCACCTACTAAAAGAAATAGAAAAATAAAAAAATAAAAAATGGACAAAGCGTACAAATCTAGGCTTCAACAGGTGCAATAGGATCGCCCTCATCATCGATCTTGATGATTTCAAAGTAGTGTGGGAAACTCCAAGCCACAAAAACATGGAATTTTTCCCAAGCATAGGTCAAGAATTCATGCTCTTTGGCCCTGGCCATTTCTTCTGCATCCATCTTTATTTTCTTGTCCACTAATAGCCTCATGGCCATTACCCTTTTCTCAGCTTTGGCTAATAGTTCAGCCTTTTTATGGGTCTTGGTCTTCAGCCAACTTTGGTATTTCTTGAAAAGGGTTTTTGAAGGATTTGGAGGAAGATCCCAAGTGGAGCTTTCAAGCTCCATCACCTTGTTATGAAGGTTAACAACTTTATCATGGTTTATTTCATATTCAACCTAAAAGGGGTCATAATGTGCAGTAGTGCTAGCCTTCATCCAAAGCCTTATAAGAGGCAAAACAGTTTTAAACCCATGAAGGTGGGTAGTGATCAGACTACTCTCATAAAATTGAAAAGTTTCACATGCCCACAGAAAATTGAGATATGGGACATGTTCTTCTAGAATGTGAATATCCAAAAAAGCAAAAGGAGCCATTAGTTCTTTGGCTATGGTCTCATCGAAATCCCCATAAATTGAATACCCTACATGGGCATGAGAAAGTGGTGGGTTATACCTCAGTTTTTCCAATTCCTAGAACCAATCAGGGTTCTCAGGAAGAGGAGTGATGTTTGGCTGATCACAGAAAAATCAACAAGATAGCAAGGTTTTCGAACTATTTCTTTCCAGTAGGGCTGTTGATCTTTGGCCCTCTCAAAGAGAGATTCATGACTCTCTAAATTGGGTTTGCCACCTGCTTCTACCAGTTGAAATGGCATTGGCCTATAGGGCGTGGAGAGTAGTGAATCTAGTAGCATGGCTCTTGGTTCTTCCCTAACCCAAGGGAATTGATAACTGACTTTGACATAGGAGCGTCGAATGCTTGAGTTTGGATATGTATGAGGCGTCTCCATTCATACAACAACCCTTTCAGTGGGTGGTTTAATGCCCCAAATAGCAGGAGGGTTGGAAGGTAAAGGGTCATCCCATCCAGAAATGGTTGTAATAGGAGAAAGAGGGCAATTGACTGAAGAATTTTCTTCTTCAAAGGAAGACGGGGTTGCTTTCACATCAATTTCCATGGTTTCAGAGATTTGGTTATTGGTTGCCATGATAAACGGAGATTATGATAGGGTTCTGGTTTGGAATGCAGAATGGTTGATGAAATAGAGTTAATGTGGGTTTAATTTATAAACAGAGAAAACAGATGATGGTTCAGTTTTCCAGGTAGTTATTATTCACAAGTCCCACTACCATTACCCATGATCCCCAGTTTTAGGAAGTGGAAGAGTCATTGGGCGGTTTGTTCAAATTTTAAAATATTAACCGTGTCAATAAAGGTTAATGTTAGTACATTGGCAAAACAAGCTGGGATTAAACCTCATATCATAGTTTTGATACAAATTAATTGGAACAAAAGTAAACAAGCCTCAAAAAGAAGGCTAAACTATGTTATAAAACTAACAAATGTACATACTATTTACAAACAATCACTGAATTTTAGATTTAAATTCCAAAAAGAGCTTAGCAAAATAGCTCTATTTGTTGTTGATAACATTTTATCTCTCTTGATTCTTCAGAAAATTAGCTTTGGCCATGGATACGATGGCTTTGACCCCTTGTTCATCATAGGCAATGTTGGCCAATTCATGGTTGTGTGGGCAGCGTGCCCTTTTCAGGAAAGGATTCCGTTCCCTTCCTAAAAATGCCGATTCGAGGGAGCGCTATGTTGGACGACAAACGCTCAGAAGATACAGAGTCGCCACTCAGGTTTTGAAGGTTCGACACCCAAGGAACCGTATTTGAAGCACTTGCCGCGCTATTTGATTTGAAAAAGTGAAGGTACCAGTCCGTCATAACCATATCTGGGTTCGAGAGCCAGGTTACGAGAGGGGAAGGGTTTTATGGCACCCCTCTCGCCCAATCCGGAGATCGGTCTCTACTTAAGCATTTTGAAAACATTTGTGATTCTTCCTTATTTAATCAATTTTTAACCAATTAGGGCGGGGGAATAATAAATCGGGGAATAAAGCTGTAACAACTTGCGGGATGTGATTAAAAATAGCATGGATGGATGAAATAATGAGAAAGAGATGAGATAAAATTCAAGACTATGATGGGATACCAAAACAGTGCTCTTGTATGGGTTTGGCACAAACGGTAACCAACTTGCATTCATGGATCTACATGCAAGCGAGACCACCATCGCGCGACACACCCATTCAATTGCGCAAGAGTTGGTGTTCCACCAACAGGTTGGATTTTATCCCCCTTTGGGCTCTGGAATGACCAGTGCTCACCCAGGAGCCAAACCAGGCAGTTCATATGTACTGAAAGTAAATAATTATTATAAACAGGATAAACAGGAATAAGATTCAACCCTTAAACAATAAGGGTGTCAAAACAAAGGTCAGGGACCAAGTTGCCCATGCACAGGCAGTCTTCGGAAATCGCCATAACATCGCACGAGAGAATGAGAGCATCGCGCGATTGTTCTGACTGGACTTCCAGGAATTGCTCTTGCATGCCTGGGCTCTGAGACAAGTTCAGAAGCAACCCAGGGGCATTCCAAAGCAAATAAAGGAGCGAATAAGCTAAGCTAACTGGTTTTAGCATGCAAGACAGTGGAATATTTCTAAAGATGCGTCACAGTATATATGATGCTATAGAAACAGAAAAGAACCAAACGTCCCTTCCCTACGAAGAGTGTCGCACAACAATCAAGACCATTGCGTGATTAAATAAGTCCATCGTGCGAGGGAGTATTAGTACACGGTTTTTGTAACCCTGCTGACTCTAGGGCCAGAACTGGTATTGATTACCAGCCTTGGCCTTGCCAGCCCCCCCTCAGGGATCAAAATAGTAAGCAGAAAGTGGATTATACCTTTGTTTTGAGTGTTTGGAACAAGGTTTGATCAAGGTAGTAATGAAGGAGAAATGAGTGTATGTGAAGATTGTGTAGTCTTTCTTTTGTTGATTTTTTTGGTAACCCCTTGGAAGATGAACCATGGGGGGTATTTATAGGAGAGAGAGAGAGAGAGGGGGGGGGGCTTGGTTGGTGGCTAACAAGGCTATACAGCCTGCCAACAAGGCTGGTTGTGGTTGCTTGGTAGAAAAGTAGGGTGCAAAAGGTGATGGGAGAGTGGGGGATAGGTGGTGCAAGCCATGCCCTGTAAACACTGTACCGTCTATGAAAACAGGGTTACACAGCCTTATACACTCCTGATCATCACAAAATCCAGCTGGAAAAAGGTGATAGGGACAGGTGCTGATCATCGCGCGGTGGAGTGACATTATCGCGCGATGATCCTTTCAACTGCGTGATGATCAATAGTCAAAGTTTTGACTTTGATGAACACCTGGCAGATGGATCACCACGCGAGGGTATGAGTCCATCGCGCGACAGTCAAACCCAGGTTAGGGTCTTGATTGAGGGTTTTGGGGTTCAAAAGAGGCTCCACTTACTCCAAATTCAAACCTTGTTATTTTCAAAACCACCTTTGATCTAATTCATCATCGGGGAAACAAGAAAACTGAAAAACGAAGTAAATCGATGGGGAGATCCAAATCGGGGTGTCTATAGTAGTCCCTCTTTGACGGCACGCGGAGCACCATTGACTGGTACGGGTAACGTCAAAGATTTCCAGACACCCACCAAATCTGCCCAAAAGTCGATTTATCGAAAATGTAGATTAGTATGTAAAAATACCGTGCACCAATACATCGAAGAGTGGCTCGATTGCTGATGTGAACTCTCCTGGGGAATAAATGAGTTGGACGGATAGATCGTCGCTGAATTGACGGATGGATTGTCGCTGAATTGAAATTGGGCGGATAGATCGTCGCTGTATTCTAATTGGACGGATGGATTGTCGTGAATTGAAATTGGATGGATGGATCATTGCTGAATTGAAATTGGACGGATAGATTGTTGCTGTATTGTAGCGTGCGTGGCAGACCACTGTTGGGGATATAAAGTACCTTCGATCAAGGACATCTCGAAATGATCCCGAAATCACTTGCAAGGCTAAAGTAAGATTCCTGGTGATACATAAGATCGGGCCGAGACAGAGGTTGAACTGGGCCAAAGGCCCAATAAGTCCATCGCGCGACGGAGCCACACCCTCGCGCGAGGGATACTGGTTAGGGCTTGGATCTGAAACAAGCCCAGACCCGGCCCATGCTCGATTTACAGCTTTAAACTTCTCGGGGACGCAACAGAAGCAGTTCACAGCGGTTTTCAAAAGTTCAAACCCCTTTTAACTCCCAAACTCTTTTGATCTCTCCCAAACCTTCGATTTCTTCACAAAAATCAACAAACCCAAAGTGTAAGCGCACCCATGGCGGATCACGGCAATGGAGGTGGTGGAGGAGAGATAGTTGATCGTCCGGAAGACGAGGGAAGGCCCATGGAGGTTGAAATAGGAGATCAACAGCCAGCCAAGGCTGTCGTAGAAGCAGGTGCAATGTAGATAGATGACGGCGATGGCGAACAAGGCCACGAGCAAGAGGTCAGTGATGGCCGTGATCATTGCGTGACAGAGCCAGTGTATCGCGCGATGGAGCAAGCTGGGGCCGTGAGGCCCGTTGTCCAGCCATTAGACCCGAGCGTAGCAGTGGAGGGCTCGGTGGGGATCGGTGGAGGTTCTGGAGGCGTTGAAAGCAGTGGTGCCGGCGATGATGGTGATGGGCCAAGTATGGATTCCCTGGTGTGTGATCCGGCATGGGGAAAGGATCCGCTTGTGGCCAAGGAGGTAGAGACCAGAGATATTCAACCCAAAGATGCCATGTTTCATCCCACAGCCCAGTCATCCACTCACCGGCCAATCATGCGAGAGGACTTCGTGGAGTATTTGAGTGACGAGAGGCTAGCAAGGCTACTTGAAGAGAATCCCAGAGTTAGAGTGGCTGTCTTGTCGGCTCGAGAGGAGCGACAAAGAGAGATAGAGGCAACAGAGATGGTTGCAAGGGCCGAGAGGGCTAGAGTCGAGGAGGCAGAGGCCCTGAGAGACATGGAGGTTGAGGAGAGAGCTGGAGCGAAAGCACAGGGGCCTAGGGTGACAGCTGTGGCTGAGGCCGAGAGGTTGATACGGGCTGACTTTACAACAGAGGCGTACACGCTTCCCACGCCACACTTGTTTGTGCCATCAGGCTTTGCAGTGTACGTGCCACGACGGACAGAATAAGACACTGAGCTTGTGCTGAGAGACCCCGAGACTTATATCTCGAACACTTGGACTGAGGTATATTCTTAAAATCCCTCGTGCATTTCATCTTTGTACTTGCTCACATGTATTCAATTTTTTTTTTAGAATAACTCGTAATAATCCCTGATTGATATGTCATGCATGTAATAACTTGAACCAACCATCCATCATAGGCTGTATTGATTACCTGGAACTTGAAAATGAATCCCACATGCTAACATATTCCATTATTGTTCATCCTTCTGTTTGAAACAGGCGAGAGTGAAACCGAGAGATATCCGCGGCTTTGGGGGCGCATGCAGCTCTTTGGCGCTATACAAGGGTCTGCCAGCAAGAGTGAGGCAATTAGTGGATGAGGCGGGCTTCGGCGAGTACATACGGACTCTTTCTCCGGTCAGGAATGACCATGCCATCTTAGTTGCACTTGCAGAGAGGTGGAGGGATACTACCAACACCTTCCATCTACCACCTTGGGAGATGACAGTGACACCCGCAGCCTTCGCAGTGCTCACTGGCCTGAGAGTTGGAGGCGAGCCCATCCTATTTGACTCGGGCATTCAGGATGATACAACGACACTAGTGTGGTTTTTAGAAGAAGCCCCCAAGATTGAGGAGGGGATGGCGAGGTACAAGCAACTTAGAGAGTACCTGAAGAAGAAGGTGAAGATCGAGCAGGAGGCAGAGCAGATGGCTAGGGCGTACTTGCTGTACCTTTTTGGCGCTTCTCTGTATCCAAATGGGCGAAGCAAAGCGCACCTGTCATACCTACCAGCACTAAGAGACTTGAGGACAACCGCACGCTTTGACTGGGGTGGAGCGGCACTCGGAGCAGCTTATGGCTTTCTCGGCGACTCGTCGAGGACGGAACAGAGCACAACCGGGTACTGGAGAATATGGGAGATATGATTTTCATCAAAGCACAATTTCAATTTATACTTGTATCTGAGTCGTTAACAAAGCTTGCTTGATTGTATAACTCGCATGTACTGATAACTTGTAATGTTTTATAACCATGCAGCTTTGGGCCTACGAGGTATTGAACATGTGCCGCCCGGCAACCAAGTGCTCGGACCTAAGGACTCTCCCTCGCGCACATGTTTGGAGTAAGGAAAACATGGGGGAGAAGAAAGGAAGGGGCAATATCAACGGCTTCCAGATATACCTTGATGAGCTCCGACCCTCGCAGGTATAACTATGAAACTTCATCGAGCAAAGTACACAGCCCTTGTATTGCTTCAATGCTGTCGCTGATCAATGTTTGCATTGTTTGTTTGTCTGATATTGCAGGTTGAGTGGGATCCCTGGAGAGTAACAGGGCCAGAGCTTGAGTACTTGGCCAGGAGTAGGGTTGCGACAGCTAGCAGGGTGCTACTGGAGTCGACCTTTGGCTGGCAATGGTACTTGGGAGACCGAGTGACACGCCAGTCACTTGGCTATGCTGAGTTCCAAGTGCTAGGGCCACTTCCACCACGGGCCTCACACATAGGAGAGTACACACGAGCTAAGCTGGAGAGGTTCACACGGCCTAATGCGGACCTGACGCGCTACTTGCGTCCTGACATGGACTACGCCACATACCAGACAGAGCGTTTGGCAGGGCCGCTAAGGGTTCAGGAAATCAAAGAAGTGCGGAGTCAAGCACGTGAAACTATTGAAGAAAGGAGAGCTGCTGCAGAGAGACTGAGAAGTAGCGAGAGCCGTGTGAGACGACGTACGAGTGGTTTTGTGAGGGGTGGGCCCCCAGAGTTGCTATGGAAGGTGCCCGTGGTGGATCCACAGGGGAACCCAGCTGAGGTACTCCTTGCTCTTGCCAGAGTTGAGCCTACACCTGTCACTGTCCCGGTAAGAACATCCTTCATTCCTGAATTTTGATACTTCTGCATTATCGTTGCATTATTTTGATAACATCCAACTGTATGCAGGTTCCTGTCGAGTGGGGGAACGAAGCTATTCGCTACATGCTTGCATTGGAAAACGTGGCGAGGAAAGCGCCGAGTGGCTTCCCATTGGACTTGCAATATCCAGCACGAACTCCCATGGGAGCTCTTTAGAGAGCTCAGGTATATCCTTCAGAAAACGACACATTCCAGCTTTCTATACTCGATACTTGACATATGCAATTGCTCCCAATATATAATGCTTTGATGCCTCTGAATTTCGATACATTGTACTTGTTTTTCACACTATACATACAATATGCACAATATATACTGATGCTTGAAACGAAAATACAATGCAGGTGCAACAACAGGCAGCTCCTAGGAGGAAAAGCACAAGGCCTCCGCCACAGAAGAAAATGGCAGCGCCAACAACAACCGCACCTCCGACCACTACTCAACGACAAACAAGGAGCACCCGACAAGCAGCCAGGGACTTGCAAGCAGCAAAAGAGGCCGTGGCGCGCGCGGAGGAGAGACACAGAATAGCGATGTGAGAAAGGACGTCGTAGCAAGAGGCCACAAGAAAAAGGAAGAGGAAGAGGCTAGAGCTTGAGGTCTCTGAGGGGGAGGAAGAAGAAGAGGGAGAAGAGGAGGAACGCTCGTCTGCTAGCATTGATTCTGATGATACTGTTGATGATCCCGGATTCAAACGGGATCCAAAAGAAGAAGAGGAAAACGATGATGACGGCGTTGACTAGTTCGATTGAGGACTTGCTAAGCCCGGTTACTTTTGCTTTTGATTTTGCTTTCGAGCCTGCGCGCCCAAGTAGATAGCTCGATACTTAATAGCTGTTTTGTGGCCTGCGCGCCCTTTGACTTGCTGGCGGATGTGCCCTAGTTGACATGATGATTTTGATTGGCCAAAGTGCCACACGTACAATAGTTCCAACATTGGCATGGATAGATCATGGTTTTTGATAGCTTTCAAAATTTGCATTTCCTGGTTTATTAACTCTCGTAATGAATGAGAGAAAACGAAACCCAATCACTAATACCAAACTTGTATTGATGACATACTGAGACTGCTCACAGACACATACGTGCGTACAGATACAATTAGCTCAGGAGAAAAGGGAAAATGTGTCCTAGGATACGAGCAGGACACGAGGACACGAGGAATATAATGGAATTTTGATTATTAACGAACTAAAATTCAAAATACTTCAAACTTGACCAAACCGACACTTTGACAAGGTTCACAACGCACAACATGGCTTATACGAACCAATAGAACTAAGAAAAAGGTCCTGGAATAGGATTTAGACCAAGAAAATGCCAAAAATGTTGCAAAAATGAGCATTTAACATGAAACGTGACTTGATTATGTCCCGGACTGAAATCGACACCTCCATACAGTCATAAAAGATCCACATGACCTATACAACATGATAAAACTTGGCAAAAACCCTTAAAAATGAAATTTGGCCGCCCGAAACCTCGATCTCAGCTTGAAACGGGCCTCCAAGGGTCCGAAATCTTCGTTAGACAAGAAACTCTCATTCAACTCACCTTTTTCCGGCTTTCACACATTTTACTTTTACCTCATCTCTCGGCTAATGCTATATCGAAGCTCTTCACTTGTTTTCTCACTCAAGTTCTATATAGCTCCTTACCTGTCTTTTCGCTAATGCAGCTATGGCTATCAGACAAACTTGGACTGCTCACAGCATCGGAGGCGAACTGGCCCCATCTGCCCGACCGGATGCATCAGCGAGGGATGATCTACCCAGAGATATACGTGAATCAATGGTACACATTCATGAAGGAAATGACACCGAATGAAATCATTTAGAGGCTCGAGATGTTGGATATCCCAGACATGGCCACAAATTCCGCAGGGTTCGAGAGAATGGTGATTGCCGGTCTGTCGAGCTTCACATTCTACATCCCAGGACGTATCCTGCATCAGCTAGGGATGGACCAAGACTTGCACCGAGCTGGAGTGGAAACCTTTCACATTCCTGCTTTTATTGCACAAAACCTGACCGGATACGAGGACAATTGGGGCCTAAGGCAACTTGGCGGAGCGGATCCAGATTTTAGCACAGAACTCAAGCACCGATACAAGGCACAACTAAGAAAAGAAATCACAAAGAGGCAAAATGTCGACTAACTCCTGACAAGACTCCATTGATCTTAGAATAAATTGTGAGCCTGCTAAGGCTTTTAGCATTTTATTTTGTTTGCATGCTTAACTGTTTTTTAAGACTTTGCTCAACTGTGGAATAGAAGTAATAGTTTGAATAAAATTGAAAAATTAAGAGTCTTCCCTTTTGATTCAAATGTTGAGCACCACGCCGCTTCCAGCACTGAGTTTCTCCCCAACAATAGGAAACCATGGATTGAGTTGATGGATTGTGACCAAATCTCATAGAGAGATCGCCTACGTATCCCTTTTCAAGGAATCAGGTCAAAACGTAGTTCAGGCTAAGGTTCGCTCGAGTATTTTTGCTCTCCTTTTACACTCTAAATTTTGCCTAGAATCGCCCATTCGGGTTTTCGGTCTAGCGAGCTTTGATTGATGCCCATTTATTTTTGCCTAGACCACCTCCTTAGGTTTTCAGTCTAGCAGGCTTGCTCTAATTTTTGCTTGGAACCGCCCACCCATGTGGTTTTCTGCCCAACGAGCTTCTCTCAGGGGTAGTTACATTTGAGTTGATCCAAGTTGACCAAGGTGTTGAACTCATTGCCATCAAGATCAATGACCTGAGCCGCTCCCCTAGAAAGGATAGTCTTGATGATATAAGGTCCAGAACGCTTCGGTCAGAATTTGCCACGAGGGTCGAAGACAGGCGCCCGAATCTCCTTTGTGACCATATCCCCTTCAACCAAATTCTTAGATTTCACCTTCTTGTTGAATGCACAAGCAATTCTTCGTTGATACCCCTGAACGTGATACAAAGTGCAGAGCCTCTTTTCGTCAAAGAGCATAAGCTCGACAAATCTTCCACTGAGCCATTTAGATTTCGAGTGTTCAGATTGTACCATGACCCTCAAAGATGGTACCTCAAGTTCAATGGGGAGTATCGCTTCCATCCCATAGACTAGGGAATAAGGGGTTGCCCCCGTTGATGTTCGAATTGATGTCCGATACCCCTAAAGAGCCAGAGGTAGTTGCTCATGCCAATCCCTGGTAGACTCTACAGATTTCTTGATGATTGTCTCGACATTCTTGTTTGCCGCTTCAACCGCTCCATTGGTCTGTGGGCGATAGACCATTGACTGATGGATCTGAATCTTGAATTCTTCAAAGAGTTCCAAAACTCTACCCTTGAAATGAACCCCATTGTCCAATACGAATGCCTACGGAACACCATATCGATAGATGATGTTCTTTCTGATAAAGTGAGCGACTTGAACCGCAGTCAGAGTCTTGTAGGATTCAGCTTCCACCCATTTGGTAAAATAATCTATCGCCACGAGGATGAACCTGTGGCCATTCAAAGCAGATGGCCTGACCATGCCGATGATGTCAATACCCCATACAGAGAATAGCCAAGGAGAAGCCATGCCAAATAGGTTAGAAGGTGGAACATGCATTAGGTTGACATGGATCTGGCACTTGTGACAACGCCGTACATAATACACACACTGAGATTCCATGGTAGACCAGAAATAACCCTGCTGTAAGATTTTCCTAGTGAGCATGACATCGCTCATATGAGGACCACAGATTCCTTCAAGAACCTCTTCCATAATCCTGGCAGCCTCAGCACCGTTAACACAGAGTTTATGCACAACACAATGTGATCTCTTAGATAGCTTCCCGCCACAGATGATGTATTGAGCAGCCATCCTCCGTAACGCAGTTTGATCCTTTTTAGGGGCCTCAGCCGGATACAAGCCGCTCTCAACAAAATTCCATATATCATGGTACCCAGGTAGGCCATCATCGACATCATCAATGGCGTTGACATATTAATAAGGAGAGCAGTCCCGTTGTTCGATCAAAATAGGGCGGAGCTTGACTCCCAAAGGTAGATCAACCATGGAGGCCAAAGTTGCAAGCGCATCGGCGAATTGATTCTTCAACCGAGGGATATGAGTGAAAGTCACTTTGTTGAAACGAGGGATTAATTCCTCCAGGTCTTCGTGATAAGGCTTTAGCTTCTCTTCCCGGACTTTCCAGTCTCCATTGGATTGAGACACAACAAGATTGGAGTCCCCAACGACTTCGAGCTTTTCAACACCAAGTGAAAGTGCAGCCTCCATACCCATGATACAGGCCTCATACTCAGCTTGATTATTTTTAACATCGAAATTGAGCTTGAATGCAAGTGGAACATGAGAACCATCAGGCGTAATCAACAATACCCCGATTCCGAACCCCTTCTGATTGGCTGCCCCATCAAACTACAGAGTCCACACATCCTCAACAACTGTCAGCACTTCCTCATCCGGGAACATAAAATTTGAATCCACTGGCCCGTCCACAGGGTGGTCAGCTAAGAATTCTGCCACCGCACGTCCCTTTACTGACTTCCTCGTGACATACTCAAGATCAAAATCTGCCAGTAAGAGTAACCAACGTGCTAACTTACCAGTAAGTGCTGGCTTCTCAAGTAGATACTTGAGAGGATCCATCCGAGAAATTAACTTTACTGGGTAAGCCAGCATGTAGTGTCTCAACTTCTTAGAAGCCCAAACGAGAGCCCAACACGTCTTCTCCAAGGCGGTGTAGTGTTCTTCACACCCCACCATCTTCTTACTTAAGTAATAAATGGCTTTCTCGATCCCTTTATTCCCCTCTTGCGCTAGCAAGCATCCCATGGACAAAGGATTGATAGACAAGTATAGAATCAAGGGTTTCCCAGGCACTGGCGGCATTAAGACCGGAGGGTTCTGTAAGTAGTTCTGAATGGATGCGAAGTCCGCTTGACACTGGTCGGTCCATACAAACGGGGTATCCTTCTTGAGTAGACGAAACATCGGCTCGCAAGTTAAAGTTAACTTGGCGATGAATCTGTTGATGAACTGAACCTTCCCCAAAAAGCTCCGTACTCCTTTTTCTGACTCCGGTGGCCTTATCTCAAGTACTGCCTTGATCTTTGACGGATCAACCTCAATCCCACGAGAAGTGATCCTGAAACCAAGCATCTTGCCTACTATGACTCCGAAAGTGCATTTCTGTGGATTGAGATGCATGCGGAATTTACGGAGTCTCTCAAAAACCTTCCTAAGCATAGGAATATGACCCTCTCGAGTTTTTGACTTGGCGATCATGTCATCAACATACACCTCAACATCTTTGTGCATCATATCATGCAAGATGGTCGTAGCAGCTCTCTGATAGGTAGGACCGGTGTTATTTAAACCAAACAGCATGACCAAGTAGTAAGTCCCCACTCAGTGATGAAAGTTGTCTTCTCACGGTCTTCAGGTGCCATGAGAATCTGATTGTAGCCTGAGAAGCCCTCCATGAACGAGAACAATGCATGCCCCGCAGTATTATCCACAAGCACATCGATGTGTGGCAAGGGAAAATCGTCTTTGGGGCTTACTTTGTTCAAGTCTCAGAAGTCAACACAGACTCGAATTTGCCCATTCTTCTTGGGAACGGGAACGATATTGGCCACCCATGTAGGATACTGAGAGACCATGAGAAATCCAGCGTCAATCTGCTCGGTAACTTCGTCCTTGATCTTTTGCACCCAATTCGGCTTCATACGTCTGAGCTTCTGCTTCACTGGCCTAGCATCCGGTAGTAGGGGAATTCGATGCTCCACTATCTCAGGATTGATATCGGGCATGTCTTGGTCAGACCATGCGAAAACATCACTAAACTCGGTGAGCAGTCCTTTGAAACCATAATGCTCCTCTGGGGTTAATGTGGAGCCCATTTGAACCATCCGGGGATCGCTCTCTTCTTTCAAGTTTATAGAAACTATTTCTTCTTTTAATGGTTGAGCATGCCTTTCATCTTCCCTTTCGATGAGGGCACGGATTTCCTTGGGAATGTTTCCATCGAAATCTATCCCTTCAACGTCGGGGTCGACACAATTTATATAAAGATCATTCAAGTAGTCAAAAGAGGACTCTTTTATTTCATAAGACCCTGCGGGGTTGCCAAGTACAAGAGAATCAAAGTCAAAATAAAAGTTATGACGCGGAGGGCCGAGAGGCAGAAACTCCGATTCGGAGCTAGACTTAAACTCAGAAGACTCAACAGACTCTGTGTCAGACTTAGAGGTGTCATCAATGCAAGTAAGGCATGGTTTGAAAATGCAATTTTTAACGCTGCACTTGGCTTCCACGATAAGAGTGGTGGGATCCTCGAGAGCAAGATTGAACACTTCGGCCTCCTCAGCTCCCTTGGCCTAACCCACTTGAGAGAATTCATAGAACAGCTGCTCCAAGCTTCCTTGATCAAGAGATCCCAACCAGTCAGTCTCCGGCTTTGGCTGGCCAAGCTTTCTTTTGAATTCTATCCTTGTTGGCTCTTCATCGCTATTAGACCAGGTGTAGTCAGTGAAAACCTCGAAACCTGGCAGCAATTCCCCAGTAACTGAATCGATAAAAGGCTCGGCTTGCCCGGTGTAAACATCATTCCCCACTTCGCGCACAAAGTAGCTGTCGGGCTCACCAAAAAGGGATCGGGGTTTTCCCTTACATTTCCTCCTTTTGGCATATCCTTGGTAGAGGCGATGTACCCCAAACCAAAGCAGCCTCGCAGGAAGGAAAGGTCTGGGACTTCGGTATCCCTTGCTGGTGAATCCCAAAACCAAGACCAGTTAGATAGGACATTCTCCTCATAATGTCCAAGGCGACAGAGCTGATGATGAAGTCCCCATCCATGTTGATGGCCAAAATCAAACCAGAAGTGTCAAATGAGAAACCCCCAAGATCGACGTCTTCGTCGCCGTGCGCGATCCCTGGAACAGGTGTACCATCCTCTTTAAGCGGGTGAATGCCAGAGTCCCCGCAGATAGTCAGAGTGCCGGTAGGGAGTCCCAACATAACTTTTTGGTGAAGAGTAGACGGCAAGGCCATGATGTCGGATCTGTGGAGCCTTGGCCTGCCCAGCAAGAGATTAAACGCATTAGGGATGTCAACCACATCGAACTCGACATCCATCTCAGACCCCTCAGCATTAAGTTTGAGCATAAGCATACCCTCGACCACACGACGAGTACTGTCATATGCTTTAACGACGAAGTTGGAAGGCGCGAAGTCCTTCTTAGCTAGTCCCAGACAATAAGCTACCCTCAAAAGGCATACATTGATTGCTGAACCATTATCAATAAGGATCGTCGGAACCCAGAGTCCTCGGCATTTGATAGTGATGTGCAAAGGGCAGTTGTGATCAACCCCTTCAACAGGTAGGTCCCTGTCAGTAAAGGTAATGGTGTGCTTGGAAGTTGGAGGGAGAATAAGAGATATCATCGCCTCGGGCGTGATATCAGCTTGAATTTCAAGACGAGAGAGAGCGTGGCAAAGCTTCTGATGATGCTCTCGGGAGGAACAGATTAGTCCCCAGAGCGATATAGCGGCGGGAATCCGCTCCAATTGTCTTTGAATCATGTCATCATGCGAGGAGCCAGTAGGTACCTCAAGTGGTGCAGACCTTGGAAAAGCAGAGGGTTCATTCCTTTGGTTAGAAAGGCTAGACGAACTCCCAGCTTGCAGATTAGTAGGCTGAAATGCCCATCCACTCCTCGTAATGTTGAGAACGTTCCCCAATGAGGGCACGACCTGAGGGTCTTGGTCAACATCCCAGAGATCAGCAGGACTTCCCCTAGTTTGCGCTTTCCTTTGTCAGAGACTTGTGAAACTTCAGGCACCTCCATGTCCAACCCCAGATCTTCGGCTAAGTCTTTCAACAGCAGTGATTCCCAGAAGTCCAGATCCTTAACTGCTGCGATCTTCGCGACAGGCTCCGGATTAGCAACAAAAGGGACATCCAAAAGCCCTCCATCAGCAAAAGAGCGATTGACAGTCCAAACCTCGGATCCAATTTGGATATTAGCTACATCATCAAAGTCCCAAAGGTCCCAGCTTGCAGATTAGCAGGCTGAAATACCCGTCCACTCCTCGTAACGTTGAGAACGTTCCCCAAGGAGGGGACGACCTGAGGGTCTTGGTCAACATCCCAGAGATCAGCAGGACTTCCCCTAGTTTGCGCTTTCCTTTGTCAGAGACTGGTGAAACTTCAGGCACTTCCATGTCCAACCCCAGATCTTCGGCTAAGTCTTTCAACAGCAGTGATTCCCAGAAGTCCAGATCCTTAACTGCTGCGATCTCCGCGACAGGCTCCAGATTAGCAACAAAAGGGACATCCCAAAGCCCTCCATCAGCAAAAGAGCGATTGACAATCCAAACCTCGGATCCAACCTGGATATTAACTACATCATCAACGTCCCAAAGGTCGGCCGGTGGAACAAGATCCATAACCATGATGCTGCAGTCTTCCTAATGGGAGGCACATTACAGGTTAGGCTTGAAGTTGGGGGATGGGTTTTTAGGTAGAAGAGTTGGGTCAAGGGTTTTGAGATGCCCAGACTTGATCAATTTCTCCAAAACCAAAGACAGAGGAGCTTCGATGGTAGAGAAGCTGCGGGGTTGATTGCGAGGCCGGTTATTCTGTGGTGTTTGCACCTGGTTCACATCGGCAATGTGGTTGGTGGTGTTGGAGGAAGAGGCGTTGGTGCCACTGGTTGCCGTGTTGGAGTAAGTCCTTCCTTCAAACAGCGCATTAGTATTCCCTGAGTAAGCGCGAGGCTTCGATTTCGAGGGATTAGCAGACTCCCCTTTCGACAGGATCCCACTTTGCAGCGCATCCTCAATGGTTAGGCCAGATTCGAAAAAGGTCTCAAAGTTGGCCGATGCTTAAACAAGAACCAGATGCCTGGCATAATCTGGCTAGAGATTACGGGAGATGATACGGAGCTGATCTCTCTCGCTCGGGCGATCACTCATAAGAGCGGCCTTGGCCTTCCATCTCTTAACGAAGTCCGCAAAGGATTCTTTAGCCTCCATTTTAGTGGATTCCAACTCCCGAGTTGTCATCTTCAGCTGGAAATTGTAATTGTATTGCGAAATAAACGCAGCCCTAATGTCTTTCCAAGTTCTTCGTTTGGCAATGTCAAGCAACAAAAACTAATGGAAAGTAGGCCTATAGAGAGTTTGAGGGAATAGTTGAGACATAGCCTCAGGTTCAACTAACAACAGCTTCATGGCGGCATGGTAGCTATAAAGATGAGTGCAATTTTGTTCACCCTCCTTAAAAAAGGGTGAACATTACCCCCTCTCTCATTGGTTGAAATGATGTGGACCCCACCTCACAGTGATGTCATACTTACCATGCAATACACTTTTTGGTAAGCATGACATCACTTGTGGTGGGATCCGCATCATTTTAACCAATAGAAAGGAAGGTAATGTTCACCCTCTTAAGTGGAGGGAGAACAAAACTCAACTCTATAAAGATGGATCTTAGGGTCACCACTTCTGTCGAACTTAGCAAGGTCAGGCATTTTGAATTGTCGGGGAGCCTGGCATTAGGATAAAGGCAGAGACGGTCCAAGTCGATTCCCCCAGCACTGATCTTCTCAGATTTTGAGACAGACTCTTTGAGCTTGGCCATCTTGGCGACGAGAGTAGTTATGTTAGGATTCTGAGCAGCCCCAACAACAGTAGTATTCGGATTTGGAGGGACCCGTGCTCTCCTGGGATTGAGCAAAGCTACCAGACGCCCTGGGTGATCTGGATCTTCGACCATGACGGGTTGTTCATGCACATCCTCTTCGGCCTCGCCTTCCTCTTGAACAGTTGGAGGAAGACGAGTGTTAAAGAGGTCATTCAAGTGGGTCATGTCGGCGTCTGTCTGAGCGGCCCTCTGTTGCATAATGGTGATGCTATTCTGAATATTCATGGGCATGGTTTCGAGAGTAAGCGGCTGTGGTTGATCTGCCATGACTGGCATTTCCGAGGGACTTGATGTGGAAGATGGAGTAGGCGACACCGGAGATTCTCTTTCTTCGAAGATCGAAGACGAGCCTGACTGAAGAGTGGCTAATAGAGAACGCAGAGAGTCTTCCGTGGTGACTGACTAAGATTGCAACCTGACTAGCCTTTGAACCGGATTCCGACATAGACGTTCCCAAGTGGGTTTGGCTTTCTACCTCGATACTTTCCTTGGCGGTGCAATGGTTCAGAACTTTGCTTGCAATAAAGTAAGAGAATGCTCAATGGGGGTCCCGCAACATAAAAGATTAAAGTACAAATGCAGGCAGCGTCGTCAGTGTCACTCTAAACTTTAGGACTAGAAGACGAAAAGAACCTGTCTTAAAGACATTTAGACATTGCCACAAATCCTCAGAATTCTTTTCGATATTGCATCCTTACTTGAAACAAACGGTCCTAAAGGATATCAAATGAAACCTAAACCTTTGATTATTCCATAATGTAGGATTTCCAACTTTGTAGTTGGAACAACTCGGATGTGAGCATTATGATACAATGACCAATGTGGAGTGAGCAACACAGTGCTGTTTAGCCGAACAGTGTAAGTGATGAGGCACTTGTTACCTAATTGGTGTAAGGATCATAACACTTTCTTCGTTGTTCCCACCTTTTCTGTTGAAACCCCTATTAGATGTACAGACAAGGGTGTAGGAAGCTTTTGATTTCCTAAAGTCCTGCCGTTCTAAGGATTTGCAAATTTTCAAAACGCGCAACATCGAGCTGCACGACTCCTCATCGGGCTATGACAATGTCCTAACAATCTCAAAAATAGGCTCGAAAGAACTAAGAACGTTGGAGCCGCCCTAAACATGTTTACGCAGGATGGTATGTATGTACAACGCATGCGATAGGGAAAGCGGTAACACATAGATAGTATATGGGGGTTAGATGCAAGTAAATCTTACCCTGTAGGTACCTGTCCTAGTTTGGAGAGTTCTAATGCTTTGTACATGCAAAGGCCGGTTTTGATTTGAGGGGGTTCCTCGGACTAAAGCCAAGATATACCTCCCACTGCCCGCGTAACCGCATAGAAATAGTTGAATGGTAAAATGACTTATCATCGTCGAAGGTTGTCGGCCATTCGGGGTCCCCGGGCTCCAGTAAACCATGCCGATTGCCAAAACACTCCAACGGGGCTATCCCACATCGATGCACATGAAAAATGCTAAAAATTGATTTAAGAG
The DNA here is from genome assembly GCA_014282245.1 of Rhododendron simsii. Lineage (NCBI taxonomy): Eukaryota > Viridiplantae > Streptophyta > Magnoliopsida > Ericales > Ericaceae > Rhododendron > Rhododendron simsii. Next base: position 17,305,989 of record CM024962.1, read on the forward strand.
AAGAAAAATCACAAAGTTTTAAAATGCTTTTTCAAATTTGGCTCACTTTATTTCGTCCATTTTTAGAAGAAAATACACAAGTGATCAATCGAAAAAGTCACAGATTAGGATGGCCGGACACGAGGTCCTGTTAAATCACCATTCCAACCTTCGGCAGCGCGAAGCTCACCATTCTAACAGACTTTTAAAGGATTGTTCAAGGGTGTATTGAATTCTAAGTTTGGATTAATATTGGTTCGATCCCCAGCAGAGTTGCCACTGTGGGCAGCGTGCCCTTTTCAGGAAAGGATTCCGTTCCCTTCCTAAAAATGTCGGTTCGAGGGAGCGCTAAGCTGGACGACAAGTGCTCGCAAAATACAGAGTCGCCACTCCAGTTTTGAAGGTCTGACACCTAAGGAACCGTATTTGAAGCACTTGCTGCGCTATTTGATTTGAAAAAGTGAAGGTACCAGTCCGTCATAACCATATCTGGGTTCGGGAGCCAGGTTACGAGAGGGGAAGGGTTTTATGGCACCCCTCTCACCCAATTCGGAGATTGGTCTCTACTTAAGCATTTTGAAAACATTTGTGATTCTTCCTTATTTAATCAATTTTTAACCAATTAGGGCGGGGGAACAGTTAAACGAGGATTAAAGCTGTAAGAACTTGTAGGATGTGATTGAAAATAGCATGGATGGATGAAATATCGAGAAATAGATGAGATAAAATTCAAGACCGTGATGGGATACCAAAAGAGTGCTCTTGTATGGGTTTGGCACAAACGGTAGCCAACTTGCATGCATAGATCTACATGCAAGCGAGACCACCATCGCGCGACACACCTATTCAATTGTGCGAGAGTTAGTGTTCCACTAATAGGTTGGATTTTATCCCCCTCTGCGCTCTGGAATGACCAGTGCTCACCCAGGAGACAAACCAGGCAGTTCATATGTACTGAAAGTAAATAATTATTACAAACAGGATAAACAGGAATAAGATTCAACCCTTAAACAATGAGGGTGTCAAAACAAAGGTCATGGACCAAGTTGCCCATGCACAGGCAGTCTTTGGAAATCGCCATACCATCGCGCAAGAGAATGAGAGCATCGCGCGATTGTTCTGACTGGACTTCCAGGAATTGCTCTTGCATGCCTGGGCTCTGAGACAAGTTCAGAAGGAACCTAGGGGCATTCCAAAGCAAATAAAGGAGCAAATAAGCTAAGCTAACTGGTTTTAGCATGCAAGACAGTGGAATATTTCTAAAGATGAGTCACAGTATTTATGATGCTATAGAAACAGAAAAGAACCAAACATCCCTTCCCTACGAAGACTGTCGCACAACAATCAAGGCCATCGCGTGATTAAATGAGTACATCGCGCGAGGGAGTATTGGTACACGGTTCTTGTAACCTTGCTGACTCTAGGGCCAGAACTGGTATTGATTACCAGCCTTGGCCCTGCCAGCCCCCCTCAGGGATCAAAACAGTGAGCAGAAAGTGGATTATACCTTTGCTTTGAGTGTTTGGAACAAGGTTTGATCAAGGTAGTAGTGAAGGAGAAATGAGTGTATGTGAAGATTGTGTAGTCTTTCTTTTGTTTGATTTTTTTGGTAACCCCTTGGAAGATGAACCATGGGGGGTATTTATAGGAGAGAGAGAGGGCTTGGTTGGTGGCTAACAATGCTTACAACCACCCAACAAGGCTAGTTGTGGTTGTTTGGTAGAAAAGTAGGGTGCAAAAGGTGATGGGAGAGTGGGGGATAGGTGGTGCAAGCCATGCCCTGTAAACATTGTACCGTCGATGAAAACAGGGTTACACAGCCCTGTACACCCCTGATCATTACAAAATCGAGCTGGAAAAAGGTGATAGGGATAGGTGCTGACCATCGCGCGGTGGAGTGACATTATCGCGCGATGATCCTTTCAACTGCGCGATGGTCAACAGTCAAAGTTTTGACTTTGACCAACACCTGGCAGACGGATCACCGTGCGAGGGTATGAGTCCATCGCGCGACAGTCAAACCCAGGTTAAGGTCTTTACTGAGGGTTTTGGGGTTCAAAAGAGGCTCCACTTACTCCAAATTCAAACCTTGTTATTCTCACAACTGCCTTTGATCTAATTCATCATCGGGGAAACAAGAAAACCAAAAAACGAAGTAAATCAATCGGGAGATCTAGATCGGGGTGTCTACAGGTTGATCAGCTCTTTCTGTGCTATTAGGGATTTTCTCTCTTTTCTGAGTCGGCTCAAATGGGCGAGAAGTTCAGCTTCCTTTGCGTCGATTTGTTGCAGCTTATCCTTCAACTGATGAATATTCTTTCCATTGTATCCAATTTCTTTGATACATTGGCAAACTGATTCATAGTATCACATTTTTCCTTCATTTCTTTTTGACAATAAGCTGCTATGGTCAAACTCCCACTCAGATTTGAGCCAAATTCCTCAAGTCTAATATGCTCTGATAATGGAAGAATTTTCTTGGTTATCAACTAATTTACGCAACTAGTAAAAGTTGAGAAATGGACAGTAGAAATCTAAAATAATGGGAGCTCGCGCATCTTAAAGAAAGATTTCACCTCATCCTTAGTTTCTTCACTAAGTTGGTAAAAGGCAAGTGGGGTCCCAGATTCGGAAAATGTAGAAATAGATCTTGAATAAGATTCAGAATATGACTTAGCTTTATTCAACATGAGGTCCGGATCAGAAGTTGGTATTTTGATCAAAACAGGGTTCACCTTAGTAACTGATAAAGGTGAAGCTATTGGAGTTTTTGCTGGGATGGCTATCTCTGGGCTAGCAATAGGAAGGACCTCTGTTGCTTGCAATTGCTCTGGAATTTCAGTAGCTTTTGTCGACAGAAAAGCTTCATATTCTACATTGGGAATAGGTGCAGTAAGTGGCTGTGCATTCTGTTCCTCTGCAATTTCTGCTGTTTGATAGGTAGAGGGAATAAGCTCCATGCTTTCCAAACCAATGGTTTCCTTTTCCTTAGGAAACGTTGGTTCAACAGCTTCCTTTCTTATTTGAGGCATTGGAACATCATGACCATGAGGGTCAAAGTCAAGATTAAGATTAGGTGGTGCTCCATCATTTCTTGGAAATAATTCTTGCATAGGGGTATTAGCTAGTTCATTTGCCGTGGGAATATCAGTATTAGTTCCCAAAGTCTCAGTTGCAAGTTCAAACATCACAACCTCTGGGGCAATAGTTGTTTCTGTGAGCTTTGGCACTATTGGATTCTCACCTCTCTCAAGTTCTATATTGTAATAACTCTGAATTTCAATAAATAAAAGCTTATTTATTATTCGAGTTATTTATTTAAATTTCTTGATTTGCCTTAATTCTCCGGTAGTTGGTCATAATTACGTTTCTGCCCTTCAAATTTGATTTATTGCACTTTAGCCCTTCAACTTTCATTTCTTGCGCTTTAGTCCTATTTAGCAGGCCTAGTTAGCTTCTAACCATCCGGTTGGAGAAACTAAACTAGGAAGCCATCTAGTCGTCATGAATGGACCGTTTTGCCCTCATTGGACCTTTTGAACCTTTTGACCCCTAGTCAAAGTATTGAATATCCTTTTTCTTTTAATTATTTTGGTTTAATTCTTTGTCCATTGGACAAAGATTGTTAGGGAAACTATTATCCATTGGATAATAGAACCCCAATTGTTTTATTAAGTATATTTGGTCAAAGTACTAGGAATATTAAGAAAAATATTATTTAATTACTTTAAGGTACTTTTGGGATTTATTTTGTTGGCCTAATAACTATTATCCATTGGATAATAGATGTTAGGGGAAATTTTACCCATTGGACAATAGACTTAGTCTTTCAAAGTACTATGGTGTTAATTAGTTTAATACTTTTCTTTAAACCATGTGTGAAAGCACAACCATTTTTTATTAGAAAGGTACATGGTACCAAGATTCTTAAAGTACCTTATTTTGTTTTTCTATTAGGGCTTTGATCTTCCAAGGTACTAGGGTACCATGTATATATATTATATAAGTATTTAGGAGGTTAAAGTATTGCCCTAAAAGTACCATGTGTCTATTTGAAGTATAAAAGAGAATCCTAGCCTTAAAGTCTATTTTTGATCTTAAAGTACATATATTTTATTTGTTTGCTTGCTATATTTGTACATGTGTATATATATAGTGTACTTTTGAAAGCAATGGAAGAGAGGGAGAGGGAGAGGGAGAGGGAGAGAGAGAGAGAGAGCCGTGAGGGAGAGAGAGGGAGAGGGGGGCCGGTTGTGAGGGAGAGGAGGAGGGAGATTTGATGTTGTACTTGGCCATTGAACTTCCATGTACCATGAGATTCTTGTGCTTCCAAGCAAAACTTCACTTCATGTCCTTCTTTCGTACATTTTAACAATTGTTAAACCCTAAGAATCTTGTACTAATCTCATCTCCACCATTAGATTGTTCAAGATCAAATCCTTGGTACACCATAGCCATGCAAACCTAGGATTTTAGCCTTAATTCTTCCATGTGAACACATCTTTATGGATTAAAAAAATTGGGGAATGGAAGAGAGAGAGGGGGCCGGCCAAGGAGGGAGAGAGGGAACCCCTTGCCTATAAATAGAAGGCCTCACTAAGCTTGAACTCACACCTCAAAGCAATAGCTCTTTCTTCTCTCTAAAAAATTCAAGTGTTCTTAGTTCAAAGTTCAAGAACTTTCTTTGTTCTTGAGTGTTCTTGAAGAAAACCACCAAACCACTTTCAAATACCACCCTTAGATCTTTAAAGTAGTCCACTTTAGGTAGTAGGGTTGTTTCTAGGAAAACGCTTTTCCTTTCGAAGCAACCGAAGGCCGTTACTCCGCCGATTTCAAAAACCGACCAACTTACCGTAGCCGACCACCGCCAAGAAGAACGGTAGTTCAATCTTACTATTGTAGTTAAATTCTTACTTTATCTTCTACAAGTGGTTTTAAATCTTGATACTTTAAACCTCTACTTACTTTACTTAAAGTTTAAAAAGTTATTTTGATCATGGATGATGTTAACTTTTGGAGATGCATGATTTAATTTCGAAATGTTTCATGTATGCTAGATAGTTGGATGATCTTGTGGATTTAATTTCAAAGCTTTAGATGAATGCATGATTGTATGAAAAGTCTCACACGCGGAGTCTCACATGATAACGAGACACGAAAACCGAGGAAATAGAAACATGACACCTAGGGTAATGGTTTAACAAGGGAAAGGTGATTCCCAAAAAATAAGATATCCTAGAAACTACATAATGACCGTCTCGAGGGTATTATGTAAGTCATGTGAATGTGTGTGTGCCTATGGGAACCCGGCGCGGCGGAACCATAGTGAGGATACTTGGGAAACCGGTGCGGCGGAACCAAGGTCGGGTGAGTAACATGGTTATCCGTGGAGAGGAACCAAAGTAAACGTGTGCCCATGGGAACCCGGCACGGCGGAACCATTGTGAGGATACTCGGGAACCCGGCGCAGCGGAACCAAGGTTGGGTGAGTTAAAAAAAAAAGAAGAAGTCTTTGGAAAAGAAAGGTAGTAATAAACGACACGGTCTACGACGTATGCGTAGGAGAAATATCGAGAACCTTGGACACCGATATTAGTCATGAAATAAACATGGATAAGCTGTTATTGCCTTTGTTTACTGCTTATGTACTTATCATGTGGAAATCGATGCTAGTAGTAGGATTTTACTATTGAGCCTTCGTAGCTCACGGTGTTGCCTTTTTGGTAACCCTGGCATATTATATGGGTGGCGACGCCGGTATAATATGTCAGACTTGATAGACGAATAGGGCGAACTCTTCACCTTGGAGGCGTTTGGAGCCGAAGAACTCGCTAGGTTGGAAGAGCAAGAGGAGCCGTAGAATAGGAACCTTAGTTCCCTTTTGTTCTCTGTTTTATATCTCAAATGCTCTTATGAGAGCCGTTTGTAATAATGAGCATTGACTCACTTTATTTCTGTAATAAATTAAACCCTTAACGTGCCTAAAATTAGGGGCGTTACATATATCCTTTGGACTCTGGACTTGAGGTTTTAAAGGTGAGATTGCATGAGAATTAAACTTGCTATTGGGAGATACAGGCATTGCAATGTTTGAAAGGTCAGTGGTCGAACCTTTGTCATGACCATTTTCATCATTTGAATGGGCCTGTAACTACAGCTTTCTCCTTGTTCTCTGATATGGAAAAGTTAATTAAGTTAGCAAATGAACAGAAGAGTATTTTCAATAGGTGAAATTATAGTAGAAGTAAGGTGCATACTCTTTGGTAAAATCCTATGATTTCTGAGTCCTCAACTATTTTTGCTTGAGTTAGTTCTGCCCGTCAACTGGGTGGATTATGGCTTTTCATAGCATCTGCCATAAGTGGAGGATGCTGGATGGTATCCAAAGAACCTCTCGTTCTTTTCTTCAGAATTTACAAATCTTCAGCAGATTTAACTTTCTTCCTTTTCTCTGGACTTTGGAGTTGAGAAACAGGTATCTTTTTAGGAATTGAAACTGTAGGGGTAATAAGATAAAAATAATAATTAAAACCAAAAGTATGGCATTAGACAACTGGCACAGAAGTGATGATAGGTATACCTGATTGGGTATTCTCTGGATCAAGCCTTAAGAGGCAGTTATTTAAATCTTTGGTAAGAATTGTTGCTTGAACACATTCCCAAAAGAATTTGAATTCTAGTGTAGAGGAAGGTTCAACTACAAAGCTTTTAAACTGAAAGCTTACTTTTGTTCCTTGAAAATGCCCAACCAGCTCCCTAATAAGGGAGATTTCGGTCTCATTTGGCCTAGTTTTGGCCAAGTCTTTAATCCAGGGGTGAAAGTAAGGAATAGGGATCCCTTGAACCAATCCAAATTTCCTAGCAGATTGATTAGGAAAATACACCTCAAAGCTACAGTTTGAAAAGTGTGAGGTTGATGGTGAAAATCCAATGGAAATGATCCTTGGAATCAAAATATATACTTGCCCAAAAGTCATCTACTGTTCGTGCTGGGACCAATAATTGAAGGATTGGCTTTATCTTTTCAAAAGCTGAATATTGACATTCCTTAAAAGGAAGCCAATTTGGTAATTCTCCAATTGAAGGCTCATATAAAATTCTAAAATACATCTTGAATGACGCATTTTCATGCCGGGGTTCATGAGACAATAGATATTCAGCATAACTTAGACAACTACCACCATCTTTTCTTTTGGGATAGTAGCTAAAAGGTTTGATGGATAGAAAATAAGCATACAACCATGCTTGAAGAATCCAAAAGGGACCACCACAATTACTGGTTATTTTATTCTGAACAAATGTCCAAAGTCTTTTGTACAGAGTTCCCAAAACAAAGGGAGTGTGGGCTCCCCCGGTGCTGGCGCACCCGAAAGAGTCGCCACCCGGATTTTCGAGATGGATGATTTGAGAAACCGAGAGCTTGTTTGAGAGGAAAAGGTCTTTTGGTCTAGCGAAAAACGTTGAGATTTTGGGTTCGGGAGCCATGTTACTAACTGGGAAGGTTTTGTTAAAGAAAATGCACCCCATTTGCCCGGTAAAAACTGGTCTCTACTAAACTCTTTCAAAAAGGGGGATTTAAAATATCTTTTAGAAAATCAAACTCTTTAATAAGCAAGTAAAGGGGAAAGGGACATGGGTAATAGATCACGTTGATGTGCACGTGGTGTTAACTATACAGTAATGATAAGGATGATGCAGAATGAAAGGTTTCTTTCACAGAAACTGTCTGGATCTTAATCTCCTCCTGCACGGCATTTTGTAATACCGCGCAGTAAAGTTTCAGAATGCCGGCCGGCATCTTGGATAACACATGTGGGGTTTCCAACCGATATCAGACAGTGTTGTTACCACTGGACCATTCTGAAAAGTACCATCCTTTCAAGCCATGAACGAAAATCTTCTACTCTTGATCATTTGTAATGACCAAAGAAGCTTTATTTTTTAAACCAAGCATGGCTTGTAGCTATGATCTTATTTTGGAAGCAGTGATGCTTGATATTTCGGTAAACAAAACAGCCCTGGCAGCGGACAGCTATGATCCAGACAGCTTGAGCAAGAAAACAGTAACTACATGAAACGCTGTGCGTTTAAGCACGTTATGCCGTGCAACGTATTAAAGTGCCGCACGGTTTAGCTTGCTCAGCGCAAAGGCCTTTTAGTGTTTTGAAAATTGTTCTCTCTTTTTTTTAAGCCAAGATCCGACCCAAAGGGGGTGGTCTTGACTACAGAAAGGTTCCCTCAAGGATATGGATAGAGCCTACCCCAAGGAAACTAGTTTATACCTTTGATCTTGAGCTTGGACGGGAATGGACGGCTGCGGATGAGTGTGGACGAAACTGGTCGAGGAAAGTAAGTCGTGAGTACGGTTTAATAAGTGGATATTGGGTGGTAGGGACCTTGAAGTGAGCAAGAGGACTCTCTTCAATGATGAGGAGAAAAATGGGGGACTTTGAGGAAGAAAGGACCTTGATAATGTTTTAGGAGTAACTTTCTCAAGGCTTGGGAATGAGAAGTGGGTGTGAAAGCATGATGAGAGAGAAAGAGAATTCAAGCCCCTTTTTCTTGAGTGAAGGGTTGTATTTATAGGCAAAAGCCAAGGATTATGAAATTCAAATGGTGGAGGTGTTTTCTGGGTGGGCCAGAAGTGCCTTTTCGGCTGAGCTAACTTGTAGCAGTGGCTCAAGTGGGCGTGGCCGTCAGCTAGTTGAGCCAGTCAGAACTTTATCCAAAATGTCGTGCGATTGACCTCATGACCTCGTGCGGAGTAATGAAATCTATTATGCCGTGCAGTGTAGAGGTGTGTCATACGGTACTAAGGGTATAGTTTTGGGCTTTTGGGTTTGCTTTGGGCTTTTGAGTTTGTTTCGGCCTTTTGGTTCAAGGGAGTCCTTCGTCCAAGCTCTCGGAGGTATTTGTTTCCTTTGTTTCATCATCGAGACATTTAACGTGCCTCCGAGGTCCGGATTGGGGTGTCTACAGGGAGCTAAGGCAAGTTTAACACCTTGAGCCAAACAGATGGCCAAACGGGTATACTCTTTGGTGATCTTTACAACAGATACACATAACAAGTACTTATTAAGCCAATACAGATAAAAGGCGACTTTCTCATTAAGGATAGGAGGGAAGGTTCAAATTCAAATGAGGAAGGCCTATTTATGCTTGAAATCGTGATAGTTTTGGACACACAACGACGCCAATAGGCCTTTATCTTTTCTTTTCTAGGAGTAGTTGTAATTTGTAATCGTTCACTCGACTATCTCAGTCGGCCGTACTTCTACTTTGAAGATTAATAAAGTTCATTTGTTAGAGCATCCGCAATGGGAATAATCAAAACCAATAATCAAAATGTGCCACGTCAGCATTTAATTATCCATTTAGTTCATAATCAAACTTAACAACCTTTACCTCCACATTAGTTTTTGTTGCATCCCTAACAAAACAAACCCCCACAATACACAATGCACATATGTCCAATCGCAAACAAGTTTCAAACACGCACCCGACCACATCAAATTATGCGTCTCGATGAGACGATTCTAATGTGTGGTGTTTTTGAGTTTTTGAGTTTAGTTATTGAGTTTGGTTATTGAGTTTTGGTTATTGATAAAAGTTGTTAAGTTTGGTTATGGAATTGGTGGAATTTGATTATTTGCTAAAAGATTTGTAACTTTGCATATTACAATGTGGGGTATTTTTTGAGTATTGTTGTTAAGTTTGCTTATCCACATCCATTTGCTTATTACAATGGGGATGCTCTTAGTCTTCTTCCATATTCCATTCACTTCATTGTTTGTTTCCATAGAAGTCCTGAAAACAGTAAGGAACCAAACTCCACTTTTACACCCCACAATCCAGCAAAATCATGAAACAGTTTCCCGTCAATTGGTATTCTCCGTCGATTGGATAGAAATCAGAAAATTTGGTAACATCAACCAAACAAGAGCTCAGCCTATGAAGCTCACAATTATCACTAAACTAAAACTATGAGGATGCCCTTGATGGACATAACAAGGATGACACGATAAAAAAAAAATAGTGGTCGCGCGAGTGAATGAATCTATGAGGAGAAAGAAAGTCAAACTAGCTTCTTTGAGATTGTATCATTGATTAATGAAGGAGTTTATGAAGAAAAACAGAAACTAACAAGAAATCTAAAAGAATAAATTTAACTTCACATGTTATCACTTCTTCTTCTTTCTTTCTTTCTTTTCTTTTTTTATATACCTTTCCTGCCTTTTGCATAAATATCCATCCTCCTAAATAATAAGAACCAGTTTGAGGGATGCCATTTTTCAATTGGGACAATTTTGCCCTTTGATTTCGTCCATTTTACCAGTTGCCCAGGGCATGCTATTTACCAATTTGCCCTTTAATTTTTGGTATTTTACAGATTGCCCAAACCGGTGATACCGTGGTAATTTTGCTACTCGACAGACCCAGTGGGTAACTTCGCTTCCTTACCTTATGGCCCAGCTGGGTGGACCACGCGCAGCCACGTACACCACGAAAGGACGATCGTCCTCTGCTCGAGAACCCTCGCGTAATACACTCCTCTCCCCTCTCTCTCTCTCTCTCTCTCTCTCTCCAGCTACTTTTCTTCACGACTCCCATAGCCAACCTCCTCTCTCTCTAAAATCAAAGAAGAAATGGACCAGCAGTTTCTGCCGCTCTGTGCCTCCAGGGATGGTGATCTCATTGCCGAGTACACCGAGTTCCATGGGGAATCTCACCATCATAGCGGATATCGCCGATAAGCGGTCTTGATTTCCAGAGGCGACTCTATTCCAGATCTGTCCAAATCTCCGGCCACAAACACAGCTATGCCACGCGGGTGACTAACTCGCTTGCATAGGTTCTCCTTATCTCTTGCTGATCTCGCGTCATCTCCCTCTGGCTCTTTTACTGCTTTACGATTTCTTTGCAAGTGTTTAGCACAGACCTGATTCTGTTTGAGATCTATACATTTAGGTCTACAGTTCAGGTAAGTTTTCTAAGATGATTTCGGTTGTACAGCTTGGTTCAAAACCTTGGCTATCGTAAATTTCCTTACTAACCGAATGGATTGTTCGTTAAATTTTGATTTCCTTCGTAGGTGTAGATTTCGATTGGTGGATGTGAAAAGTGCAAGAAAATTTATGAGAAGTAAAGGAGTATTTGTTGCGGTAAATTGAACACTACAAACATCGAACACTTGATTTGGGGATGTTACGATTGATAGTCACGGACTCTTGCTCAATTAGGAAAAAATGTTATGATGCTTTTTGTGTATTTTTTTCTGATGAATTTTTGGGGATCATGCTCAAAAGTTGTTCCACATACCCGCAGCACATTTGTTAAAGAACACAGTTGATGCAAGTCAAATACAATGCATTGCTTTTATTACTTTTACCATCAGGCAAAGTGTATGACAACTTCATATTTTCAATTAGGAAAATTTGACATTGAAAGAACCGCAGAAAATGAGTCAAATGACTACTCATGATGCTGCATTTATTTTGTATGTGAAAGCATGCAATTATTGGTTTGGTTGAATATCCCAGTGCAAATTCAATGTGGTCTGAGTCCATGAAAAATGTGCTGATGAACCTCCTCCATGTTCTGACTTGACTGAAATACTTCATTCTCCATCATCACTTTAAGAGAACACCAAGCAACTGACATTTCTGGTGCATTTTGGAGAAACACCAGGCACATTGAAAATCACTTATGAGGTTGATCTTGACTCACCACATGCAATTACCATGTCAACGAAAAACCAATAGGGGAAAAAATAAAAAATGTGCTCCTGTTTTTTAAAGCTTAACTTGTGCTGAAGCATATATACCGTCTAACGTCAACAACTCATGGGCTTTAGCTTTTCAAAGCCTAACTACAAGCTGCATACGACAGGAAGTGTTGTATATGTTAGACTTAACATATTAGCCTATTAGGTATGATCCCGAAGAACATTTTGGCTTATGCACTTTTGTTTTTGTTTGGCTAGAAATTGTAATGGGATGTATATGTTTCCAACACTAACGTTGCTTTCCTTTTGGTAATCTCACCAGTACTCTATCTACAACGTTTTACCTTGAGTCATTGTTGAGGCAGTGCATGCTTGTATTTTCATGCAAAAACAATGCTATTTTGGTTACCCATATTACAATGATGCAGGCCAAACCCAGGTTCAGGCCAAGGTTAGTATTCACCAAGTTGGTGGTTTATGAATTTCATTTACTGTTTCAGCCTCTGATTACTAAAGTGATTATGTATTTATGTGTGTGTTTTCCTTGCCCAAGCCAACACTTAGGATTGGGAGCAGATTGCCCAAAGTACAGCGACCAAGGCCTGCGACAAGGCAGCTGATTACCAAAAAATGCTATTTTGGCTACCCATATTACAATAACGCAGGCCAAACCCAGGTTCAGGCCAAGGTTAGTATTCACCAAGTTGGTGGTTTATGAATTTCATTTACTGTTTCAGCCTCTGATTACTAAAGTGATTATGTATGTATGTGTGTGTTTTCCTTGCCCAAGCCAACACTTAGGAGTGGGTGCAGATTGCCCAAAGTACAGCGACCATCGCCTGCGACAAGGCAGCTGATTCTAAGGATGAGGCCCAACAACGGAAAGTGCAGAGTGCCAGAATCATCCACCAGGTATGAACATGACCGGTCAACCATTATATGTTCTATATAGAATCTTCCATCAAAATGACTTAATAGAGTGTCGTGGCAATTATAAGGCATTTTAGTAGGTTTCAGTACTATATAATTTTTCCCTAATGTAGCATTACTTCACAAGAACTATGCTTTGATTAGAAGCTTGATTACAATGAAAATTTCCCGTTTGTTGGACAAACTGCTGAGCAAGTGATGAACATGGCTTAGGGTGCCAACAGAGGGTGTGAAGAACACAGTTGGAATCAATGAAATCACTCACGAAAAGAAGCTTTGAGATTTCTATGCAGAGAACTCTTATATATATACTTGGAGAACCACTGTCACAATGGCTAATAGAATACATTTTGTCTCATGTTTATGTGGTGTGATTCCTTTTATTCAAGAGTTATCCTGGCTATGTTCGTTTACGTACTTACTTTTGTTTTTATTTTGTTTTTCAATCATTATTCTACTTTTTTTTTCAATCATTACCCTATCTCTCCAATTATTACTTTCTCATCTCTCTCTATCTCTCTCCAATCATTACTCCTATTTTCAATCATTACCTTATTCCTCTCTCCACCCACTACCAAAACTAAACTAAACAAAATTCTCAACCAAACATAGCGCCTATTCTTTGGTTAATTCCCTTAAAACTTATGATCCTATTCTTTTGGTAAATTCTAATAAAATATATGGATGAATGGAATTTCTCGAGAGACCCAACTGACCCTTGCAATTTTGATATGGCGCGTGGTAGAATGTAGCAGATGTAGGTAATTGGGACTATATCTTGTGTTGCAAGGGCCCCTTATAAACGTATTATTTATGCTATCCATTTTACGGTTTTTACCTATGCTTTCCCCAAAAGGTTGTATGGTGATATACTTGCGCTATACTTCTTGCATATACATAATCATGGAAGGTTTTTGCATTGGATGTTTGATTCTTAGCTATGGGTTATATGTAGACTTAGTAGTCCATGGAACCGGTTGTTCTTGTCTAAATCCAGATCTAAGTATTGCATGTCTAAGCATTGCTAAGTTTGGTTTACCCAGGTTTCGAGTTCTACAACAATCCACTAGATGACCAAATTGGTGAGATTATTTCAACTCCTCTGCAATGAGGCTCTTTAAGAAACCAATTTGTTGAAAGTAAAAATCAAAAAGTGGGTCTGCCGACACTTTTTCGCTGCCAATTTTTTTCCCTTAAACCTGTTTCTCTAACTATATCTCTACTTCTTTCTATCTCGAATATCGGAATTCTACTCCATGGTCAAGTTTTGTTGACGTAAGATCTCTAAATTTTCCTTTTTATTCAGCTTCTTGAATTTCTAGAGTTCTCATAAATCTAATTCATTTGGAGGCTATATACATGGCACTCCTACTATTTAGGCTTTTCAGTTTATAACTTTATATAAAGCAATTTGAAATATACCAAGATTAAATGTGAAGCTGATGTTGCTAAGGTTGTAGCATTTTTGTTGGAGCTTGGCAAGGATAAGAAGTGGGTAGGGTTTAAAATTGGGGGAATTGAGGGCTTATCACCTGGTCATGCTTTCGTGTTTGTCTCCTACAGGTTTCAAGAAACAACAAAAGAGCCATACCATGATAACTGAATAAAGGTTAGAAAATACCTGTTGTAATTAATTGGTTGTTCCTTCTGTCAATGTTGCTTTCTTTGTTTTGCAAGACAAGTATTACTTCTGGTTTGGCCAACAAGAAAAAAAACTTCACTTTGGAATTACTGCCTGGCAAATAAACATTTTTGTCATCGCAAGTGCGGTCCATCCATAGGTGAGCAAATTAGTTGGGGTATTGTATCTTATGTTGTTTGTCATGTTCTACTTCACTCCAGCAATTTCATTTACATGTTGAGTGTTTCATATTTGACAATAGGTCTGATGGGGGAAAAAAATAAGATAATTTTTGGTGATAGGGCTCCATTGGATGGTACAAATGCTCGGCATAATCATAGTCCTAGAGAGCTCCTTTAGTACTAATTCATTTAGGCCTCGGCATAGAAATGTTAGTAAGGATTTTTGCATGATAGTGCAGAATTGAACTTGCTTACAAGTTTGAGTATGTGAGTGTAATTACTACTTACGTTAAAATTATTACCATTGTGCAAGGCATTAGTCCTGGATTGAAATCATCTTTTTAAAACTTAAACACGGTGGTTTAAGGCAGGAGCACAAGAAACACATCTAGGGAAAAGAGTTGAACATCTGCTCTCATATTTCTAGAAACAGCAAACAACCAATAGTCATTTCATTTTACTCGATTCTCTTTTTCTTGTTCAATATTTTTGTTATTTCCTGCTATCCCCTCTATGGAATGGATGTTGATTGTAGTTGTATAAGTTGATTTTACAGCAATTTAGTAGAATGAAGAAAATTCTGACCAACCATCTCGAACTAGCCTTGGAAGACTTTTGTCACATAGATTAAATGCTGTCGGCATTATTACTTTTGAATTAGAAAATTTTTTGTCTACCCAATTTTTGGCTTCCTAAAATCTTCAACTAAAAAACGCTAATATTGTGAATGTGAAGGACTACAACCTTGAAATGTATCTAGGGGGAGTTTTTCCTTTTTTTTTTTTTGGCCCTAGCCCATCTTTCCTTGATTACATCATGTTGCTTGTACTATTTGTAAGAAATTGGTAGATAATTAGAAGTATGTTGATGTGTGTTGAATGAGTCTGTCTTTTGTTTTAAATATGAGGACTTGAGGAGTCAATTGTTAATATTTTGGCTATCAGTATTCTAGAACATAAGAAAATATCATTATGTATCGAATTGCACAAGGTTAACTACCATGCTACACATATTGCTTTATACATGGTTCACAAGAATTAATTTAGGTATCTGAGCTCAATGATGATGTTGTTGATGTCAATAGTCGAGGGTGTTCAGCCATCTAATCTCAGTTATCATGTAACACGTACGATTGTCATAAGGAATGAAGACCTATTCTCTAGGTGCATGTACATAACCTTGAGCTACAAATTCCAGATATGGTAAGTTCAGAGGAGACGATTGGCATGTATATTTAATGTGCAAGCAAATTTTACTTCAAGTCTAGACAAATTAGGATTAGTTTTGGGGTTTCAATTTTATGCTTACAGACTGTATTTTGCTCATGAACTTTGATTTCTTGGTCAGGATTTTTTGCTCGCAGAGTTTGATTTTCAGATTCAGAATTTTTGGGTTAGGGTTTGATCGGGCTTTGATTTTTAGTTAGGGTTTTGATTTTTGGTTTTAGTTTTTAATTTTTGGTTAGCATTTTTACTGTATATATGTGTGTGCACGTCTGGATTAGTAGTTGAATGGCATATATTGTTGGCTACTGTTGGCTATGATGTGAATTTCATATATTGTTAGCTGTGATGTTTAAAAATCTGAGCCAAATGCCATAGGGTGCAGTTTGAATGCAGTTTGTAGTACAATTTGATGAATGCAGTTTTTAGTACACTTTGCATGAAGTTTTAGTGCACATTGCTATGGAAGTGCAGCTGTTGCTGTGTGTGTGGGTGTCCAAACTGCAGTTTTATTGGAGATTTCAGGCTATTGCTGGGTGTGTGTAGGTGTCCAAACTGCAGTCTCTAAGCTCACAAATGGGTTACTTCCAGTTTTCAACTATATTTCTGTGTGTGTTGATCTTCGCAGCTATGTGCAATGTTGCACACAATTTTTTCCCCTCCCAAAAAGAGGCCCTTTTTTTTTTTAGTAAATCGGCTCCGAGAATGGACCCTTACTCAAGGATAGATAGAAATATTGATTTTGAAAGATAGATGTATTGGAAATCCTGTGAGGGTCAGTTAAGGAATGGTACTAAGTTAGAGATAAATTAGAACTTACAAGACATATCTGGCCTATATTAAAACTTCTTCCCTTCAACGGGCTTGCATTCGTGCTGTGCACGAAGGTGCACCGAGTAATCGGTAACATCCCTAAGTTCGATCGCAACTTTGTTTGCAAACGCAACTCGAGCGTTAAATATTGGATTTCGATAAAGTATTTTTTTCTCTTTTGGGGACAGGAAATTAATTACTTAATGAGCTGAGCCATAGGTTCCTTTGCAGCCCTAACATCAACTCCTGCGATTTCCTCTGATCCCCATTTTTCCCCTGCTTGGTTTACTCGAATTGAAACTCTCGTGGATTATGTTTATCATGTTTTTAAATTGGGATATATATCGTGAATCGTTTTTTAAAATTTCCCGAATCCTATTGCGATACGTATCGTGTATCGTAATATATGCCAGCAGAAGCTAATATATTAAAAATTAATTATACGTAGTTACAAGCTAAAAATCTGCTTTATATGTGAAACTGAAACATAAGTGTTTCTTATATGAAAAGTGAGTTTTTGGAATGAAAAATTTTAAGTCTCCCAAGCGGGGTCTATAACATTGTGATTTTCTTCTGTCTTGGTCTAAGGGAAGAGAACAAGAGTCTCATCTGATTCATGCAAAATATGTTCTTTCTTCTATACGAGCCCCTAATAGATTGAGTTTTCGTTTTCTTCAAATAGTTTGAAGGTCGTCATAATTAGATCAAAGATTTAGAATGTGTTTGAGGTTGTGCTTCTTAAAATATGGTATGACCATTTTCAATAAGTCATCGTAAGGTACGAACCGAATCAGGATACGCTAATATATCATAGGATCCATCATGGTATCGAATGATTTTTATACAAAAAGGATAGGTAGTGAGATGCGTATTGTTTTTTTGGAAGGAAATGATACGAATCGTAGCACATGTGTCCCATATCGTAGGATTTTAACAGCCAATTCCCACTAACTAACTCAGTTCAATTGGATGGTTTTGCAGAGCTTGTGTACGAGGGTTTTCTGACGGACCAAGAGTGCAATCATTTGATAAAGTTATTTTATTTTTCGTGGATGGTGGACACACTCGTGCATAACTACCAAAAAACATGTGTAACATAGAAAACAAAAAATGATACTTACCGTTTCTATGGTAATATTATGTGTACCATATCTTTTTGATAAGGAAAAATGACGGCCCATGACGTGTTTTGATAATTAATACCTGTCAATGATATTTTCAGCATTCACAAATGTTTTCAGCATGTCATTGGCAAATATTAATTATCAAAGCACGTCATTGGCCGTCATTTTCCCTGTGATAAAGTTAGTACAAATTCATATTGCGTTAGTAAGACATAAATTTGGACATTGGTTGTGGGAGCTTTATCACGACGTATAAGAACTGGAAATTAATAGGAGTTATTTGAAATATGTTGATGATGGTCTGTATACAAGGAACCATGAGAAGAATACATATTTTCTACCTTCGGTCCATTTTCGGCTTGAGTATTACAAGTTGTAGCTAAACCACTTAATAGTGGTGATATGTATTGTGTTCGGATTTTGGGAACGTACCAGGTAAAATCAGAGCTGAAAAGATCAGCCGTTTCTGATAATGAGTCTGGAGAGGGCAAGCTCAGCAAGGTTCGAACAAGCTCTGGGATGTTCATCCCCAAGTCTCTGACCGAAGAAGATTTGATATATAACATTTTCTGAAGCTCCTTAGAAGCATAGGCTTCAAGATTTGATCATGTGGCGGTTAAGAGGAAAGACGAGTCTCACATTTTCATTGTAAAAATCTTGGAATCATCTGACTTCTATTATCAATCGATTTGAATTTGTTCATTGGCCTGGATGATAGAACTTATTTTTGCATCTATGATTATCACCTTAGAAGTTAGCTATGAACGCGGTAGTTTTTTCATTTATTCGCAAGTTGGTTTTCAATTGAATGCTGTGATATCGTATCAGAGTGGATTTTTCTTTTATTGCCAAAGAAGAAAGGAGTTGGTTTTCCTTGTTTGTGCAAAAAGTGCACCTCGTATCTACAAACGGAGGATCCACAAAACTTCGGTGGAGGGAGTCCTAAAACTTGAACTTGAAAACCTCATGTGCATTCAATTCTACTGAGAGTAAGCTCTCTACCAAATTGAACGAATGAAAATGATATGCTCCCCCTTAGATGTCAATTCCGATTAAATAAGGATTGGCCGGGTGGTCAATACTTCAGACTTAGGACGTAGGAGTTTGCTCTCTCCTGATTTCTGTTTCAAAACATCTCAAATGCTATCAACTTTTTTGGAGTCAGTTCATATGACTTCAATTGGGCTCTCTGCAAGTAGGCATGGAATTGGAATCCCGTGATTAGATAATGTGCAAGTAAGCTGGCCCGGATACTTGAGTTATCAAAAAAATTACCAATAAATAAGGTGATTGGGTTATTCAAGATTCTGCCTTGTTCTCTTCACTTTTCAAAAAGGATTTTTCAAGAAATTCTCCCTAGATTCTCCCTACTTCTAATATTTCTCTCTCTATCTCTATTCACTTATTACCCCTACTATTTTTCAAAAAAAAATTCAAAAACCAAATCAAACACAGCTTGCAAAACTATTTTTGAATTTTGAAAGAGACGTTTCAACTGAAAATTTCCTCATGAAAATGGAAGAATTCAATGCAAATCCATGAACATGGAGGAAAAAATTCCAAACCTCGGGCCACTGGAAGATTTGTCCATTTGTGAACTTCAGAGTCGCAGAATCATTCAAGGTGCGTGCGGATATTTTAAAAAAAAAAATTTGTATCATCGACGATTACATTTGAAATTGACATTTTTCTCGACAATGGGAGCCTTCACTTCTAGTGGGTAGACCAATATTAGCTCTAGCTCTAGCTCTAGCGTTGGGGCAATGATGTCCATGGGCCATATACGGAGCCTATTGGGGGCCACAATTGCTTTGGTACAAGTACTAATGTGCGCCATTCCGAGATCGAAAGTTTGCTTCCAACCACTCTCTTAGTTGAGTTTAGACTAGTAAATTAAAGAAATTGATTTTCACGCTCTATTTTTTATTGATGGTATTTCAATTTTAATGTGAAGTTATTAATAATTTTATGAAATGAAGAGCCATTGATAAAAATTGAAGCGTGAATATCAATTCCTAAAGTAATTATCCTTTTATGTGAAAAGTTAAGTTGAATAAACAATGATAACTTTGTGATCGAATTAGTTGGTCTTTCAAAAATAATTGGCACGCATATTTAATTTGACATTTGTCTTTTAATAATTTTTCTGGTTGACTTGACATTTGTCTCTTAATAATTTCTCTGGTTGACTTGATACTTACAAGGATAATCTGGTGATCGAGTTCTACAATCAGAACAGTTAAAAACATAATTTTGGCCTTGGGATGAGACCTACTTTGTGGGCATGGCGGCTTCAGTAGATCTGTATGGATTGAATTTTATAATCAATGTCTTCAGTTATTTATATCTTGTTATGGCTATTATGATTATTGTTTACTTTTTAAATCATTTTATGGGTCTTGTTTTGGTATTGTTTTTTTTTTATTTTTTTTCCCTACAACTTCTTGCCTTTAGCCATGGTCCATATTTCTCTACAACTTTTACAACAACTTGTCCACTCTTTTTGGTTTCGCATAACCATACGTGGCAACAACTTGTTCACTCCTTTTAATTTAGTGAAAACACCACCTATGAGACTTTTAGGCTCCATTTGTTTGGACATAAAATATTTTTCTGTAAAATATTTTAACCTATTTTCGGGTGTTTGGTTGTGTAAAAAATGAGGAAATCATTTTATATGTAAAACATTTTCCATTAATTGGATGAAAATGACTTACCCTTAAATCTTCCGTAAGTTATTTTTTCAAATGAATCTGCTGTCTTCTACTGTAATTCTCACTGCTTAGTTTCCTCGATCGTTAGTCCTGACCCACATTCAATTCCAATATTCTTAGATTTCTCAACTGTTTAAGCCCCTCTCTCTCCTTATACATTATTTTGTCGATTTCTGAAAATATTTTTCAAGTACCAACCAAACACCTGAAAATAAAAGTTTAAAGTTTATTTTCTGAAAAAACATTTGGGAACTGATTTTCGCGCTCCAAGATTTATTGCAGGCGCTCCACCTTTTTGTTTTTATACTGTGATGTTGTTGGCAACATCAATGTATATTTTGTTTTTACACTGTAATATTGCCATCAACATCACAGTGGAAAAACAAAAAGGTGGAGCGCCTGCAGTAAATCTTGGAGCGCGAATATCAATTCCCAAACATTTTACATGGAAAACATTTTACATCGAAACAAACGGAGCCTTAGGATGATTTCTTTTTGTTTTTAGCTAACACTTAAATTTGAAAGCTACATCGCAGGGGAAAGTAAAATTTAAAATAGGTTATTATAGTTAGCAGCATCTAAAATAAGCTTAAATTACCTTTGATTTTGAATGTTTTTCCCAACAACAGAAATATAATTGCAGTAACACACTGATAATATTGAAGAGGATTGATAATTTGTAACCATTGTCATATTCCTTCCCTACGAAAAAACAAACACATTTTATAGGGAAAGTCTACAATACACATTCCTTAAAAGGGTGTACCATATGCACCTATTTTATGGTTCATTCATAATATTTTAGCGTATTTCGTAACTTTTGTTCTAGAATTCATAACTTTTCAACAGTACGATTCGTAACATTTTCATTATGATTCATAACATTTTTGTATATCTCGTAACCTTTATACGATTCGTAACTTTTTAGCAATACGATTCGTAACATTTTCTCTATAATTTATAACATTTTGGGGGGTGCATATGATACACACCCAAATAAGGGGTGTGTATTGTAGTCTTTCCCCATTTTATATGATCAATGCTTGGTTAATCTATACATAGTGCAAAATTAGCAGAAGAAATGTTCGAGATAGAGCTCAGTCTAAGGCGCAAATAAACGAGACAAAACCATGCCATTTCCCATAAAAGAGTTCTAAAACTTGCCTTTGGCTCCTTGTCCCGTTTCAATGAGTGATTGACTCGACTATTAACTGCATTTCCAGCACCGCTCCGGTTCTTTCCAAATGCTAACACATTAGGTTTTTTTTTTTTTTTTTACATTAATAATATGTGACAAAAATTTCTCAAATCACGTGACATTATCTAGAGGCGGAGCTATAGTGCGGTGGAGGGGCCCAGCCCCACCCATTTTTATTTTCTTAGTATAATTTTTTTAAATATTTGTAAAGAAATTATAATATTTCAACCATAAGTACTAAACAATAAGAACAAATTTTATTTTCGCAAGTAAAATTATGGTCAATTATACCATGCCGTTGGATAAACACAACCCTATCTCTCTCTTTCTCTCTCTCAACTCTAGCCACCACAACTTCTCGATCTTCTCCCTTCCCCTCCTCCCCGTGGGTTCCATACCCGTATGCGGCGGCAGGAGGGGGAGGCCATGGTACTACCGACTCCCTTTCTTTATTTTTGTTTTTTTCCCTTCTGTCTCTCCAGATCTACGACTTGTCGCCTAATTTGTGAGAGTTTTGTCTCTTGTTCTATGAGAATTTTGTCTCTCGTTCAATGAGAGTTATTAGTTTTGTCTTTGGACAAATTTTGTCTACAGATCGGGTTCTCTCATTCGAGGTTGTTTCACAACGATATCTGTGCTTTAGCATTCTTTCCCTACACGATGTCTTTGGCGAGGCAACCCGTGGCGGCTTGCAGATCTGTAGTTCTTGGGAGTTCATTGGTGCGTTCATACTTGGGTGGAGTGCATCTGATCGTCTGGGAATTTAATGTCTTTTGTCCTTAACTTTGCACTTTTTCTCGTTTGAGACTCCTAATTAGATGTTAGGCAGTTTAAAAGTGTCGCTTTTGTGTCAGGCCATGTCTGGGTTAGGATGAAAGACATCGATTGCCTTGTGATTTACTTGTTTTCTATTTGTTAGACGATTAGTTTGGCTTTGTCGAAGTTATTTGTAATGATCTCCGTTTTGTAAGTGCCGTTGGGCGTTTATCAATACAATCTTCTCATTTTTTGGTCAAAAAAAAAAAAATACCATGCCGTTGAATGATATGATAGTATCAATACTCCAGACTAAGGACCAACTCCATAAGGTTCGCCCTCCAATGTTATTTAAGTTATCCAATCGTTACATAAAAACTCCAACGCCCTGATTTAACGTTGAAAAATCATCGTAACAAAATTTCTTTCAAAATTTGGCCCTTCAATTTTTAAGGCTTAAATACTTAAATGGTCCTTACAAAATAGAGTCAGTTTCATTTTCGTCCTTGTAAATTTTTTTGTGTCAATTTCGTCCTTCCAATTTGTGAATCAGTTCAATGTCACCATTGCCGTCAACTAGTGGACAGAATTTGCCTACTTGGATAACAGAAACCTTTTTTGGTACTTACCTGGCCCATGTCTCTTCTCCCCAATATTACCCACATCGTTTTCTATCAAAAAAAGGCGCACAAGATCAATCTGCTGCCATTCAATTGCATTACGAACGTGCAACAAAAAAATCACAAATGATATAGGTTTAGAGAAAATGCTCTTTAGACTATTTTCATTCAATAATAATCACACGGCTAAAAAACACACGGCAATTGACTGTTGGGCCGTTTCGGATCGAACCCATGATGGCCCGTCGCATAATTCCACAGTTGAATAATTACGATTTTGCCATCCTAGGCTTAAAATGTCATTAGCATTGCTATTAACCAAAACCAATACACAACTGGCAAGTCCGTTATTCACGTAGGCGAATTCCATCCACTGGTTGACGGCAAGGGTGACATTGAACTGAGTCACAAACTGGAAGGACGAAATTGACACAAAAAATCTTACAAGGACGAAAATGAAACCTACTCTATTTTGTAAGGACTATTTAAGTATTTAAGCCAATTTTTAATCCTAAATCCACCACTGACGGTGCTTCAGGAGCCCTTAATGATTTTTTTGATTTCAAGACAACTTATTACACCTAAATTAGTTGCCCCGTTCCAGAAACCTTCTTAAAAAATAAGCAGCTTATTTTACATTTTCAAACTCAAAAATAATGTAAATGAAAATAATTTTTTGATTTTTTTTTTGCATTGTATAAAAAATCTCATCGAGATCTTTCAAATAAGATCCATATTGCATATTTATAGATTTCAATAAGCTCATAATTTTTGAGTTTGAAATTGCTTCCTTAAAAAATAAGGATTTTTTTTTTTTTGGTTCTGAAAAACGGGGGGGGGAGGGGGGGAAGAATTTGGGGTCGCGCTCGTGTGAGGCTTTAGGGTTTTTCGTCTAAAACAAGTTCGCAAATGTGAGGTCCGGAGTTTGCGGTTGCAAGATTAAGTAAGCATCCGTGAGGTTTAGGTCCTACATCCGTGAGATGCATTTTCGATTGGCAATAAAAATTCCATGATTAAGCAATTATGTTGCAAAATATATTTTGCGTATCAATCATCCAAACACTGCCATATTTAAAGCACATTCTGACCAAAATTCAAAAAGTCAAAAAACTAATAACTAAAATACAAAAATACAAAAAGTTTGGCAACCGAACACCCCCTGGATGCGGATCAAAAAAAAACACCCCCTAAATTATAACTCACAAATTTATTTCTCTTTTCTTCTTTGTAATTCTCATCATTGCTATTATTTTATTTTCTAGTCAAAATCCTCTCAAGAGAACAAAGTTAGTGCAAATTGCAACCGTGAATGGGGAGTCAATTATAGTACAATTCGGCCACCTCCTTGATTTTTTTGGCTCATTTTGTGTCCAGATAAGGACGGGTTGAGGGTGCAAATTGCAACGGTGAATGGATATAATAAATTTACTTCGACTCGCACCACTGTGATCCCTAATGCAGCCGGAAGAGTTGAGGGTACTTGGGGACTGGGGTGGTGGCCGATGGGCTGTCTCGTGATTGGATATGGTGAAAAATTCAGTTTAAAGTTTGTCCAAGATTAGGGTATTTTGGCATTCAATTTAGTTAATTTTCTATGTGTGAAAATAAATTGGACCATAGAGAAAAAATCCCAAAAACATTAGTTGGGGAATTTTTCAAAACGTCTCATATACGTACTATCAACTCATTTTAATTAGAGCACCTGCTAGTGGAAGGTGGGATTGATTTTCGTGATTAGCCCAGATGCGCATAAAATTTGTCTAGACACCTGTGTTAGTATCAAATAAAGAAATTTCAAAATACACTAGAAAACTAATCTTAAATGCATTTATACAGAAAAAAATGAAGTATACAAAAAGCATTTTGCCCGTTGGCAAAATTGAAAGTGGGATTGATCCCCACCACACCACCTGCTATATAAATAGATATCCGACGTGCCTTTGCACTCAAATAGAGTAATCTCTCCTTTTCCCCTGTTTTCGCTTCCCCATCGTCTTCTTGTTTTTTTTTTTGGGTAAATACCATCTTCTTGTTTATTACTCACTACTCCATCCAGCGGCCTCTCTAGAAGAGTAATAACGAATACTACTCCTGCAACAAAAGAACATCCATCCCTCCACAGCAACTTCCCCGTGAAGTTCAAGAACCTCCACGCAAACAAACATTCCACCACCATGATCGACGTGGACCGGAGAATGACCGGTCTAAACCCGGCCCACATCGCCGCCCTCCGCCGCCTCTCCGCCCGTGCCGCCGCCACCACTCCACCAACCTCCGCCACCCGAACCGGCCTCCCCTCCCTTACCGCCCTCGCCGAAAAAATCATCTCCCACCTAAAAGACTCCGGAATTCAAATCCACCCCGGCTTATCCGACGCCGAATTCGCCCGGGCCGAGGCCGAATTCGGCTTCGCCTTCCCCCCAGACCTCCGAGCCGTCCTCTCCGCCGGCTCCCCCGTCGGCCCTGGCTTTCCCGACTGGCGCTCCCCCTCTGGCCCCGCACGCCTTCACCTCCGCTCGTCCGTCGACTTACCCATCGCCGCCGTCTCTTTCCACGTCACCCGCAATTCTTTCTGGCCCAAGTCTTTCGGGTCCAGACCCGATAACCCCGAAAAAGCCCTCAAGATCGCGAGAAGCGAAATCAAACGGGCCCCACTCTTGATTCCCATCTTTAGCCACTGCTACATTCCTTGTAACCCTTCCTTGGCTGGAAACCCCATCTTCTACATCGACGAGAATATAATCTTCTGTTGTGGCGTCGACCTCGCCGATTTCTTTGACCGCCAATCTTCCCTGTTTCTTCAGAAATCACCATCTCCGGCATGGGCGGAGGTAATCAGTTGATTCCTAACATAAAAATTCGATAGTTTGTAGTCAAAGTTTACTACTTCTGAAAAAGGTTAATATCGTGCAGATTTTTCGTCTGGTACTATACATAACTGTACCGATGAGGTACCGAATCCGTTTTGAATTTATCACTATTGGTATTATTTATCACATGTAGAATATGTTTATTTATTAAAAAGAATAATAAATTCAAAACTAATCGAGTACCCTCTGGTATTCGCAAGTATTGATGATAAAAATAAGGCTTAAGTACTTAAATGGTCCTTACAAAATATAGTCGGTTTCATTTTCGTCCTTGTAAAATTTTTTGTGTCAATTTCGTCCTTCCAATTTGTGAATCAGTTCAATGTCACCCTTGCTGTCAACCAGTGGACGGAATTTGCCTACTTGGATAATGGAAGCCTTCTTTGGTACTTACTTAGCCCACGTCTCTTCCCCCAAATATTACCCACATCGTTTTCTACCAAACAAAGGCGCACAAGATCAATCTGCCATTCAATTACATTACGAACGTGCGACAAAAAAATCCCAAATGATATAGGTTTAGAGAAAATACTCTCTAGAGTCTTTTCATTCATTAATAATCAATCACTATCTTGCCCTGAAGGCCCCGAAGGCTTACAACTTGATAAATAGGTAGAAAAATCCTAACTCTAATTAATTCGCCTCAAAACGGATACCAAATCAATTAATAATGGAAATTATCAAAAATGGAAAATTTTGGAATAGCAAAACTAGAAAATAGAGAAAATTCTAAGACTTCTCCCAAAAGAACAACTTAATTCGGATTTTCCTTACCCAAGTTATTAGAAAGTCAAATATTTTCTTACAAGGCAAATTTGGGCTTCCGGAGGCCTAAACGACCTTAAACGGCTAAAAAACACACGGCATATAGCCAAATAAGGCTTGGGTTAGGTCCTAAATAAGGCTTCCGTTATCCACGTAGGCGAATTCCATCCACTGGTTGATGGCAAGGGTGACTTTGAACTGAGTCACAAATTGGAAGGACAAAATTGACACAAAAAATTTTACAAGGACGAAAATGAAACCGACTCTATTTTGTAAGGACCATTTAAGTATTTAAGCCTAAAAATAAATTCATACGTAGTCCGATATAGTACAGTACAATATAGGATTCAAAACCTTGATAATGATCCATGAAAATTTGTTAAATTGCCCCAATTTACCTCAAATGCCAACTTCTTCCCAACTTTTTCTTGTTTACAAAGTTGATAATATTTCTAATCAGTATAATACTAGCTTATACAAATGTTTTACTCCACTAATTGAAAATTGAAAATTCTTGACTCTGCCTCTGTTCTTAGGTGACCGAGAAATTCAAGGGGTCATCGTCATATTTCTCAAGAAGAAGCCTAGATAATTTCACCGGAGGTAGAACACCGAGATGGGTTGAGTTTTGGAGCGACGCCGCCGTCGATCCACGGCGGCGTAGGAACTCTCACGGGTGTTACGACATGCCCAGATTTGAAATCCCTCAATGGGTGGGAAAGTATATAGAGCGGGTCGGGTCGGTGTTGAGGGAAGGCGGGTGGGATCAAATGGACATTGACGAGATAGTCCACGTGTCGGCGTCCGGGTTTTTCGAAGGTGAGATGGTTTTTTTGGATAATCAAGCGGTTCTCGATGTTTTGTTGTTGAAAGCGGACCGTTTTTCCGATACGTTGCGAAAGGCCGGGTGGAGCTCCGAGGAGGTGTCGGATGCTTTGGGGTTCGATTTCCGGTTGGAGAAGGAGAGGAAACCGGTTAAGAAGTTGTCGCCAGAGGTCGTTGAACGGATTGGGAAACTGGCTCAGTCAGTTTCCCCGTCGGCGGCAGCCGGATAAATATTGAGTTTCTTTTGATAGGATATTTTCGTTTTGTAAGAAGTTATTTCATATCGGTACTGTGAAAGGTTTTATAAGTTATGATGAAAGAATATACAGAGGCATATATAAATGCATGGCAGTTACGGTAATACACTGAAAATTCTACTCAGTGATGGATGTGTAAAGTGTGGACTTAGAAAACAAAAAGTGAAGTAAAAAATGGATAATCCGTTTTGGTTATAAAAATAATTAAAAAAATCACCTTAATATGGTTCCATATTTGATCCTGGGTCGTTGCGAATGTGTGTGGTGTTTACGATAGCTCTTTTTTTAGATGTTAGATGGTTGATCGTTGATTTTTGTTTATATTCTAGATTTTATATATATATATATGAAGCTATGGAAAGTGTTTGTTACAGCTTTCGATTGTAAATTAAAGGAAAATTTATAGAAATGGTCCTCCTAGTTTCATTCGAGTCTCATTTTCATCCTCCAAGTATCAATTACAACTTTTTTGACCTTCAAGTTTGGTTTTCGTACCAAATTGGTCCAATTGATAACTTCGGTTAGCCAAACTGGATGGAAAAAATCAAATTGATGGCAATTTGAACGTTGCAGTTCGTACCAAGTTGGTCCAATTGATAACGTCTGCCCTCAATCTGATTTTTTCCATCTAGTTTGGCTGACTGGCGTTATCAATTGGACTAACTTTGTACAAAAACCAAACTTGAAGATCAAAAGAGTTGCAATTAATACTTGGAGGACAAAAATGAGACTGAGGTGAAATTAGGAGGATCATTTCTATAAATTTCCCTAAATTAAATATCACATATGGAAGAAAAACAATTGCATATGTGAACAAGTAAAATTTATTGTCAATTACAAGTTGCCACGTGTTGCGAGACCTAGTAAATAGGACATGCTAAATGGCCATTCAAATGTTGCCATGTGTCTCGAGGGCAAGATGATGCGTATAAGCCAATCAAATGGTGCCACGTGTCAAAGTGATGCAATTATTATTTTTATTAAGCTCGGCTTAAGCCACTTGGTAAAATAATAATTGTGTTTTTTTTCACAAATAATTGTCCTTAAAATAAAAGAAAGAAGGATAATTATTGAATTTTAATTATTTCTTTTACACTAAAGAAAGAAATTTAAAGGGAGATAAATATGAAGAAAGCAGAGATTGGTCATGACTCTCCATCCTACATCTCTATAAATAGAGGTGCTCTCTTCTCATATTTTTCCATCTACACATTGAAGCACACAAGTTCAGGAGCTCTGAAGATCAAATCCCTCAAGCCCTTTAGAAATCTTCAAGGTCTGCATCAAGTTTCTTCAAATCAAAGTTTCAAAGCTTCGAAGAACATTCAAGTCAAGTCCACATCCAACAAGAAGGTTCTTCAGATCAAAGCTTCAAAGCTCCGAAGAACATTAAAGTCAAATCTCCAAGCTTGCGGAGTTCTGAAGATCAAAGCTGCGAAGGCCCTTCAGAATCTTTCAAGTCCTTCAGTTCGAAGCATCCAAGCCCTGAAGAACGTTCAAGCCAAGTCCACCAATCATTAGTCTCCTTCAACCAAATTGAAGATCTCAAATACCGATTTGAGAACCAAGCTCTGAAGCCCTCAAATCAACATCTGCAAATCCGCATCTCGTTCAACCAAATTGAAGAAGATCTCAAAGACCGATTTGAGAAGAAGCTTCAAAGCCCTCAAGTCAATATCCACAAATCCGTCATCTTTTTCAACCGAATTGGAGAAGATCAAGCAATTCAACTTGAGAAGAAGGTTCAAAGCCCTCATGTCAAAGTCTGACAATGTCGCCGTCATCTTTGCAAAGACCACAGAAGATATTGCCGTTCAAATCGAGATCAAGCTGTCAAGCCCTCGTTTTAACAGCGAATAGAAGAATCAGAGGATTAATTTCGTTTAGGAATTGCATCAGAAATTGTAACTCTAATTTCTCAAATTAATAAAATTGACCTTATCCATCATCTTTCCGTCTTTTTCTGTAGACCCGAATTTTGCGTGATACAGATTTTCGGCAATTTTTTTCCTCGACATTTGGTGTCAATTCGAATTTAAATTCGAGACCCGAGCTAAAATCCATTGTCTTGGATGACTTGAATTTGTCATCAGAGAAAACAATATGTGAGGCTAGAAGAAAAAAGGATGAAAACCTTAATTGATGAGTCTGCTTTGACGCCGAACGCCGCTCTACGAGATGTGCTTCTGTTGCTCTTTATTTATAGGCACGGATTAAGCAATCTCTTCTAGTTGAAAAAGAACTCAAACACCCTAATCCCATGCAAACACAACTGTGTTTAAGCGGTGGCTTTCCATCGAGGAAAAAAAGCTCAAGCCGAATGGGCCTCTAAAATTGTTCCGCTTTGGGCTATCAAACTTTAGTTCACAAATAAATTAGGCTCTCACATATTGTTGTCTCTGAAGATAAATTCAAGTCATCCAAGACTATGGATTTTACCTCGGTTTACGAATGCAAATTCGAATTGACACCAAATGTCGAGGAAAAAAATTGCCGAATATACAAACTATAACAACCCCGATTTTTAACGAATAAAAATCTCGTTGTTATTGCGTGAATTCCTTAAATTCTTGAAGTTTGTCATAATTACATTTTTGCCCTTAAACTTTTGTTTATTTGCGCTTTGGCCTACTTAGCAAGCCTAACTAGCTTTCGACCATCTAGTTGGAGTAACTAAGCTAGGAAGCTATCTGGTTACTTTTCCCTAACCGCAAAATGACCGTTTTGCCCCTCGTGAACCTTTTGAACCCTAGACTAAAGTATTGATTATTCTTTTCTTTTAAAAATTTTGGTTTTATTTTTTGTCCATTGGACAATAAATATTAGGAGAATTATTATCCATTGGATAAAAGAACCCTAATTGTTTATAATAAAAGTATACTTGGCTAAGTACTTTTATCTTTTTAAAATGGACATTTTGATTAGTTTACTATATAATTACCCTAGCAACTATTATCCATTGGATAATAGAAGTTAGGGATTTTATTACCCATTGGGTAAAAGCTAGTCTTTCAAAGTACCATGGGGATTATTAGTTTAATACCTTTCATTTAAACCATGTGTGAAAGCACAACCATTTTTAATTGGAAAGGTACATAGTACTAAGATTCCTATGTACCCTTAATCTATTTTCTATTGGGATTCTTGATCTTCCTAAGTACTTGTGTATCTATGTATATATTATTTAAGTACTAAGATGATTTAAATATTACCCTAAGTACCTCATGCCTATTTATTAGTTGTTGGGAAAATCCTAGGTCTTAAAGTCTATTTTTTGATCTTAAAGTACAAAAAGTACTATATTTTAATTGTTTACTTGCATGTATATGTATGTATATGTACTTGAGGAAGCAAGAGAGAGGGAGGGAGAGAAGAGATCAGCCGAATAGGGAGAGAGAGAGGGGGGGGGGGGGGCTGGTTGGGAGAGAGAAGAGGAGGGAGATTTTGGCTAATACTTGCCATTGATCTTCCATTGTACAACTAGATTCTTGATGGTTGATCTTCCAAGCCAAGTCTTAACTTCCAATGTCCTTTTTGTACACTTCAATATTTGTTTAATTCTTATCTTGTACCAATATTCTTCTTGCCCACCAAGTCTTCCAAGAAACAAATCCTAGCCATTGGATTTGCCTTTGGTCTTCCAAGATTCATGACAAGTGTCAAAGAGAGGGAGAGAGAGAGAGGGGGGCCAGCCATGGAGAAGAGGAGAGAGAGCCAATGTTTTGCCTATAAATAGAAGCCATTCCAAGCTTCAAAACTCACACCTCAAAGCATTTGCTCTTCCTTCTCTCTAGAAACCATTCCTGGCAGCCTACTGCCCTTCAAAAATCCCCAGTTTTCTCTTGTTTAGAGTAGGTTTTAGAATCAACTTCCTTCTGGAAAGTTGTAGAGAACTTCGAAAGCTTCAAGTTAGGCTCAAGAACCACCTCAATCGGAGAAGAAATGACCAAGATATTGTCATCCGAAGTTCAGTGAAAATTCTGGATTTTCATTTCCTGACAGCTTACTGTCCTCTCCTTTATCACTATTTTTCTCCAACCTAAAGTCGTTTCTAGGATTAACTTCCTTCACGAGAGTTGTAGAGGGTTTTGAGATCTTCGATTTCAACCTAAGAACGACTCTATTCGGCCAAGGATTGACCGAGTTACTGCCGTCCGAAGTTCGGACCAGATTCGTGAGTTTCACCACTCGTGGATTTTTCAATCTTGCTTATTCGGCCCCGACTAGTTTCGGATCAAGGTAGGATACCCTTATCCCTATCCCTATGTATAAGTATGTTATCTTGAATTACTTTTCATGTCAATTAATTGTGTTTTGATCTTTAAAGATGAATATGAGCATGCATATATGAATTGCTTGCATTACTTGTGACACGATAAAGCATAAGTGATTTATCACTCCAAGGGCGTCCGAACATGTGGCGTTATGCTTTAAGCGTTGATTTAAACATGATAGAGATGATCTTGTTTGTTTACAAGGAAATGATTTATGCTTACCCTTGTCCTACGGCGAAGTCTTTGCATGTAACGAGACACGAAAACCGAGAAAAGTAGAAACATGGCACCTAGGGTGTGGTTTATGAAAGGATAAGTTTTTCCGAGGAAGGAAATATTTTGAAACTACGTAATGACTAATTTGGTGGTATTACGTGAGATGTGTTTGAAAACCGTAATGTGGCCGGACTTGGTAGCCCATTGCGTGGGTTGTGAAAACCACAACGTGGCCGGACTTGGTAGCCCTTTGTGAAGATTGCCAATAGGGCCGGACGTGGTAGCCTTATTGGTAATATGGCTTGGTTATCCATGGAGAGGAGCCAATGCTAGTGTTGCGTGCCAATGGGAACCCGGCGCGGCGGAACCATTGTGAGGATACTCGGGAACCCGGTGTGGCGGAACCGAGGTTGGGTGTGTGGCTTGGTTATCCGCGGTATGGAGCCAATGTCAAAAGATTTTGAAAAAATGGTTTTGTAAGTGGAAAACGTTGACACGGTCTACGACGAGTCGCGTAGGAGAAATCGGGAAATCTTGGACACCAACGTTAGATAGTGAATGTGGACATATTATCGTCATTTATGTGATTTCTATGATCGTTTGTTGGTAAGCTATGGGTTAGCGGGTAAGGATTTCCTATTGAGCGTTGTAGCTCACGGTGTTGCCTTTTGGTGACCCTGGCATACGCCGGTATAATGTGTCAGACTTCATAGATGAGCAGGGCGAGATCTTCAGCTTGGAGGCGTGCAGAGCCGAGGAGCTGGCTAGGATGGAAGAGCAGGCAGAGCTGTAGATAGGAACCCTAGTTTCCCGCTCTTTTGTAATATTGAACTCTTGTGAGAGTTTTTGTTGTAATAAGGAACCAGAATCCAGTTGATTTCTTCAATAAAATGTTTTATTTAACGTACCCAAAATTCGGGGCGTTACACAAACTTTCGGCATCAAGTCAAGTCAACATTTTCAAGACCTACTCACTTTCGTGCATGAGCAAGTCTCGAGGGGGCACCTGTAGACACGTAAAATTTACTGCCAATCACAAGTTGCCACGTGTTGCAAGACCTAGTAAATTGAGCACGGTAAATGGCCAATCAAATGTTGCCATGTGTCTCGAGGTGTAAAATTTACTGCCAATCACAAGTTGCCACGTGTTGCAAGACCTAGTAAATTGAGCACGGTAAATGGCCAATCAAATGTTGCCATGTGTCTCGAGGCCAAAAGTCAAGATGATACGTATAAGCCAATCAAATGGTGCCACATGTCAAAGTGATGCAGTTATTATTTTTATTAAGCTCGGCCAATCAAATTAAGCCACTTGGTAAAATAATAATTGTGTTTCCTTTCACAAATAATTGTCTTTCTTAAAATAAAAGAAAGAAGGATAATTATTGAATTTTAATTATTTCTTTTACACTAAATAAAGAAATAATTAAATGGAGATAAATATGTAGGAAGTAGAGATTGGTCATGACTTTCCATCCTATATCTCTATAAATAGAGGTGCTCCCCTCTTATATTTTCCATCTGCACATTGAAGCACACAAGCTCCAGAGTTTTGAAGATCAAAGCCCTCAAGTCCTTCAGAAGTCTTCAAGTCTGCATCCAACAAAAAGGTTCTTCAGATCAAAGCTTCGACGAACATTCAAGTCAAGTCCACATCAAACGAAGAACATTCAAGTCAAGTCCACATCAAACAAGACGGTTCTTCAGATCAAAGCTTCAAAGCCCTGAAAAACGCTCAAGTCAAATCTCCATCATCAAATCCAAACTCTAGAACTCTGAAGATCAAAGCTGTGAAGGCCCTTCAGAATCTTTCAAATCACATTAAGCCAGACGCTCTTCAGTTCAAAGCATCCAAGCCTTGAAGAACGTTCCAGCCAAGTCCACCAATCATTAGTCTCCTTTAACCAAATCGAAGAAGATCTCAAATACCGATTTGAGAGCAAGCTCTGAAGCCCTCAAATCAACATCTACAAATTTGCATCTCCTTCAACCAAATTGAAGAACCAAATTGAAGAAGATCTCAAATACCAACTTGAAAAGAAGCTCCAAAGCCCTCAAGTCAATATCCACAAATCCGTCATCTTTTTCACCCAAATTGAAGAAGGTCAAGCAATTCAACTTGAGAAGAAGCTTCAAAGCTCTCAAGTCAAAACCCATCAAATTAGCCGTCATCTTCGCAAAGACCGCAGAAGATATCGTCGTTCAAATCGAGATCAAGCTATCAAGCCCTCGTTTCAGCATCTGAAGAGAAGAATCAGAGGATTAATTTTCTTTGAAAATTGAATCAGAGATTGTAACCCTAAATTTCTCAAATTAATAAAATTGACTTATTCAGCATCTTTTCGTCTTTTTCACAGACTCGAATTTTGCGTGATACAGATTTTGGTACGCCCGGTGGGACCAGGTTGGTGCTGTTTGGTTTAAGGTTTCTCGGAGGTTTGGGCTTTGGTGTTTTGGGCTTGTTTTAGGTTGGTTTGGGTATGTCTCTTACCAACCGTTAGGTCTTTTGGGTTTTTTCCTCCTGGTTTAGACTCAGTCTATTGGGTTTAAATCAGTTACCTCCATGCGGTTAGGAGAAGAGGGTCTTGGGTGGTCAGACCGGTGTACCCAAGCCCCTATTATCTCTGTACTTTATGTTATGAGTTAGTAAAATTTATTTTTGCTGATAAAAAAAAAAATTAAATATCACATAAGCTGATGAGTTGTGTTTGTTGCAAAAGATGGAAAATATACTTTTTGCTATGAATTAGTCTCTTTTGTCCTTGACCAAAAGGTAATTATGAGAATGATAAAAATTATTTTTGTTTTTACGTTAATCACACCTTATCAAAATCTGTAAAAGCATCCCAATATATATAGCAAATTCTAAAATATTTTATCAGCTTTTAGGCCTTAAAACAACTTAAAAAAATATGGCTATTTATAGAAACTAATTCTAGAATCCGCAACAAACACTCCAATGCAGATTTTTAGAAGACAAAATTTCATAATCTTTTCTTTGAATTTTTCGTAAATAGGCACGTAAGTATTTGGTTTAGTTTAAACCATAAGCTTGATTCAGTGTTATGATTTTCGGGAAGACAAGTATTTTGACAAATGAATTTAAACCATCTGCACGATTTGTAAATAAAACTCCTTATAGTTGGACTTGGGAGTAGTACCTTAAAAATGTTTTCAATTTTTAAAAGTAAATTTCTGCTAGAATAATAGTAAATACTTCCTTCCGTCCCTTTTTTAGAGTCTAGTATTCCACTTTAAGCTGTCCCTTTATAAGTGTCCATTTTGTAAAGTTAGTCGGTAAAAATTGGTAAATTTTCCATTTTGCCCCTAAAAGTATATTCCATTTTGAAAAATTAGTGAGTAAAAATGTAATGATGATGTTTCCATAGAGGGTAAGGAGGGAAAGTAGGGGTAAAAATTGATGTGAAATGTGTAATGATGATATCTTTTTAATAAGTTGTAATTACGAAGCAGAACACTTAAAAAGTGACGGAGGGAGTAAATTTTCAGGCATCACTCTGTAAATTCGTTTCACTTGTGCATTATTCATTTTTGCCGTTTTCTGATTCCCCCTATTTTTGTCCTTAGTTTTCCAACGCTGCTACGGCCACCTACAGGTATGAGGGGACTATTGGGTCTCGCACGGATAATTCGAGTTGTTCAATAATTTAAAAAAATAAAATGAGTAAGCTCATAAACAATTAGCTCAATCCGATATGTGAATATAAATGAGTGTTTAAAGTGTTTGTGTAAATATTTATGATTGTAAAGAACCGCGTAAGTATTATGGGTGTACAGCTCCCATTATTGTTATTTTAAGTTTCCTATTAGCAGATAATAAAATTAAAAAAAAAACAGTTCCACCCCCCACCAATGAGAACAAATGAACAATATTCCTATGAGAACATCGTTGTTTTGGCTGAAAGGGCACGTACTTTCAATTCCCAGTGCACGTGTAGTCGTGTACAACTTAGTCCAAATTCTGAGACGCCATTGGGCCCAACGTCCGAACCTTGGCTCCTGTCCTCACAGAAACACAATTATTGGCTTATTTGTACCGATAGTCCCCAAAGTATTATCAAAATGTTAATTTGGTCTCCAATATATAAATCGTGTCAATTGCATCGCGAATATTTATAATGCACATTTAAATAGTCTCCGGCACTAACTCCGTCCAAATTAACTGTTAAATGCAGGGGTATTTTTGTAACTAAGCTACAATTATCCCGTCTTCAACCTCAAACCCACCCTCTACCCTAACCATATTGATTCCCAATTCAACCCAAACCCCTCCGTACACGTCAAAGCTCCTCCACCACGAACACCGTTTCATGCTCTTAAAATTCGATATTTCACCAATACATTTCAAACCCCACAAAATTCCCTTAAAAATCCATCGCCTCCACTTTCAACTCTTGCGAGAAGTGCAGGAGCTTGCTCGATCTGCTCGCTGGAGTGTAAATTCTGTCGGCAATAGAGACGGCGGCATCGCGATCTCGGCCATCAATGTTGACGAATGTGGCCGACTCGACGATCCGAAGGACAACGGTGTTATCATATTGAAGATCCAGCGTGACTTTGGCAACTCTTGATCTGCATTAGAAGCCCATTCAGAATCGGCGGTCGTCGTGGGTGAAGATCTGCCGCTGACTCCCTTTTCGTTTTATCAGTGTCGGACGCCCACCGGCGTTGGTGGTTTGGAAGTGCTATAACTTTCAGTTTAATGGTTAATTTTTATTGCAGTAACATGCATGAAGTAGTGGTGATGGTGGTGTTGGTTTAACTAATTAATGTGTGATGCGTTTTTTTGTTCTATCTAGCAAACTAATGTGCGAGTACCGATGTACAAGGCAGTGATGTCGCATTGATGTTTTTGGGGCCATTTTGGTGTTGGTTTGGTGAGGGGTTGCGATGGTATTTCGGGGGTGGGGTGGTGTGTTTGGGAGCTGCGACGGAGGGTTTTTGGACTGAACGGGGCAACGACGGCGAAGCCGATTCAGGGTATTGCGATTGAGGAGTTTTTGTGGGTTGAACATGATGACGACGGAGGTGGTTTAGGGGGCTTGTTGATCTGGTTTTTTTGGTTGACATCTCTCTGTTTTTCTTTTTTCTAGGAAGTGGAAAGCGGGCGATTTGGGGGTTTTCATGGCTGGGTGTTTGGTAGGGTTAGGGTGGAGGGTTTGAGGTTGAAGAAGAGATGATTGTAGCTAAGTTACAAAAATACCCCTGCATTTAATAGTTAATTTCGACGGAGTTAGTGCCGGAGATCATTTAAACTTGCATTAAATTGGGGATGCAATTGACGCAATTTGTATATTGGAGACCAAATTGACATTTTGATAATACTTTGAGAACCATCCGCACAAATAAGCCCTCAATTATTTGTACCTTCGGTGCGCGTTCCTATCCTTAGTGCCAATAGAAGGACAAATTTTTGGATGTCGGATGGGTACCATGTGCCAGTGCTTGCGTGGTGCTCAAGCAGCCTATCTGAATCGTTTAAAAGTGTGTGGGATGGCCTAAATTGAAACTCTCTTTCCCTTCTCATCCCACCACTCTCTCTTCTCTCTCTCTTTTTTTTCACTCTCCAAATTCGAGCCATCCAAAACCGAAATAAACTGTTTGGATACGCCGAGTGGGCACCACGTGGTACTCACCCGACACTCAAAAATTTCTCCAATTGAAGACATTGTCAATCGTACTGTGGACTTGAACGGCATCAGTTTTCTTTACTGCCCATAAAAACAAAAGGGAAGTGATTTAGCCACTCTCATTTTTTCTAACAGCACTCTCATTTGTGTCTCTATTAGGTGATTTATTTTATGAGAAAAAAGCAGTGCCTTTAGGGAAAAAGACAATGACAAAATCACTTCCCAAACAAAAATACCAAAAAGTCAGATTTTTCAGTTTGATTCAAAAAATTTGAGTTGATCACAATATTTTACTTTTTCAATTCTTCTCGTCGAGACTAACCAATAATCTACAAAAATTTAACGTAAAACATTAAATGCGAAAAAAATTTAAGTAAAACCTAAAAATTAAGCCAAATAGTTTATTTAGCCAAAACACCTCATATATTATCAAAAAGTTTATAACCACATCCAATCACACACATAAATATACAAACACTCCATAAATGTGTGGGGCGCACACACATCAATTCGTCTACTGGTGCCAACCAAATGGGTACATATTGTGTATTGACAGTGTGTGGGGCGGGCCCCACACAAATGATCTGATCCATTGATTAATTTTGATATAATTTTCCATTTACTCCTGTCAAAAATCAAATCAATCGGATAACTGAAAGTACTCAATTCAGTCTTTCTTTCTTTTCATTCAAAATATAGGATCCTATATTTTGAATGAAAGATAGAAGATTGAATTGAGTACTTTTAGTTATCTGATTGAGCTAATTTTTGACAAAAATAAATAGAAAATTATTTTAAAATTTATCAACTGATTCGATCATTTATGTGAGATTCGCGAGTGGGCCCCCCACAGTGTTTATAAACTCCTTTAGGAGTCTGCCACACACACACACTAGCCCCACACATGTATGTGTGTGTTTGTGCATTTGGGTGTGTAATTTGGTGTAGTTATAAACTTTTTGATATTAAAACTAGTGTGTGTACGTGTGCGTGTGAGCCCCACACGATTATTTGAGTGTTGGGTGTGTGTTTTAGAATTTTTGTATTAGTGTATGTGAGTGCTTTAGTGAATACTTTGTTATACAAATAGGGGCAAAATTATATTAATTGGAAAGTGTAGGGGTGCTAAGTGTACTGTATCCTAAAATTATTGACAGGATCAGATCATCCATTTTTTAAACTAAAATTCCATTTGAACATGATCAGTGCATGACCAATTTTAAACGTATGCAAATTTCATGAATATTAAACAAAATTAATGCCAATGTGATAAAGCTTACGCAAAAGACTTATTCACTTTTGCTTAGTTCTACTTGAATAATATTTTGTACGTGGATATAGTACTATTTGTACAACAAAATTTGGGTGCAACAAACTAACAACCACATAATTCCTCATTATATATAGATCCCATCGTATTCTATAAATTCTTACTTCGATGCATTTAACATCCCAATGCAGAATAACAAATTATGCATTGTAAGCTCCAAAACTTCATTTGCTATTTCTATAATTTTTGTTGTTAAAATTGGTAAATAACTATCTTTTCCTTTTTTTCCAATTTTTTCCCGTTATTTTTTTTTTTTTTTTGTATTGTCATAATTTTGTAGATTCAAAATTAGGTAGAGGGTGCATTTGTACACAATAATTAATGACATCACAGTGAGTTAGCTAGGTTACAAAGGTGTTTTTTTTTTTTTTAGGAAATTTCATTGGTACGAAATAAGCATACATTTAAAGGGATAGTAAGGTTAGCAATGTATAAGTCCAGCAGCTAGGTTTTTCCGTTGGGAGGAGGGGCTGCCGCCCCCCTCCTCCCCCTCCTCTCCTCCCCCCTTTTCCCCTATTCTCCCTCCTCCCTCCTCTCCTTTCCTACTGTTCTCACCTCTCCGTTCTCTTTTCGTCCACTGTTGAGCTAGGCGATAGGACTCCGGCCTTGGCTCGTGGGTTTTTTCATTTGGTCCTCGCGGTGGTGACTTAGATCTGGTAGCTGGTGGTCGGTGGTTGGGTTCAATAAGGTGAGGTGTTTTTGGAGTTAGGTTTTTTCGTTCTTTTTTCGACGATTTTTTCGTCGCCTCTACCGGCTGGTTTCTTAGTCCGGTTGTGTACCGTTTCGAGTCTCCCCCGGATCTGGTGAGGTTGTGGTGGTGGGCAAATAATTTCTTCTTTCTTGTTCTGGTATGGGTTGTGGATGGGTTTCAACGGATAGTCTTTCTAACGGTTACCGGTCGCCATGACCTCACTTAGCCGGCCGGAACTTGTTTGGTTCGCTTCGGTTTGCGCGGTTGGAGCTTGCCGTGGCAGCGAAGGCTTGCTGCGGAGTTTCTCTGACCGGCCGGCGTGCTAAAAGGACAGCAGTCCATGGAACCGGAAGGCTGCCTATTTTGGTTGATTTCTGTCATGGGTCGGCCTTGTGCCGGCGGAGACAACTGCAGGTCATGGTAAAGAAGGGTTTGGTCTCCGATCGCTGAGCTTCGCGTACCAGCTTAGATCAATTGGATTGGTTCTCTTCAGTCGGCAAACCTTTGGATTAAATTCTTTTTTCGCTTGTGATTTGTTGTTGTTCGATTACATCTGTTATTTTTTGTGCTATGGGTTGTACTGGGTTTTCGTTTCGATTTCTCTCTGCCTAGTCCCGGATGGGATTCTCATATCGGCACATAGTGTTGATTTGCTTTTGCAGGATGTCCTTTAACCCTGGATTAGGTAGTTTAGTACACTCCTGTTTTTTGCGATGTAATCTTTGCCTTCGGGCTAGTTATGAAATGAAATTGACATTTTCAAAAAAAAAATGTATAAGTCAACAATGGTACAATCAAAATTGAAAAACTAAAACTTGCCACATCACCTTTTCAACTTATAAAAATCTAAAACTTGTGACACATAAAACAATTTTTTTAAAATAGTTTTCAAACTAATAAAAACAAGCTATTAGAAAAAGAGAAAATATTTTTTTGAAAAATTTGATTTTAAAAAAAAATTTCGGGAAATAGTTAAAAAAAATAGTTTTCAATTTTTTTAAAAAAGAATAGTTTTTTTTTAAAAATAATAAAAAAACTGCTTTGAAATAAATTGTTTTTGCAAAAGACAGTTTTAAAAGAGTTTTCGCAAAAACAAAAATTACAGTTTTGAAAATACAGTTTTTGAAAAATTAAAAATAAAAAATGTTTTTATAAGTATTTTTCTTAGAAACATGTTGAAGATGGAAGAGAGAGAAGGATTTTGTGTAATGATGGTATACTTGATTGAGAATTGTAGGAACAACTAAATTTGATTATTGGCAAAAGATTACTAGTTTTAATTATTCAATAGCCAAAATTTGATGAGTTGCTAAGTTTGGTTATTCCAATGTGAGCTCTTTTATTGAGTAAATGTTGCTAACCTTAGCAACCTTTCGGTTTTGATTATACCACTGTGGAGACTCTCACACAAGAAAAGATCGAGTTATCTATCCCAAACAGAGACAATAACTAGGAAGTCTAGATTCACAAGCTTTAACTCCAGAACCTTACAAACCAACACGACGATCCCCCGATTATCAGCCAACATCAACCTTCTAGACAAAACAAGCTGGCATTGAGGATAGCTAGCAAGCCTTCGCGACCACAGCGGGGA
The DNA here is from genome assembly GCA_014282245.1 of Rhododendron simsii. NCBI lineage: Eukaryota > Viridiplantae > Streptophyta > Magnoliopsida > Ericales > Ericaceae > Rhododendron > Rhododendron simsii. The sequence continues at coordinate 17,347,347 of CM024962.1, forward strand.
CAAGAAGCATTTCGACAACCAGATCCCAAAACCGACGAACAAAACCCCTTCAAAACCAACAGAATCAAACCAACACAATTTTATTTTAACCATATCTAGGGAGACTGGCTAGAACCTGGGGAGGATGACACCGGATTGGAGAAACCCAACCGGGAGAAAGACTCATGACAAGAAACTAGAGAGAAACGCTCCACAAAAGTGAGGAGAAGAAGAAAACAAAGAAAATAATACACCCCCCCCCCCCCTTCCTTTTAATTATCTGTCTTCACAATCAAACCCCACATCAATAGGTCTGCTGATTGTTGTCAAAACGTCTCTAAAGACGCCGAAAAATAACGTTGTTGGAGAGAAAGACCATGGCCAAATCTTACTCGAAGGACGTCCAAAAGGTAGAGAGGTGTGGGACCACAACCCCCTCTCTCAAGTTAAACCCTAGCTTCTAGAAAAGTTTTGAGTAGAGAGAGATGAAAGGATGCAATTTGCTAATTAGAAGGTTGTATTTATTTATTTTTTTGGTCAATCGATAAAAGAGATCATTTTTATATTAGATATGAAATACAAAGTACAAAGTACAAACTCGAAACACTACATCAACTGTGGGAGTCCACGAGAAAACCAAACCAAATCCAACAACTCAATCAATTCAAGAAATATGCCCATTGTAGGATAGAAATGAGGGAAAATGACAGCCCAGGATGTGTTTTGATAATTAATACCCGCCAAAGACATGCCGAGAATATTTTTTAATGCTGAAAATATCATTGGTGGGTATTAATTATCAAAACACGTCATGAACTGTCATTTTCCCTAAAAACAAAGAAAGAAGGAAAAATCCTCTTAAAGAGGAACTCTCTACGAGACAACCAAACCAAACAAAACCCAACAACTCAACCAATTCAAGAAATAAGCCCATTATAGGGTAGAAACAAGGATGGAAGGAAAAAAAACCCTCTAAGGGAGGAACACCCACACGCAGCTGGGGAGACTCGAACTCCTGATTTCTTAGTGAGATGCAAAGTCCTGACCGGCCAACTGAGCTAGCCCCAGAAGGTGGTATTTGATAATGGGAATATTAACCTAGTTTACAATGCTCTTCCCTTTCAAACAATATAGAACTTGTGGTCTACTAGAGCCCGAGATGCCTTTGGCGGACTCCCACGTGCTAGTTTTTTGGATTTATTGAAAATTGAAGAGTCGCCACCCAGGTTTTTGGTAAAATGGTTTGTCACCTGAGAAACCTAGAACTTAAAAAATGATATTCGAGTTTGAAAATAAATCAGAGATTTTGGATTCGGAAGCCAAGCTACGAAAAGTAAAGGCTTTTATTCGGCACCCTTTTTGCCCGATACGAGGACCGGTCTCTACTAAATATTTGTAAAATTTGAAGAAATATTTATATTTTAACTTTTTAAACACATAGCAAGTTGAATGTGTGGTGTAGGCATGTGCTGTAGTGTACAGTATATACAAGAGTAAAATGGAACTGAAAGTTGTATGCTATGAATGAAAATAATGCAAATTGCCGAAAATCTGCAGAAGATAGAATCAACTGCTTTGCGCTGGGGTCCCATTGCACAGTGCAAACGCTCGTCCAAGAGGCAGAGGCAACTCCTTTGTGTTAGGGTCTAAGTGCCCAGCGCAAAGCGCTTGCCCAGATCAATTTTTGAAAATGTTTTCTTTTTTTCCAAATAGTAGACTAATTAATAAAAATGCATGAATAATAACTTTTTGAGAATGTTATGATGTGCTTCTAGAGGAAATAGTAAAGAGAGCGTATTGAAAACCAGTAATAAACATCAAAAATGGATGTAAAGGGCCCCTGGACCTCATTGATATTGAAATAATGAGCAGGTCCAGGAGGGGATGCCCAGTGCTGGTGTAGACACCACAATCCGGATCTCGAAAGTGCTTTAAATATTCCAATGATGAAACAAATGAAACAAATACCTCCGAGAGCTTGGATGAAGGACTCCCCCCGACCCAAAAAGCCCAGAGCAAATCCAAAAAGCCCAGAGCAAACTCAAAAGCCCAGAACTGTACTTTTAGTACCGTACAACACATCTTTACACCGCACGACATAATATATTTCATTACGCCGCACGAGATCATGAGGTCAACCGCACGACATTTTGGATAAAGTTCTGACTGGCTCAGCTAGCTGTCGTCCACGCCCACTTGAGCCACTGGTACAAGTTTGTTAATCAAAATTTGGAAATTAATACATGAACGAATAATCCTTCAAAAGTCTGTCAAAACAGTACGCTCCGCGCTGCTGAAGAACGAAATGGTAACATAACAGGATTTTACATCCGACCACTCCAGACTGGGCTTTTATTATTGTTCGCCTGTGTAGTTTTCTCCAAAGAATTGATTAATGAAGTGAGCCAAGCTTGAAAAGCACTTTCAAAGGGGGAATTTTCAATATCTTTTGGAAAATCAAAACTTTTTTACCCTATACACTTCGCACTGCAGAAACCGCGCCAGTGTGTTTCGGCAATCTTGCCCGGTTCGCCGGTGACAAGCTCTCCCGAGATGCCTTGCAACCCTCGACGATGATGAGCCATCGTGCTATTCGACCACTATCTTGCAATACACTTGACATGGGGAGTACATCTTGGCTCTAGTCCGGGGAACCCTTTTGAAATCCAAACCAGCCTTTACACTTGTACATAACCATAGAACCATCCCAATTAGGACAGGAACCCGTGGTTTGGACTTATGTGATAATACCCTGTTTATGTGTTTATCTTTCCTGTACATACATATCATTCATACATCATTGCATTCTGCAGGCTAGAGGTTAGGACTACCTTAGGATTCGGTCAGTCTAGGAGACTCTAAATCCATGAAATTTGTGATACCTCTGGTGTTTGTTGTGCCCGAACGGCTCCCTTGGTCTAGAAAACAAACATTAAAGGTGCGAGTATCTGGATTCAAATAATCATATTGCCCTGTCTCGAATGGTCAAGATAAGGAGATTAGCTCTGATTCCGAAGCGTTTGGAATTAAACCTGCCTGACAGAACCTACCTGGATTATCGGAAATCTTCTGTGCAAGCGCCTTAAGTGAAAACTAGATTACGGTAGGTCATAGGCCTAGGACTACCTTAGGATTCGGTCAGTCTAGGAGACTCTAAATCAAGACTTCTGTCGCGTCTTTAAAGAACGACATGATTATGATGATGGAAGCCATGCAAGAGGTTAGCGATAAGATTCAGACTAAATCTCACCCGCAGCCCGAGCAACCCAAAGAAGAAGAGCCCACCGTGGTCCCTAAAATGGCCGCTCTTATGGCTGAAATCAGCAAGTTAGAGGAATCCGTTCAAGATGCCCGGCGACTTGAGAAGGGAGAAGTAGATATGAGCAAACTGTGTCTATTTCCCAACTCCAAGTTACCAGAAAAATTAAAAGGTGTAGACTTTGCCAAATTTGATGGTACTGGTGATCCGAAGGCGCACCTTCAAGGCTACATTGGCTCTCTTTCCATGCAAGAGATCGAAAAGGAAGCTATGGCGCAATTATTTCATGAATCCTTGTCCGGTCCAGCTTTGCAATGGTTCCTCACTCTTGAACCATCAAAGAAGAGGACTTGGGAAGATATTGGGACAGCTTTTGTAGTCCAATACGACTTTAATGTTGATCTAAAAATGACTACCCGGGAATTAGAAAGCACTAAAATGGGTGAAAAGGAGAATTTCGCTGACTTTGTGAAACGATGGAGGGCCAAGGTTGCGCAAATGTAAACAAACCGGATCTTAAGGAACAGATACGAATCATAACCAAGAATCTGCCAAGCTCCTTTGCCCCGTATATGATTCTCTCCCAAGCTGCTCCAAATTTCGAAACTTTTTATGATTCGGGTCTGGCCGTAGAGGAAGCTCTACGAGATGGCGCTTTGGAAAAGAAGGAGACAGGATCAAAGACCAAAAGGGTATATTCCGGCAATAGTAACGTTCTTCTAAGGAACACCAATCAGGTTGGAACGTCATCCACTAAAACCGCAGAAGTTCACCAGATTTCTAAAAAACCAAAATACCAAAACCGAGCTTCACCCAGTTCAGCACCCCAAAGTCTACGCTACTCAAGAAACTTGCAGAAGCAGGGGTGCTAAAACCCCTTCCTCCACCGATCACCATTCCACCAAATTTGAACCAGAGCGTTTATTGTGAATTCCATCAGATGCCTGGTCATACCACTGACAACTGCATCCGCCTTTGTCATGAAATCCAAAACCTCATCAACAACAAAGTCATTGAAACCCCTCCCTCAGATAAACCGAATACCATTTCAAACCCTCTGCCACAACATAACACCTCCTTCCATGTCAACCAAGTTGCCTTGGCTTCAGAGCAAAACATCCAAGATTTCAATCCAACTCTCTTTATCACCCCTGATACCGAACCCAAACCTCTAGTGAAAATCCCCGAAGAAATCACCCGTTGCTTCCTGTGGAATAGAGATGACGCATGGAAAGATCTTATTGCCGACTGGGAAGCATTCAAAGCGGCCAATTTGCAAAGGAACGAAGAACCACCATTCGAGCCAGAATGGAAAGTTGATTGGTAGAACATTCATGCAGATCCTCTAGATGGATTTTCTTTGAATATGATGTTTGGATGCGAAAACTATCTTGGATGGGCATGGGACCCAACCCCGAGCGAGTACCAACTATTAGCCCCAAATGATCCCCTGAATATGTTCTCCTTGCCGGCAATTTTTGATGAAGGATACCAGCCTGAGATAGCAACTCCTGCTTGGCCGGAGTTCCACCCAAACTCCTTCGGATATGACATCGGCAATAATTTTGGGTATGCCCCATGGCCTGAGAATCCCAGGTTCCCAGAAGTGGAAGAAGAAGTGGCTAACAGCAAATTCAATCCCATGGACTACCTTGAGGAAGAAGCAGAGTCAAGGCCCTCGGTCACCTTCCCAAAATAAGTTGATGTTGCTATGATGAACTTATAGGAGGATGAGCCAAGAGCCAAGGCAGGACATTGGACTAACTCTGAAGTCGTCAACATAAAGGTGGGAAACGAAGAGTGAACGGTAAATAGGGCGGTAATGGAAGCCGAACAGTGGAAACCAGAGGACCTTTGGGAAGATTTGGTCATTGCCGACCTAGCCTCTAATCTTCAGGATACTACCATTGGAACCAAACACAAAGCACCTGTCGATTTATGGAGTGAGAAATCAAAGTACCACCAGATTCATCATCTGACTTGAAGCGGGCGTATCTACCAACCCCCCAACCTTCAAATCGGAGAATCCTCTAACTCAGCAGCTCCACCAGCCAAAGACCCCTCAGACCCTTTCACCACCCCAGTCAAGAACACCTTCCCACCTTTTGCCCCACCAATCAAAGAACCTTCCCGCCTTGAGAAAAACCCTGAAGAAGCAATTAAGCGTAAACTTGAGCAGACTCAGACTAAAATGTCTGTTAGGGATGTGCTTGTTCATTCCACCCGCCATGAGGGGCATATTCAAGCTCTCTCCCGTCTAGAAGTTCCCTCCACCATAACTCCTGAAGAACTTGTAGCCCTCATCAAAACCATACCTATCAAGCATGCCATCAGTTTCACTGATCGAGACTTACCCGCTGAAGGAACGGATCACAACAAGCCACTTCATGTTACTCTGAAATTGTGTGATAAATGGGTTCCAGTAATCCTGATTGACAACGGGTCTGCAATCAACATTTGCCCACTCCGCGTTGCCTATTGCTTAGGGTACAAAAATAAGGACTTCTCTCCCTCAGAAGTCAAAGTCCGAGCATATGACGACACGCGTCGGGATGTGGTTGGGACCCTCATGCAGCCAATGACTTTCGGATCATACCAAACTGAAGTGGAATTCCACGTGATAAACATCTCCGCTTCTTTCAATCTGTTGTTAGGAAGGCCCTGGTTGCATCGACCTAATATCATGGCGATACCTTCCACCCTCCATCAGAAGGTTCGTTTAGGTCTTGAAACAGGTATGCTCACTATCCATGGAGACTCTGGGATCCGCACACCAACTAAAGACAATGCCCCACTCTTGGAAATCCAACATGGAGAAGAAGACATTGCTCTGGGAGGCTTTTCGTTGGACACCTCCAATTCTGTCTCTTCAATCAGAATTGACAACGATTTTCTCATCAGCAATGTTGCCTTGAAAATAATGAAGAGGATGTCCTACATGCCGGGGCTAAGGTTGGGAAGAAACCTGCAAAGTCCTGTAAAGTTTAAAACTCATGGAACCCCGATGTGCACCACTGGTCTTGGTTGCTTAGCTTCGAACAACAGCAAGGGAAAGAAATGGGATAGGCTAGAGGATTATTTTGTCAAGGAAAAGGCAAAACAAGTCTATCAAGGACAACAGGAGCCATTCTGGGACAAAGAAACCAATACTCTGCTTCCGGGATTCGAGATATTCGCCAACGATGTCTGGCCAGAAAGTGATGAAGGATTTGAGGTTGCAAAGAAGCCCATGGAACCAACTGATTGGGCCGAAGTCTTTGATAAGGGGAGTCTAGCAATCCTGTTTAGAGAGGATGAACCAAAAAGTACAGTCATGGAAGCAGAAGTGTTGATGCTAGGGCAGGAGGTCCTTGAAGATCCGACTTCGCTCATCATGGATGGCACCAAAGATTACAAGAACTGGGTCTTCTTACCGAATGCAACTCACCATGGATCTGAATATGAGTCTAAGTCATTCGAGTCTTTTGAGTCTACTAACTCTCTAAGGTCTGAGTTGGAGCCTCTTGGCCCAACTCCTCATCACCTGTACTTCGAATTTGAGTCGTCCCATGTGTATGGTGCCCTCGAGGCCTTTGCTAGTGATGAAATAAAAGAACCTAATTTCGCTTACTTCTCTGACTTTGAAATAAATTGTGTCGACCCTGATGATGAAGAGACTGATTTCGATGGGAATATTCCTAGAGAAGTCCGATCTCTAGTCGAAAGAGAAGGCAAAAGGCATGCTCAGCTTGTAAAAGAAGAAGTTGTTTTAATAAATCTGAGAGATGAAGGGAATCCCCGAATGATTCAGATCGGTTCCCCGCTGTCTGCAGAAGAGCGTCAAGCTCTCATCAGCTTACTAAAAGAATTCGAAGAGCGTTATACTCCTTTGGAAAAGGCGTGTTGGACACTCGTTTGGGCTTCAAGGAAACTAAGGCATTATATGCTAACTTACACCATAAGGATCATCTCTCGAATGGATCCTCTCAAGTACCGGTTTGAGAAATTGGCCCTCACTGGAAGAATGGCACGATGGTTATTAATGTTGTCAGAATTTGAGCTAAAGCATGTCACCAGAAAGTCTGTAAAAGGAAGAGCTGTCGCTGACTTCTTGGCCGACAGCCCAATTGAGGGAGGTGAAGACGACGCTGAGTTCATGTTCCCTGATGAAGATATAATGACGATAACCGAAGATGTTTAGAAATTGTACTTTGACGGAGCTGCTAATCAAAAAGGATTTGGAATTGGTGTGTTACTAATAGCACCTGATGGATCTCACATTCCACTGGCATTCAAACTATATTTCGAAGTCACCAACAATTGGCGGAATACGAGGCTTACATTGTAGGCATGGAAGTAGCCATCGAAATCGGCATAGAGAAGTTGGAGGTAGTGGGGGACTCTAACCTAGTGGTGTCACAAGCCAATGGCGATTGGAAGGTCAAGGAAGAGAAGTTGAAGCCATATCATCAGGATTTGGAAGACCTCATCCCTCACTTCAACAAAGTGACCTTCACTCATGTCCCAAAGGCTCGAAAATTGATTTACAAATGCATTGACAACACTAGCATCTATGGTTGAAATCTCTATTGGTGTGAAGTTAAGGCCAATCATGATCGAACAAAGAGATATGCCAGTGTACCAACACGTCATGGTTGTTGATGAGCCCAAGGATGGCCACCCCTGGTTCTATGACATTTGGAAATTCATAGAAAGAGGAGAATATCCTGTAGAGGCAAGCAAAAAAGACAAGATTGCCCTTCAGAGGATGGCTGCACAATACATTATTTGTGGATGAAATTTATATCAAAGGTCATACTATGGCATGCACAAGTTGTGCATCCATGGTGCAGAGGCAAGAAGAGTGATGGAAGAGATCCACGAAGGGGTATGTGGCCCTCATATGAATGGTATGATGCTCGCCAAGAAGATCCTTAGGCAAGGATATTTCTGGTCCACCATGGAGACAGAATGTATAGAGTACGTACGACAATGCCACAAATGCCAAATCCATGCCAACTTGACTCTTGTTCCGTCATCTAAACTGCATCAGATGACCTCGCCTTGGCCTTTCTCAGTATGGGGAATTGACGTTATCGGAAGAATCGTGCCGGCTGCTTCCAATGGTCACAAGTTTATCCTCGTGGTTGTGGATTACTTCACGAAATGGGTAGAAGCTGCTTCGTACGCCACTCTAACCGCGGTACAGGTTGCTCACATCATCAAACAAAATGTCATCTACCGGTATGGGGTACCTAAAGCATTTGTGTCTGACAATGGGGTCCACTTCAAAGGGCGAACCACGGAGGTCTTGGATGAGTTTCAAATCCAAGTACATAAGTTAACAACCTATCGGCCGCAACCCAACTGGGCAGTAGAAGCCGCTAACAAGACAATCAAAGGCATTCTAGAAAAGACCATTCAATCCGCAAGAAATTGGCATGAGCAGTTGCCACTGGCCCTATGGGGATACCGAACTTCTGTACGTACACCGACTGGGGCGACCCCCTACTCTCTGGTCTACGAAATGGAGGCCGTGCTTCCCATCGAATTGGAGGTACCATCTCTTCGAACCATGATTGAATGTGAAGTCCAAGAAGCGGAATGGTTGAGTAACCGATTTGTAGAGCTCATGTTGTTCGACGAGCACCGGCTAAGGGCTCTCTATCACATCCAGGGGTACCAAAGGAGGATTGTGCGTGCATTCAACAACAAGGTAAAGCCCAGGGACTTGTCAGAAGGCGATATGGTTCTAAAGGAAATCTGGATACCAGTTTATGATCCACGTGGAAAATTTCGACCAAAGTGGGCCGGACCGTACATCATCAAGACCATCTTGTTTGGAGGAGCTACACAGCTCATTGACTTGGACAGGAACGAATTCACAACTCTAGTCAACCTGGATCAACTCAAACGCTATTACCCCTGAGAGAAGCTCGCTAGGCTGAAAACCGCAAGGGCATGCAGACCCAGGCAAATATTAAAGCAAAAGCTTGCTAGGTTGAAAACCCGCAAGGGCATCCTAGGCAAAAGTTAAGGCAAGCAATGAACAAGCTCGCTAGACCGAAAACCCCGAAAGGGCGGTGCTAGGCAAAATTTAGAGAGCAAAAGGAGAGTGTCAAAACCAGAGCGAACCTTGGCCTGAACTACGTTATGACCTGATTCCTTTACTACAAGGATACCTAGGCAGCCTCACCCTGAACCCGGTCACCACCATTTCAAAATAAAAATCCAGGTTGAAAGAGTTCGATGTACTAAATCAAGGAAGGGGAAACCCTCCATAACTCATTTTATTATAATAACTGCTTCTAGTACATAAAGCTGAGTACAACTTTCAGAAAATAAAATGATAACATGATCAAAGAAGGGTCCACAATTGGTTTCATGATCAGGGTAGTAAGTTTGAGTCAGTTTCCAGCTCTTGTTGCGATGTCCCTCCTTAGCCATTTCCGATAGCTCCCGCGAAATTACCGAAAGATAATGGCGCGCATCGGTCACTTCACGAGTGCCCCAAAACCGTTGGTAGTTGCAAAGAACGGAATGGCGAAACAAGGGCAAAACAACATCAATCGGAACCTCTGTTGGAACCTCTTGCCTAAGGCCAAGTTGCGTTGAATTCGGTACGGGATGTAGAAAGTGAAGGCCTCCAAACCGGCAAGGACGACCCACTGAGGGCCATGAAGTGCATGGTCATGGGAGGGAGGTCTAACCCTGAACACCTCCAAGAAATGGTCTCAGCTCGCAGACGCGTAAAGAAATCGACCCACTCAGGAACCTGCCTGTCCGCAAACTTAAAGCATCTGAGAGACAACAACCTGGCCTCATATGTCTGATTTCCAGGAGGAATGGTTAGCACATTCACCTTATCACAAAGCCAAATCTGCAAAGGAGAGAAAAACAAGTCAGAAACCATAAAAAGCCTAACTGAGTGTTGAGGTAAAATGAGAACGTGAGAAAGACCCGAAAAAGGAGAGCCGAGTGAGAAGCCAACCTGTAGGAGGAGAGGACTACCCCCGAAAACCTCAGTCTCTCCAGAACAGACTTTATCCAAGCCCATCAAAGTTTTAGCTAAAACCATCGGAACCACGTCCTTTTGAGCCTCAATTTGAACACCGATGCTAACCAGGGCAGAGCTAGCATGACCAGTAGAGGGCACTAAGTGGTAGACCGCAAGCTGGCACATACAGAGCGCAGTCATACGCCGACTTTGATGATTCGTGTCCGCAAGATCACCGGAAGGAGAGAACATTTTGATAAGCCGCATCACATTAAGGCAACCATCACTCACTAAGTAGCGGGCAGCACCGCTACCTAGTCCAAGGGCCGCAAACAAAACCATGTAGACGCTCTCACGCGCCGGAGGGATATTGACTTCTCCCGAACCAAAGCTGCCTATGTAGGCGCGAAATTCCTCCAAAGTAGGGCAGAGTTCTTGTTCACTAAAACAAAATATGTGAACTTCCGGATCCCAGAAGATCACGGCTGCCTTCAGGAATTCAGGACGAAGACGAATGTTGCGGAGGTACCTCATGGAGTAGAGGCCGTGAGCTCGAAAGTTGAGCCAATCAACGCCTTCCATCGAGACTAACCATGGGCGAAGCGAGCCGGTGAGTGAGTGAAAGGGCCATGGCAAAGAAGAGTGAAATGAGACTTAAGTGTGGTACAAAGGATTTGAAATCAAGGGCTTGAATTTATAGAAGGGGTGAAGGGAACAACTTCAACTTTTCAAAAGTGCTTTGGGTTTCAAAAGTGCAAATTTTCCATGAGTCTTACCTAGGAAAAGGCTAGGGAAGGGGATGCATACATGCACTGGCGGGTCAAACTTCAATCCCCGAGCAATATGCCTTGGAAAATAGCAAAATGCAGACTGTCAGGAAAATAACCACGCGCGGCATATTAGGGTCACGCGCGGCATATTGAAAACTGGAAAACACCACGGCATAACACTAGTATACCATGGAACTACAAGAAGCGATGCACGGCATTTTGAAGAGACGCACGGCATACTGCGTCTGCATTTCTGCAGTTTTTGACAGCAAAGGCAAGGAATGGGTTTGGGACACCTCAAGGCATTCTCAAGCACCAGAACCCATTGAAACAAGTATACGGGACTTCGGGGATGTTTTGCTTCGAGTTAACTCCCGAGATTCGAAGTCGTGGCACAAAAAGTCAATAAAATCCTGTTTTCAAGCCACGTCAAAGCACCAAATCACGTTTCAAGCGGTTTCAAGTCAATTCTTTGAGTCCTACAGGTCAATATTGTCAAAAGTGACCTAGTCCAAATTCCAGTTCGAGTCCCGGGTCAAGATTTGAAGTTATCACCTTTCAAAGTCAACATTTTTCTTAGTTTTCAGGTGTTTTCTGAGCATAAGGTCGAACTTCTGAGGCGCGCCTCAAGCTTTAGAACTTGTCATTACTGTGTATGGTCATGTTCGAGCCCATAGCAAGGGCGTTGATGAGAATTCCTAAATGATTGCGCTGATTTTCACAAGTTCATCCAATTACTTCCTTGATTTCTATTCCATTGTCAGCAAATCCCCTATTATGAACTCCGTAGCGGACGCAGTTTCACGACCTATGGTTAGTTGTGCATTTCGGTAAGTGCCTTAGCTACTCAATTTTCTTTGAACAACAAACAGTAAAAGAGATTGAACGACGAAAGGCAATGAAAAAATAATCTCTGTATATAATCCCGAAGGAATCCATGAGTTGAAGTACAAAATGAGGCATGCAAGCCAGATGCTCAAAAATCCTATCTACCAAGGGTAAACAGGCACCCCACAAAAGAGAGCACGCAGGCTCCAACCAAAAGACAAAATCAAAAGAGGAAACTCAGTCCTCATCCTCATCCTCGTCCTCGCCCTCCTCCTCGTCCTCCTCAGAGACCTCCTCCTCTACCTCAGAGCTGACAACCTCCTGGGTATGAGTCACCCTAGGCACAGTTCTACCAGACATGTCCTCCAGGTCAATGTCCATTGGCTCCTTGGTCTCGTCTGAGACGGCAATGGGCTCCTCCTTCGTGCCACCTGAGTGACGCTACCTCTTCGATGGGCGTTCCTCCCAAGAGCCAGCAGACGAAGCCTATCGCATGGGCATGCGAACAGACTTCCTGTATAGCCCCCGGGCAGCTCCTCCTCTAGCCTGTAATAACATAGCATGTTTACATCGTCAGTTATGAAATAAGAGCGATAGAATGCAACCAAGAGATTAAGAGTTTACCACCGACCCTCCAGCGCGAGCTTGTACAGGCGGGGAATGGCCCATGGCATACTGCCGCACAAGCTGCTCTAGGCCCATCATGGCCACCGCCATCTCCCTCGCGTACTCTTGAGTCACCTACCCAACACAAGGTGTGATTAGCATAAGATATGTTGAAAGTCAAATTACGAAGGTAATAGAAACAAGTTATACCTGAGCAAGGAACTCCAGAGGCTCGACCGCAAGGCGTGGGACCTCCACCAGGCCAGGGACTCCCTGAGCAGCCCCCACATCCACCGTCCAGGAGAGCGCAGGTAAGCCGGCTCCACCGTGACCTGTCCCACCACCCCGAGGGCCCTCGCTCCCTCTACCTCTGCCACTTCTCCTGCCACTCCTACCACCTCTACCGCCGCGCGCCTGCCGCAACGCCTCCTAGGCAGCACGAATCCCGAAGCTCTACATCAAGTATTGAACCTGCTACTCTGCATAGTCAGCACCAGCCTGGAACAGCGGCTCTAGCTAAGGGTCCAGCTGCATGAACCACTCAACCTCCTCTAAAGTATACTCGCTCGTCGTCAGCACAAGAGGAGGGAGTGGCCCAGGGACTGAGAAAGTGTCCAACCTCAGCAACTGACGTGATACCCGCTCACCCAAGTACCACTGCCAACCGTAGGGGGACTCCAGAAGCACTCTCCCCCTCGTTACAGCCCGGCTACGGGCCACGAATGGGACCTCAAAACGGTCCCAGATGCGCCAGTGCACCTGCAATTGGGAGCGCGTGTTAAGAAACCGATTCGGTATATAAATAACAAGGACTGGAACCAAGGAATCATGAATACCTGGTTAGGACGCAACTCGTCTAGGTACATTCGGTAGGCGTTCAGATCGCCCTTCCCCTTCTTCACCCCTCGAAACTCCTTTGACCAACGAAGGACTCGGGGAAGTACCAAGTCATCAGGGCACGACGTCGTGGGAGGGTACATGTTTAGTACCTCGTACATCCAAAGCTGCAGAGTTCAAAGTATCAAGAGTTAGCACGAAAAGATACAAATGCATGAATAGGAAGCAAACTAAGTATTAAAAGCAAAAGTTTCAAGGTATACCACCCAGACACACCAGTAACCGCAAAAGCTCTTCCCCGCGCCTCGGGAAAGAGACTCCATGAAGGCGTAGCATGCCCCCAAAGCTGCGCCACCCCAGTCGAAGCGGGCTATCTCCCCAATGGCCCCCAGAGCCGGCAAGAAAGAGAAGTGTACCCGGTTGCGCCTGTTGGGAAACAGGGACGCACCGAGCACGTACAGCAAGAAGCACCTCGCCATCTGCTCCTCCTGGGCCCTACCCACTAGAGGCTCCGTCCAAAAGTCTAGAAGTTGGGCGTACGGAGCATCCCCCTTCTCCACCCTCAGCCTGTACCCCAGGAGCCACCTCTAGAGCTCTAGGTCTCTCCCCGCCATGGCGTTGTAAGGGATAGGGTCACCTCCGACCCTCAACCCAGTGATTGCCGCAAAGTCCAAGGGCGTCACCGTCATCTCACCGAAAGAGAAGTGGAATGAATTTGTCGTGTCCCACCACCTCTCGGCAAGCACCCTCACCACCTGGCGGTCATTGCTCGCCCGCGTCAACACGCCCACGAACTCCCAAAACCCGCCACCCTCACCATCTCCATCGAGGCCTCCAGAAGCCTCTCCAAGAACTGGGGCACATCGCCCGCACCACCGTAGCACGAGATCCTTATCTCCTGTTACATGAGAAGTATGGTTCAATAAATATGGTACGGTAATCATAGACATTGGATTAAGAAACATAGTGCATTGTATTGAAATACAGATATTAAGTCATACCTTAGCTCGGCGCAAGGACAGGTGATGCTATGGGTCCTTCAGAACTAGGGACTCGTCGTAAACGGCCCTCTCCGGCCTATAGGCGTCCAAAAGTGAAGGCACCACCTTGTGCCGAAGAGGCACGTAAGATTCCTCGTCGAAAGGCCGGTCCTGCCCAAGGACCGCCGTTGCCTCGTCCACCACGGTCCTCCATGGGATCAAAACCTCTTCCTCCTTGACCTGTGGCCCCTCGGCCGCTCCCATCTCAAGCTCAGCCCGGAGCTCCCTCTCCCGAGACTCAAGTAAAGCCTCCGCCAGCCCGGGTACCCCCCGTAGAGTCCCAACCAAGTCCTCAAGGGACACACCCTCCAAGTAGTCCCCCATCCCTATGGGCCATGACGACCCTGCACCTACTCCGTTGTCTACGAACATCGCAGGTGTCTCCTGCTCCTCCACTGGCCCCTCCTCGACAATGGGGGCCTTCCCCACGTCAGCCCGAGGCTCTCTTGTAAGAGAAGCCTCCGTCTTCTCCTCCCTGGTCCTCTCCTCCAAACCATTGACAATCCCTGACTAGCCCACGGCCACGACGTCACCTCCTGTCTCCATTGCACCCGAACCCTCCGTACTTTGGCCATAGCCGGCCAACACCACACTATCACTACCGCTGGTCGCCACGGCAGCCGAGGCCACGGCCTCCTCAGCCATGGCTGCCGAAACCGAGTCCCCTATAGGCTCCGGGACCTCCCCGATCGCTGCCTCGCCCTTCGGGGGAACTGGGGGTGGTGTAATCATAGTCCTTGGTGGATGATCACCACCGGGTACATCTTTGTCATCCATTGGTTGCGATATAAGAGAGAGAGGGAGAGAGAGAGAGAGAGAGAGAGAGAAAAAGAGAGACTGTCGAGGGAGAGAGAGATAACTAAGGGAGAAAAGAGAGAGACGATCGAGAGAGAGAAGAGAGAGAGTCGAAGGAGAGAGTATAGAGAGTTGAGAGAGAGTACCGAGAGAGAGAGAAGGCGCGAGAGAGATTTTTGAACGGTGGGGTGTACTGTGTACGCCTCACCTGTATATATATCGCCTGCTTGAACCGGTTCGTCTGGAATTAAAACTGAACCGAGCTCCTAGCCCATAGTGCCGCATGGCATTTCCTCTAGCCCGCACAGCATAGTACTTCATCTTATCATACCGTGCGACGTTCTATGAGCCACGCGCAGCATTCTAGTCTATTTCTACAGTTCGAAGTTCAAGAACAGTTTTTACGGTAATTGGGACTATTATGCACCATGCATGAATGAAGGAAAGGAAAGTATGCAAGCAGATATAAGGAGAAACAGGTGTTTTCATTTCATCAAACCAGGAGAACCCCGGGATTTTTCATTGCATTCAAACAAAAAAAAAAGTAAAGAAAGAAAAACAGATAACAAACAAAAAAGAAGAAATTATTCCTATTGCCCTTCTTCTTCTTCTTCTTCTCCCTCAATCACTCCCGCCATCGGAAGCGTCGTTTGCACCGTCCGAAC
Source organism: Rhododendron simsii (assembly GCA_014282245.1). Lineage (NCBI taxonomy): Eukaryota > Viridiplantae > Streptophyta > Magnoliopsida > Ericales > Ericaceae > Rhododendron > Rhododendron simsii. The sequence goes on from CM024962.1 coordinate 17,363,102, forward strand.
GGTCATCAGAACCGTTCGGATTCCCCTTCGAGTCCTCCGCAGTCTCATCCGACTCGTGCCCTGGCACGAACTTCGGGTCGTTCTTGTCGTCCAGCTAGTCGAAGGCGACATCCTGGAGCTTCGACACTGCACGGCGGAGAGTGCGAATGATGCCGACAAGTCTCGCGATCTGCACTGTCAAACGCTCGATCTCCTCCCGGTACGAGGCCATTTCGGCCTCAAGAGAGGTAACCCGCGCAGCAAGATCGCTATTGTTTGCCATTTTCCATAAATTTGTTGTAGTAAAAAGGGAGAAAACAAAAGGACTTGAGAGATTTTTGGTGGTGGTGCATAGAATGAGGCACCTCTACCCTTATAAAGACGTTGAAGCCGTCGAAAGGGCACGCCTGTATTAATGGGCACCCTTAAACCAACCGACTATTATCAAAAATCGAAGAGTTGCATGGGAAATTGAAACAACGTGCGACACAATGCAAAGCCGCGCGGCGTTTTATCTTGGCATGGATAAAATCTTTTCCTCAAAAATTGTTCAAACCAGCCACCAAAATCCCCTTGGAAATTAAATATTCCAGCCGTATTTGCAGAAGAGTCTATTTGGAATATTGAAACTTTCGTCTCTCGAGGACTCGCCACAATCTCTCACTATTTTTGCCCTCCGAGGGCTCGTCTCGTCTCGATTGACCTCCTAAAGGCACGTCTCGCTACTTTCGCCCTCCGAGGGCTAGTCTCGTTTCGACTGACCTCCTGAAGGCACGTCTCGCTACTTTCGCCCTCCGAGGGCTCGTCTCGTCTCAATTGACCTCCTGAAGACACGTCTCACTACTTTCGCCCTCCGAGGGCTCATCTCGTCTCGATTGACCTCCTGAAGGCACATCTCGCTATTTTTGCCCTCCGAGGGCTCGTCTCGTCTCGATTGACCTCCTGAAGGCACGTCTCGCTACTTTTACCCTTCGAGGGCTTGTCTCGTCTCCATTAACCTTCTGAAAGCACGTCTCGCTATTTTTGCCCTCCGAGGGCTCGTCTCTTCTCGAATTACCTCCCGAAGGCTCGTCTCACACACACAGTTATTCGCATTTAGATCACAAACACTCAGCACCACCGGCACTCGATCTACTCAAAGTTTACTGCATTGGTTTTGTTATTCGTCCTCCGGGACTCATTTCACTGGCATGGTCCCAATCAAACTACGCTAGTTTGATCTCTACAACGGGGTACGAAGGCAGCCCCATGGGCGCGACCACCATCGTCATTTGCTTGCCTTTCAATTTTACATGCATTTTTGTCTCCATTTAAAGACCTTGGAGCAACGGATTGGGATGCCTATTCTTTAAGCGTCACTCGTACCAAACAATGGTGTCCGAGTTACGTTAAAAAGGGACTACTGTAGACACCCCAATCCGGACCTCGAAAGTGCTTTAAATATCCCGATGATGAAACAAAGGAAACAAATACCTCCGAGAGCTTGGATGAAGGACTCCCCCAAACCCAAAAAGCCCAGAGCAAATCCAAAAGCCCAGAGCAAACTCAAAAGCCCAGAACTGGACCCTTAGTACCATACGACACATCTTTACACCGCACGGCATAATATATTTCATTACGCCGCACGAGGTCATGAGGTCAACCGCACGGCATTTTGGATAAAGTTCTGACTGGCTCAGCTAGCTGTCGGCCACGCCCACTTGAGCCACTAGTACAAGTTAGCTCAGCCGAAAAGGCACTTCTGGCCTGCCCAGAAAACACCTCCACCATTTGAAATTCAAAATTCTTGGCTTTTGCCTATAAATACAACCTTCCACTCAAGGGAAAGGGCCTGAATTCTCTTTCTCTCTCGTCATGCTTTCTCACCCATTCCTCACTCCAAAGCCTTGAGAAAATGACTCCAAAAATATTCTTAAGGTTCTTTCTTCCTCAAAGTCCTCCATTTTTCTCCTCATCATTGAGATGAGCCCTTCACTTCTATAAATGTTTCAACTACCCATGTACTCGTCTACCACCCACGTCCACAACCTCCCCTTTTAAACCGGGCTCATTCACACTCATCCGTAGCTGCCTATTTCCATCCAAGCTCAAAGATCAAAGGTATAAACTAGTTTCCTTGGGGTAGGCTCTATCCATATCCCTGAGGGAACCATTCTGTGGTCAAGATCAACCTCCTTTGGGTTGGATCTTGGCTTAAAAACCATTTTCAAAATAAAAGCAAGCCTCTGTGCTGAGAAAGCTACACCACACGGCGCTTCGATGCGTTGCACCGCGTAGCATACTCAGACGCACGACATTTCCGATTTACTATTTTCTTGATTCAAACTGTCTGGATCGAAGCTATCCTCTGTCAGGGCTGTTCTATTTACTGAAATATCAGGCATCAGTTTTTTTAAAATAAGACCATATCTACAAGCCATGTTTGGTTTTAAATACAAAGTTTTCTTCAATCATTTTGAATGATCAAAAGCATGAAAAGTGATTTACGCTCATGGCTTGAAGGAGGGGTGTTTTTCCGAAATGATCCAGAGACAAAGCACTATCTGATAACGTTTGCAAAACCCCGTGCGTGTCACTTAATATGTTGGGCGTATTCTGGAACTTTATAATGGCCTGAAAGTAGAGCAGATACCCCGCACGGCATAACGTAAAACCTTGCGCAGTATTACGAAATGTCGTGCAAAAGGATACTGGGACGCAGACAGTTTCTGCTGAAAACTTCTTTCATTCTGCATCATCCTTGTCATCATTGTACAGTTAACACCACGTGCACGTCAATGTGATTTATTACCCATGTCCCTTTCCCCTTTACTTGTTTATGAAAAAGCTTGATTTTCCAAGAGGTACTTTAAATCCCCTCCCCTTCTGAAAGAGTTTAGTAGAGACTGGTTTTACCGGGCGAATGGGGTGTATTTTCTTCAACGAAACCTTCCCCGTTTGTAACGCGACTCCCGAACCCAAAATCTCAACGTTTTTCGCCGGACCAAAAGGCCTTTTCCTCTCAAACGAACTCTCGGTTTCTCAGATCAACCATCTCAAAAATCCGGGTGGCGACTCTTTTTGGGCGCGCGCCGGTCGAGGAGCCCACGGCTGGGGAGTAACTCCCCAGCACAAAGCACTCGCAATCACATTTTTTTCGTAACAAGAGCCCACGATCGCGTTAGCCTGCTCGTATCCTTATTTTAGGTCCCTGGTTTCCTTAGAATGCTAGAAATTGAAAACAAAGTATTTTTCTACATTTTTGAGACTTGATCAAAGCCTTGGAAGCTTGGATTGAGTGATTTGAAAGCGGGCTTGAATGTAAACAATTAAGGTTTGAGTTTGAAGAGGGTTTATGTGATGCTTGAGACTTTTAGAGAATATTTGGAGTTGAAATGGGATATTTTCTTTCAAAATACAAAGTATTTCAGAATTTTCTTCAAGTGTATATCAAGAAACCCAAAATATAAGTATTCGAGAGAGAGAATGTAGTTCCAAACTTGAGAGAGAGAGTTTCAAGGATGGGGAGAGATGTAATTTGTGTTGTAGTGTATGTATGTGTGTGTGTTGAAATGACTCTAGGCACCTCTATTTATAGAAAAAAAATGGAGGAGGAGCATTTATGTTGGCTTAGAGTCGGTTGCATGGTTAGTAGGGTCATAATTAGATTCTTGCAACATTCAAGGCTGTCAGAAACAGAAAAAGATTCCTAGCGCCGGGGAGTTGGTGTCCAGCGCTGGGGAGTCTGTTGGACCGTTTTGTGCTAGTCAATTGATGCTTTGTGCTGGGCACTTGATGCCTTATGCTGGGCAATTGATGGGTTCAAGTTTTGGGATGCGCAAAACTCATTGATCAAGCCTTCAAATTTTATGGTTCTGTCTCGTATCATCATTGGAGATCTAAGGTAGTTCAGTCTCAAATTCGGGTGTCTACATAACTAAAAAAGGGGAGTGATTTTGTCACTCCCCTATATGTTAATGCCACTCCCCTTTATGTTAATGTCACTCCCTTTAATTTCTTTATTAGATGGTTTGTTTTGTGAGAGAAGGTGAGTGACATTAACAAAAATAAGAGTGACAAAATCAATTCCCCTAAAAAATTAAGAAACAAAGTTTTCATTGTAAACAGCGACTATGGTGTTACTATCAATGTGATTATAGAATGGCAAAGTATGTTTATAATAGAATTGAATCATTTTGTAGGGTACCACTTTTCGACTTATTTTTTATAATACACCTTTTAGCCTAAAGATCGCATTAATCAAAGTTTAGGGAGTCCAAGAGAGATAAACCATCGATCCCATGTGCTCCATCGACCTTCTTCGATCCAATTCTTTTTCGATAAAAAGAAATAGAAGATGAGAGCTAGGATTGTAGGAACAATGGGTGGTTAGAGCCTAGAAAAGATGGATTAAAATAAATGGATAGGTATATTCTTTTCTTTATTGTCTATGTGCTTTAAACAAATAAATTAAGCTAGCCATATCATTAGTTAAAAAGCGCACTTGAGAAGGCGATTGATTGATAGATACCTAGAGTTATTTCACTCAAGCTCAATAAAAGGAATAAGCTAATTGTTTTTGAAAAGGTGAAAGCATATACAACAAATGATCATTGAAAAGTACAGAGCTGTGTTAAACAATGCAATTGACTAGTGGTGCAGAGTCTTCTTCTAAAAGACATTCGCGTATTATATAAGGAAATTATCACAATACTTTTTGGGGTGACAAGAAGGATTGTATAAACTGAAGAGGCTAATGTTAGACTTCCCTAGACTTTATATATGCCACATTGCTCATACAAGCTATAAACCTATGCTTGATTATTCCCAATTGATTTTAGGTTGAAATCCTCAAAAAAAAAAAATTTAACGTGACATCAAAGAGGGATTTGGTTGGCATTGATCACCTCACGTGGTTTAGTCTCTGCATGAGATAATTCCCTAACCTGGCCTCATCAGTCCATACGTCGACATGTGCTAACGGGCTGCACTTGAGGGGGAGTTTCGGATTTTATTCCACATCACTCATATATTCCAATCACACTTGGTTAGCTTGGTTAGTATAATCTAGAGGCTTCTCTACTTATTGCCTATTGATTTTAAATTGGAACCCTCCAAAAAATTTAACAGCTAATATTGCATTTCGTAATAACTCAAATTAAGCACAGAACAAACATCTTGATCGAATTAATTTTTTTTTATTGCTACCAACATCTTGATTGATATTCAGCTTTTAACACATGAAGGGATCATGTAGTAAATTCACTTACATAATGACCCAAAAAAAAAAAAAGAACATGGGAAAATTAATTCTCTAGGACCTATCATTAGATTTTTTTTGATAAGCAAGAACCTATCATTTTGTTTACTTATTTAGAATTACTAAAGTAAACAATTTTTTTCTGGTTTTTTCTTTTTAAAAAAATTGTGAGGTGAGCTGTAGTATTAGATTGAGCTTGTTCTCATTGTAGGATGCTCCCAATTGGTTGAGCTTGTCCTCTATGTGTAGCTCTCGGTGTATCACTACACGGATTCTTTTTGTACGTATTATTATTATTAATGATAGAAGATATTTTTTTCTGCCAAAAAAAAAAAGGTTTGAGTTAGGAACCAACCTTTTTATTTTAAATGTAAGTAAATGATTACTTTGTATATAGCTTTAGCAAATACAAAGTTAACTAGACTTTTCCAACTTGTGATTAGGATTGACCCTAGAGTCACTACTTATCATCATAAGGTGCATCCCATTGAGCGTGATTTAGGTGTTGATTTAATAACCGGCCTAGAAGTTGAAACGTCAAAATATTACATAATAAACCACCAGGGTTAGTTCAGATTATTGGTGGGTGTGCTCCACACATGTACAATTGTTTAGCATTCGATTTTTGAGGTCAAGCCCTAAGAAAATCATTTTTTGTGACTTTCCAAGTTGTTCTGGTGTAGATGACCTACATTTGACTGGATCGAGAAGAGAATAGTTGGACGTTCTCGTAAGTTGGTTCGGACGCCCCTAACCGCTATATAAAAAACTACCATATATAATGGTTATGACATAACATTCCACAAAGAGATTAAAAGTAGTTTTCTAAAAGTGATTTAAGCATCATTTTCCACTCGTGTGGGTGATCACAACTTTTGTCTTGGTAATCTTATTGAGCTAGCTAGTAGGTGCATGTAGATAGACATAATAGTAACAAATTAAAAGTGTGAATATGAGTTGAAGGTTGAAATGCGCGTCTCTTTCATGGGGTATATACGATAGTGATAGGGCGATGGAATAAAGTGACGGTTTTAATTTTATGTAAGAATTAAAATTGATCTATTTTATGATTAAAAAAAAAGGAGAAACGTATAATAAATCCCGTCTGGTGCACGGGACATAGAGCACGAAAAGATGCTTAGATGAAGGCCAAGGAAAGCTAGATTCTTTAGCAAATGGTTGTTCTAAATACTCCTAGTAAATACTTTTGGAACGATTAGACATGCATGGCTTCCGAGACTGGTTTGAGTCAGTGACGATTAGACATGGCGTCCAAAAAGAAATTAGATATGATGATATTATGACAAATGACTCGTTAAGGCACCTGCTAGCAGGGACAGAACTAGAATTTTGTAAACGCAGAGACCAGATTATAAACAACAAGATTTTGAAATTTCAAAATTCGAAAATCTAATAGTTTGTTTAGTTTTGGAACCCGTCATGAGCAAAGAAAAAACTTATGGGATTAATAATTGAAGAAAAAACTTATGGGACACCATCCTGAGCAAAGAGAGGAATTGAATTTTGGAACCCAAAACGAACATATTCATTCTTAAAGCATTTAAATGTCTAAATAACACCCAATACGATTTATAATTCTTTACAAACAAAAAACAACTAATATTGATGAAGCGGTTTTTGGTCACCTCCGGAGGAGGGTTTCCTCAACCGTTCATCTGATCCTCCAGCGGATGAAGCGGCTTCCGGCATGCTCAATTAATGGCCTGCAAAACAGAAACGGTAAACTATGGGCACCAACGTGGCTGTCACCATCGCCCCTCCAATGCCTAAGTCAGTCGAGATATGGAGAGAATGGACTGAGTATGAGTTCCGTATTGTTTGTCTTGTGTACCTTTGTGAGGTGGAGGTGTAATCTTTATATAGGCATTTTGGGAGGAATCCCTTGGGATCGGGACTCTTAAGTCTCTTCTGCTCGTGGCAGGTATAGATAGGTGTAGGAGTGTCCTCCTCACCTTAGGACTCCCCTGATCCTTATCAGGTTTGAGGAGTCCTTTCACCTTTGGACTCTTATACTTGCTCGTCAGGTTAAGAGTTCTTACAGTGTTGGACCTCTTGGGCTCATCCGTACATGACGGGAATAGATAGGTATTGGAGTGTCCTTCTCACCTTAGGACTCCCCTGATCCTTATCAAGTTTGAGGAGTCCATTCACCTTTGGACTCTTATACTTGCTCATTAGGTTAAAAGTCCTTACGGTGCTGGACCTCTTGGGCTCATCTGTACATGATGGGAATAGATAGGTGTTGGAGTGTCCTTCTCACCTTAGGACTCCCCTGATCCTTATCAGGTTTGAGGAGTCCCTTCACCTTTGGACTCTTATTCTTGCTCGTCAGGTTAAGAGTCCTTATGGTGCACGGACCTTTGTGTTTATCCTTTTTGGACCGTAGCTTG